>CM033280.1:4002825-5202825 GCA_019343175.1 Oedothorax gibbosus | reverse complement strand
ATTTTTTTGGGCGGCATATTTTACGACCAATTAAAGCAGCATTCGGCACAAAAAAATTATTATAAAGCTACGAATATTTTTGAGAAAGAAAACAAATAATTTACATTTTGCGTAAACTGTAAACATATAATAAAGTACTTATATTTGGTAGCAAACATGGTCGCTGCGAGGGTAATTGCACCCCCTCCTCCCGGATTTCGAAGTTGAAGAAAATAGTAGAACAGTTTAAAAAATTCTCCTATTTCGCTTTCGATTTAGTGTGTAAAGGTATATAGATGATTCTAATATGTGTATCTGTTACCGCTAAAACCCGAAATCAGCTAAAATTAGAATTAACTAGTGAGAACTAGTTTTAACTGAGACAATTAGTTAAAACTAGTTTCCAATGGCTAAAACTAGACCTCCCTAGCTAATATTAGTTTTGACCAATTGCATTGGTTAAAACTAGTGTTAATTAGCAAAAAATAGAATTATCTGACATGTTTCAGATAAAAGTCGAAATAACTGAAAATGCTCGACTTTTAAGTGATTGTGAACGTTAATTTCTTTAAAAGAAGTGGCAATACGTGTAAACTTTTGATTTGTTTTGTTTGTTGTTGCAAAGCGTCGTTGTTGCACGAAATTTAAGATCTTCCACTTTGCTTCATTAATTAAACATGAATCCATTATTAAATGTTTGACAAGAGGAATTTTATAATCGTATTACGACAATGTCGTCCTTAAAAAAACCCCGCATAGTACCGTTTTTAAAGGCGTCTTCCAATAACCATAACGCCTTCATTGTATTTCAGCAATAATTCGAATAACTAAACTAAACCAAACCTATTATCCTAAATCGCGTTATTTTCAGTTAATTCTAGTTTTATCTAATAAAGTAACAAGTTTTATATAATTAAATCTAGTTTGAACCAATCTATTTTGCTAAAACCAGTATTAGCTGGGATGATTGATTTTAGCTAGTGGAAACTAGTTTTAACTAATGGTCTCAGTTAAAACTAGCTCCCACTAGCTAATTCTAGTTCTAGCTGATTTCGGGTTTTAACGGTAACATATCTATTTTAAACAGCACATACCATCCCCCTATTTTGCAGCTAACCAGCTACCTTTTCCCGAAGGGGGGAATATTGTGACAGGGGCGGCAAATCAATCGTAGCCTACAAGCGCCAAATCTTTAAATCCGGCCCTGACTGTGACCGTTAATTGACTTTTTTTCTTAATCGTAGCTTTGCACTAGCGGTTTAGAGCATGGCCTACTCAACTACTAAGGCCGAAGAAGCTTTCCCAAACAAGCTCGGGGACGGAAATTTTGACGTCACAGTTCCGAGTGACGTTGTTCCGAAGATAAAGACAACCTGTCTCGAAACCTGTTCGAACCACTCGTTCACGGCTGACCACATTTTTAGAGTTCCGAATACGTCCGAACTAGTTTCTCGGTGTTCGGCACTGTGAACAGTGACGTCAACATTTCCGTCTACGCTCATGTTTAGGAAAGCTTCTCTGGCCTTGTTATTGAAGTTGGCCGTGTTTAGAGATGAATTTTTGTTTTGTGAAGTGCGCGCTTTTTCTATATAGCTTAAGATGTTATATTACCAGATTCTATGCTATGTGTGTTGTGGATAATTAACTTCTTGGAAAACTGCTAGGTTTTTTTTAGTCAGCAATCATACTATACAGCCCACTAGAACCAGCCTTTCAATAAGAGGTACATTGAATCCCTGATTATGTTTTGTGTTTTCTTATTCAAGTAATAGTAATCCTTTAAACACTCAATATACATTTATTTCTACTTGCATTGACTTTAAGTCAAACTTTGTAAAATTACATTAAGTTCACTCTTAAAACAAAGAGTGAAATTCACTCCTATAGGAGAAGTGCATTTCGGCACCGGAAAGGAGTGGAAATTAACTCAGACTGAGTTAAAACCGCTCGTTTTAAGAGTGTAGGACGCAGATTGTTTTCTTTATTTCTTTTATCCACTCCGAAAAAGAGTGAAATTCACTCCTATAGGAGAAGTGCATTTCGGCACGGAAAGGAGTGGAAATTAACTCAGACTGAGTTAAAACCGCTCGTTTGTTTAGAGTGTTCCTTGCACTACAAAGAAATTTTCTACATAATTAGACTAAAATCTTTAAAGCTTATTCTACGGAATTCTAATACAGAATTGGGGTTTGAACTTTCTAAAATTTTCTTACTTTGACAATTATGATATTCAGAGCGCTTAAAAGATTCTATTTTTAAATAGAAATGAATTCGTAAACACTTATCATTAAAAAAATATTTTCCAATAAAAATAACATTCTTTTAGAAATTTTCTGCTTCGCTACATATGGTTAAAAACGAGCTAAAACGGAGACATTTTGTTCTCGAAAAAGAACTTTTTGCCGAATTTTTGCTGCGACTTTTTGCCCTTTTCTTAATACATTTCCGTACAACAGTTGTTTTTTCTGGCCACAGTTCATTTAGTTATGGTTTTTGCCCCGTGACTGGGAAAAAATATATTTTTTGGTATTTTGGCTACAGCGATTAAAGGAGGCTTTTTCTTTTACAGGAGGCTTCTCTGCCGTGCATAAAATTTATAAAGGAATCGTGAGTTGTAAAGTTGGTTTCCCCTTTCTGTCGAATGCAAGAACGGTTTTTTTTATTCTTTCGAATTCCGTGTGAGAAGGATTGAAGGGAAATTTATTGCGTTTGTAAAATTTATACGGTTCCAGAAAAAGAAATTTACTTTCGTTACAAATTTATTGATGTATATTTCTAAAAGAAATGAAGGTAGAAATTTTGTCAAAAATATAAACTGCTCAAAACAATTAGGGGAATGCATGGTTTAAATCCTTTCACCCCAATGATTCCATTTGGTATCATCAGCTTCCGATTTTTTTCTCACTTAGTTGAGCTCTCACTTATTTATAGTTAGATGAAAGAATCATGTCATTTGAAGAATTAAATAATGTTTGTTTTAATTAAATGAAAATATGAACAACGTGGTAAAGTAAACTCCACCCCCAAAAAATTTTATGAAATAAACTTACCCTAATTTCTTCACGCTCGCACTCTTAGATGTTTAAAAATTGATTTTACCTTTTTTTACAAATAAAGTTTTGAAAAAATATTTGTTATAATTTATTCAAAAGTTTTGATTCCAATATTTCTCCCCTTAAATTTTAGTTAAAAAAAATTAAGTTTTTCAACCGTTTTTTTTTTTACTATTTCATTCTGGATGTATAATGAATCTATTTCACAAATTTTAGATTTTTAGAATAAAAAATAAGAAGTTGGAACTGAAAGGGTAAACAAAAGTACACAAAGTGCTCCCCTAATTGTTTTGAGCAGCGTATTTTGTATCTATCTTACGATTGTTGGATTTTTCTGTTCTTTGAAAAATTTTATACTATCTATGAGTTAGTAAATAATTCATATTTAACAAGGTTCAATGATTGAATTTGCAGTTAGAAAGAGGAAGGAAGTACAATAACTTGTTGCAACAATTCTTGTTTTAAAAGTATTTATTTTCAATTTTCACACTTTAAAGTAACTATGCAAAAAGAAACGCTAAAACGAATATTATATTTAATGAAATATATCATCCACTTAATAGTTTGCTTCTATCGGTATAACTTTATTACATGTTTATTATGTAATTTGCTTCTTTGAAATACACAATAGCAGTAAAATTTCCTAGATAAATATGCAAAATTAAGTTTCTAAATGTATCTACTAATTGTTACACGTTTCTTACAGTTTTTATTGATACATTATAAATTCTCATGTTTGAATTTTGTATGTTTGAGAAGTTTTAGTTTACAGTTTAATTTTATCAAAAAAGTTACATTAATTAATTTTAAATAACTACACGTATTAGGTTAGGTTAGGTTTGAATTATCGTCGCACTAGAGCTACACGAGGGCTATTGGCGACGGGCGTCATATTTTAGCACCACAGTCAAGTGACGAGCCGACACTGAATAGGCACCCAACGCAACCGTTAAGGGCGACATCGTACGCAGCGTTAGGACTTTGAAGGATATTTAACGTGTACTCCCTTACACGGGGTATTATTTGTCGGACACGGCACGTATTAGAGTGGTTAAAAGATTAGTAGTCTAAGAAAACTCGATTTAAAAAAATTGCCAGAAGAGGAAAATTTTCCACTAAGATAACATATTTTGAAAAAGATTTCTCAAGGAATTTCTCCAACTGTGTGATATTTCTTAATTTATGATTGAAGATATAAAAAGTATATGCGAAGTAAAATTACATTTATAGTAATAAACATGATTGTTTTGATACATTTTAGCCAACTTCGTAAATGCGATTTCCAAGCTTTCTTGTTGTTTTTAAGTCTACTGTAACTTTAACACTTTTATCATTAAAATTTAATTCTTTAAACATACACTGCTCACAACAATTAGGGGAATACATGGTTCAAATCCTTTCACCCCTAATGATTCCATTTGGTATCATAATCTTCCATTTTATTTTCTCACTATGTTGAGCTCGCACTTATTTATCGTTAGATGGAAGAATCATGACTTTTGAAGAATTAAATAATGTTTGTTTTAAGTAACTGAAAATATGAAAAACATGGTAAAATAAAATTCACTACCACATATTTTTATGAAATAAATTGACCATAAATTCTTCAAGCTTGCATTCTTAGATGTTTAAAAATTGATTTTACCTTTTTTTTACAAATAAAATTATGAAAAAATTATTCTAATAATTTATTCAAAAGTTATGATTCCAATATCCCCCCCCCCCCTTAAATTTTAGTTAAAAAATTGATTTTTCCCCTCTATTTTTACCATTACATTCAGGATGCATAATGAATGTATTTCACAAATTTTAGATTTCTATAATAAAAAAATAAGTTGGAACTGAAAGGGTAAACAAAAGTGCGCAAAGTGCTCCCCAATTCTTTTGAGCAGTGTAATTCTAAATTACAAAAAAAAAAACGTGCTATAAAAATGTCCGACACTTTCACACAATCAAAGAAATACGAGTCCGGACAACTTCCGTATACGCATACTCTAAACACTAAATAACAAACTTAACATTTCCAAAGCACATCACCAACACATAAAGTACCCAACGACATTCCGACTGTGTCCGATCTGTATCAAACCTTTTGAGCATTCCCACCAAAGTCGACTTCCTTGGGGGGAACCCTTCTAGCGTCGTACCATAAAGCATCCGAGAAAATAAATTCAAACCGATATCGTAAAAGGGTTAAATAAACTATTCCGGTAGCATCTTCAAAAGAGGATTGAAAAAAATGTTCATCGTCTTCACACTGTGGGAAAAGTAATGTTTTTGGGTTTTGATAGAAAGTAGTTGTTTTCTGCTAATGTTTTACTTCAGATGTTACTATAGTTTTAAAACTACACTCTTAAAACAACGAGCGGTTTTAACTCAGTCTGAGTTAATTTCCACTCCTTTCCGTGCCGAAAATGCACTTCTCCAATAGGAGTGAATTTCACTCTTTTTCGGAGTGGGTAAAAGAAAAAAAGAAAACAATCTGCGTCCTACACTCTTAAAACGAGCGGTTTTAACTCAGTCTGAGTTAATTTTCACTCCTTTCCGGTGCCGAAAATGCACTTCTCCTATAGGAGTGAATTTCACTCTTTTGTTTTAAGAGTGTATTTTGAAGTGTCATTACTAAACTAAACTCTTCGGCGCAGCAGCCCATTACTGGGCCAAGGCCTGTCGTGCCCATTTCAGCTTTCGTGACCTAGGGCTCTGGGGTGCTAGGCATATGTCCCGGTACGGTGGTCAGCCTCAAGCGGAACCCCCAGTGTTTAGTTCCCAAGCATGCTTTTGTACCCATTTTATCGACCCAACTCAAGGGATGAAAGGATGGGTCAAACTCGCCTAATCCGGGATATTTTGAAGTGTCATTGCTCCCTATATTACAAGAGAAAAAAAGCCTAAATCACATAATTTTTCAAAAAATAAATAATTTTTTTATTTGATCTAACTTTTGTGTAGTACTTAATGATTGACAGTAATTTTAAAACGAAATAAATGTTCTGCACAAAATATTTTTTAAAAAATATATGTTTCAGTCTTATTTCTAGATTTTTAAAGCGCGATACAAGATAAATATGTAAAAAAGACTTTCGATTACCGTTCAATAAATCAATACAAAAATTTTAAGGTGATTCTATATACCCAATAAGGTAATATAACTTTAAAACCTAAGAAGTTCTAATGCAGCTATTATTTTGTAGAAACCTTATTATGACGTTCGGCAGGTACTAGGAACTGTGTACCAAATTTGAAGTTTGTAGCTCTTTTCGTTCGAGTTGTAGAGTGGTTTCAACAGACCAATGTTCAGAAACTACTTTTTAGCTTCCACACTACGTTTATAACGTAAAAAATGGAAGGTATTCGTTCAGTGCGTGTGTCTGTCCGTCACCCACTTTCAGAGCCCAAACTACAAATGATACGGACAAGTGTGATACGTCAAAAAATTCAGCGCATTAAAATTAGAATACATTGAAAATTTCAGAGAAGAATTCGAATTCGAAGTACTCCAATTATTTAAAAAAAACTGCAAAATTGAATGCTCATTTAAAAAGCATAAGAAGCCATTTTTATTTGAATTAAATCACCATTGCCATTCGCAACAATCATTCGAGAGACTAATTCTTTTAGACAATAAATAAAAATAAATTTATTTTTGCGACATCGATCAGTTTGAAATGACGTTAAATATATTTCGCTACGAGATTCTTTGTATGTTGATATGAAATATTTTCATTCTATTTAAAAGCGAGGAATATTAATATTTATTCTTTGAAATATAAATTAATTTTTGGCAAACGATAAGTGATAATTATTGAATTTTCGAAATAAAACAAATAAAACTAGCCAAATTTAGCATGTAAATGTTTAATATAGAATTAATGCCGTGTTTGGCGCTTTTTTACCTGTTAAATACAACTGTTGTGTGGAAGCGGGTTAAGTGACAGATTCTGTTACAAACCTACTTGTTTTAGAATCAGCACCCGCCCCAAAACATGCAAAAAATCCATTTAGGATGTTCGACCAAATCGCAATACTTTCATTATTTTTTTTTAATATCCTATTAGGTAATTAGAAGTAAGAACTAGTCCCCAAAACGGCTTCTTCCCTTCTTAGACATCCCTCCACCACGACCCATCGTCACGAAGTATGTGACTTCTAAGAGTCAGCCCTAAGGGCCCTCCTTCCCGAGCTTCTTCACATACAGCAGAGATCATTGCGGCTATCAGGGGACCCCCAACCGCGGCTCCACAAATCAAGGTCCAAGTTTAAAAGGGGTGTGCGTCTTTTTTAGTGACATAACAGGATGGGACAGGGAGGGAGCAGATTTATCTTCTGACCTGCACGTATAGGTATGTGGTGGGAAAGGCTACTGGTTCGATGGATATTGGTGGATGTCACGTCTAAGTAATCGGTTGTTCGTTTTAGAAGAAGTGTAGCTGAAGCTGTGCATTGTGAAGGTTGGTTTGGTTTAACTAGCGTTGGCGTTGAAGTCAAAAGTATAGAAGGTACCCAATTCAAGCACGGGGCGTCAAAACGTAGGCCACGAGTAAAATATAACAAGCACCAGTTCTATATACAGTCCCTGGACAAATTATTAGACGCACTGTATTTTTTTTAGTAATTTTATGTTTCTTGAGAGTTTTATGCAAAAATGGTATATTTAACTACAATATTATAGATATGATTGAAATATGATTGAATATATATTAGGGGCTGGGGAGCCCAGTCGTTAGGCACTCGCCTAGCATGCGAAAGGTCCAGGTTCGGGTCCGGCATCGCCAAAATAACTGCCGACCTATAAACGGCCGTGCAGCAAAAATGTCCGACGAATAATACCCCGTGTAAGGGAGTGCACGTTAAAAATCCTTCAAAGTCCTAACGCTGCGTACGATGTCGCCCTTAACGGTTGCGTTGGGTGCCAATTCAGGTGTCGGCTCGTCACTTGACTGAGGTTCTAAAATACGACGCCCGTCGCCAATAGCCTCGTGTAGCTCTAGTGCGACGATAATTCAAAACCTAATCTATGATTGAAATAAAAATCATTATCAATATGATTTTTATTTAAAATAATTGTTGTAGACTACATATTTGTATTTATACAAATATGTAGGTACAATATCACCCGGTAATTAATATTTTCCATGAAATCTTGCAGTGCGTCTAATAATTTGTCCAGGGACTGTAAGTCGTTATTTAAGTATCCTTAATTTTCTTGAATGGCACAACATCGGACTGGATCCGACACACATTTTAAGTACTAGTGTTCAAACGAAGGGAGTGGTTGCAAAATTCAAGTGCTCCAAAATATAACTAATAGATATAAGGTAAGGTTCGTTCATTGACGACTAAGTTTAATTCAATTTATGATAACCAATAGTGACCAATGAACGGACCTGACCCTAATACTTTTGGGAGAATGCGAGTTTTGACAACTACAACCTTCAAATGATGAACAATATAGTCCACCTGCC
The DNA here is from genome assembly GCA_019343175.1 of Oedothorax gibbosus. Classification (NCBI taxonomy): domain Eukaryota; kingdom Metazoa; phylum Arthropoda; class Arachnida; order Araneae; family Linyphiidae; genus Oedothorax; species Oedothorax gibbosus. Next base: position 5,194,328 of record CM033280.1, on the reverse strand, counting down.
ACAACTGGGCATCCCAAATAGTTTGATTGTGGAAGCGTCCACTTTGTAAAAAGGTAGAGAACCTAAATTAGGCAGGGTTTTCAATCCCATGGTGTTTGGCGAGACTGGCGGATTGTTGGGTTATTTTGGTTGAAAATAATGTGTCGCACTAAAACAACACATAGGTTATTAGTGAAAGGATTATAGTTAATTGCTGAAGGTCGTCATCAATTGCACGTGCATTTCTTTTCTATCTTTGACTTGATCGTCAATAGATTTTTATCTGTAGTATGTATTATTTACATATGCCTAGCATATGCCTAGTGGACATATGCCTAGCACCCCAGAGCCCTTGGTCATAAAAGCTGGAATGGGCACGGCAGGCCTTGGCCCACTAACGGGCTGTCGCGTCGAGGAGTTTAGTTTTTATTCTACAGTGGGGTTTACATAGGCTTACTACATTGACTAAGCGATTTCTGACTCGAATAAAAACTATTGATCAAGAAATTGATCCTAAATCAATATTGAAATTGATAGAATTATTGAAATTGATTGAATCATTGAAAGTGATTGAATCATTGAAAGTGATTGAATCATTGAAAGTGATTGAATCATTGAAAGTGATTGAATCATTGAAAGTGATTGAATCATTGAAAGTGATTGAATCATTGAAAGTGATTGAATCATTGAAAGTGATTGAATCATTGAAAGTGATTGAATTTTTGAAAGCGATTGAATTTTTGAAATTGATTGAATTTTTGAAATTGATTGAATTTTTGAAATTGATCGAATTATTGAAATTGATCAAGTTGATTACAAAGCCTTTTTCTTACTTCTGAAGATTCCCTTCAGAAGTAAGAAAAAGGCTTTGTAATCAACTTGATCAATTTCAATAATTCAATTCATTTCAATAATTCTATCAATTTCAATATTGATTTAGGATCAATTTCTTGATCAATAGTTCTTATTCGAGAGTCAGAAATCGCTTAGTCAATGTAGTAAGCCTATGCAAACCCCACTGTAGAATAAAAACTAAACTCCTCGGCCATCCTTACTACCATCTTGTTTTCAATTCAGATGTCGTACCACAGTCTACAACTGGCGCAAAACAGTTATCATTTTATTTTTAATTGATATTTTTTAAGGAATAAAATGACGCGTTTCAGTATGAACTAACGTTGCGGTGAGCGGTTTGTTTAGGCTTACTAGGTTAGGTTAGGTCATTGAGCTAGAAGGGAAACTGGAGTGAGGTGTCAGCGAGCCGAAAACCCACTCGCACCCCTTTGAGCGAACAGGGCAGAAAAGGACTATTTCCCCCTACATTTGTATGCAATGCTTGTACGAGACGCCTCTATCCTATCGACTTGGGCTCCTAAATGTATTTTAACATTTTTAGTTCGAAAGAAATTAACTTTCTTTAACTTTAAATTCCAACTTTTTTTTAAGAAATAACCATGTGGATCACTAACTAAGAACCAGCGGAGACTAGCAAAATAGGCAAGTTTCTAGGTTTTCTGTGCCCGGTTCGTTTCTGCTGCAGTGCTGTGTATTCCTTCGCGTTTCGTTATTGAACCGGCTCGTTTGCTGCCCTGTTCAGAGAATCACACACCTCACTCCACGTTTCTTCTAGCTCATTGTATTTAACGTACACTTCTACACGGGATATTAATCGTCCGATTTTAGGCTGCACAGGCCGTTTATAGGTCGACAGTTATTTTGGCAAATGTCCTGTACCGAACCTGAGACCCTTCACATACAAGACAAACGCCTTACGGACTGAGCTCCCCAGCCCTCTTAGGGTTACTTGGCGACTTTTTGACGGCTTCACTTTGTTTCTGGCCAACCATCGCCATCTTCTTTTTAAACTCCATAGCCCAATCCGAGCCCCCACACCCACTTTCCGGCGTCTTAACTTTCTTTTGTTAAAAAGTGGTTGACCCACCCGACACAGCCGGCCTTTTTTGTGGTTGCAATCCCCCCTCTGAGTCATTAACGTGTCAAACGTGGAATGTCCACGGAGTGGATCCTATTGTCCGGAGCTAAATCCTGACGCTTTTGAATCCTCCTTTAATATTTTAAATGTAATAGAAATGTGAAGAAATCGTAAGCTTGTTGAAAGGAATCGCTAGTCCGTTTTTTAAAGTTGCGTCAGCGCCTTGTTATTAGTGATATTTCTTTTGATTCTTTTTATTTCTTTTAAACTTTTTTTTGAAGTTCCATATGGGTTATTCAGCCAATTTGGATTCCCGAAGGTTTGTTTGAAAGGATTTTAAAGTGAAGGATGTGCGATAATTTTTCCATACACTACAAAAGGTCTGTAGATTTTGAACAAGAATTATCTGGCCCATTAGTGTTTTTCACGCTGGTAGCAGACGTCTATACGATACATATAACTCTTTCTGAAATTATACAGCTTTACTTTAATAGCCTACTTTCCTCTTTTTTTAATTTGAAAGGATAAAAAACACCCCTTTGTTGAACTTGATAAAGTGTAAAAATGACCTTTAAAAACTTATTGCATTTCATTGAAAATATCGACGTACAAAATAACCCACTTTGACAACCATTGATTTACTAAGTGATGATAAATATCGGGAGTATTCTTTGTCTACAGATAAGTGTTTCTTTTTTGTGGAACTTCAACGACTTTATTAACAAACAATTGAAAATATCTCTTTTTAAAAAAATATTTTTATGGATTACTTTAGACGGTGAATTTGGACTTAAAATGAGTTCAAGGAGGGTAACGCTAAACAGGACACTGTGAGAAAAATAAGGATAAATGATTATCATCAGTGATCGTTTCCTCGATACTATTTTAAGGACTTAAAGCCTGATAAAGTGACCTGTTCATCTTAACAGTTTGACATTAGTTACAACTAGTTAATTGGCTGGAAAAAAAAACGTTTCGCATGATTTTGCTGGTAAAATACGGTACTGAATAAGCATTACGGCCATTTTCATAATTCTATTTTTAACTAACAGTCAATTAGCCAAAAAATAGTTATTTAAGCAACTAGTGCCGAAAATAATACTTTATTAAGCGAGTGGCTTTTATTTCACGAGACCGTAGGTCGAGTGAAATAATGACAAGAGCTGATTAAGATTATTTGGCACGTGCTTGCTTACAATATTTTTTATAATAACGTGCAAAAAAAGTATTGTTTGGCGTGAAATTTGTGTTCTTACTTTTGTCTTATTAAATTTCCTTTAATAATTTTTGTAGTACTTGTAGTTTCCATGGAGATATTAGAAAATGCAAAAGTAATGAACCAATAGAAATAAGTGAGTTTCATGACATCATTTAGTTTCCATGGAGATATTCGTGACATCATTTTGTTTTTCTACCAATCAGATACTCCTATTTACTTCACCGCACTAGTGCCGAAAGTACTACTTTCGGCACTGTCTGTGACGTAAGCACGTAAAGTGTCATTTTCGCAACGATTTATGAATGAATATGATATAAAAAAGCGAACTTTTTTGAACGTTGTTATAAAAATATATTTAAAGAATTTATTTTTCTTAAAACAAAATAATTATGTCCCCCATTATTGCTGTGATTTGCCCAAGAATAATACAGAAACGTTTTTCCGAAAAGAGTAAGTACTCGTAGCTTGTTCAAAGATGATAGTCAAAATTGTCCCAATAAGTTAATTGGTGTTTTAATAATTTTTAAACATAAAAATCACTATTTGGATAAAAGCCTAAATTAAAAATAATAAAATATCTAGTCTAATTAGTTTTTTTACCTTATTTTATTTTCAGCTCTTCTTTAAAAATGCGTTTAAAATTGAAATGGATTTCGAATGGATCGTCAAATTGCCTCCCCATGAAAATTTACAAATCTAGGCTACAGCCTCATTAACCCGTTAAAATAATACTAAGAAAAATCTACCAAAATAGTTTTAGAAAGAAAATAGCTATAGCAAAATGGTTTTAAAACTTGTGACCTCCACGTGAAGTGCATTTTCAGCACCGGAAAGGAGTGGAAATTAACTCAGACTGAGTTAAAACCGCTCGTTTTAAGAGTGTAGGACGTAGATTGTTTTCTTTTATTTCTTTTACCCACTCCGCAAAAAGAGTGAAATCCACTCCTATAGGGGAAGTGCATTTTCGGCACGGAAAGGAGTGGACATTAACTCAGACTGAGTTAAAACCGTTCGTTTGTTTTAAGAGTGTCACTACCACAACAATGTAAGTTTCCAATTTATGTATTTTCACTCACAAAAATAGCATCATATACCCACTGTATACAAATACACCATTGTACAAGGAAAAATTAGTTTTCTCCCACAGAGTTAACGTACCAGACGCGTCACTTAACCGCGTATAGTGTGAAACTCTCTTCTGGACCATAGATCATTTCCTTTGCCATAATAACAAGGGCCCTTCACCAGCACCCCCCTTAAATAACACAAACTTTAACCTAATCACGCATATCAGATAATTCCTTTCGTTTCCGTTCCGATAACTGCCGTTCGATACGCAACAGAAAAACCGTTATGAAAACGTGAAAAGTGAACCCACTATCGGGCCGATAGGAGTTGTTGTAAATTGAAAATAATTTCATTCTCACACTTTTGAAAAACAACAAAACCGATTAAGGGGACGCGGTACCCAAAAAAATTAAATCCAGTATTTTTATCGCTAGCATTCAAATTAAACTATTTTTACAAAGAACTAACATTCAATAAACATATGTTTTAATATTTATAATTTTTTCGTATTAGTTTTTTTAAACAATTAAAAAAATTTAACGTTTTTTCAAAATGCTACTCCTCCTACAATTTAAAGAATTTTGTAATGGTTTTTTTTCAAAATGTTCCCACAACATCTATTAGAATTTGGGTATGGATATTGAGCTATCAGTTAAACAAAAAAAGTTATGTAGCTTTATGTATAAATATGGTCAAAAAATAAGATTTTTTGTAAATTTTCACCTTCATAATTTTTTAAAAAATCTATTCACACTAGACCTTATCCCATACTAACTTTTGTTAAACGCATATGTTTCAACACAGGAAAACAACTTTTAGAGCTCTACATTAATTTACCTAAAAGCCTTAGGGTTTTAACCATTCACAAGCTAAAAAAATTAAAACTTTAAAAAATCAACACAAAATTTCAAAAACCATTTTACCAAACCACCATATCATTTTCAATAAACTTCCACCATTATAAAAGAATCCTTTTTTGCAATATCCTTAGCTCACAGCATTCGAGCATGTTTACTTATTTTCTGGGCAGCCCTAAATTTTGGGTAATGCGTCCCCTTAAGAATATAAATGAAATCAAAATTAAAACAAATTTATTTAGCTTCCACACTACGTTTATAACGTAAAAAGTGGAAGGTTTTGTAAAGGCTCCGTCCATCATCCACTTTCATAATCCCCAAACTACAAGTGTGATGTGTCAAAAAATTCATCGTATCACACAGGAAGAAACTAGAAAATCTAGGAATAAAACAGCTTCCCCACTTTTTATCATATCTATCTATGATGGTCAAGTGGGGGTAGCTCTGGTATTGATTATGATAACAGATTAAGATCTTTAAACATGTATTCCCTGGAAAACAGGAGAGCTAAGGGTGATTTAATACATTTATTCAGGTTCATAAAACAGGGAAACATGCAGGGCTTAGGATTTACCTTAATTAGCCGGACCAGAGGACATAATCAGAAGTTGAATGAATCGAGCTTTAGAAGGGAGGTAAGAAAACATTATTTTTACAATAGAGTTGTCAATGAGTGGAATGCTTTACCAGATTAAGTTGCGCATTCGAAAAGAGTAGAAGATTTTAAGAAGAATCTTGACAGTCATTGGAAACTGGTAATGTATTAGATTTATTTTGGACCAACCTTGCTGGGCCTCTGGCCTGTTGTTGGTCGACAATATTTGTATTTGTATTTGATGATATTGGTTAAAATAAGACCGCCAAAAAAAAAGAAACCAATTTGATAAGCATTTAATGATTGTAAATTTTTATCTTTGACAATCGTCAAAAGATGCCAATGAACGAACCGGACCCCTTATGCTAATCAGTGCAGGACTTATAAGAAGGACAAACAAATGGCCTAAATCATAAATCTTCAGTTCACCATCAAGATTTCAATTTAAACTTTAAAAAAAAAACGGTTTTATAATATTTCAAAATTTATTATTGCAGTAAATGATATAAAATACTTCATTAGACTTTATCTTACGATTCATTAAATTATATATGTTACAGGAACAACTTCTTGGATACGGATATATATCTACATCCCCAGAAGAGTTGGAACCGATTTTGAAAGTTCTAAACAGCGGACATCCTTCGCAGAAACGGAATACATATCCAGAAACGAACACCAGGGCCCTGACCGCAGTCTAGACTTACATGGCCCGGGCCTTGGGCCCTTGATTTTAAGGGGCCTCAAACGTGGTTATAAACCTATAAATTTTGTTTTACACCTCACAATTGTGTTGTTTTAGTGATAAAACTCAATTTAAATTCAAGTTTTCGACAAATATAAGAACACTAATTGTTTTATAAACTATTACATTTAATTATGGATCTTAATTTCCAAGGTCATAACTTTGCAATATGTATGTTAAGTAACAATATCGTTCGGAAAAGGACTCCAAATGTATCCGGGCCCAACTTGCCTTGGTCAGGCCCTGGCGAACACACAGACTTGTGTCCAATCGTGATATGATATTTCGTATATGATATATGTATCAATTGATCGTATAAGATATCATGATAATCGTATATGATATCATGTCTATAAAAATTGTGCAATTATACGATTCCGAAGCTGTTGAAGACAGCCTTTGCAACCTCGACAGCTCTATTTGTGTAAAGTAGGTCCACTGAGGCTTCAATGCCTGTGTTCAATGGTGGGACCGACATTTGGTTCCGCGCGAACGGAAGCTTCAGACGACTTCTGATTTGTATGTGTCGGACGTTTCGGACGTCACGTCATCTGGGCATCAGCTCCACCCCTTTCTCCATATTGTCATGCACCGCGGCTCGCGCTATTGATTTATTGATACTGATCAAAAAAGAGGCACCACGCCCAAAAAGACCACCACGGCTGCCATGGTAACGAAGCCACTGATTATCACTCCCCACTGATTGGATTGTTTGTTTGCCAACATCAGGGACGGTCTCACTGTGACCAGATAGACACTGAGATCATCGAGGACAGTAAACTGTAAAAAAAAACCACTAAAATAGAACCTCCTCAAGTCCTCGACTTGCCTCCATTATAGTTATACTTTTCATCTATCAATGAGACTGTTTGACAAGCTACAGTCCCTGGACAAATTATTAGACGCACTGCAAGATTTCATATGTATCAATCAATGATGAACAAAATACCTTTAGAAGGACATTTGTGTTCCTAAACTTAAGCAATTGAATAGAAAATACTATCTGCTATACTCAATACATATATCGACATCTTTTTAATTATATGGTATTCTTTAGTATGTTTTCATCATTACTAAAAAAATACAATGCGTCTAATAATTTGTCCAGGGACTGTATATGTTTCTAACCACTTTAAAACTAAACGCAGGGATCGTAGGAGGTTTTTTTAGGCTCATAGACCCACTAGGGATGGACTGTACACGGTTAAAAAATTAGGCTCTTGATTTCACCAAGATGGACCCATTAGGCCATATTATGATTATTCACTTGATTTCACCAAGAATATATTTTTAGTAGCTGCAGAGGCTGTGTGGTGAAATGTTTCACCTCATAGCAGCTACATCTACTAGGAACCATCATTATGGCAAACCTAAAGCACAAAGTTTTTAACAGTGAAGAGACAAAAGTATTTACCCACCAGCCACAATACCTAAAACTTTGATGTCGATCAGGAATGGTAATCAAAAAATTCCTACTTCCAATGTGTGTATACTTTTATTTACTAAGTTAAACTTATTTATTAAGATATTTTTTTAAACTCTGATGTACGTACTACTTGTAGTTTAGAATTGCGGATGACGAAGTCGTCACCCAAGCTGAAGTAACACGGGGCTTCGAGATACTTTGTTCGCTCACAGTTGCGCTCTTCACACATTTAACATTTAAAAAGCTCACACTTTTAAAAAGCACATCAGTCCCAGTGTACAAGGGAACCCCATGATTGAGCAATATATTTTTAATTACCATCACGTATATCCCTTTATACACTGCTCAAAACAATTAGGGGAGCACACTGTGCGTACTTTTGTTAACCCTTCCAGTTCCAACTTTTAATTTTTTATTCTAAAAATCTAAAATAGATTCGTTATGCATCCAGAGTGAAATGGTAAAAAACTGGGGAGCAAATCTTAATTTTTTTTTAACTAAAATTTATGGAGGAAAAAATTGGAATCACAACTTTTGAATAAATTAGAACAATATTTTTTTTTTCAAAACTTTATTGGTAAAAGAAAGGTAAAATCAATTTTTAAACATCTAAGAATGCAAGCATGAAGAATTTAGCGTCAATTTATTTCATAAAATTTATTGGGAGTGAATTTTATTTTACCATATTTTTCATATTTTCATTTAATTAAAACAAACATTATTTAATTCTTCGAAAGACATGATTCTTCCATCTAACGATAAATAAGTGCGAGCTCAACCTAGTGAGAAAAAAATCGCAAGTTGATGAATCCAAATCGAATCATAGGGGATGAAAGGGTTTAAACCATGCTCTCCCCTAATTGTTTTGAGCAGTGTAGAATAGCTTTTGAACCCAAACCATCTCAACAAGAGGTGGATACACTAACCATACGGTCACAGGGCCTGTAAACCTGTCCACTTGACTAGCTGCATCTTTCCATTCCCGCTAAGACCTTTAATACATCCAATACAAAATATAAATTTCTCAATTTTTTAAGAGATCGGTGTTAGGTGACATACATCAGCATGGATTGATTCATATCGGCTCTGCATCCTACCCACTCGGTTATTTCGGCTCACTTAAACCCACATTGCCATAAAGCCCCAAATTTGGTATATTTGTCAGTATTATTGTCCTCACACTAGCAATAAAGAAACCAATATTTACTTTTAAAATCATATTTAGAGCAGCTGCACGCAGCTAAGAAACAGGGATTAAACCCACAATAGCCACCCACATGAAAAACATATACCATTTATTTTTAATCTGATTTTGTGGATTTTTTTACACTGTTAAAAATTTTGTGCTTGGTTTCACCATGATATTGGTTCCTTTCACCATGATATTGGTTCCTAGTAGCTTCAGCGGCTGTGTGGTGAAATGTTTCACCTTTTTTTCGGCGTTTGGTTGAACCATTTTTCTGGATTTGGAAACAAAAACCTGAGAAATGGTTCAACCGAATACCAAAAATATGGTTTAACGTTTCACCACACAGCCGTTGCATCTACTAGGAACCATATTTTTGGTGAAAGAAAGTGCCTAATTTTTAACAGTGTATTGGGATTTAGGAGCAATGGAATCGACTATAGAAAATTCTTTTGCAAGTGAGAACGCTAATTCGCATTTAAACAACATTAGATATACATAATTGAAACATTGCTTACAGACCCTACACAAGGTATAAGACACATTGTACTTATATATTACACTGCTAAAAATTTCATTCTAGGTTTTACCCCCAAAACAATGGTTCCTAGTAGCTGCATAGGCTGGTGGTGAAACGTTTCACTATATTTTCAGTTATAGGTTCAACTATTTTTTCAGATTTCAGAAACCAAAACCTGAAAAATAGTACAACTGAATATATGGTGAAACATTTCACCAAACAGCCGTTGCAGCTACTATGAACCATTTATTTTTAAGCATTTATTTATAGCATGTCATTTAAAACAGCGTATATTAAGGACATGTTTTTTCGAATTTCCCTAAAAATATTCTATTACATTTAGTATAAGTATGATGCGAAACTTAAATTCCTATTTGGTTCAACTAAATTAAGGAACTCGAAAACTTTTAAAATCAACAATCAGCCTTATAAGTTATATGCATCATAAATCGAGCGTTTGTTATCGATTCTAAACAACAAATGGTCAAGGTTTGAAATATATACAGACTGAAATAGAACTTTAGGTAAATATTTATTACTTTAAAAACTTAGTTTGTTATTAAACATAGATCAATATAAAGTCAAAAGTAAACAACACTTAAGGCACCGAAAAAAAATCACTGTTTTTCGGAAAAATCGACCTGATAATTATTTTTTTCTATAGATTACTTATATTGTATCCTATATTCAATATTAATGCCGGGTAAATTAGCATAAACTAACAATCACTTCCTTTATATTCAAAATACGGTCAACAATCTATGATAGTTTCAGTAAAGCTTAAATAATCAATACCATTTCTCGATAATATAGCCTAATGCAAAATGTATTGATTACAACTTGCTATGGTCAACACACAAAAATTGCAAACGTGTATTTTGTAAAAACATCAATAATGGAAAATCGTTTTAAAAAAAACTTAAATATTTAGCGTCGAAAATGCAAATTCTATCAATATATGAAAGTAAATTTCCTAGTTTGGTCAACATATTATTTAAGCTTGAATCGCTAAGTACTTGAACTATATGGTAATTCGCCATTCAATATTTACAACTAAAGGCACTCAATAAATACTCGTAATACAATCAATAAATCACTTTACTTCAAACGCGTATGGATAATTTATTCAACAAATCCATATGTGCAAGCTAAAAAATAATTGTGTTCAAAATTTCTTTCGATTTTAAGCAGTATAGTTTTCGTTTTACCATATTTTAAGTTGCAACTTTAATTACCTAGCTACATTGAAGTTATTTTCTCGATTCAAGAATCATTGTAATTAACTAATTTTAGCGATAATTTTAAATTTCTGTTTCATTTAATTTTTTTTTTGACGAGCTGTACTGTATTTTCAGACTAATGAGTTAGCAGCCACCTCAGTTCCCATGGTCATATTAAGCCTGATTCAAATAGTCATAGTTAATAGGGTACTTGACTGTATCGCTAAAATACCTTCCAATATTAAATTAATTATAGTTTGAACCCAAAAATAACAAACGTATATATTTTTTTTGCAAAATAAATCTTTAAATAATTAGTAAACATTATTTTAAAATGGCTTATTTTTCATCGGTACGTCACGTGATCACAAACACGTCGATTTGGCTGACGTCACTAGTATATATAAACAAACCGGTGTGATGTTTTTTTGCTTGCAATTAAACTGGATTTAATCTAATTTACTATTAAAATAAGAATTATATAGATAACGGAAGGAGGTTTTACAGAAGCGGATAGTTCAAATTTGCTTAAAGTAGATTCCAAAATGGTATTTCAAAGTTTGTTTATAGTTACTAGTGACGTCATAGATACCACGTGACAGCCACAAAGCGTTTTCGGGCGTCATTTTTCGTCCTAATTTTAAAATTCATTTTTCTGCCTTTTTATGCGGGGTATTTAAAAAAAAAGAAAAAATACGGGTCTAATATTTTTGGCATAAGAATATTTTAAGCCAATAAATTTTTTTTTAGTCAAATACCCTATTATAACGATAGATATTGAAAGTTTACTGAGAACTATGTATTCAAAGAACAATTTACATAAATAACAGACGAGAACAAAAAATAAAAGCTATTATAGTTTGTGCAAAACTTTATATGCGATATATAAACTATTATACCCCGGTACTGTTCGTCTCTGTTGGATGGCCATGGATAGTAATTTTTTTGGTCGGTCCTTACAAATTATTAGGCATTAACGAAAACCAACAGTAACAAATAGGCTGGTGGAAATTTTTCTTCAATTCAAATGATAAGCAACGCTCCGGATAATTGGAGTTCAAGATAATCGGAGTTGTACTGTAATATTAAAATTGTTCCTTGATCAAGCCTTTAACGAACACAACAGAAAACACTGGGCCGTAGTGAGCCTAGTGGTCAGCGTCTCGGGATCGGAAGGTCCTGCGATCGAGTCCCGGTACCACTGAAGACCTACCGAGTATATGCGGAGTACGTGCTCGTTAAATCTGTTGGGTCCGAAAGTCCTCTAAGTTCCCATACCAAATCAATACCTCTGGGGGTGACAAGCGAATTCTGGGGATCCTCTAGTTGGCCTCCGTCTCTAAAAATTAGATGGATCCACTTATGTGTGTGTGTTGTCTGTTGTGTGTCTTACTTGACGAAGGTTTATAAGCGGGTCGCTGACCAAGCACACAAACCTGAATATATATGTCTACCAACCAACCAACCAACAGAAAACATGAGAAAGACACGTCGATTACTCTTTGACTATTGGTTCAGCCTTGGGAAATAACCAAGAACTACCTCCCACTCCTAAAAATGAAGCATGTCGACGATAAATAGGCTTTTTAGCTGCAAAAATGTCGGCTCATGTCGGTTTAGATGGGAATGAACTGGCTGACGGACTTGCAAGGGCAGGCTGTGACCAGATCTTAGAGGGGGGACAACCTGTTGACTTATTCAGAAATTGGCTCCATTTACAAAAAGACAGCAATAGACTGGTGTCCCCCTCAGCACTCTTGGTATAGCGCTGAGAAACCAGGCGAGATTTCTAAATTGCAACTATGCACGCAAGACCAAACTGCTCTCTCCAGATTCAGGACTGGACACACAAAGAGTTTGAAGTTTGAGGCCGGAACCAAGCTGTTCCCAGACTGCCCCAACTGTCGTGGAAGTGCTCAAGCCAGTCCCGAACACATACTCCGTTGCCTCGGTTTGACGTGGAAGGACATCAACGACGACCCACTTTTGTATTTGGACTTTCTCAGGGTCGCAAACATCATGGAGCTGGTCTAATTTTGACCCAGGGATATGTAAAAAAAATATCAAAGCTTACCTGGCAGTTCGATGAAAGTTCTGTAGAAGGTGAGGAAGGCCGCCTCGGCTGCTTTGCTTCGCTTGGACAAACTATCTACTTCGGCTTGGAAGCTTTTTAGTAGTGGGACCGCGGCTTTACGGATGTCCTGTAAAAGACACGCACCCATGAATATGACAATTCTTTTTATTTGGATACAGTAGGAAGGTGAAATAGATCTTTAAAAATTAGTGTCCTAAAAATCACGGATTGGGCGATGTTGACTCAGCCTTTCATCTCTTACGGCCGTATTCACAAGTTCCGGTCACCCGCAGGTTTCCCCCGTCTGAGGGGATAGATCTGTGGGTTTCTTCAAATTCCTTATTCACAAGTGCGAGTTATGCCAAAAGGGAGATATAAGGATCCGAATCTGCTCTGCGGGTTATCCCACCAATATTGGTGGGTTTTCAGAGGGATATCTCCGAGAAATGTTGAAAATCATAACAAACATAGCTTATCGGGTTCTTCTTTCAAACTAGTGATTATAATTATTTAGTTCTAATCCATTTTAATTGATCTTTATAAGATTGTTCATTGTAGAAGTACAGCATATTAGAAAGTTAAATATATTTTCAACATGATTTAAATTGATACTAAATTTTACGTGAGATATGCGATGATAATTTTTATAGTACAATCTATTTAAAAACGTATCTTTAAATTGACTAAAACTGTTTTAAAAGTTGTGTGCTGCGGTAGTTATGCACAAAAATGTTACAAACTCAATAAAATACAAATAACAGAGGAATATTATAACCGTACTAGTATTTGCCACTGTAAAATATAATTAGCAGGTTAATTTTCTTGGTTAAAAATTTATACATATACATAATGATAATTATAAAGGCATTAGTTTTCTTATTTTCCAATATTCCTTTATATTTTTTAATTAAAAGTTATTTTAACTTCAGAGTCGCATCTGGAATAAAGTTTATTTTCTTCGCTTCAGCCATTTTTTTAAAGGGGAGTCGGATGTTCGGGTCAAAAATGTCGATTTTCTGTGTTTCTTTTATTTTTAATCTGCATATCTATAGCTTTAATTTAAGACCAAGAGTATCGATTTCTGTTTAGTAGTTTTCTTTTATGAGCATTTTCAGAACCTATGTTCATCAGTTACCTTAATTTTCTTTTGCATTTTTGCGTTTTCTTTTGCGTTTCCTGAAATATAAGGTTTTTTCAACACTTAGGAACATTTTTCTCAGGAACTATAAAAAATATCAGCGTGTTTTGTTTTATTATCTCTTCCTCATTAATAGCTCTGTGATTTAAACTGAGGAATTTTAAAATATCTCTGCTCAATTTTAAATATCTCTGCTAAAAAAAAATTACGTAACTTTAAATTGGATATTTTGGGTTTTTTAATACATATTTTTTTAAAAAATCACTGTGAAAGTATTTTTTTATACTGAGAAATATCCTCAGTTTAAATTAAAGAGCTATATTTAAAGAACAAGATATAAAAAAATTCAAGTTCCTGAGAAAAATGTTCCCAAAATTAGTAAAATTAACATTGGAGAGATAAAACCATCCGTCTCCCAAAGGCGATTGCGATCTGCCACACGCTGCAAATAGAACACGTGAGAAATATCTCTAGCAGTAAACAACGTCACGTGATTCCGCTTGACCAATGATATGTCCTGTTACAAAATATGAGTGAAACCTGGGGAAGAAACCCGAAAGGTGAAACCCAGATAAATCTCGCGGTTGTGAATACGAATTTGAAATAACCCTCAAGTTGTCCCTTCCTCGCAGGATTCATGTTCTGGGGATATCTCGCTACTTGACTCGAACTTGTGAATACGGCGGTTACGGCCGTATTCACAAGTTCGGGTCACCCGCAGGTTTCCTCCGTCTGGGGGATAGATCGGTAGGTTTCGTCAAATTCCTTATTCACAAGTGCGAGTTATGCCAAAAGGGAGGAGATAAGGAGCCGAATCTGCTCTACGGGTTATCCCACCAATATTGGTGGGTTTTCAGAGGGATATCTCTGAGAAATATTCAAAATCAAAACAAACATAGCTTATAAGGTTCTTCTTTCAAACTAGTGATTATAATTATTTAGTTCTAATCCATTTTAATTGATCTTTATAAGATTGTTCATTGTAGAAGTATAGCATATTAGAAAGATAAATATATTTTCAACATGATTTAGATTGATACTAAATTTCTACGTAGAGACTTACGTGGGATATGCGATGATAATTTTTATTGTACAATCCATTTAAAAACGTATCTTTAAATTGACTAAAACTGTTTTAAAAGTTGTGAGCTGCGGTAGTTATGCACAAAAATGTTACAAACTTAATAATAAAATACAAATAACAGATGAATATTATAACCATACTAGTATTTGCCACTGTAAAATATAATTAGCAGGTTAATATTCTTGGTTAAAGATTTATACATATACATAATGATAATTATAAAGGCATTAGTTTTCTTATTTTCTTATTCATATGTATAGCTTTAATTTAAGACAAAGATTATCGATTTCTGTTTAGTAGTTTTATTTTTATAAAATTTTTCAGAAACTATGTACATCAGTTCTTACCAATACCTTAATTTTCTTTTGCGTTTCCTGAAATATAAGGTTTTTCAACACTTAGGAAAATTTTTCTCAGGAACTATAAAATATATCAGCGTGTTTTGTTTTATTATTTCTTGCCTATTAATAGCTATTTGATTTAAACTGAGGAATTTTAAAATATCTCTGCTCAATTTTAAATATATCTGCAACAAAAATAAGTTATAAAACTTAAATTGGATTTTTGGGTTTTTTTAAATACATATTTTTAAAAACTCGCTGTGAAAGTATTATTTTATACTGTGAAATATCTTCAGTTAAATTAAAGAGCTATATGTAAGGAACAAACTATAAAAACAATTCAAGTTCCTGAGAAAAATGTTCCTAAAGTTAGTAAAATTAACATGGGCGAGATAGAACCATCCTACTCCCCAGAGTCGATTGCGATCTGTCTCACGATGCAAATAGAACAAGTGAGAAATATCTCTATCAGTAATCAACGTCACGTGATTCCGCTTGACCAATGATATGTCCTGTTACAAAATCTGAGTGAAACCTGGGGAAGAAACTCGAAAGGTGAAACCCAGATAAATCTCGCGGTTGTGAATACGAATTTGAAATAACCCTCAAGTTGTCCCTTCCTCGCAGGATTCACGTTCTGGGGATATCTCGCTACTTGACTCGAACTTGTGAATACGGCGGTAAGTGGGTCGATAACATGAGTTCCAAGCATGCTTGGGAACTACACTCTTAAAACAAACGAGCGGTTTTGACTCAGTCTGAGTTAATTTCCACTCCTTTCCGTGCCGAAAATGCACTTCCCCTATAGGAGTGGATTTCACTCTTTTTGCGGAGTGGGTAAAAGAAATAAAAGAAAACAATCTACGTCCTACACTCTTAAAACGAGCGGTTTTAACTCAGTCTGAGTTAATTTCCACTCCTTTCCGTGCCGAAAATGCACTTCCCCTATAGGAGTGGATTTCACTCTTTTTGCGGAGTGGGTAAAAGAAATAAAAGAAAACAATCTACGTCCTACACTCTTAAAAAGAGCGGTTTTAACTCAGTCTGAGTTAATTTCCACTCCTTTCCGGTGCTGAAAAAACTTCCCCTATAGGAGTGGATTTCACTCTTTTGTTTTAAGAGTGTAAACACTGGGGGTTCCGCGTGAGGCTGACCACCTTACCGGGACATATGCCTAGCACCCCAGAGCCCTTGGTCACGTAAGCTGGAATGGGCACGGCAGGCCTTGGCCCACTAACGGGCTGTTGCGCCGAAGATCTTGGTTTAGTTTAGTGTCCTGAAAAACTAGTGAAACTGTAGTACGACAGTTTCCCCCATAGCTGTTACCTTCTGTTGTGACACAGAATAAAGACAAGTGTTTAGAGCAATTACAGACTAAACTTTTATTTGTTTAGAATTTTAATATACAAAACTACGACAGACATAACTCCAGCTGGCCACATTCTCAGGCATGATTATCGCAGAAATAGATACACTAAAAAGCATTGACAAAACCCTGGCAGAAAAATATAAACATACTGCCTAAGTACATAAAACACACAAAGTGTTAAAAACATTCAATGAATATTTAATAAATATTGAGGTAAAAGTAAACTTAGAATCAGATTTGTATAACACCATAATAAATTCTTTAAAAAAAAGTATAAGGGTGGTTGGTCACCTCACGAGCCGATGTGGCAGGTAGTGGACGAGGGCACTAGTTGGGCTCATGAAGGGATGGGGTGGCACAGAAGTTCGGACAGTAACCACTATGAGACACAAGGAGTAGGCATGGAAAGTCATAGGCGCGGACAGGTACGACTCTTGACAAGGCACATGGCGAATCACGGAAACTAACGCCCCGTCGATTGCAGAAGATAGGGTTGGGTCAATTGCAGACCCTTGACTAGGCACCGGACGGATCGGGGAAACTAACGCACCGTCAACTGCAGAGGGCCGGACATGAGCTTAGCCCTCCTTTAGAAACATTTCTAGGAAATCCGCCACAAAACAGCAAACGAATGAACGACAAAAATGAGCCACGCATCACCAGCTTTTATGAAACACCCATCTAGCCGAATCTACATTCTCGAAATTTGCATAACCCAACTCGACAAGTGCCACAATACCCAACTTGGTTGAAACACAACAAGAACTAGAACCACACAAAAACTAAACCGCTTACGCAGCCATAACACATGCTTGGGAACTAAACACTGGGGGTTTCGCTTGAGGCTGACCACCTTACCGGGACGTATGCCTACCACCCCAGAGCCCTTGGCCACGTAAGCTGGAATGGGCCAACTAACGGGCTGTTGCGCCGAGGATCTTAGTTTAGTTTAGGGTCCTAAAAAACTAGTGAAACTGGAGTACGACAGTTTCCCTCATAGCTGTTACCTTCGATATTATAAAAGAATTAAAATTTATTTGGGTTTTATTGGAGAAAGGTTTAATTGAATCTTGAATAGGGGTAACAGAGGGTAATGTGTATCAGATATAATGTCATTAATGACTTGAAATATACAGACGTGCAGGACCGTGTAAGGAATGTCAATTTTTTTCAGCAACAGATGTAATTTATAAATGTTATAATTGGGTTGTCTCAGGTGACATAATTCCGTCAAGCTTTTATTCCTGATTTTCCTCCGATAGGCTCTTCGATTGGTCCACTGTTTCCACGTGACTTCAATTCACCAATTAAAACTTGAGAAATAATTTATTTTCATTTAGCATTTCTATTGCCACTCAATACCTAAAAATGCCCATCAAAATATGGTAGAGTATTAAAACTATTTAAAATATAAATATAATTTTAAATATACATAAAAAAAATTAGGTAACTTTTTTAACTCATGTAGTGAAAACAGCACTTTTAAAAATATGCTCATCCCTCGGAGGGCTATATGGAAGCTATAAATAACTTGGAGTTAACAAAATTTGAAATGGCAGTTCCTTTAATTAACAAACTGTAAATATTTCATGTACTAAATTAAAAACCAGTTAGAGCCTATTTCCTACAGTCACTTAAATAATTTAATAATTAACACTGTTATTTATTTTTGATTACATTGATACCTCCTCCAAAGAAATAAGATGCGTAGGAAAAATAAATTTATGTCTTATCCTTAAAGTCTTTTATTCATTTCATTTTTACAAATCAGATCACTATTTCACATATGGAACACCAAAATTGTCATGCATAATTATGCATCGCTATTTGTGTCAATTCCATATTTACTTACTAATACCTTGACTACTAACAGCTTTCCTAACATGTGACAATCCAGATAAACAATTGTTTCATTGGCTTTGTTTTTTTATCTGCAGAGATTGATTTACATTCGAAGTCACAATAACAAACAATCACGATATCTATGCAAGGACGATTTATTTGAAATAACACGAATCCCTTAAGTGAAGAGTGGCACAAGACATTTTTGTAGATTTTGACTTAGTTTAGTTTGAGTTATCACCGCACTAGAGCTACACGAGGGCTATTGACGACGGGCGTCGTATTTTTAGAATCACAGTCAAGTGACGACCCGACACCTGAGTAGACACCCAACGCAACCGTTAAGGGCGACATCGTACGCAGCGTTCGGAATTTGGAGGATATTTAACGTGCACTCCCTCTACATGGGGTATTATTCGTCGGACATTTTTGACTGCACGGGCCGTTTATAGGTCGGCAGTTATTTTGGCGATGCCCGGACCCGAAACTGGGACCTTTAACATGCTAGGCGGACGCCTAATCGACTGGGCTCCCCTGCCCAGATTTTGACTTAGAGTTTATTATTTTTAGGTTATCAGTAGATAGGTAGGGTTTATGCTTTCCGGCTGTCTGTTTATACTCTCCGTGTGGAGGTTAAACACAGCCAATTACGCTTCGTAATTGTGAACCCTGGTTAAGTGACGAGGTCGACACCTGAATAGACACCCAACGCAACCTTCGAGCGGCATCGTACGATACGCGGCGTCATTCCGCCGCCCAGTCAGCTTAGTAACTATAGGGATATAGACAAAACATTTTATAAATATTTGTATAATTTTTTTTTAAATTCAATTTTGTGTTTTTATTGAGACATGAAAACTATTATGTCTTGAAAAAGTAATTGTTTAAAATATACACCATTCTTTTTTGAATACGGGAAAAATACCCACTAACCCTATAACATCCTATAAGCATATGTCTTGCTTCTATATTCCCCTATAGGATTACCTTTTGATTAAATATTAAATCTACCAAATGTCAATGACTATACAAATCGGTTCCCTAACTTAATAAAATTATGAAGAAAGTCGCATTTTTATATGTCTCTGGGACACAATTTAATAACAGAGTTTTATTTGTTGCAAACACTTTTCAAAAGACTCAAGTATTTCTATGATTTAAAATATCATATATATTTGTATTAACTTAAAAACTTGTGTTTTTCAATTAAAATTGCAAAAAATAATTAAAACTTCTTAAAAATATTTTTTATAGAACCCACTTTTAACTGCTACTAATATTTTTCCATTTAATCTTCATCATGACAATTATTATAAATATATGAAAAACCAAATTTCTTTTAAAAAAAACATGAGTTGTACCAGTGTCAAGGTAAGGGGTATTCACATGACACCATATAAGAAGATATTTATTTAGTTCGAGTGCCCGACCGAACCTGATCACGCCACCCTGAATTTCAACATCAATATTTTGTTTGATACGTTGGAAACAACCCCTTCGGCCTAATGCGCCGCCGTCACGACAGCCCATTACAATATTAATCCGATGGAATCGTATGTAAACAGTGAATAATAGATCACCCATCGAACAAGATAGCTGATGAATTCGGCGGGAATGGCCGGTAGATGGCGCGGATTACATAGCTTAGGGCAGGGGTTCCCAACCTTTTTGCATCTGCGTACCACCTGACTTTTTGAGAAATTTTAGCGTACCACCAGACCTAAATATTTTAATAAATGTATAATATATACTCTTCTAAAAGTGTTCAAAGGCTTTTTGAATTAAATTTCCGAGAAAACTTCATATTTAAGGGCTATATATTTGTTTATTTACAACATGCTTATAATAAATTAGAAATAAAAATATTAAAATGGTATTAATTTACAGTTTTATTTTATTACCTATAGATCTAAAAACATACAAATAAAAAATCGTACAAACTCAGCAAACAATTAATCATCATACAAAATATACTTTTATAGTCTTTAGTGCAAAACCTGTTTGCCTTTGATTAAAATATCAACATGGATGGAACTTATCTTCACTCTTAAGTCCTCTTCAACACTTATTCTGCTTCTATGTTTATTTTTATGTACAAGAGTTCAGAAAAACACTCTTACACGAGTACTCGTAACAAATGGCATCAAAAATAGCAGAGCTTGCAGGAAGATCAAACTGTACTAGGTTTTACGTCCGATCCAGAAGTTAAAGAATTCTCTTTTAAATAATGTTAATGTTTAAAATAATAAGTAATATGCTTGCGTGCTCACTGCTACAGAAGCTATTAATAGCATCATGTTGCTAACGTCACTCACGCGTACCACCTGAAATTTTTCCGCGTACCACCAGTGGTACTCCTACCACCGGTTGGGAACCCCTGGGTTAGGATACTAGAGGATTTTTTTTTATGTTGAGCAAAATTGACTGACATTTCCTAGACTTTCTGCATAGACTAACTTAGACAGAGTCAGAAAAAATTTGGCGAAACATTTGGCGGACCCAAATTGGACAAGAATGGACGTTAGATGGCTCGGATTACTTAGGTTAGGTACTAGAGGACATTTTTTTTATCACAATAGTGTGGACATTTTATAGGATATTGGCTGTACTAACATAGACAGTGTCGTGGCACACCTTGTTCACCAAAGTCACTATTGTGGTGAACGCACGGCGAATGGTAATGACTTTAGTCGAATTACAGTCGCACTGCAGATACGCGAGGGCTATTGGCGACGGGCAAAACTAATTTAGAACAGCAGCCAAGTGACGAGCCAACACCTGAGTAGGCGCCCAACGCAACTTTTAAGGGAGATATCGTATGAAGCGTCGAGAACATGTTTAACATGCACTCCCTCTACAGAGGTATTTGTCGGTCTATTTAGCTAGACAGACTGTTTATAGGTCGGTAGTTATTTTAGCAATGTCTGGACCCGAACATGGGACCTTTCGCATCCAAGGCAGTCGCTTACCGACTGGGATCTCGATTTCTAGCGGATCGTAACGACCTACAGGGTTTTATATTGGTACTAAATTGTCTCAGGATGGTGAAGTGCGACGATAATTCAAACTAAACTAAGGGCTGGGGAGCCCAGTCGCTAAGGCATTCGCCTAGCATGTGGAAGGTCCCAGGTTCCGGTCCGGGCATCGCCAAAATAACTGCCGACCTATAAACGGCCCATGCAGTCAAAAATGTCCGACGGATAATACCCCGTGTGGCTGGAGTGCACGTTAAATATCCTTCAAAGTCCTAACGCGGCGTACGATGTCGCCCTTAACGGTTGCGTTAGGTGCCTACTCGGGTGTCGGCTCGTCACTTGACTGTGGTTCTAAAATACGACGCCCGTCGCCAATAGCCCTCGTGTAGCTCTAGTGCGACGATAATTCAAACTAACCTAACCAAACTAAACTAAACAGGAAGGTGAAAGGAGGCATTCACCAACTATCTTAACGAGTAAGATAGCTGACGACTTGCTGACGTATCAGCGACCGTTAGCTGACGCATTATATTTGACGTCATAATATTTTTATACAATAGTGGTTGATACATCCCCAACATCGAATAAAATAGCTGAAAATTTTGACGGGAATACCCGATAAATGGCACACATTACCTAGGTTAGACACGAGGGGACCATTTTTTTTAATGTTGATCACAATGGATTGGATATCCCCTCCAATCGATGTTGAGTCACCAAAGTATTGATTTTATTTCACCCTTTTTCCGGAGGGAAAACTTAATGAGATTAAAAATGTATGCGCTTGAATTGAGAGAGTGATGAAGCCTTTAAATCCCAATAGACAGAGGATAGGGAATATTCAGTGACGTATTCAGACATTTTCTTCTAGGGGGGAATTTTTTTTAATGTTAAATTGATATACAACTGCAGTTAAATTATGTAATTAAAATAAATTTAAAAAGAGAAGTTAAGCAAATTCAATTGAAATAAATAATGTGAGAAATAAAATGGGCATGTTTCAGGTCTTGAGCGGCAACAAAAATGCTAAATGAAAAAAAAACTTTATCCAGCTTCGATTGGTGAATCAATGTCATGTGGCAACAGACCACCAATCGCAGCACCATGAAAGAAAAAAACAAGAAAGAAAATTGGAGGGAACTACGTCGCCTGAAACAAGCCAATTAAAAATTAATAAAAAAAATTAATTAAAAGCCATTTAAATTTTAGTGATATGCAAATATTATAATAAAATACAAATATTGCATTCAATTTTTTTTATTACTTAATGTAATAAATTTTATAACTTTATAAATATATTTAAACTATTTTATGTATCAAATGCAATAATATACATATAAATATCAATACATTCTGCCTATTTAATTACAATGTATATCAATCGCCACTGTAATACTCTGCTATGCTAACCAGATGAAGAGTAAGCTTTTTTAATTTTATCCTCTTCGACATTTTATGCTTTTCTTTCCTCTGTCCCTTACTCCTACAATATGATTAATATAATATGCCTCCATATTCTTTTCATTCAATTTAAAAATAAGAAAACCACCTTTTAAAAAGACCCCCACCAAACACTTCTACGACCATTAGCACAAGAAAAGGCTTCCCCACTATATAGAAACCCCATCTACATCCTCACGTAAAAGTAGGACCAAGACCAGCAAGAGCGAATAAATTGCCGTCATTTCAAATTCAAGACTCTTTGCAGTTACATTATGTAATTAAAAAAATTTCTAAAAGTAGCTCAAGTAAATGCAAATGCTACAGGTAATGTGAGCCGTATGGCAATAATTAAATACAATTAATATTGTAAAATTAAATACAATTAATATTGTAAAATTAAATACAATTAATATTGTAAAATTAAATACAATTAATATTGTAAAATTAAATACAATTAATATTGTAAAATTAAATACAATTAATATTGTAAAATTAAATACAATTAATATTGTATTAAAAATTAAATACTATAAATATTGTATAAGATTGAGCCAATGTTGCCCTATTCGAAGGTACAGGTATTGATAGGTTAACGTAATTCAGCACCTTAACTGTTAGTTCACCGCAAATCATAAAGGGCATTACGAAAAACAGGAGAAAAACTGATTTCTTTTTTTTCCACCAACAAAACCCCAAATAAAAACGAATCAAATTCAGTTCCACAGAAACAATACAACTACAACAAAACGCTTGTTTTTTTATGACGCCTCCATATTCTTTTCATTCAATTTAAAAAATAAGAAAACCACCTTTTAAAAAGACCCCCACCCCCAAACACTACTACGACCATTAGCACAAAGATGGTTCTCCACTATATGGAATCTCCCCCTACACCCCTCTACATCCTCACGTAAAGGTAGGACCTAGGCCGGCAAGAGCGAATAAATTGCCGTCATTTCAAATTCAAAAACTTTTACCGCACGGAAGCGGACGGTTAAAAGGTGCGAGAAACGTATGTTGGGGGGGGAGGGGAATCTTCGTGGTAAATTGGAAGCAAACTGCGGTCGAGCTGATACATGAGGGGGGGAGGGGGTGGCATTATGTATTATACTTTGTATGGGGAGAGAATCTTTCGTGTGTACCTTTAAGCAGGTAAAAATGCCTCGTAGGGTTGCCGTTGGAGATGGGTGATAATATACCGGTGCTGAGGTTGCGCCAAAATAAAAGTGCACATTTTGTGGTAGTAGGAAACGGCTTTGTATTAACACAGAGGTGGTGTGGAGTATTGAAACAATAATGAATATCTATTGTTCTCATTATGAAATTTAACTCAGCCCAGTTTTCCTTCAAATAATTTGTAGCCAAAGTAAGTATCATCTTACTGTTGAGATGAATTATCTTCTTTACACTAGAGGTACACGAGGGCTATTGGCGACGGGCGTCATAATTTTGAACTACAGTCAAGTGACGAGCCAACATCAAACGCCATTTTTTTAGGGCATCGGAACTTTGAAGCTTAACGTTCCCTCCTCTACATGGGGTATATTGGTTGGACTTTAAATTTACTTAGAAAGTTAATAAATTGTTTGGCTTATTTGAGAGCTCTATCGTCTTTTTTTTTGCTACAAGATGCCTAGGTTGTTAAAAATTTTATTCTTGTTTCATCAGAATAATGGTTACTAGTCGCTTCCACGGCCGGCAGTTTCTTAAGGGGGAATGGGTGCGCTGGCCCACGGGTCTCCAAACTCAAGTGCCCCAGTGTTAATCCAATGGGAAAAAACTATTTTCTCTGCCACATTTCTCCGGCTGTATTAAAGATTTTTACAAACGGTTTTTTAGTAATAAATGTAACTACAGGTCTCCATCTTCCCCCTTTTTGAAATTGCTTCGAATATTTTGTGTTAAATTATTTATTGAATATTAAAAAATATATTCGAACCAATTTCAAAAAGTGGGAAGGTCGGGACCTGTAAGTCAGCTACATTTATGACAAAAAAAATCCGCTTGCAAAAATATTCAATACAGCCGGAGAAATGTGGCAGAGAAAATATTTTTTCTCCATAGGATTAACACTGATGCATTTTGCTTTGGAGATCCCCGGTCCAGCGAGCCCATTCCCCCTTAACGTCCCGTCCTCTACATGGTGTTGGACTTTAAATTTATTAAAAAGTTAATAAATTGTTTGGCTTATTTGAGAGCTCTATTGTCTTTTTTTTGCTACAAGATGCCTACGTTGTTACAAATTTTTATTCTTGTTTCATCAGAACAATGGTTGCCACGGCCGGCAGTTTCTTAAAATATTTCACCATGTTTTCGGTATTCGATTGAACCAATTTTCAGGTTTTGGAAACAAAATCCTTAGAAATCTTCAACCAAATATATGATGAAACATTTCATTACACAGGCGCTGTTGCCACTTGGACCCATTATTATGGTGAAACCAAGCACCAAATTTTTAACAGTGTACTGATTAAAGACTATATTGAATGCAGTAGAGTCCCGCTTATTCGAAAGGTACGGGACCGAAGCACTTTCGGTTAATCGAGATTACATAGGAATTTTCGGTTAATCGGGATTCATCCACTTCACACCTACAAAAACGCTGGAGAAGAGAAAATTTGAAGTTATACAGTGTTCGCCTCGTTCTTATTGGCCGAAAGGGACCTATGAAGTGCTTCCTGATTCCGAGTCTAGTAAGTGCAGCATTTCGCATACGGAAGCTACAAAAATCTTAGATCAGGCCCTTAGATACATAGAAGCGCAAGATGAAGCCACTACTTCAGACGATGGCGGGACAGGGCTGCTTTAAAACGAACCAAAATTGTGTGTGTGCAGCAAAAAAAAAAAAATTACTGCATATTTTGAGAAATAAATCCAACTTTGTAAGTACGTATTTATTTTTTTGGGTATTTATTTATGCGTATACATTTCAAATTTTAGCAAAAAAAAGTCCGGTGGCTTTCGGTTAAGCCGAATTTAGGATAACCGGGATTCGGATAAACGGGACTCTACTGAAATTACTTATTACTAATATAATTTGTATGTATGCCATAAGCGGTGTTCAAACCTAGGTGTAGGAACCGAAGATTAATTCAGTATCCACTCAACTTTACAATCATCACCACTACTTCCAATCTATAGTTATTTATGCAACTAGTGTAAAAGTAAGGCTTTTTTAAATGAGTTGAATAAATTATTTCACGAGCGAGGTACTAGCGAGTGAAATAAATTCACGAGTTTAAGAAAGGCTATTTTCAACGTGTTGTCATACACTTTTTTATAATAACGTGCGAAAAAAGAATTTATTAAATTGGCATTTATTGATTGGCTTATTAATTATTTTATTATCACGTCCAAATGATTTGAAGGTGATTATTTATATTAATGATTTATTTTAAAATCACGTGCAAAGAGTATTTCTTAGATTGGCATTGGAAATAAGACGCCAAATAAAGAATCACGTTCAAATAAAGAATTTTACACCAATCACAAAGCCGCCGAATAAAATATCACGCTCAAATAAAGAATTTTACACCAAATCAGATGCTCTTATTTACTTTGTCGCAGTAGTGCGTAAAAGTACCTTTGAAACACGATTTCGTTAAAAGCATCACTTTTGCCACGATTATTGATTTGAAAAAGTTAGTTTTTTTTGCACGATATTATAAAAAAAAAGTTTTTAATGAATTAAGTAAAAATAATTCACAAAATATTACATGCATCGTACACTTCAAATCGAACCTATACATCGCTGGCCCCACCAACTTCAATATCAGTCTCGATGATGTCATTCCCTAGCGGACCATCAGACACTGATGAAAGCCTGATGATTGATAACATGATGACCTGTTAATCTAATGTAATCGACCTGCCGAATTGAAATATCGCATGTCCCTTATTAATATCGACTGACACATGATAGGTTTCTAGTCGAACCATTTTTCAGGTTTCGGAAACAAAAACGTGAGATATGGTTAAACCGAATACCGAATATATAATGAAACATTTCTCCACACAGCTGTTTCAACTACTTGGAACCATATTTTTGGTGAAACTAAGCGTCATATTTTAATAGTGTATAGGACCGAGAACTACGGATTGAAGTTGATATTGATTATTTACTAATACAATCTATGCCATAAGCGGTGTTTAAACCTAGGCCTAGGCAAACCTAGACTAGTACAGTATCCACTCGACTATACAATCATCGCCAGTACTTCCCATTAAAAAAGTTTTAATGAATTTAAGAGAAACAAAATAATTCAATACAAAATATATTACATGCATCTTACATTTCAAATCGAACATATACATTCACAGGTCTCGATGATTTCATTCCCTAGCGGACCATCAGACACTGATGAAAGCCTGATGATTGATAACATGATGACCTGTTAATCTAATGTAATCGACTGGCGAATTGAAATATCGCATGTCCCTTATTAATATCGACTGACACATGATAGGTTTCTGTGTCTGTCGCTTTATCACTAGGCGCGTTTTGAAGATCTGCCTCGAAAATTGATGAAAGAGATAAAGACAGTGATTTAGAATCAACTCGGCTGATGATTAAAGGGATCTTACGTGTGTGAAAGCATTAATGGGATTATTATGTTGTGTAGGATGTTTTTATGGTAATGGAATTCAATATCAGTTGGACAGAAGGCATTCTCAATAAATGCCTACTCGTACGATTAAGTTGTTAAAAAAACTAATTTTGCAAATGTTGTAAAAAATAAACTTTTGTAAATGTTTCCAATTTTTTATCATGCATTAATGTACAAAATTATACATATTTGCACGTTTTGGACCACTCTGATCTTAAAAATTTAAAACAAGGTTATTTCTTATCTAAAATAAACCATGTAAAGATAATTTTGAACACTGTTAAAAATTTTGTGCTTGGTTTCACCATGATATTGGTTCCTAGTAGCTGCAACGGCTGTGTGGTGAAACGTCAAACCATATTTTTGCTATTCGGTTGAACCATTTCTCAGGTTTTTGATTTCAAATCCAGAAAAATGGTTCAACCAAACACCGAAAAAAAGGTGAAACATTTCACCACACAGCCGTTGCAGCTACTAGGAACCAATATCATGGTGAAACCAAGCACAAAATCTTTAACAGTGAACAAGAATGTATTAGTAGACAATACAATTTTAAAAAATAGTAATAAATGCATTTTAAGTATTTAATTTGTGTTTCACATCTTATTAGGTAAAGGCAGATTGAAATTCTAAAGTTTTTTTGTGCATAAAAAACGTATAGATTTGAGAAAAAAAGTAGCAAATATATATTTCGGATTTTATTTTTACACCTAACCAGGATTCGAAATTCCCTGTCGCTAGTCGCAAAATGCGACCCAATTTTTTCGTTTTGCGACCATAAATTCGTCGCGACTAGTTTTAAGAATCGTCAATATACACTTTTCTCAATTTTTAAAAAAATTAGAATAAAAAAATCCTACCGGGAAAAAAATACGACGAAATAACAAATTCCATCCTGATGATTATAATTCAAAAAATACAATCCAGCTTTGAAGATGTCACAGTTGGTAGACGTCCAGAGCTTATGGATAACTAATGCACAAATAGTATATTTGTATAAAAAATGGCTTTTATGTGCAATAAACATAGCTTTAATGTAATAAAAAATAGTATTTATGTAATTTTTTTTCTAACAATTGCGCCTAGATATTCTGCATTGGCGCCTAGTTTTTTGGGTTAGTCGCACAGATTGCGCCTGAATTTTTTTGATAAATTTCTAACACTGCGCCTAACCACTTACTGAGAAGTCAAAGCAGTTAATTCGTTTTTTTATAAAATGTAACTATAAGAACGTTATACAAAATAATCGATGATACCTATAGATGCATTTTCGCACAAAAAATTAATATGTTAAAACCGCGTTGTTTTAAAGTGAAACAAATAATGTATGCAAAAAAAAACTAGTAAATAAGCAATTAGAGGTTATATAATACACCATGCTGCTATCAAAAAGTACAAGTACTACACACGAAAAAACTTAACAATTTTTACCCAGACACATTTTAATTTTCATACCCAATTTATAAAAAAAAATGACAGTTTAGTTTAGTTTGAATTATCGTCGCACTAGAGCTACACGAGGGCTATTGGCGACGGGCGTCGTATTTTAGAACTACAGTCAGGTGACGAGCCGACACCTGAGTAGGCACCCAACGCAACCGTTAAGGGCGACATCGTACGCAGCGTTAGGACTTTGAATTATATTTAACGTGCACTCCCTCTACAAGGGGTATTATTCGTCGAACATTTTTGGCTGCCCGGGCCGTTTATAGGTCGGCAGTTATTTTGGCGATTCCCGGACCCGAACCTGAGACATTCCGCATGCTAGGAGAATGCCTAACCGACTGGGCTCCCCAGCCCTATATAAAAAAAATGACATTAATAATCCAGCTGACACTATATCAGTCTCTGTATCCGTCGTTTAATCACTCTTATAGATTGAAAGATTGCTAAAATTGATGGAAAGAGAGATAAAAAAAACAGATTTAGAGACTTATATAAGTAAGAAGATCTTGGTGTGAACGTGTTAATGATACGATTTTTTCTTATTAAGGGAAGATTCCTAGAAATCAGAAATTTTTGTAACATGACTTACAGTGATGAAAAGTCATTAGTATATACCATCTACTAGCCTTGAATGGAAAATTTAGCACAATAAGGTTATTAATATCTTGCGCAGTATGTCAGATTACAGAAGTTGTCGTAATTTATTTAATTTGCTTGTAAGCAGATTTGGTTGAGATAAGAGTTGCAATTGGAGTATACTGGTAAAAAAAATTCCTTTTCTTAGTACCTACACTCTTAAAACAAACGAGCAGTTTTATTTTTGGATTTCACTCTTTTGCGATGGAAAGTAACAACTACCGATAAAAAGGGAACTTCTAGTAACCACTCCTTTCCGTGCCGAAAATGCAATTCCCCTATAGGGTGGATTCACCTTTTAGCGAGTGGAAAAGAAATAAAAAAATCATCTACGTCCTGCACTCTTAAAACGAGCAGTTTTAACTCAGTCGAGTTAATTCCACTCCTTTCCGTGCCGAAAATGCAATTCCCTATAGGAGTGGATTTCACTCTTTAGCGAGTGGTAAAGAATAAAAGAAAACAATCTACGTCCTGCACTCTTAAAACGAGCGGTTTTAACTCAGTCCGAGTTAATTTCCACTCCTTTCCGGTGCCGAAAATGCACTTCCCCTATAGGAGTGGATTTCACTCTTTTGTTTTAAGAGTGTACTCCATTTAAATATACTTCAATATGCAAAAATAAAAAAAAATACTAAATTTTGATCTAAGCATAAATTACTTAGCTTTTTTTCAATTTTAGGTTAACCAGTAGGATATTAGTTCCACTGTGTTATACCTCTGAGGGAAAAACAAATTGTCTGAGGTGTAAACTTATTTTCAAAGCATGAAATTTTAATTCAAATTTTTAACTGAAGTTTTAAAATGTAATAAAATTATAAATTTATAAATTTGTAACTACTATGCGTGTTGCTGGAAAATCTGACAGTCAAGTGATGGGTTTATTCGTCTCTATTCCTTAAGGTAGTAGGGTGACACGGTGTAATTATTGGACAAAAATAAAACTTTTACCATAGCTCCCATATTTATGTAATTTTCTAACCAGTAATTTTTTCATAATGACTATTAGATGTTTCTGTCGGGTACTATTGCTGAAATTTACTATTTCCTCTATAAAAGTTGGAAAAAAATTAACATGTGTCCAAAAATTACCCCGCCAATTGGGGTTATTATTGGACAATAGTTTTCAATCTGTTCTGCACAGTATTTAGACTAACTACAAGGGATAAATTGTGTGATATGGTGTCTACTTACTGTGTATTTGATAATTATTTAACCCCAGATGGCTTCTGTAAAAAATGTATAACAGTGAAATCTAGTATCTACTTTAACCTTGTGGTATTTAGAATAATTATTTTTACCCCAAGAAATTGTTTTAAACTTTCTGGGTAAAATCACCAATTTTTTTTATATATCAGATGAAAATCATAAGCTTATATTGTTCAAGCGCTTTGGGTTATTAATATATTTTTTGAGAAAAAGTACTTTTCTAATCCCAATAATTACTCAAAGCACTACTCAATATGCAATTAACAAATTGTGGTTTGTTAGACGCAATAAGTTATGATGCATTATGGTTGTTGGGCCCTGTCCAATAATTACCCCGATTTTCCGTGTCCAATAATTACCCCGGGTCACCCTACACTGTTAAAAATTTGGTGCTAGGTTTCACCATGATATTGGTTGGTTTCACCATGATATTGGTTCCTAGTAGCTGCAACGGCTGAATGGTGAAATGTTTCACCTTTTTTTCGGTGTTTGGTTGAACCATTTTTCTGGATTTGGAAACAAAAACATCAGAAATGGTTCAACCGAATACCAAAAATATGGTGGAACGTTTCACCATTCAGCCGTTGCAGCTACTAGGAACCAATATCATGGTGAAACCAAGCACAAAATTTTTAACAGTGTATATTTGTCTTATTTTAGAGTCAAGTTGTTAAATAACTATTTTTGCCTACGGCAGAAACATACTTAACTGCACAAAGATGACTTGATTTACTAACAGTGCCGGATTTAAAGATTTACCGCCTGTAGGCTACGATTGATTTGCAGCCCCTGCCCCAATATTCTCCCCCTTCGGGGAAAGGTAGCTGGTAAGCTGCAAAATAGGGTGGTATGTGCTGTTTAAAATAGATACACATATTAGAATCATCTATATACCTTTTCACACTAAATCGAAAGCGAAATAGGCAAATTTTTAGAACTGTTCTACTATTTTCTTTCAACTTCGAAATCCGAGAGGAGGGGGTACAACTGCCCTCGAAGCGAGTTTGCTACGAAATATTAGTACTATTACGTTTACGGTTTACGCATTAATGTAAATTATTTGTTTTCTTTCTTAAATAATATTCGTATCTTTATTTTTAAAAAAAAAATGTATGCCGAATGCCGCTTTAATTGGTTATAAAATTTGCCGACCCAAAACATTCGCCGCTCTAGGCTACAGGCTACTTAGCCTATTTAGAAATCCGGCCCTGTTTACAAGTATAAATTTGTGTAGATAATAGTTTTCTCGAAATTCAAATTTAACTCTATTGCAAATGCTATTCAAACGAAAAAAAAGTTAAGAAACACGTATCCAACCCTTTTCACCATAACCTATTGCTGTAAAAAGCAAAACGCTCTATTCCAGAAAAGGAAAAGATCCCAGTCTTAGTATTGTAAGACAATACATAAATTTGAATATTACAATACGGAAACATTTGCATTAAGATGTTTACAGCAAACGCGAAACGGCAATGAATATATTGTAATAAAAAAAAGTCAAAATGAACACCTGGTTGTCTCGTTAAAGCGATAAAAAAATGTCTTGAAATACGAGTCAATTATTGCGCAGGGTAGGATAAATAGCCCCTTAATCCGGTGAGAAAGTGTATCTGAAGGCATTGGTTGTGCCACTTTAAGGTGATTGGATATTGGTGGGCTTATTGACGAATAGTTTAGAACTGTTATCGTCGTATATTTTGCTTGGAAGAAAATAGAAAATATTAAACACATGAACTAATGCCATTGAATGTCGTAGTTTAGTCTCAAACCTATAATGTAGGCCGTAGTGAGCCTAGTGGTCAGCGTCTCGGGATCGAAAGGTCCTGCGATCGAGTCCCGGTACCACTGAAGACCTACCGAGTATATGCGGAGTACGTGCTCGTTAAATCTGTTGGGTCCGAAAGTCCTCTAAGTTCCCATACCAAATCAATACCTCTGGGGGTGACAAGCCAATTCTGGGGATCCTCTAGTTGGCCTCTGTCTCTAAAAATTAGATGGATCCACTTATGTGTGTGTGTTGTCTGTTGTGTCTGTCTTACTTGACGAAGGTTTATAAGCGGGTCGCTGACCAAGCACACAAACCTGAATATATGTGTCTACCAACCAACCAACCAACCTATAATGTATTTTTTTATCCCCCAAAAATATATATTACGATCTTTGCTAGATATTCATTACGGGAAAACTATTTTTAAAAAAAGCTTTTTGAGCTGAACTTAAATATAAATTTTTTAAACATTCGCATCGCCATAGAATGAGTATTGAGGACGATGCAGTAAATTGAGCGAAATTGTATCTTTTTAACTGTGTACAACATAAAGTTTTTTTTCTTTAAATGCTTTTTTTTTAAATACATCAATATACACTCTTAAAACAAAAGAGTGAAATTCACTCCTATAGGAGAAGTGCATTTTCGGCACCGGAAAGGAGTGGAAATTAACTCAGACTGAGTTAAAACCACTCGTTTTAAGAGTGTAGAACGCAGATTGTTTTCTTTTATGTCTTTTACCCACTCCGAAAAAGAGTGAAATTCACTCATATAGGAGAAGTGCATTTTCGGCACGGAAAGGAGTGGAAATTAACTCAGACTGAGTTAAAACCGCTCGTTTGTTTTAAGAGTGTTTATCTTCCAATTGATGACAAATTGTTACAGTTCCCGATCATCAACAATATTTTAAAGTTAGTTTAAAGTGGATTAAAGTTATGTTGAGAAATTGATACAGTACTCACTAGACTAGAGGATAGCACCGAAAATAAAGTTTGACGTTACTTTATTTTTAAAAAATGTCTATTTTAAGACTGTATAACTTCGAACTCAATCTTTGTCTCACGAAAGAAGCGATGTTGGAATATTGAAAATAATAGAATTAGATAATGACATTAATTTGTCTCGGTCATTTAATGATTAACTTAAGATACCTTTATTACATTGATGGTGATCATTAAAATGTTTTTTGATTTATTACTTACTAGCAAATAAATACCCGTTCTTCGCACGGACTAAAAGAATATCAAATCGATCCAAGTATATGTGGCATTTAATGTGCTATAGGATATATAATAAGCTTTGCCTTTGTTCCCGTTCATTATAAAGAATAAAATCCTGTGACTTATATTGCTTTAAAATTCCAAAATAAATACATCACTATAAAATGCACATCCTCATATCACAAAATCTTCCTCAATATGAACTTACTGTCATCGCGATTATCCTGATAAATTCAAAATTAATCATAATTGTATAACAATGTTATTTCACGTCAAAACCTGCATTCTGGTTTTAAAAAAAAATAAAACATTGGCTCATTGGCGTTCAATTATTTTTCAAATCATTAATTTAGTTTCTGAAGGTAATCTCAAGAAAATAAAAGCAATTTCAATTTTAATTAATTTTTGTGTTCATTTTAATTTCTTCTGTCGAATGGCAACACGAAAGGGAAGAAATGATCGTATTTGAGCGAAAGTGGTGTATTTTTTTCAGAAAATTCGAATTTTCTCTAAAAATGGAACAAATATGAAAAAACAAAACCTCAGGTGCACTAGGGCTAAGGGAATCTATCTTAAAAATTTCGAATTTCTTAGGGCAGTATAAGTAGGTCTTTTACGATCCACAGACAAACAGACTCTTTCTTTTATTATTATAGATATAAATTTTAAATGAGAAATGAAGAGTTAATAAAGAATTTCCATTATAAAAAAAAATAAACTTACGTGTTTAGTGGGGGAAAATGAAGTTAACCTTTTATTATGAATTTACAAACTATAATTTAAAAAATTCAAAAAATAAACTTACGTGTTTAGTGGGGGGGGAAATGAAGTTAACCTTTTATTATGAAACTACAAACTATAATTTAAAAAATTCAAAATTTTTTAAAAACGGGTATCAGTGAACAATGTGGTTTTTGTTTTCCTACGGATTTGTATTATCGTAAATCAGGAGAATCGAAGTATTTACGGAAACGGTAACACCTGGTGGGACGTGATATTTTAACGACGGCGGCGGTAAATTAAAAGCTTGTTTTTATGTGTCCAAATAATTGGTGGGGAGGAATACCTTAATATTCTGATTGTTATACTATCTATATTTTGTATTTTTATAAAGTTTCTCTATTAATGCTGGTAGCTTTGAATTATGTAATTGAACTTAATCGGGGCTCAATCTAGACTTCAGTATAAGGAAAGTTAGCTCTCCGGTGGTACTACACTGCTCAAAAGAATTAGGAAAATTCATGGTTTAAACCCTTTCACCCCCAATGATTCCATTTGGAATCGTCAGCTTGCGATTTTTCTTTCTCACTAAGTTGATATCGCACTTATTCATCGTTAGATGGAAGAATCATGTCTTTTGAAGAATTAACTAATGTTTGTTTTAATTAAATGAAAATATGAAAAACATTTTAAAATAAAATTCACCCCAAAAACATTTATGAAATAAATTGACCTAAATTCTTCATGCTTGCATTCTTAGATGTTTAAAAATTGATTTTAACTTTTTTAACAAATAAAATTTATTTAAAATTATTGTTATTATTTATTCAAAAGTTAGGCTTCCTATTTTTCCCCTTAAATTTTAGTAAAAAAATTAGGATTTTTTAAAAAAATGTTTTTTATTTTGCATTCTGAATGCTAATGAATCTGTTTCACAAATTTTAGATTTTTAGAATAAAAAATAAAACGTTGGAACTGAAAGGGTAAACAAAAGTACTCAAAGTGCTCCCTTAATTGTTTTGAGCAGTGTATGTTGTGTCACCAAACGAAATATAACTTAAATATAGTACCGTTTAAAAATTATTAGTATATAGTATTTTTTTCCAGAAAAAAAGGAAGAAATACCAAAGAATCTGGTTAGCTAGGTTGAATATCGTCGCACTAAAACTACACGAGGGATATTGGCGACAAACGTCGTAATTTGGAACCACAGTCAACCAAAGAATCGGAGCAAGAAAAGAACAAGCTAAAAATCGCCAATTCTGGCTCCTAAAACTGGCCACGGACCATCTCCTAACAAGGGATGGCGTGTGGGTCTTCCTCCGCTCTGATGTAGCGGAATTCATGAATCACAATAAAGCTCCGGACCGGGTCACGGAAGCAAACAAGAAAAATCAATGCCAACCCTGGTTTAAGAGAAGCCCTTTAATATTTAAACGATGGACATTGCCCAGTGTTTCTCTGTTGTGAAGAGGACCGTATAACAGTACAAGAAAAATAGGGGAATTCTATGTACATAAAAAATATATGGAAAGCTTAGAATGCCAGTGAACCAAGTCCAGGAAAAGCTTTTTGCTACAGAGGTTTAAAGTTAAAGATTTGTAACCATAGATATCATAGTTAAAGTATTAGATTGGCAGATCACGTGACCTCCAATGCTAACGACGGGACGCGCATGGAGACCAGAATAAGAGGGCAAAATGGCCAGTGTTTCTGCCACTTTGAGAAAAATATTACGAAAAAATACCATTTAATTCTAAAATTACAAAAAAAATATCGTAAAAATACTAGCTGCATTTTGGAATCTTTTTATTGACTTTAAATCCTTTTCTAGTATTTTTTTTGTAATTTTAGAACTAAATGGTATTTTTTCGTAGTATTTTTCTCCTTAAAGTGGCAGCAACACTGGCCATTTTGCCCTCTTATTTGGCCTCCAAGCGCGTCCCGTCGTTAGCATTGCAGGTCACGTGATCTGCCAATCTAATACTTTAACTATGATATCTATGGAACTAGCTAGGACTTTTTTGCGCAGAAATTATACATAATTAGTGACAGTGAATGCAATGGAAATG
This sequence comes from Oedothorax gibbosus, assembly GCA_019343175.1. NCBI lineage: Eukaryota > Metazoa > Arthropoda > Arachnida > Araneae > Linyphiidae > Oedothorax > Oedothorax gibbosus. The sequence goes on along the minus strand of CM033280.1, from coordinate 5,157,639 downwards.
TTTCCTATGATGAAACGCTCTTGTTTTCATTTTTAGACGTACTGCGATTTCATTGGTTTCTTCGGTTTCACTCTCAAAATGACCGATATAGATGAAAAGAAACTTTTCTTTCTATGCTAGTTTTTTTAACGAATTTTTTGGGCAACCAACAGCACAGCAAGAAGTTGTCATTTAAAAAAAAAATTAAATAAGTAAAATATTCTTAGAAAACCCATTTTCGAATACTAAAACAAAAGTAATTCCACTTAACCAAATGAAAACAAACCGTTGGAGCTGTTGCCATCTACGACGTGAAACAACCCCATTGCGGCGCTGCTACATCTAAAATAACAAAAGAGTGACCTTGGTTCACTTGCATTCTGAACTCTCCATATGTAGGGATGTTGGAGGGGAAAGGGTCATCTTGGATGGAGATTTTTCAGATGGGGTAAAAAAGAATTATTCTGGATTAAGGTTGGGGGTGCCTGGGTTTCGCGTGTGTAGTTCAGTGGATGGGTTGGATTGAGTGCTAGTTTTGGTGAAAATCGCCTTCTTTGGCGAAAAGTGAAATATAACATATGTATTTTCACGCATGCAGATGCATTCGTAGATGTTTGTGTAGTAGTTTAAGTAATTTTTCTCTCTTAAAATTAAAAACAAAGATTTTTAAGTGTTTTCTTAATATTTTTTTTCCAGACATGCCTTATAATCAAACTCAGATTTTATACTTGGCGATTATCATAGTATCAAGATTGTTTTTAAAAAGTTGTCGAATTTGCGATACATCAAAGTACAGCAGCCCTGTTTTTTTTCCCAGTATCTCGGTAGTCCACGCTATATTACAGATTTGCCGGACCTTCCCCCCTAAATCGTTTTTCATGCATACTTCAGTTGAGGTTATGTAAAGTTCAAATCACTGCACTGAAAAATATATTATTTTTACAGAAAACCTGTCAGCTGATGTTCCAGAAAAATATACCGCATAATTAACAGAGAAAATCTGTTTATTTTATCAGAAAAAAAACTATACTTTTAAGATAATTTAACTAACAGATAGAATTTTAATCTGGTAAATTATATATAACTAAAATTAGTAAGTATTATTTTTTACTTTCTAAAACAATGAATAGTTTATAACAAGAAACGCGAGTTATGCATGTAGCGTTTTTCGCGACTGTGGTGGTAATTTCAAAAAGTAACGCATGGAGTTTTGAACTAATTGAATCAATGGTAAAATGTAAGAAATCAAATTTTACAAAGATATTATATATGAAGAGTACAGGGGAAAAACCGCTTAATTTCGTAGAAAACTTTCCTCATCAGGCATCTTTGGCGATGATAGCGAGTAATCGTCTAAACTGGTGTAAGGAAACCAGTTTCTCACTTTCTTGTGCATCTTCTCTCACTGCAACCCTGAAATTCAGTTCCGCGTTTTATTCAAAAGACTGTGTTCATCATCATGTTAAGCTTTAAAAATAAAGTACGATTGATTGAAAATCACGAATTTTTCTAAAACAATTAAGAGAAATTTTAAGATTCGCAAATTAATCGAAATCCTAAACCACGACTTTTCTACCTACCGGATTCACGCGATGCACGATTCCGACGATTGGACCAAGCGAAAAAGAAAGAAGAGAAACCGGTTTCCTGCCGCCAGTGTCCGCCAATCAGACACGATTACGGGTCGACTCCTAATAAATCAAGCGGTTCTTCTCCTGTATACTCTTCATATGTTATTTAATTATCGAGAAAAACCCTTTTATTTTTTGCTCAAAATATTTTATCTGAGAAAAGTTTATATTTGTGGTAAAAAAAAATTCAAAGGATGGGAGAGAATAATATGTGTGTTAGCTCTTGCAGTGGTTTTATGTATGGCGTGTGATAAATGATCTGTTTGAAAAACGTTTAAAATGGGTGAAATTCGGTTCTCCGAGTGAATGGACCGAGATTACATGCGAGCATGCCATTTTGTGTTTTGGCCATTGTTTTAATTTTGTTAAAATAGAATCAATGTTCCTATTGTTTTAAGCGCTTTGTAGAAATTTAGTTATTATAAATATATAAAAATATTTTTTTTCTAAAGCTGCATGATCATTTAGTACAGGCTGTCAAATAAAATATGGCAAACGTTATCTAGCGTTTGGCTTTGTACAAAAAAAGGATTAATTGAGCATTAAAAACATTGCAAAATCTTTTTCTTGTTCGAAAAAAGATTTATTGGATTGTTTCCTGCGACGCGTATTTTTTTACGCTTTCATTCCTGCTCTCATCCTTCGATCTGCACTCCGATTGGTGCTCTTGTTCTCACGTCACATGATTCACCACTCAAAGGCTGTGTCCTGACTACGACATCAAATGCCACAAATACAACAAAACTTGGCGATCGCCAAGGACGCCAAGCGATGCAATAGCATGTGGCTGACTCTGCCTAGTCGCCAAGTTTTGTTGCATTTGTGGCATTTGATGTCGTAGTCAGGACACAGCCAAAGATAGCCAAATAATTTATTTTCATTTAGTATTTCTATTGCCACACAATACTCTCTTCTAATTTTCCACACATATCTTGAATTCCGTTGTGTATCTTCCATCTGCGTTCAATCTTTCACTCTCTCTATAAGTCTTTCACCCCACTTCCTATATCTTTATTTACCCCACTCGTCAAGTTTTCCGACTTATGGTGTGTTTCTCCACTCTCTAAATCTCACATCTTTTTAACACTTGCCGATTTTCGTCACTCGTCGATGTTTCAACTAGCCGTGGAAGTAAATATAAACTTTTAACAGATCAGCCCGTGTCAAAGATGTTTAAAAAGTGTATTGTTTTGAGAGCTATGTTGTGTGAGAAAAATTTAAGATATTTTCAGAACTGACGAAATCCTAAGTTAGTAAGAGTTGTTTCTGCGTTAAGTACGTTTATTGGTGTTCTTCTTTGCAGTGCAAGGAGCTGAATTTATTTTTAACTGAAATATAGTTTTATTTTGTGGTTTAGTTGGTTGGTAGACATATATATTTTTAGGCTTGTGTGCTTGGTCACAAAGACCCGCTTATAAGCCATCGTCAAGAAGGACGGACACGACATACACACACATATGACAGATGCTGCCATCTATCGCCACCTCCACAATTTAGACATGTCCCTGAAGGGGAGGGAAATAGTCTCCAGGGACCTGTACCCGTGGGAAACTGCGAAATGACCGCCCACAGGACTTTCGGAAACAGCAGATTTAACGAGCACGTACTCCGCATATACTCGACAAGCGCAAACATCCATGCCTTACCGGGATTCGAACCCGAACCCAGAGGCTCCAAAGGTTAGCTCCCTAACCGTTGCGCCGCCTGATCGGCTTTGTGGTTTGTATTTTGTATTTTCAATGAACGAATTGAACGGGGCGGACGATGGTTTGTTTATTATATAAAATACAATGTTTGACGTATCTGTGACGGTCACTGTAGGCCGTAGGGGTGTGTTACAAACTCGACGAATAAGTTTCCGGGTGTTTGGTGAAGTGTTTTATACAACGTCGGACGTACTGTGACGTCACAAAAGGTCTTTTCAGTTTTCCATTGAAAACTATCGCTTAGAGTAGTGTAAAATAAAAATTAAACTGTTGTAAAGTATTCAATCTAGTATAGTCAGTTCAATACTATAAATGAGTCAATTTCACTTAATAATCGTGCATATTATTAAAAAAAAAAGTTAAATAAGTAACTTCTAGTTTCAACACTAATATGGGATTCAATTTAACTGATTCCAACGAGTAATGTTTCAGGTGGTTTTCAGTGGCAATAGAATGCTGAATGAAAATAAATTCTTTCTCGATTTGGTGAAACAATATCACGTATGTACAGAGCACCAATTGGAGCACCGAGAGAGGGAAAATCACGAATGAAAGATGGAAGAAAATACGCCGCAAGCAAATGACTGAAACAAGCCAATTACTTTAACGAATTTGCTCTACCCTTCATAAGAAAGTGGTAACTACCACAAATAAATCCATCACAAGACGAATAAACCATGATATAACCATAGATATCATAGCTAAAGTATTAGATTGGCATATCACGTGACCTCCAATGCTAACGACGGGACGCGCATGGAGGCCAAATAAGGGGGCAAAATGGCCAGTGTTCTGCCACTTTAAGGAGAAAAATACTACGAAAAAATACCATTTAATTCTAAAATTACAAAAAATATCGTAAAAATACTAGCTGCATTTTGGAATCTTTTTAGTGACTTTAAATCCTTTTCTAGTATTTTTTTTTGTAATTTTAGAATTAAATGGTATTTTTTCGTAGTATTTTTCTCCTTAAAGTGGCAGCAACACTGGCCATTTTGCCCTCTTATCTTGGCTTCCATGCGCGTCCCGTCGTTAGCATTGGAGGTCACGTGATTTGCCAATCTAATACTTTAACAATGATATCAATGGATATAACCTATACCTACAAATCTCATTTTATAACTTCAACAATCCTTAAATTTCCAGACAAACATTCAAGCCGGCCATCTCATCAAACATTTAGTAACGTGTACAACAAAGCCTCTCTTGCACCTCATCTGCTTTGAGCCATCAATTATTTTGTATGACAAATTCCTGGGCAACAACGCTAAGTAATAGACACACGGGGGCGCTTGGCGAAGCCCCAAAGTTATCGATGACGGGCCTCGTCTTGGTAAAGGGTCTGCCCTATCCATCCACCTCGTTACGATCGGAAATTGGGATTGTTTTTGAAGGATAGTTGTTTGATATTCATGTTATTTTGTATGACGCCGTATATGATGTCGTTATAAGGCACGGCCTACTCAACTACTAAGGCCGAAGAAGCTTTCCCAAACAAGCTCGGGGGCGGAAATTTTGACGTCATTGTTCCGAGTGGCGTTGTTCCGAAGATGAAGACAACCTGTCTCGAAACCTGTTCGGAACCACTCGTTCACGGCTGACCACAATTTTAGGGTTCCGAATGCGTCCGAACTAGTTTCTAGATCTTCGGCACTGGGAACAGTGTCGTCAAAATTTCCGTCTACGCTCATGTTTGGGAGAGCTTCTCTGGTCTTGTTATTGAAGTTGGCCGTGTATAAGGTTGAATTGGGTAGGTCTCGTCATGGCTCGATGTTGGCCTCGTCATTTTACCGTGTTCTGAATTACGTAGCCGGTCGTCACTAGCCCTCGTGGAGCTCTATTGCGATGTTAATTTAACCCAAATCACGTTATTCGTAAGCAATCATCGTTTAGTTTTTCACAAATAAAATTGTACAAATGCATATTTTATTAACATAGAAATAAAGTGTTAATTGAAATAAGTGAACTACATTCGCACTCGATGTTTAGAGCGACCTAAAAAAAATCTAAGCTTTTTAAAATTCGGCAATTTTCGTCCTTAAGGTAAAAAAGCAAAAGGTTTGAAGATCTATTATTTTTAACAAGTATGAATACTGTCCTGACATACAAAGAGAAAATTTCATCAACCGAAAAATTTAGCAGTTTTTATTCGTTAGGCAAAGTTACTTTAATCGATGTTATGGTATCGAATTATTTGGTTGTTTTTTGTAAAATCTTATAATATGGGCATCTAAAAAAAACTAAATCCCCTACTCCACTCGATTTCTTCTCTCAAATTTTTGAAAAATTGAAAAGATGCGCGGTAGAAAAAATAAACTTTCCTTTCCTCCGATGCACCAAAAAGATTTGTGAAAATTCGAAAGAAAAGGGTCCAATCAAAGAACTTTCTTACGTTAATATTGAAGGAACAGGACAACAAGAACATCCCTCGTTAAAAGCATCGCGATGAATTCTTTGACCGCCCCATCAGCCCCTAAAAGTTATTGATGAAGCCCCTCCAAGGCCGTGATTAATAACGAGAGGGGCGCCCTGACAGCGCAGCCCCTAATAGTAAAAGCCCCTGCACTGTCTCGCTTCACAATCACTTAAAAGAGTTCCTTTGACTTCGATGATTTTGAAGGCTTTTTGTTTGGTTTGTCATGGGGTATTTGCGTTGTGGGTGGATAATTGGGATGTGTTTTATACTTGCGAGAGATGGTAGGGAAATAACGTGGTAGTAATTTACATGTGTTGCCGGCTCAGTGGCTGTGGGGTGCATTGTTAAAATGTTTAGTGCACCGGATTTCTGGAACTTTCTAGCTGCCAACGCTATTTGGAGCTCGAGTTTACCAAGTTTGTAGGGAAACCATTGAAAATACCTTTGCGGTATACGTAAAGATTTTTTTTTGCGTATTACGTATACCGCAAAAGTGGTAAATTGACGCTCCAAATAGTGGTGGCAGCTATTCCCATTGAGCTAGAAGGGAAACTAGAGTGAAGTGTCAGCGAGCCGAAAACCCACTCTCACCCTTTTGAGCAAACCGGGCAGAAAAGGACTATTTTCCCTACACTTGTATGAGACCCCTCTATCATATTGACTTGGGCTCCAAAATTTATTTTAACATTTTTAGTTCGAAAGAATTAACGTTCTATTAATTTTAAATTCCAACTTTTTTAAGAAATAACCATGTGGATCACTAACTAAGAACCAGCCAGCGAAGACGAACCCAATAGCGAAATAGGCAAGTTTCTAGGTTTTCTGCCCGGGGTTCGTTTCTGCTGCAGTGCTGTGTATTCATCTGCGTTTCGTTATTGGACCGGCTCGTTTGCTGCCCTGTTCAGTGAATCACACACCTCACTCCAGTTTTCCTTCTAGCTCAATGGCTATTCCATGATTCTGGTGCAATCTTAAATCAAACTTTTTTTTACTGTGTATTACGTGCTCGCCTCATAAGCAGCCAAAGATAGCAGGTTCGAGCCCCTTGCTGAGTCGGTATACTTTTCGGACAGAAAAATAGTCGGCAAGCATGTCATATGATTATGTGGCATGCAAAAAAACCATTGAGTACTCATTTGGCTTGGGTTCTCTCTTCAAAATTAAAAATCTCGGCATACTTAAACATCCACAGAGAGCTCATATTCATTATAATGTGAACGTCAAAATTTATAGCGTAAGACGCCTAGTTGGTGCCACAAAAGATTGGCTTGCAATTCTGGGGAACATATCGAGTCTACAAAAGGCTTGATTTGTCAAAAAAAAAAGCAGCTCAGTTAAAAGGAGCTTATACCACGGTCAACTTCAATAACAAGGCCAGAAAAGCTCTCCTAAACATGAGCGTAGACGGAAATTTTGACGTCACTCTTCCCAGTGCCGAAGATCGAGAAACTAGTTCGGATGCATTCGGAACCCTAAAAATGTGGTCAGCCGTGAACGAGTGGTTTCGAACAGGTTTCGAGACAGGTTGTCCTCATCTTCGGAACAACGTCACTCGGAACTATGACGTCAAAATTTCCGTTCCCGAGCTTGTTTGGGAAAGCTTCTTCGGGCTTAGTAGTTGAGTAGGTCGTGCTTATACGCGTTCGTTTTCAAATGACTGTTGACTTGCTGATGTCTAAAGTTTCGAAGTCCTAATGCCCTAATAAGTTCATTGAGAGGAAATACAAAATTTGGGAATAATGACTTGAAGCAGTTCTTAAAGCAATAGATACAACCATTCAGATACTAAAAAACGGTTTACAGTCTATTAATTCCATCCTTTCCGTGCCGAAATGACTTCTCCTATAGGAGTGAGTTTCATCTTGTTTTAAAAGTGTACAATTCTAATCAGCCATTTTTCGACAATGAAATGCTAATTTTATATTAAAGGATCACGTACTGCATAACTGCATTTTTCGATGTCATACACTCTTAAAACAAAAGAGTGAAATCTTCTCCTATAGTTGAAGTGCATTTTCGGCACCGGAAAGGAGTGGAAATTAACTCAGACTGAGTTAAAACCGCTCGTTTTAAGAGTGTAAGAACAGTTATCTAAAAAGAACAAGTATTACACCCCAGACAAGAAATGCATTGGCTTTTTCATTGTTGTTTTCAGCAACCATCAAACCTATTTGGCCCGTTCTCGCCTATAACTGGAGTTGGCACCTATTTATTGAAAAGGGACGTTTTGAGGCAGTCATCACTCTTCAATATTTAAGCGACTCACTTCTTGCAGAGTGCTTTTAAAGAGAGACGATAGGGCATTTGATTTGGGGTGGTGGAAGACTTGTCTAAATTGATATGACGTTTATGGCTTGGCTGAAGAGGATCGATAGCTCTTGGATAAAAATCTATTACCGGAATAAAAATGTGCCCAATTTAAACACATCTATTGGTGCAATCCTTAGGCTGTGTCCTGACTACGACATCAAATGCCACAAATGCAACAAAACTTGGCAACCGCCAAGGACGCCAAGCGATGCAATAGCTTGGGGGCTGACTCTGCCAAGTCGCCAAGTTTTGTTGCATTAGTGGAATTTTATGTCGTAGTCAGGACACAGCCTGAAGGAAATTTGGCACAACCCATATGTTTAAATCAATTTAGCATGATATTTCCACAAACACAATGTAGTTAAAAAAAAAATTTGGGGAAGATTTTGGAAGTTTTACTAGATCGAAAGACTAAAACTTTGACAACTCCGGTTAGCTTCCCATATAGCACACTATAATGTGGAATCCGTATGGGCTCGTTCGGATAATGTGCACTCTAACAAAGAGTGAATTCACTCCTATAGGAGAAGTGCATTTCGGCACCGGAAGGAGTGAAATTAACTCAGACTGAGTTAAAACCGCTCGTTTTAAGAGTGTAGGACGCAGATTGTTTCTTTATTTCTTTACCCACTCCGAAAAAGAGTGAAATTCACTCCTATAGAGAAGTCATTTTCGGCACCGGAAAGGAGTGGAAATTAACTCAGACTGAGTTAAACCGCTCGTTTGTTTTAAGAGTGTGTGCACTACCATATTGGGTCCGGAAAGAAACAACCACCTTTATTTATGGTCAAAGCACATGGGCCCACTTGGGCTACCCGCATTTTGTCCCATTTACAGCTATCTCTAAGGAAACTATTCAATATACGAAATAGTTAAAGCTTTTCAGTATAATGATTTCAAATTAACAATTAAACATCATTTTACATTTAAATTATTCTATCCCAAAAATATCGAACACCGTGTCCTACACTCTTAAAACAATCGAGCGGTTTTAACTCAGTCTGAGTTAATTTTCACTCCTTTCCGTGCCGAAAATGCACTTCCCCTATAGGAGTGGATTTCACTTTTTTGTTTTAAGAGTGTAGATGACTCCTTTCATTAAAGGCACTTTAACTGGCTTCATACGGGAAGGCCAAAATAATCTTTATGATTTACCCGTACCCAAACCACGGACATCCTATTTACGTTTTTTTTTGTGAAACAAATAAGTCATGAACATGAGACAGCGTTAGCAAACCATCAATATTATTATGTCTTACTTAAATCTGTCCATAGCCCAAAACTGAACATTTACTTACGTGGTGTAACCCCAAGTGAGCCCATGTGGTTTGACCATAGATATCATAGTTAAAGTATTGGATTGGCAGATCACGTGACCTCCAATGCTAACTACGGGACGCGCACGGAGGCCAAATAAGAGGGCAAAATGGCCAGTGTTGCTGCCACTTTAAGGAGAAAAATTCTACGAAACAATACCATTTAATTCTAAAATTACAAAAAAATATCGTAAAAATACTAGCTGCATTTTGGAATCTTTTTAGTGACTTTAAATCCTTTTCTAGTATTTTTTTTGTAATTTTAGAATTAAATGGTATTTTTTCGTAGTATTTTTCTCCCTAAAGTGGCAGCAACACTGGCCATTTTGCCACCTTATTTTGGTCTCCATGCGCGTCCCGTCGTTAGCACTGGAGGTCACGTGATCTACCAATCTAATACTTTAACTATGATATCTATGACCCATATAGATCCCACATTAGTGTGCTACCTAGGTTACTTTAGCAAAGTTTTCCAAAAACGTATAACGCGGTTATCTAAAAAGAATCCTATAGAGTAATAGACAAATAATACATTGCCTTTTCATTTCTGCTTCAACGGCCCACGATGTATTTGGGCCCAATCTAGTCTATAACTGGAGTTGGCACCTATTTATTGAAAAGAGATGTTTCGAGGAAGTCATCACTCTCTTCAATATTTAAGTGGTGACTTCTCGCAGAGTTCGTTTAAAGAGAGAGGCGATGAGGCATTTGATTTCGAATAGCGGAAGACGTGTCTAAATTTATATGACGTTTATAGCTTGGCTGAAATGGATTGATAGCTTTTGGGGAAAACAACACATTTCAACGGCATTATAAGAACATATAAAAATATAAAAAGGTAAATAATATTGAAGCATAGATACAAAATTGATGTTAAATTGGTGGATAAGTTCAGATTACTTTACTATTGGATAAATCAATTCCCATTTAGATAAAATAATTTTCTTTCGAAAATAGATTATCTTGGAGCAAAAGTGCAAATTAAAGAGTTTTTTTTCTTTAAACACCTTAAAAAAACTTGATTAAAATTGTATTTCATGAAATGAGGTATAAAAATATGATTGAAACTTGAACCTTGACCAATGTTTGAAACTATGGGGAATATGAAGGAAAAATCAGATGTACAATAACCTTCCATTCAAAGGGGCCAATGTATACACTGTTAAAAATTTTGTGCTTAGTTTCACCATGGTTTTGGTTCCTAGTAGCTGCAACGGCTGTGTGGTGAAATGTTTCCCTTTTTTTCGGTGTTTGGTTGAACCATTTTTCTGGATTTGGAAACAAAAACCTGAGAAATGGTTCAACCGAATACCAAAAATATGGTTTAACGTTTCACCACACAGCCGTTGGAGCTACTAGGAACCATATTTTTGGTGAAACAAAGTGCATAATTTTTAACAGTGTAGAGATTGTGCATTTAAAATTAGACGACCAAAGTTATTTTATGTTTTTTTTGTCCTCTCTACTACAAACTATATGGTAAATTTATTCATTAATTCATTGTCTAATCATTTTTTATACAAATAGAACTATATTCATTTAATACAATAGATATTCACAAATATGCAATTTAAGCCTTCGTATTAATCTTAAATGGAGGTGATAAAGTAACTCAAGACAATTCTTAGTTTTAAGTTTATTAAAAGAAAATACAAAATTTGGAAACAAAATGACCTGAATCAGTTCTTTTTTTTAGTTTTAGTTTGAATTATCGTCGCACTAGAGCTACACGAGGGCTATTGGCGACGGGCGTCGTATTTTTAGAACCACAGTCAAGTGACGAGCCGACACCTGGAATCAGTTCTTTTAAGTGATACAAGCCTCGCATCCCTCCGATGGATACAGACGTATATAACCCCGTCAAATGACTGTCAGGTTTTCCAGCAACACACAAAATAAAAAGTAAAATTATAAAAATCACAATTTTAATAAGTTTAATAGTTAAAGTATCTATGAGTAATTCAAAATAATCTGCCATAGAAATCTAATTAAAATTTTTTTAGGAAACTAATTTTTCAGTTAAAAATTAAATCTCATGCAGTGAAAACAAGTTTACACTACAGGCAACTTGCTTATCCCTCAGAGCAGGGTTCCCAACCGGTGGTAGGGGCTGGGGAGCCCAGTCGGTTAGGCACTCGCCTAGCATGCGAAAGGTCCCAGGTTCGGGTCCGGGTATCGCCAAAATAACTGCCGACCTATAAACGGCCCGTGCAGCCAAAAATGTCCGACGAATAATACCCCGTGTAAGGGAGTGCACGTTAAATATCCTTCAAAGTCCTAACGCTGCGTACGATGTCGCCCTTAACGGTTGCGTTGGTGCCTATTCAGGTGTCGGCTCGTCACTGACTGAACGACACCTGTGAGTCTAGTCTAATAATACTAACGCCCGTCGCCAATAGCCCTCGAATGTAGCTCTAGTGACGATCGATACTATTCTTAACTAACCATAACTACTCAGGCGAGAACCGTTGACCCGGAAATAATTTTGTGGTAAGTCTTAGAAGTGAATGAGACATATTCTGATAATTGCTATCAATTAGCATTTCCTGTATGGCGCATGGAAAGACATGGAATAATAGAACACTATTAATCCTAATACTTTAAACATTCAACAATCAGTATTGAAGAGAACATTTCAATAATTAAACATTATTACTCTCACGCAGATCAAAAAATAGTAAAACCTAGAACCCATTTGATCTTCCGGCAAGCTCTGCTATTTTTGATGCCATTTGTTACGAGTTACTTGTGTGAGAGTTGATTTTCTGAACTCTTGTACATAAAAAAATAAGCATAGAAGAAGAATAAGGAGGACTTAAGAGTGAAGATAAGTTCCATTACTCCTAATGTTGATATTTTAATCTCAGGCCAACAACAACAAATTTCGCACTAAAGACTAAAAAAGTATAGTTTGTATGATGATAAATGTTTTGCTGAGTTTGTACTATTTTTTTATTTGTATAGTTTTAGGCCTATGGGTAATAAACAAACCTGTAAATTAATACTGTTTTAATCTTTTTAATTCTCCTTTATTATAAGCATGCTATAAATAAACAAATAGCTATAACCACTAAATGTGAAGTTTTCTCAGGAACTCAATTCAAAAAGCCTTTGAACACTTTTAAAAGAGTAAATATTAGACGTTTATTAATATATTTAGGTCTGGTGGTACGCCATTTTTTTTTTAAGTCAAGTGGTACGCAGGTGCAAAAAGGTTGGGAACCCCTGCCTCAGAGAGTTAAAACAAAAATTGATAATATATGCTACAAGTTAAATGTTGAAACATTTCTCTTACATGAACTAATTTACATAAGCGCAGGAGTTCACATAAATTGTAATACTAAACAACACAACTTAACGTTTTCTAATTTATGTTTAAGAGTTCAGTTTTAAAAAATATATTCTTCTCACTGTATACAATAAATTTCAAATTCAAATTTCGTGTCTCTAGCAGTGAAGCCCGAAGCCGATTCGACGAATCCCAATCCTAAAAAAAAAATCTCCGAAACACCTGTGCTTCATTAGATCTACACTCAAAACTTGTCCATCTTAGTCGAGTAGAGTGAAAGAAAAAAATAATAATGAAGTAGACTTTTAATAAATAAAATAATAATGAAGTAAGGAAGGCAGAAAAAAAAAGGAGTTCCGCATTACACCAATTCCCGGAACTTTGTAACATTCTTTAGCACAAAGGCATTATGAATGTTGTCACTCCATATGTATCGTTAGGATCTTTTTAACTGTTGCCGTAGACGGAATACAAATATATAATTCCGTGAATGGGTAAAGAGAATTCTTACCGTCCTGAAGGGTAGCCGGGGAAAAAATCACTGTTAAATACTAAACTAATATTTTTCTTTTTGACAAAACTGTATACTATTCCTTTTTTTTTTTAAAATCTGTTTGAAAAGATCTATGATGAGGATAAACAAATATGATACGTTTAGATCGGCATCCATTAATTATAAAATTTAAAATATAAAATATTTAAATATAAAAAAATTATTAATTTAAAATTTAAATATAAAAAATAATATTTAATTTAAAAAATCCATGAAAATGAAGAATTCGGGACATTTTAATTTTGACTCGAAACCATTTAAATATTTTTTAAAACTTTTATATTTTTTTCATGAAGAAATGGAAATATATATAGTATTTTCTGCTATCTAGCAATAAGTATTGAATTATAAATATTTTGAAGAAAATTTAAATGTTATTTTATTTGTTTGCAGGCAAAAGTCTTAATTACAATAAACGCTGGTTTTGGTAAAAGTTTGTGATGAACCTATCCCAAAACTTTGTGTAGAATTGGTACTAAGAGAAGGTAACTATCATAAAACCGCTTGTTGTCTGACTAGATTTGTTTCAGTAGTTAACTTCTCAACAATGAAATCATCATTAAATGTTCTTAAATCATATTTTACTTACGTTGTTTTTGTATCATATTGAATCATATTTTACTTACGATGGTTGAATAACAAACTAATCTGTTCTGCGAAATGCAGTGCGTCAGGCCATTCTACTGCAGCTATTTCCCCTTCAATAGGGTACTTGACTGCATCGCCAAAATACCTTCCAATATTATTTAAATTATAGTTGAAAGTCAAAAATAACAAATGCATATAATTTTTTTGCGAAATAAATCTTTAAATCATTAAAAAAATCATTTTAAAAAGGTATTTTTTTCACGTGATCATCACGTGATCACAAACACAACGGTTTGGCTGACGTCACTAGTAACTATAAACAAACCGGTGTGATGTTTTTTGTTTTCTGATTAAACTTGATTTAATCTAATTTACTCTTGAAATAATAAATATTGAGATAATGTAAGGCTTTTTACAGAAGCGGATATTTCAAATTTGCCTAAAATCGATTCCAATGTGGTGTTTCAAAGTTTGTTTATAGTCACTAGTGACATCACAGATACCACGTGACAGCCAGGAAGCGTTTTCGGGAGTGATTTTTCGTCCTAATTTTAAAATTCATCTTTCTGCCTTTTTATGGGGTATTGAAAAAAAAGAAAAAATACGGGTCTAATATTTTTGGCATAAGAATATTTTAAGCCAATAAAAAAAATTTAGTCAAGTACCCTATTGCTATTTCAAAATAACGTGATACGAACTACAGGCCCTGGAGAAATTATTAGACGCACTGTATTTTTAGCCTAATTTTCTTTTTTTAATTCGAAAGAATTAAAAAAATTAAAAAGTAGGTATTGACATGCGGTCGATGTCCGTCTGTCCGTACCCCCCTTCCAAAATCGGTTCTATCCATCGGATCTTAAAAATTCTTTTTTTAGTTAGAAAGCTATGACCTCAGATACCCAACTTTCATACTTTTTGTCCGTCTGTCTGTACGTCCGGACGGACATAAATCTACTATCTTTCGGCGAATTTCCCATTGAATTAGCATTGAAATTCAATTTCGAGTCATTTAAATCACTATTGCCAAATCAACAATGGCATGAGAAACTTTATTTATTTAAACATATTTGAAGCAAAATAATATTTTCGTGAATCAGTTTGGAATGACGTCATAAAATGTAGCACAATTGGATTCTTTGATTATTCATTAATTATCTACCAAGAAAGCGGCAAGGCATACTTTTGCATGCAATTATGCTTAGTTTTAATTTACATTTCTTATTTTTTAATGCAATTTGTAGTAGTTTTCATTACTTTTGTTATTAATAAATATTTAATTATTCTTCGAACTACAAATAAATCACGAGCAGATGATAAATAATATTTAATTAATTTGCGAAAGAATATTAAGGAAAATAGTTGATTTTAGCTTTTAGAAGTTTAAATTATAGCTAGGTGCTGTGTTTCGATTTTTTTTTCTAATGTGTATAAATCTAGTGTAGAAACGGCTGTTGATGATATTTACTTTAGGAACCTAGTTTTTTTTCCCGATTAGAACTTCAGTAAGTATTTAAGTAACAGGAAAGTAGGCTATTTTAGTTCTTTATGAACTTCTTGTTTTTAGTAATTTTATGTTTCTTAAGAGTTTTTATGCAATAATATATTTAAACTACAATATTATTGATTTTTATTTAAAAGAATTATTGTAGACTACATATTTGTATTTATTTTTAACATATGGCGACACTTGTGTTGACAAAGTGATACATGAACGTAAACAAGTACAAACCTGTATCAGGTGTGGAATCATCATCCTCAAATGCTGGAGACAGTACAGTCTTGCATTGATAGCATGCCGCACAGAATTAAAGCTTCGATAGCGGCTAAATGTGGCTTCACTAAATATTGACTTTTACTAACATTAATTTCACTTTTCTTTAAAACTTAATAAACTTATGCTTTTCTAAATGAATGCTGTTTTATTTATGTCCAATAAATCGGTACTTGATTGGATAATATAAAAATAAAAAACAAATCAATTTAAAATAATAAAACGGTACAATATCACCCGGTAATTAATATTTTACATGAAATCTTGCAGTGCGTCTAATAATTTGTCCAGGGACTGTACGACATCTCTAATGGAAATTCGACATACAGTCTTTCCAAACCGACAAAACGAAAAGGCAACTGTTCAAAAGGTCACAAAAGCAACAAGTCATAAGCTACCCCTTGAAGAAGCTCACACAAAACTGATAGCAATGCAAAGTGAAGTAGCAACTATTGTCGGCGGGTTTTCAACTATGTTGCGACGCATCCATCAGTTGGCATGTCCTCTCAAAGAAACGAAAAAATATTTAAAAAAATTAAAAAGAAAAGTTGTCCACTGTCTTGCCCCTGTTTGGCGGTCATAGCTCATTGGCGACATTGGTGGTAAACATTAGATCTTTATGGATGAGGCATGGGTCTGCGTTGAACCTTATTCTGTTGGTGGCATTGACCCTGGCGAATTATGCGTCAGGTGTCTTCAGGTAGAGCGACGATGAATCATGGCACAGAGTTGGACATTCTCTGAGTGTGAGACACTCGCGCTCTTTTTAAGAAGTAGTGGTTTTTGTTAGAGTTTTTTTGTTTTATGCTTTCGCGGTGGCCTCTCAGTGACAAGATAGCTGTTAAACATTTTGTGCTGGATTTCACCATAACAATTGTTTCTGGTAACTGCAACGGATGAGTGGAAATATTTCACCGAATTTTGGGTATTATGTTAAACCATTTACGTTTTAGAAACACAATCTTGAGAAATGGTTCAACCACACACCAAAAAAATGGTGAAACATTTCATCACACAGCCGTTGCAGCTACTAGGAACCATTATTAGGTGAAAAAAATTTTAACCGTGCGGGACCAAACCCGGACATTTTTAGGGGCCCCTTACCAGAAATTTATTACTTTAAAGGCCTTGTATTAATTGGGTATTGTAAATAATATTTCAAAAATTCAGTTACGCTATAGTTCAAAATACTATCTAATTCGAATTGCATTTTATGTGGCTCTTTTTTAATTTACAAATAAAATTATATTTGTAACCGAAAAGACTAATCATATTCTTCTGTTAAATTAACACTGGCGCCAATTTCAAATTATTTTTTCGAAAGAAAAGATCCCTTAATTAAAAAAAAACAAAAAAACTTACCAACAAATAAAATTGTTAGAAAATGCGTTAAAATTGGGAAAGAAATATGCAGACAGTGAAATCTAACAATATTTAACTGAATTTCCTTAAGCCCAGTAACAACGATTGATAAGAAAATTAACATAGCGAAAATTACCTTTCTGAATAAGTTTATCTAAATAAACAAATATATGTTTGGAATATGTGATGAGAAAAATTTCAGTGAACCCGGGTGGGGCAATATTTAACAGAACTTGCCAGTTTTTGGTCTTTGCAGATGACGTGGTCCTGCTGGCTAGGAACCAGACTGCACTCAGAGAGTGTTTCTTACAGATGCTGCTTTCCTCAAAGGACATAGGTTTAACTGTAAATGTTGAAAATACTAAATATATGGTAAATTCAAGAAAAAAAAGAGACATTCCCAAATATAAAGAATTTTGAATGTAATGGTGGAGTGTATGAAAGAGCAGGGATCGGAGTAACGCGTTACTTGTAACGCCGTTACTTGTAACAGTTACTTTTTTTAGGTTACGTCGGGTAACGCCGTTACATTTTTCAGAAAGTAACTGTAACTGTAACTTAGTTACTTTTAGCGGTAACGAAGTAACTGAAAATTGCGTTACTTTTCCGTTACTTTGCCAAGGCTGTTTGATGCTTATTTTGAAATTCCACTCCTAAGAAGAGAACATTTGGCATTCCCGAAATATGAGCTTTTCTTGGGAGGGAAAAAGCAAACTAGCATTGTCCACTTTGGCTGCTAACGGCAGCCAGAGTTGTGAAATTGTTTCGTTAATAATGATTTTCTTTGAAAAATGGTAAGATGGCTAAATTGCAATTTTTCTCATAACTTGAAATTTCAAAAAGTAACTGTGAATCGTTACTTTTCGTACTAAGTAACTGTAACGTGTTACTTTTCATATTAAGTAACTGTAACGGTAACAGAGTTACTTTTTTTATTAAGTAACTGTAACGGCAACAGAGTTACTTTTTTTATTAAGTAACTGTAACAGAGTTACTTTTTTAAAGTAACTTTCCAATCCCTGTGAAAGAGTTAATGAATTCAAATATAGCTTGTAAAAAAAATATCTGGGTACTCAAATTAAAGACCAAAATGAAATGTATCTCGAAATCAGAGCACGAATGGCAGCAGGGAATAGATGCTACTACGCATTACAAAAGTTGCTACGGTCATCCTACTTAAACGTAAAGCTTAAAATTTTAGTGTACAGAGTCGTCATTAGACCAATTGTTTTATATGGCTCAGAAACATGGACTTTAAGAAAGAGTGATGAAGAATTGTTGAGAGCATGGGAGAGAAAGATACTGAGAAGAGTTTTTGGAGCAGTATGGGAGAATGGAGAATAAGAACAAATCGAGAAATATATGAAATATACAAAGAATCTTGTACTGTCACAGTGATTATAGAAAAAGGAGAGCCCAGTGGCTAGGACATGTTGAAAGGATGGAGTCTAACAGAACCCGAAGGCTAATGAAAGAAAACCCTAGCGGGTCAAGACCTAGAGGAAGACCAAGAATCAGATGGAGGGACCAAGTTGAAGAAGATCTTAAGACTTGGAGAATTACCAACTGGAAGCAAAAGTCTTCCAACAGGGTGGAATGGAGAAAAACCTTAAAGGAGGCCAGGGCCCTTCAGGGGCTGTAGCGCCAATGATGATGATGAAATAAACAAAATATATGCCAATTGAAGACTATAATCCTGAATATATATATATATAGGAAAAATTGGGTTACACGCAAAACAAATTTTGAAAAACTTAAAGTTAATGTTTTTATTTATAAATGAAGATGTTATCGGAACTCACAAAGTCCTCGTTAATGAATTGACACTTCATATACAACAGGTATGATATAACATTACATCCCATTCTTTGACATCAAGTCGGACATTCCCAATCCTTTCTTTCAGCCAGATTTATTCTCGTGGAGTTCGGTGAATGTTAGAAAAAGATTATTTTTGCGTCTTCGATTTGTCCACGTCACGGGGGACGCTTTGAAGTTTATGTGACATACTTTGTGTGTGTAAACATGTGTTGTGGGTTGGTGGGAGTGATGTACTTTTAGTGTCCTCCGGGTCAAGTTTGTGTGCGGTTTGGCCTTGCGGAGAGATTTGTTTGGTGATATTTCACATGTGGGGACATGAATCATAACCCGGATGGATGTAATTATATTTAGATATATTGTAATTCCTTTTTTTTGTTATTTTGTAGGCTTAATGCAGTTCTTAAGTCTGTTGAAGTATAAAAGTACTTTTACAATTTGGGTATATATTCGAATATTTATATGGTCCATACAAAGAAATATGAATACAATCAGTTACAAATATTTCCTCTATAGGGAACGAGTATGTTCGGTATTTGGCAAAGATGGAAGCTTTCTCCAGTGTAGCAATTTCAATTTAAAACGTCAACACAACATACGTTCATTTTAAAATTGAAGAAATAAATCTAAATTTAAAAGTTAAAATTACAATTTAAGGCTGTGTTTGGCGATTTTTTTTAAGATTTATAAATCTTGTGTGGTTGTGGAAGCGGTTCTATGTGACAGTTAACGTTAGAGATATACTTTTTTTTTCTTTTTGTATTTCGATGAGTATTAAATAAACAGGAAAGTAGGCTATTAGTTATTTTAGAACCTTAATTACCGACGCACAACAGTTACACGAGGGCTATAAGTTACACTCTTAAAACAAACGAGCTGTTTTAACTCGGTCTGAGTTAATTTCCACTCCTTTCCGTGCCGAAAATGCACTTCTCCTATAGGAGTGAATTTCACTCTCTTTCGGAGTGGGTAAAAGAATAAGAAAACAATCTGCGTCCTTCACTCTTAAACGAGCGGTTTAACTCAGTCTGAGTTAATTTCCACTCCTTCCGGTGCCGAAATGCACTTCTCCTATAGGAGTGAATTTCACCTTTGTTTTAAGAGTGTAAGCTGGGCAAGGCGATAAAAATTTTACATCAGACATTTCGGATCCATTTTCGGATCAGGTATGACATTGAAATCGCGGGTGAACAGAAATTAAGCCTTCCAACCACATCCCCCCCCCCAAAAAAAAAACCCGCTAATTTCACAGAATTTACACTTAAAAATATCCCCATCTCCTTCAATCGTACATTAAACACACGAACAAACAAATAAAAAAATGTACGTGGGGGAAGGGAATGTTGTTTACTCTAGACACAGCAAAACCACATCTTGAGGCACCGCTACCGTGGTTAGCCATGGATCTAGATCGTTCCTTGTCATTCCTTCGAATGATAGATGGGGGTGCGAGTCAGATCACACCCTCGAGGAAGGCTAGAATGGGGTGGAGATGGCTGGCGAGGGATAAAAGTGAAACCATTCAGCTAGAAGGGAAACTGGAGTGCAAGTGTCAGCGAGCCGAAAACCCACTCACGCCCTTTTGAGCGATCCAGGCAGAAAAGGACTATTTTCCCTACACTTGTATACAATGCTTGTATCAGACCCTTCTATAATATTGACTTGGGCTCCTAAATATATTTTATCATTTTAAGTTCAAAAGAATTAACTTTCTTTAACTTTAAATTCCAACTTTTTTAAGAAATAACCATGTAGATCACTAACTGAGAACCAGCGAAGACGAACCCAATAGCGAAATAGGCAAGTTTCTAGGATTTCTGCCCGGTTCGTTTCTGCTGCAGTGCTGTGTATTTCTCCGCGTTTCTTTATTGGACAAGCTCGTTTGCTGCCCTGTTCAGTGAATCACACACCTCATTCCAGTTTTCCTTCTAGCTCAATGAGTCAAACTGGGTGACGGGGTCCTATCCAGATTCCAGTTCAAGAGAAGTTTGTACGGAGGCATCTTTGTAATGTCGCAAACTTACAATCCTCTGAGGTTATGCAATTTGGTCTAAGGGTGGTCTTGTTTATACTGCATGAGATTAAAATTTTAATTAAATATTTAATTTCTTTAAATTGTTTTAAATTTTATTTATTTAGCAGATGGTTAAAAATGACTACTTCAAATTTCAATAAAATTATAAAATTTAAAAAAATTATGTGCGTTACTGGGAAAATATGACAATCAGGTGACGGTTTACACGTCAGCATACCTCAGACGGTTAAAGTTTCATAGCCTTTCATAAATAACTGTGAATTAGTAATTGTTAAACATCTCAAACTTCTGTCGACTCAATTTGAACATTTTTTTTTAAAAAAAGGTAGCAATGTAATTTCTATGTAGCTATTATTAGCATATTAAATGCAATGCTTCAACAGATTTGGAGCTCATTGGAAAAGTAATAAAGAAAGCAAGGGACTTCATGGACCTATTCAGTGGCCGGGGCCCAGAAAGTAGCAAATTTGATGTGATACAGCAGTGGTTCCCAACCTTTTCTGGATCATCGCCCCGTATTTTAGGTTGATTAACATCCATCGCCCCCTTTTAATTTTCATGTTATGTCTAATCATAATTTCAGTTAAAGTGTAACTATAAAACAGTTTAACACTTACTACCGTTTACAAAAACAACCAAAGAAGCTTTATCTGGTCACTTTTAAATAAAATAGAAAAACATAAAACACATATTTTTAACGAACAAAAGTGGAATAATTAACTAAGATATTTTTACTGGTTTCTAGAAAATTTAATAGAATTTAAAGTAAAAATTGGCTGGTTTGGTTATGGTTGGAGAATGGTTTTTCTGTACAAAGGTACAACATTATTTTAGTTTTCCCTCTTTGAATACTCATCACCCCCTGATCGCCCCTCAAGTATTTTTTGTCCCCTTGATAACACAAATCACACACTTGGGGGCGATCGCCCCCAGGTTGGGAACCGCTGTGATACAGCATCCTGAGCACTCTCAGAAAGTTTTTACACGAACATTCAATTTCATTTTGTGAGAATGGACAATAGCAATGTGGCCAGTTGGAAATTTGATTTGATACAGCGATAAGTATATAAGATCAGGACGTATACAAATCTCTTATAGTCCCCATACCACTATTTCCCCAAATTTTCTTATGTATTCACCCATCTAGACATTTCCCGATAAACACGAAAAAAAATTAGTAAGATATTTGATGAGCGTGGGATTGTATCGTTTTCGGCGACTTTGTCCCTTGCGCCGGAGAAACGGAAAAAATCCCCACACGCGAAAGATTTAAATTGTTAATTAATATTATTGTATGCAACGTAACACTAAACAGTTATCTAACATTTTCTTATTGGGCGTATTGTGGAATTTACCATGGCTTCTACCAGTCAACCTATTTTCCCCATCACACATCATCTCATTCTTTGCTCTAACCTCCAACCACAAGAGGGGGGGAAAAATCCCTCCGTTCGACAGATTTGTCCCTTTTAAGGTCGGGCGGTGTCGACTTACTCGAATATCGGCGCGACCGATTTCTGGATCGGGCATTCCGCCAATAAGTCCCTCTTTTTTAAAAAAGAAACTCCTAGAAGAAATAAATAAGAGCGGAGATCGGTGGGAAGATGGCATTAGGGGAGTATTTTACGGGAGCAGTTTAAACCCGATATAATTTTTTTTTAAATATTTGAAATGTTTTTCAAACATTTTTGTATGCTTCTGTCATTCTATCTCAACGGTGATTGTTTAAGAGAGTATTTTTAAATGTTATATTTTTGTTTTTAGATGACTGGAATAGAGTTGTTTCTAATGCCACTCGGTAACTGAGCCCGGAGTAGAGAACTACCCGATTTTAAGGCGAAGTGTGGCGGCTTCCGTTTTTATTGAGCGCCACAAGGGTGGAAGTCCGACTTTTGCTCGTCAGCATGACACATCCGTTTTACAGGAAGGTCCCTTTCACACATCCATTATCACTCACATATCGAAATTTTGATCCAGATTAAAGGCCGACAACCCCCTGATCTGGTACCCCCAGAGGTATTAATTTGGTATGGGAACATGGAGGACTTTGTGACCACGACATATTTAACGTGCCCTAGCCACCATTAGCAACACGGCGGTCTTTAGCCGAATACAAGCCGACCCAGAAACCATCATAATTGCGAGCACCGCCGAGGACAGAACCCACAAACCTTCCTATGCGAGCACGACGCTTCACACGACACCGCGGCTCGACTGGAATAGAGTAAAATGTTAGAATATATTTTAGTAGATTATTACTAAATCGAGTAAAAAAACGATTTAATTTGATTACGCGGAGCAAATATTTTTTTATCCTTCTAGAAACTGCTCAAGACTTGTTCAAATTTCAGGACTTAAACTTCAAATCCTCCAAGTTGTACCTGCACAGTGTCTTACTTAGTTCTCTCTCTTATTTATACCTCTTCATTTCATTTTAATTTAATTAAATTTGATATTCAATAATTCAAATATCAAACAAACCAGAAAAAGACGACGATCAAAATTATAGCGTTTTCACAGCATACAATTTAATGAAAATATTTAATACATTGTATTTAAATATTTTATAATTAAAAGTATATAGCTATGAGGCTCAAAAAATCCATTTTTGTAATTTAAATTTTGGAATTGAATGAAATCATGCAATTAAGTCGTAAATTACTTAATTATGTGCATGACTAAAAGACTAACAATACTTACACGCATTATGTATTAATCTGTATACGACATAGGTGACTAAAACTTAACTAGACAGCCCGTTAGTGGGCCAAGGCCTGCCGTGCCCATTTCAGCTTACGTGACCAAGGGCTCTGGGGTGCTAGGCATATGTCCCGGTAAGGTGGTCAGCCTCACGCGAAACCCCCAGTGTTTAGTTCCCAAGCATGCTCTGGTCTCAAGCAGCCTCACGCGAAACCCCCAGTGTTTAGTTCCCAAGCATGCTCTGGTCCCATTTTATTGACCCACTTAAGGGATGAAAGGATGGGTCAACCTCGCCCAATCCGGGATTCGATCCCCGGACCTGTGGCGTGGCAATGCGAAGCACTACCACTAAGCCACTGGGACTCATAGGTGAACTCTTCATAAAACAATTAAAGCACCAAATCCAAGAAAACATATCCATATTATCTTCAATATCCGCAAGAGATCAGCGGGCGTCGATTAATCACCAGGGGGTTTTTCTGTTTGTGTTTTTTTTCCCCTTCCAAACGATTCCGTTCTTGGAAAACGGGGGGGGGGGGGGAGTACATCTTTGATAGATAGAGGTTGAGTTGGGTTGTTGGCTCCCTGCTTCTCCTTACTCGGATATTATTATTGTGGTTGTTGTGTTTTTTCGCTCTTGAAATAATGAGGGGCATGTGCAATGTGACACCGAATTTGATGTGGTTTTTGGGGGGGAAATTGGTAATGAGGTGGCGTATGGGTGTCGTAGACTGTGGGGAACTATTGGGTTTTGGTTACAGTGAGTGTCGTACTAAAACTACCGTATGGGGGCGTTAATAAATTACTTGAAGTGGTTATGGCATTCAGCTAGAAGAAAAACTGGAGTGAGGTGTGTGATTCACTGAACAGGGCAGCAAACGAGCCGGTCCAATAACGAAACGCGGAGGAATACACGGCACTGCAGCAGAAACGAACCGGGCAGAAAACCTAGAAACTTGCCTATTTCGCTATTGGGTTCGTCTTCGCTGGTTCTTAGTTAGTGATCCACGTGGTTATTTCTTAAAAATGTTGGAATTTAAAGTTAAAGAAAGTTAATTCTTTCGAACTTAAAATGTGAAAATACATTTAGGAGCCCAAGTCAATATGATAGAGGGGTCTCCTACAAGCATTGCGTACAAGTGTAGGGAAAATAGTCCTTTTCTGCCCGGTTCGCTCAAAAGGGTGTGAGAGGGTTTTCGGCTCGCTGACACTTCACTCGTTTTCCTTCTAGCTCTCAATGGTGAGTTGATCGGGTTGAATTGAATATCGTCGCAATAGAGCTACACGAAGGCAATTGGCGACGGGC
The DNA here is from genome assembly GCA_019343175.1 of Oedothorax gibbosus. Lineage (NCBI taxonomy): Eukaryota > Metazoa > Arthropoda > Arachnida > Araneae > Linyphiidae > Oedothorax > Oedothorax gibbosus. The sequence goes on along the minus strand of CM033280.1, from coordinate 5,132,859 downwards.
GTCATGATTTAGAGCTACAATCATAGTTACGGGTCGACAGCTGATTAGGCACCAAACGCAACTTTTAGGGGCGACGTAGTACTCGTACTCGGGGCATTGGAGTATATTTAACGTGCATTCCCTCTATACATGGTCTCTTCTTCGGTCTTTTCGGCTGCACAGAACATTTTTAGGTCGGCATTTATTTTGGAAATGCCCGGGCCGAACCGGGGACTCTTTGTATGCAAGGCAAACGCCTTACCAATTGTGCTCGACCTCCCTCCCAATCTCTCTTGAGATTTTTTTTTTAATTTATATGTTTTCTATAATGTAGTGCACTAAGTGTACTTCTATACGGAACAGAAACGTGGAAATTAACTAAGCAACAAGAGAAAAGGGTAAATAGCTGGCAAAATAAATGCCTTAGAAAAATTTTAAAAATTTATTGGCCACAAACCGTATCAATTGCAGAACTATTCAAAAAAACACAACTAGAACCAATAACTAACAACATCAAGAGAAGAAGATGGAGGTGGATCGGACATGTGCTGCGAATGCCGCAAACAAAGATCCCACCAGTGGCATTGCAATGGGCACCAGAGGGAAAAAGAAAAAGAGGGAGACCCAAACTAACATGGAGAAGGATGGTGGAAGAAGAGAGGAATCAGGCGGGGTGGACGTCATGGTCAGAAGCAAGAGCTACCGCAGCCGATCGGCGGAGTTGGCAAACTAGGTGTTGGGCCTTATGTGCCACTTGGCACGAAGAGGATAAGTAAGTAAGTAAGTGCACTAAGTTGCCAAGTATAACTATTCTTCTATCTCCATCACGTTTTGTGTACCATTTCATTCTGGATGCATAATGAATCTATTTCACAAATTTTAGAGTTCTATAATAAAAAAAATAAGAAGTTGGAACTGAAAGGGTAAACAAAAGTTACGCAAAGTGCTCCCCTAATTCTTTTGAGCAGCGTAAATCGACTGCAGCTCCTGCTTCTTCAAGGTTATGAAATAATGAGGGGAAAGACGCACATAGTAAAGCACGATTGAGTTTAGTTTAGTTTGAATTATCGTCGCACTAGAGCTACACGAGGGCTATTGGCGACGGGCGTCGTATTTTAGAACCACAGTCAAGTGACGAGCCGACACCTGAGTAGGCACCCAACGCAACCGTTAAGGGCGACATCGTACACTCTTAAAACGAAAGAGTGAAATTCACTCCTATAAGAGAAGTGCATTTTCGGCACCGGAAAGGAGTGAAAATTAACTTAGACTGAGTTAAAACCGCTCGTTTGTTTTAAGAGTGTAAGCAGCGTTAGGACTTTGGAGCATATTTAACGTGTACTCCCTCTACACGGGGTATTATTCGTCGGACATTTTTGGCTGCACGGGCCGTTTATAGGTCGGCAGTTATTTTGGCGATGCCCGGACCCGAACCTGGGACCTTTCGCATGCTAGGCGAATGCCTAACCGACTGGGCTCCCCAGCCCGCAAAGCACGATTGAGTATGTACTGATTTTTTTTGCAGGGGGGGAGGGGTAAAAGTCTTCTGAGTAATAAGTATGTCATAATGAGGTATTTTCCCAGGCTGAGGTCTATTGGGAATGAAGAAAAAGCAATCTGTCTATGTTTGTATTTAATTTACTTCATTATTTTGTTTTCGATGCACCACTTTTAAAAAAATGCGTCAACATATTTATCATTTATTTTCTTTTACCACATGTTTTGTTGAATGCACTAATGATTGTTCGTCAAGTAATTTTGATATAATTTATTTAATAATAATTTTTAATCGTATTTACTCTAAATGCTCTATAAACGAACCTAAGTATTTCCTGCTCGGAATCGGTTTGTTATTAGAAATATAAAACCTCATCTTAAAATGAAATGAAATAAGACCGTAAAACAAAATGATTAGTATTTTTTCATTGGTAATGTTTCTTTTCTTATTTTGTGCTTTTACAGTTTGAATTTTATGTATTTTATGATGTGCATTGAAATATGATTGTTCTGTAATATGCATCCAAAACAAATAATTAAAAAGGTCATTCAAAAATAAAAAAGCAATGCTGGCAAACAAGATTTTTTTTCCCATTTACTACAAAATAATTGAGAGGTAAAATACTATTATCAAATTCTACAAATAAATATCTTTAACTTTGAAATTTCCAATATATTTTAAGTTTAGGAACATAACTCTTCAACAATTTTGAGTTAAAAATTAATCTTAAATTAGTTTAAACTAATGTATTAACCTTACTGTAGCAATTTTACAACGCTGTAGATGATACGTATTCTCGATATACTTTAGGAGAAAAAAATAATTATCAAAGAATGAATGATTACATATCACGTCTTATCATTATGTGTACTAATTGCAATTTTCCTAATTATTAAAATAAACAATGATAAACGGAATAAATATTTTCCTCATCAATTTTTCGATTAATTGCTACCAATTTGTACAAAATGATTATTTTGAACACAAATTGCTAGTTATTATAAAATTCTCATAAAAAACCGAGCTATTTATTTTAATAACCCAATTAGTCCAAGCACCTTGCATATATTGAAGGTAAATATAGAGAAAAAGGCGAAGGAAAAATTAGGGTGAGGATTTTTGAGGTTTTTTTTTCTTAAACCTTTTCTTCTTTTTCATAATAATTTTTTTTCAGCGTATAACGAAGACAGGCACTTTCCTAAACAATTATGATGAGATTTTGTCTAATTCAATTTATTCCAAAAAAAGTTTTGCATACAAATGATTATCGTCGAAGCACGCGATACCTGACCTGAAATGCAAGGTAGACACGAGCGCCATTGGTGTACACAAAAACAATTAAAAACCGGGGTTTTTTAAAGTTAATTTTGCAAAAAAAATTGGAAAAAATTGCTCAAATAAATAAAATCTAAAAAGCAACTTTAATCGTATTTTGTTACAAACGTATATAGCTTGTATAACTACGGTTTTCCCAGCAATACATACAATTTATGTCTTAAAAATGCAATACATATCCGAAAAAAAAGTAGGCAATAAAAAGAAAGTGATTTTTCTGAGAAGACTTATTATTACAGAGTTGAGAACTAATTTTGCGTTTATAACAATCAAAATGTTTAAATTAGTGAGTATAGATATATAAATTATAGATCGAATTGATAATAAGAATGGTTTGTACTATGTCAATAAAAATGTCATAAAAATAACTCTCAAACATGAAAATTCCCTTAATCAACTAATAGATTAAACTCAACATTACTTAAAATTAATTAACTTTGGCATTTCGCACACTAAAAAAATGCTATCACTAGTGATTGGTTATAAAAAAAATAGCTTTTTTTAAAAAAATATTTTTTAATGTTTTGCAACGTTTGAAAAAACCCGCTGCGAAAACCAGTCAGAAAATTCGATTTGCATAATCGAATAATAAATCATAGTCAATTCTTCAAAATCAGAGCCCTAAAAAAATATTATGATAAATGACATTTATAAATTAAGATAAGGCTTAAGGAATTTATAGTGGTTTGAGATATTTTTTTATTCCGATATAGTTATTAAATTTTTTTGTTGTTTCTAAATATCAATTTATTATTATTAGCATTTTTTATATGGGCTTGTTAATATTTGATACTCGACAGAGTACAGCTGTTTTGTTTAGTATTAAATTAAACGAATTTAGTTTAATTTCTTCATCACAGCTACAAGATAAAAGTTTGTGTTTAAGGGGGAATGGCCGCACTGGACCGGGGGTCTCCAAAGCAAAGTGCATCAGTGTTAATCCTATGGCGAAAAAAATATTTTCTCTGCCACATTTCTCTCTTTAATAATACTAGTTTAAAAATAAAGAAATAAGGGCAGTGGATAAAAATGGCGGTTAAAACAAAAGTTTTTTTTAGTTTCTTAATGTAGGGGGATGGAAGAAGCGCAGGTAAATTAGCTGCTCCCCCCACGGTACAGTACTTTATTTACGAAATACGTGATCAGATACTTTGAGCAGGAATCCTTAGCAATCATCAAGAGTGGAAGGGGGGGGGGGGGGTCGAAAAAAAAAGTACCAGAAGAAAAAACATCACATATTTCATTGTTTCTAATTATAATGATAAAAAATAATTATTATTGCAGTAATTTTCATTCGCCGATGCACGAAAAAAAATAATTCTCTTCCCTTCCCCCAAAGAACCATAATGTGAATTTTAATCGTCCGGTAACGTTCCGAGGGAATTTTTTTTAAAAAAGAAAATCGTCTACAAGAGGTTGAGTTGTAATGATATCAGTGGTGGGTTGGAAATTTCACCAACGCCTAATTTAACTCGAAATTGTTTGCAAAGTGATGCGAGGGGTGATGAATGGATGAACTTTCGAAAATAAGAGTTATTACAAAATAATGCAAAAAATAAAAAAAAAATCTAAACCATTTCTTCTTTCATCTAAAACGGCCATAAAAGTTGATAGGAAATGCTTATTATCCCTGCTCTGTTGTACATTTCCTTTCACCATAACATATCCCACGGCACTCGGTAAAGTGACGTATCAGTCATGTTAACTCAATGGAAGTAACGTCACTTTAAAAAAAAAATACAATGCGATATCACATTTCAAGAAAAAACATTTTTTTTAATTCTCCCACATGTGTATTCGTATGTCGCCTTTTTTTTTTTTACCCGGCATCACTTTTTAAATAATTCTTTTAGTTTATTCGATTTTTTTTTATTCATTTTTTTTCATGGCTTCCATCACTCCAACAATGCAGGGATTTTTGTTTTTGGCTGCAGCCACGGCTCGTTATTAATGTAATTATGGCTAAAAATCTGAGACAAAGAACATTACGGCAGTAGTTTAGAACAAAGCATTAAAAAAAAATAAGTAGAAACAAAATAAGGAAATATTAAAATAATAGCATTTAATTCTATTCCATTTTTTCCCCCTGTTCCGAAGGGGGTGGAAATTTCACGGCTGTTTAACAAATACATGAGTGAAAGAAAACCAAGCACATAAAAAAACCGTATTTAATTTTTAAAAGAATTCTGGAAGGGTGGAATAAAAAAAAATGGCGGCAAAAAAATGTCAATTACGAAGCGCGAGCGCGTGTGCAATTAATCTTTTGTCACGGCGATGATATGTTCCCTTTGGAAGTGGGTTTTATTTACTTGTGTTGCTTTCGCGAAATGAGAATTGATATCTCCCTGTATTATTCAGAAATTCTTGTCAGCGCAATTTACATCAATGCTGATTAGGGATTCTAAGTTTCGGTAATTGTATTAAGAAAATACATTTTAGAGCCTATCATTAGAATTAAGTATTTATGTATCTTGAAAATTACCAATTTAGGAGTTTCAATGTATATAAAGAAAGTATTTATTAGGTACTAAATATTGTATTTAAACATATATATCATAGTTAAAGTATTAGATTGGCAGATCACGTGACCTCCAATGCTAACGACGGGACGCGCATGGAGGCCGAATAAGAGGGCAAAATGGCCAGTGTTGCTGCCACTTTAAGGAGAAAAATACTTTGAAAAAATACCATTTAATTCTAAAATTACAAAAAAATATCGTTAAAATACTAGCTGCATTTTGGAATCTTTTTAGTGACTTTAAATCCTTTTCTAGTTTTTTTTTTGTAATTTTAGAATTAGATGGTATTTTTTCGTAGTATTTTTCCTTAAAGTGGCAGCAACACTGCCCATTTTGCCCTCTTATTTGGCCTCCATGCGCGTCCCATCGTTAGCATTGGAGGTCACGTGATCAGCCAATCTAATACTTTAACTATGATATCTATGATTTGCCCCTATTAGAAAAGTATACGTTGATTATATTCGTACAACACAGTTAAACTATTTAGTTGTAAATATTTCTCGTTTAAAAACTTGAATATTCTATCAATCTTGAAAAATAAAACTTCAATCAAGTGGCACTAAATTATAAATGCTTTGTACGTTATCATTAAACAATATTTCCAGAAACTGTACAGCAATAACAAAAGCTTTAAAAAATTTTAACCTAACCCTACAACTCCTTACACGTCTTCACAATAAATGTACAGCAAAACAAATAGAATATTTATGGTTCGATTATCAACCATCGCCATTAAAAGAAACTTATTTAAACTGAATTTATAGCATTGCGCGTGCAATAGATATTAAACTACTATTAATTAAGGTTTTTTATGTTGTTCGATTGAAGAATAACAATGAAACATAAATAAAGAGAACAATTAGTATTTAATTACTTTTTATCATTCAATCGGAATTGGAAGTTGCGTGATTGGAATATACATGGAACAAACGAATCAACCATCGAAGATTTTTTTTAACATTTAAAATACAATCGGGAAAACCGCAAACGATTGCAAGCTTTAATTTATATTAATTGAAGTTTTTTTTTCTATGATACAATTCTCGAATAAATCCTTCAAACAAACTTAATTTGAATACTTATAGTCCATGTGTCTAGTCTAAATATAAAGAAACTAAGTTTAATGAAAAACTAAAAATGATTTATTCGAATTCGCAAATGTAAGTCTTTGAAAAATGAAAATATTTTTCGAAATTAGATCCCAAAGCCAAACTCAATAATATCTTCCTCCCTTTTAAATGTATAACTCGTTATGGAACTGAAACAACTTGGATTTAATTTTTATTTTTTGGGTTCTTCACGAACTTTAAATATTGGAGAATCAAGAAGAAGGAAATCATAATTCGGCACCAGAAAGCAGATTCTTTTAAAACGTGATCGCCTCCGCAATTTGTTTCGACGCGACTTCGAAATTTTCCTTATTGGGATGCTAGAGAAATTAACGTCTTTATTTTTGTGACATGTTTATCAATACTTAGGCAAGTAGTTTGTTCTTCTACTTGTGTGTTCTTCTATTATTCATAATACTGCAAAATATTGCATAGCAATCTTTTAAAGAATAACAAGATACTTGAAAATGAACTATTGAAAAGAGCAGGCTAAAAGTATACTTAAAAATTTTGTGCTTGGTTTTACCATGATAATTATCCTTAATAGCTGCTGTGTGGGGAAATGTTTCAGCCTATTTTCGATATTCGGTTGAACCATTATTAAGGTTTTGAAAAAAAACAAGTAGGTTTGTAACATAATCTGTCACTTAACCCGCTTCCACACAACAGTTGTGTTTAACAGGTAAAAAGGCGCCAAACACAGCATTAATTCTATATTAAACATTTGCATGCTAAATTTGGCTAGTTTCATTTAATTTTTTTTCGAAAATTCAATAATTATTACTTATCGTTTGCAAATATCAATTTAAATATTTCAAAGAATAAACATGTAATATTCCTCGCTTTTAAATAGAATTAAAATATTTCATATCAACGTACAAAGAATCTCATAGTGAAATATATTTGACGTCATTTCAAAATGATCGATGTCTCACAAATAAATTTATTTTAATTTATTGTCTAAAAGAAGTAATGTTTCTTGAGCGATTGTTGCGAATGGCAATGGTGATTTAATTCTAATAAAAATGGCTTCCTATGCTTTTTAAATGAGCATTAAATTTTGCATTTTTTAAAAAATAATTGAAGTACTTCGAATTCGATTTTTTTTTCTGAAATTTTCAATGTATTCTAATTTCGATGTGCTGAAATATTTGACGTATCACACTTGTCCGTGGCATTTGTAGTTTGGGCTATGAAAGTGAGTGACGGGCAGACGGACTGAACGATAAAATACCTTCCACTTTTTACGTTGTAAACATAGTGTGGAAGCTAAAACCTGGAGAAATGGTTGACTAGAATACTGAAAGTATGGTGAAACATTTCACCACACAGCCGGTTGTAGGTATAGGTATACTAGGTTGTAGGTATCCGGTAGGTCCGGTTGTAGGTATACTAGGAACCATATTTTTAATGAAACTAAGCACCGCATTTTTGACAGTGCATTTAGAGAAGACATTAACAGCAAACAACTGTTCTTTTATCAGAGACTTCTTTCCTTTAATACCCATATTCCTCAATCAGGAAAATTCTTGGGTGGGAAAAGTTCGAATTAAGGAATTCCAATCTGGATACAAGGGTAAAAAAAAATGGCGGGAGGAAAGAACGAAACTTTGGTGATTCATTAATGCTAAAAAGGAACAGCTACAGATTGCTTTTGCCAGCCCGAAATCATAAAATCATCGCACCAGGCCAAAGAAAATCATCTTTTCCTCAACATATTGATCAGAAAACTCAGCAAAAGGTTTAAATTAAAGGATTTTACTGAAGTCCCTCGCTTTAACCCTCCTGCAACACATAAGTTCATTACTAAGACAAGGGGGGGGGGATGGTTTTGTAATCCACAGAATGACAGCTGAAATTAAAATTACTCGAACCGTCACCTTTCGACTTTCCCGGTTATTTTTTTTTCTATTCCCTTATAAAAATATAATATTCGTTCGACATTTTTTCTTGTGACGTCGGTCGAACATGCGAAGATTAAAAACTAATTGTCGCTTCGAACCAGTTTACGCCGCTGTGATTGGAAGAAAATAAACGCAGAGAGGCTATAATTAGGAAGGGGGGGAGTGCAGATAGAAAAAAAAATGATTAATATGTGCAAAAAGAAATTTTTGTCCCGGGTAAAAAGTTTACCTGCGCTTGACGTAAGGATGTGTATACACAAGCCATTCCGCTGATTTCCGTTGTTGAGTTTCACGCGTTTTCTGCATCGTTTAGCATCGGAAGAAAATATTTCCAGACGCGGTTTTTTTTTTCACTCCGCCCTTTTTTTGTCACTTTTTCATTTATGAGTCTCAAAGTGACACGGCGCTTAAAGAAGGAAAGCAGCTTTTTTGTATATGCGGAAGTTGTTTCTATAAAAGTGGTCTAACTCTCTATTCCTGTCATTAAGTTGTGAGAAAAAGATAGTTTCATTTATTTTCTTAATCAATTAGAAACAAAATAATGAGCTCCCAAATACATAAACGCGTCAACCTTCCGAACTGCCTGTAGTTTAGTATCACTGTAGTTTAGTTTGAATTATCGTCGCGCTAGAGCTACACGAGGGCTATTGGCGACGGGCTTCGTATTTTAGAACCAGCCAAGTGACGAGCCGACACCTGAGTAGGCACCCAATGCAACCGTTAAGGGCGACATAGTACGCAGCGTTGGAACTTTGGAGCGTATTTTAACGTGCACTCCCTCTAACGGGGTATTATTCGTCTGACATTTTTGGCTGCACGGGCCGTTTATAGGTCGGCAGTTATTTTGGCGATGCCCGGACCCGAACCTGGGACCTTCCGCATGCTAGGCGAATGCCTAATCGACTGGACTCCTCAGCCCCTAAGTTGTGAGAAAAAGATAGTTTTTCACTTATTTTCTTAATCAATTAGAAACAAAATGAGCTTCCAAATACATAAACGCGTCACCCTTCCGAACTGCCAGGAAATTATCTAAAAAAATGCATGGTTTCTATCACTGTAGAAAATTATTTTTTTCAAGTAATTTTGTTTAAAAAATCAGTTAGTTTGATTTTAGAGGGGACACAGTACCTAAAAAACGGCAAAAAAATCGATTTTTTTTATTTGCTAAAATTAAAGTTTGAAATCTTCTTAATATGTCTACTAAGTTTCAAAAGTGTATCTATATTTTTAAAAAAGTTATTCCACTTTTTATGCGGAAAGGTAGGATAAAAATGCAAACGAATGAAAACTTTAAACGTGTTTTTCTCGGGGTTCATTTTTCCTTGATGACAAGGTTTTCAAAACGCTAAGGCTTTTTTAATTATTTATAAAACTCTAAGGAATTTTGTATGCAGTCTGTCAAATATGTTAACATTAAGTATTCATTTGTATTTAAAAAAGCCTTAGCATTTAAAAAAGTTCAAAATTTTTTTATTTTTTTTTAAATAACTTAAAAATTAAAATAGTTTAATTTTTTTTGTCATATATTGTTTTTAAATATAGGTTGAACTAATAAAAACCAATTTTAAAGGGAATATGTCAAAATTAAAAAAAAAAAAAACATTTGAAAGTGGTACCGTGTCCCCTTAAAAAATCAGTTTGATTTTGGAGGAGATGGTCTTAAAATCATTTCCAATTGAAAAAAGTACATTACGACAAACGCTGTGCACGATGTCGTCCTTAACGATTGCGTTGGGTGCCTACTCAGGTGTCGGCTCGTCACTTGACTGTGGTTCTAAAATACGACGCCCGTCGCCAATAGCCCTCGTGTAGCTTTAGTACGACGATAATTCAAACTAAAAACCTATTTACACCACTTTTAAACAAACTTTCACACAAGCAAGCATTTTTTTACCTACACACTTCCACGAAAATTTACACGGGTGCGCAATATTAATCATTTTTTATTATTATTACGGCAGTATAGCTGTCACCATCGCCGATAGGGGGAAAAGCTTTTTTTCAAGGGCCCTACATTTTTTTTTGGTCCAGCTACACCTGTTTTTGAGGCAACATAATACAGTTTAAAGACGAGACAAAAACTAGAAACGATCTTAAATGTATTATTTTAATTAATATCAAGATAGTTTTTTTAATCCTAAGGTTAATTGTCATTCTGTACTGTTTTTGTTCGTATATGAATGACATGTCCATCGCTTTGGATGACTCCAAAGTGACTATTGTGTTGCTTTTTTATGTGTGAAAAGTTGCTCTCAGCGATAAATTTGACGAAATGTGAAACGTGTTTCTGATTAATACTTTTGAAACGTGAAAGGAGTTTTGATGTGCTTTTTAAGATATCGTTCCCCCCTGCCCGATGGCGGTAAAAATTTCTTCAAAGTATCGTTTTATTGAATGTGGTAGTTATTTATTTTTCTTTTTTGTAGTATGCCTTAATTAAAATTAAATCTTAATTAATTAATTATCTTAATAAAAAAAATTGACAGTGAAAGAACAAAGAACTGCTTTAATTTTTAGTTTAGTTTAGTTTGAATTATCGTCACACTAGAGCTACACGAGGGCTATTGGCGACGGGCGTCGTATTTTCGAACCACAGTCAAGTGACGAGCCGATACCTGAGTAGGCACCCAGCGCAACCGTTAAGGGCGACATCGTACGCAGCGTTGGGACTTTGGAGCATGTTTAACGTGCACTCCCTCTACACGGGGTATTATTCGTCGGACATATTGGCTGCACGGGCCGTTTATAGGTCGGCAGTTATTTTGGCGATGCCCGGACCCGAACCTGGGACCTTTCGCATGCTAGGCGGATGCCTAACCGACTGGGCTCCCCAGCCCCCGCTTTAATTTTTAGCGGTCTAAGAGAAAATACTAATTGTTTATTGATATGGATTAATTCTCTCAATAATGTTAAGATAATTTATGTATTCCCTGGAAAACAGCAGAGCTAGGGGTGATTAGATACAGTTATTCAAGTTCATAAAACAGGGAGACATGGAGGGCTTAGGTTTTACCTTAAATAGCCGGACCAGAGGACATGATCAGAAGTTGAATAAATCGAGCTTTAGAAGGGAGGTAAGAAAACATTATTTTTACAATGGAGTTGTCAATGAGTGGAATGCTTTACCAGATTATGTGGTGCATTCGAAGAGAGTAGAAGATTTTAAGAAGAAACTTGACGGTCATTGGAAACTGGTGTATTAGATTTATTTTGGACCAACCTTGCTGGGCCTCTGGCCTATTGTTGGTCGACAATTTTTGAATTTGTATTTATAACTTTAAGGACTATTGGTGAAAAGCTTCGAAATTTAGAACCAGTCGAGTGACACCCGAGTAGACACTAAAAACAAATTTTTACGGGCGACAGCGTAGGCGGCGACGGAACTTTGGAACATATTTAACATGCGCTCCCTCTATGCGGGGAATTATTGGTCGGACTTTTTGTCTGCACAGACCCTTTATTTTTTGGCAGTTATTTTAGCAATACCCGGGCACGAAATTGTAATTTACATAATTTGTAATATAGTTAAACTCATAGTTTCCTTGCACAGAGGCCACGACCAAGGGCGGAGATAAAAAAACGCGCGGAGCAATCAGATGAAGAGAAAATTTCATCCGTTTTATTTTGTCTTTATCTGATTGCTCCGCGCGTTTTATAGCTCCGCCCATGGTCGTGGCTTCTGTGCAAGGAAACTATGAGTTTAACTATAGTTGTCACGTTAAGAGGCCTGTAGCTTGGCAACCTCATTAAACTGACGTAGCCGACCCCTGAGCAAATACCCAATTCCTACAAAACATTAATACCAAAGAAAAGTTTCACACTCTTAGACGTTTGTACTGCCAACCAATATAGCCCCTTACAACTCGTTGATCAAGTAGCTTAACATACAGTCCCTGGACAAATTATTAGACGTACTGTATTTTTTTAGTAAGGATGAAAACATACCAAAGAATGCCATATCATTAAAAAAGATGTCGATATATGTATTAAGTATAGCAGATAGTATTTTCTATTCAATAGCTTAAGTTTAGGAACACAAATGTCCTTCTAAAGGTATTTTGTTCATCATTGATTGATACATGAAATCTTGCAGTGCGTCAAATAATTTGTCCAGGGACTGTAGTTTTATGTTAAAAGAAATACCGCTTAACAAATGGACTGTTATTGCAAATGTGGTGAACGCCTAGTGAATCGCTATTGACCTAGAGGGAACAAAATTGTCTTCAACACGTATCCTCCGTATACGTAAAACTTTACAATATGTATCCACATACAAGACAATCAATATTGAGAAACTCTAATGCAACAATAAAAAAAAACTACTAAAAGGTTCCCAATAAAAAAAACCAAAAAAAAAAGGCGTCGCGATTTCAATTATTTATTTGACGTCTCCTATAAAATAAATAAAGACGACGAACCACGCCAATCAATGACCACTTAAGCATATCTGATGCTATTAAAATCTTCACGCCTCGTCACTTGCGCCAAGACAGAGAAAAAAAAATCTCGCCAAATCTGGGGAAAAATCAAAGTAAAAAAAATAAGTACAGCCACTAATATTCGAATTATTTTTTATACCTATTTTATACACATTAACCCCCTCTTTTCTTTACACTTTTTGATTTTCATCGCTCTTAATTTTTTTTATTGTCAAATCTCCATTGTTTTCCACCCTCTCCCTACTTAGTGCGATAAAAAAAATGCGCGGAAAAAAATAGGGGAGTCAGTTTCGCCTGCTTGTTTGTATTTGAATCCCACTATTTAAAGTAATTTTTTTTAACAAAACTATTCTGTTAAACAGTTGAAATAGTTATTTAAGCCAACTAGTGCCGAAAATACTTTATTAAGCGAGTGGCTTTTATTTCACGAGACCGTAGGTCGAGTTAAATAATGACAAGAGCTTAATAAAGTATTATTTGGCACGTGCTTGCTTACAATATTTTTTTAAAATAACGTGCAAATAAGTATTTCTACCAATGAGTGATTTTCATGACATCATTTAGTTTCCATGGCGATATTCGAAAATGCAAAGTAGTAAAAGAAAAGTTGCAAAATAATTTTCTATTTTGAATCAAATGTTACTAGAAATATGCATGTTAAATTAAAGTATTGTTTGGCGTGAAATTTGTGTTCTTACTTTTGTCTTATTTAATTTCCTTTAATGATTTTTTGTAGTAATTGTAGTTTCCATGGCGATATTAGAAAATGCAAGAGTAATGAACCAATAGAAATAAGCGAGTTTCATGGCATCATTTTGTTTTTCTACCAATCAGATACTCTTATTTACTTTACCGCACTAGTGCCGAAAGTAGTACTTTCGGCACTGTATGTGACGTAAGCACGTAAAGTGTCCTTTCGCAATGATTTATGAATGAATACGATATAAAAAAGTGAACTTTTTTGCACGTTGCTATAAAAAATACGTTATTCTTTCCATTTGCAGTATTAAGATTTGTTTTATATTGATTACATCGCAGTATTTTTTGAAAATTAATATTTAATTTAGTAAAACAATTAGAACATTTATGTGTGTGTTAAATACATCTAGCTAATAATCTTTTCATCTCTCGGAAAAGGAACAACGTGCAAGATTCTTTCTCTTTAAAAAAAGAACAGATTTCTAATTTTCTTCAAATTTTTCGTTTTCAAAAATTATTTTATTTTTAATTGTTTGGCAATTACATTTTCCTTCTAAAGGGTTTATGTAAAAGTACCATAGATGCTATAGCTTAGTTTATAAATCCACAAGTTTAAAAGAATGCTTGCCATGATCCCATTTACCCGGATGGGAAATCGTAATAACAGTCATTTAAAACAAAATTGAAAGAAAATAAAACGGTTATTTATTATTTGTAAATTTTAAATAGTGTCCATCTTAATGTGGCATTTTAAAATATATTATTTAATAAAACATTTCGTTTCAAATTTGTTTATTTCGATGTTATGTATTCCATACAGGGAAAAGGCTAACATGGCAAGCATACTCAAGTTAATAGAAAAAAAGCATTGCTCTATGACTGACAATCCTTAACTAACAGGATTTTTATGGAGAAGATATAGAGCAAGTGTTGCAATACATGCACAATTAAAAAAGAATGCTCGATAAAAAACGTTGCATAAATTAAATTATAACAGTAAATGTACTTAACGCTAAATATTATACACTGAAAGAAAATCGCCATATACGGTTATGCTATTCTGACTTTTAAAGTCAAAAGTTAACATTAGTTGATTTTAAATATACACTTAACAAAGAGCGTTTTATAGTCTGAGTAATTTCACTCCTTTCCGTGCCGAAAATGCACTTCTCCTATAGGAGTGAATTTCACTCTTTTTCGGAGTGGGTAAAAGAAATAAAAGAAAACAATCTGCGTCTTACACTCTTAAAACGAGCGGTTTTAACTCAGTCTGAGTTAATTTTCACTCTTTTCCGGTGCCGAAAATGCACTTCTCCTATAGGAGTGAATTTCACTCTTTTGTTTTAAGAGTGTACTTCTTATTTAAAAAAAATTGGTTTATAGTATTGCCTTATTTGTTGCTGCGGTATGACGTATTCAGTATGATGTATGTGCATAGATATCATAGTTAAAGAATTAGATTGGCAGATCACGTGACCTCCAATGCTAACGACGGGACGCCTATGGAGACCAGAATAAGAGGGCAAATGGGCCAATATTGCCACCACATTAAGGAGAAAAATACTACAAAAAATACCGCTAAATTCTAAAATTACAAAAAAATACCATAAAAATACTAAAAAAAGGGTTTCACGATTTTTTTTTTAAAGTCACTAAAAATATTCTAAAATGCAGCTAGTATTTTTATGGTATTTTTATGTAATTTTAGAATTAAACGGCATTTTTTCGTAGTATTTTTCTCCTTAATGTGGTGGCAACACTGGCCCATTTTGCCCTCTTATACTGGTGTCCATGCGCGTCCCGTCGTTAGCATTGGAGGTCACGTGATCTGCCAATCTTATACTTTAACTATGATATCTATGTGTATATGACACTTTTTTGTGAGACTTGAGGTTCTTTCTGCGACAGTGAGTGACAGACGGATAGCTTCGGATTTAAATTTGTAAACCATTATGAACATTGTTATCAAACCAAAAATCCTAAAAAATCTGCGTACAAAAATTCACAAACCCCATGACACTTAGGGGACACCTCACAGACGATACAAAAAACGCTTCAATGGTCATGTTTCCCGTTGAGTGGCACAGTTCCAGAGGCATTGTTTTCATTCTTGATCCTTCTGGAATTTACATTTGTTTCGGTTTTCGCGAAAGTGAGTTTTCTGTGTCTCTTTATGTTTCACGAATGTTTTGTACAAACCATAGATATCATAGTTAAAGTATTAGATGGCAGATCACGTGACCTCCAATGCTAACGACGGGACGCGCATGGAGACCAGAATAAGAGGGCAAATGGGCCAGTGCTGCCACCACATTAAGGAGAAAAATACTACAAAAAAATACCGTTTAATTCTAAAATTACAAAAAAATACCATATAAGTAATAGTTGCATTATGGAATCTTTTTAGTGACTTTGAAAAAACGTTAAACGCTTTTTTAGTATTTTTATGGTATTTTTTGTAATTTTAGAATTAAACTGAATTTTTTCGTAGTATTTTTCTCCTTAATGTGGTGGCAACACTGGCCCATTTGCCCTCTTATTATGGTCTCCATGTGCGTCCCGTCGTTAGCATTGGAGGTCACGTGATCTGCCAATCTAATACTTTAACTATGATATCTATGAGAAGAATATAGAAGGAGCAATTTACCAGATAATTATGTTCTGGTAACGTTCACTTTTCTGCCACAAAAGTCCATCCTTTCTCATGCGAAACCTGAAGTGGTTATATACCATTGACTCCCAAAACCGGACGAAATGGTATAAAGCATAAACGCATGCCTTTAATTGCCATGAACATGCCTTCGAATTATAAACCGATAAAGTTTTATAAACCGCAGGAATAAAAAACAGGATGTACGTAAATAATTTTAAAATTGAACACAGCAAACAAAAAAAAACGAGCATTGAATGAAACCTTATAACAACCAATGAAATCGCGGAAATGCATGAATGAAAACTGGAAAGAGTTACGTCGTCGTCTGAAACAAGCCAATAGAGTGGGTTCGATTTTTAAGCCCTCTGCTTTTCACACTCCAGTGCATATATTCGGCCGGGGCGATACGAAAATATGTTTTCATTGATGGAAAACAAGCGGATCCATTAGAAAACCGATCCATGAGAGAAGTGGCAAGGCGTGGATCCGTGAAGAATTTTCTGCGACCCTCCCCCCGAGGAATTATGGGAAGGAAGAAAAAAAAATAGAATTAAAAGTGATGGTGGCATTATTACAATAAATAAGGATATTTCGCCACTTTTTGGCAACTTAAATTAGAGATTATTGGAGGGGAAAGTCATCGGAGAATTAAGTCTCAATCAGGGAGGAATTTATTATTTTTATTTTTAGTGAAAGATTTTTTTTTTGTTGGTTTTCGATCGAGTATAGAATATTTTTTTTTATGGTAGTTACTTAACGATGGAGGCATTTTTCAAATTTGGATTGACACATTTAATTTATTTTATTTTGTCAGATTTTGTTTATGTTTTATATTTGGGTTTTATCGAATGGTTTTATGTCGAGATTGAAATGCACTTAAAGCCTACTTTTGCGAATTTAATAAAGTTGTAAGAAGGTAATGAAAATAGTAAATGTTTAGCTCCTTTTTTATGTGGATACATTGATTATCTTTATACACTTTGAGTATTTCTCTCGAGTTATTTTAAAATTTTCTTTTTTGCACTTTTAGCACAGAGTTAATAGTTTATATAAACATCTAGTGCATATTGCTGTCATTTGGTAACATACACTTCAATAACTTAAAGGACTTTAAAATATTATTGATGCTCGGCAATATTGTTGAAGCTATTTTGATGTTTTAGAATCAAAAAGTTATCTATTTGAAGAAAAAAAGTAATTTTATGCTATGTACAATTAACAAGATACACGCTCTTAAAACAAACGAGCGGTTTTAACTCAGTCTGAGTTAATTTCTACTCCTTTCCGTGCCGAAAATGCACTTCCCCTATAGGAGTGGATTTCACTCTTTTGTTTTAAGAGTGCAGTTTCTCCAAATTTAATGCTTTGTCCTCAAAGTATGTCTAAGGCTAAGTCCACATTAAAAAAAAATTAAAATAATTATCCAGCACAAAGAGTTTTTAAAGATTTCTCTCGCAATGTCTATTAATATAGAAAATAACTTTTTAGAGTAAAAATTAAAAAAAAATCATGCATTAGAGGGACAAGAAAGTATTTTCAAAAAAACCATTAGGATTCATTCTGTTGAGAAGTTTATATTTTCTACATTTCACTAACATTAAAATGGTCAGAGCAGGGCTTTCAATTTGTTTGTCTGGACACATGTTGAAGACAATTGTATCAACAGCATACAAACACAAAAGCAACCCATAACACCTTCATTTTTGCTGATGCCCCGTCCCTACATACACATAATTTTACATCCTCCAACCCTTCCATAACGGAAACCCGGGTTCAATATCTCATTTCTCCGGTTTTCCCAACCGGACATAATTCCGGCACGTTTCCGTCTTGCCAAGGAGCCCGTTCCGGATAATACGACTCCGGATAACGCAACTCTTTTTACCTGGTGTTCTCAACCACTTTCTGAAAGGGGATGGTGTCCATTCTTCTCGGGGATTTCTCATGCTAGACTGCACCCCCCCCCCTCCATGCGAAGCAGAATGTAGAATATTCTAAAAGGATGTTACATAGTTATTATTTACCAAAGAAGAGTTGTGTAGGGTTAACAGCTGTTCTTTGTTTGCGTTGTCTTTTGGTAAAGGTTTTCGGATAAGATGTTCTCAAAGTGGCCGTGGATCTGTGTTCTACAAGTTTTGAAGACTACCTCCATTTCAAAGAGTATTTAGTAAATGTGACTTCGTAGAGAAGTAAATAAATTGCATATAGTTATTTCATAGACCTGTCCAACTCTCCAATAGAATTCAAGTTAGCCCAATAGAATGAAGAAATGGGCACTCAAGATCTAATGAGATGTCTTTTTAAAAATTCTTATTTTCCGGCGATTTAATACAATACGTGTACAATCACGGCCTACTCAACTACTAAGGCCGAAGAAGCTTTCCCAAACAAGCTCGGGGACGGAAATTTTGACGTCATAGTTTCTAGTGACGTTGTTCCGAAGCTGAAAACAACCTGATTCGAAACCTGTTCGGAACCACTCGTTCACGGCTGACCACAGTTTTTGGGTTCCGAATGCGTCCGAACTGGTTTCTCGATCTTCGTCACTGAGCACAGTGACGTCAAAATTTCCGTCTACGCTCATGTTTGAGAGAGCTTCTCTGGCCTTGTTATTGAAGTTGGCCGTGGTACAATTGTGTATATACAAGCATCGACATCAACAACGACCGAAAAACGAGCAAGCTTGTTTCGTTTTACTACCAATTTACCAGTTGTAATTACTGTTCTGGAACTTAGTAATTCTTGTCTTTTGATACACGGAGATTTCACAATGGCGCATTTTTCAGATTATTAAACTTTAACAATCTCTGTAAAGAGTTTGGAGGTAATTGTACCAAATTACATCGTAAACCCTCAATTTAAAGAGGAACAGAGTTGACGCAAACAATTCGGTATCGATACCCCATCCTTTCCATTCGAAAGAGTTGGGAGACGAGAGAGAGCACGGGTGGAAGAATCGCCAAGAATCCTCCTCGCCGCGGAACCACTAATGAATAAAACATCGCCAACCCCATTGTGCGCGGGGAGTAATTAAATGTTTTCGCTGACTTGGCGGTGGACGGCGGCGAGTCGGCGGCCATGTTTGGCGTGCCAAGACAAAAGGACAGCTCGCACGGAAAGCAATAAAGGACTCTAACGAACTAGGCGAGCGAACAGAATGACCTGGTGAAGAAGAAGACCAAGCTTATGCTTTGAATAGGACTCCCTCATAGATCATTATAACACACGTGGTGATACCATGCACCGATGGCACCGACTACAATCGAAGTTGCGCAGCTATTCATTCATTCATTGGTATGCATTACTCCCCCCCTCTTTTAAAAGTTACGCCGGATTTGGCAAATCATGCATGGCTCCATGCCCGGCTATAAATTTCTGATGCTTTTAAAGTCTCTCTCCATTTAAACAAACCAAATTTCCGGTCTAGGATGTTAATGACTGGATCGACTCAAAGGAAGGGATGATCTTTCTTGGTGGAGTGTGTCACGGAATGGGCCGGGGACTTGTTGGGATAGTGGTACGATTCCTAGTTCGAGATGTACTTCAGTATCTTGAAGATTAAACTAACACAAACCAATCTAAACAGAAGTTATAGTTTGTGAAGCGATTGAAGTTTAACGGATAGGATTTCCGTCTCAAAACAGTTTTTCAACAGTCTTAATCAGACAGAACAGTCAGAAAATAAGTTTCGATAGTGCATGTGATCGCTTAAGAATATCAACTGTAACGGTCCGCCGGACACACATACGCTACCTCAAATAACACCCACGCTAGATGGCGTTGATTTACTACTGAGTTACACTTGTCATCTAGATTGTAATACGTAAATATTGCAGTTATGTAAGTCGAAGCAATTTGGCCTTTACCTTGAGGTTCCTTTTTGTATCTTTGGCTTTGAAATATCTTCGGCTACATTACACATTCGTTCCGTCTTAGCCAATATTTGATTTTTTAGTTAGCTCAAACTTATCTTTATTTTCTAATATACAGTCCCTGGACAAATTATTAGACTCACTGTGACCCATAGGGATACATGACCTAATGCCCTTTCTCAGCATTGGAAAAGTTTTATAAGTTGAAAGTGGCATCACTTCTTTCCTTTCAGTCAGCCGACCACATGGTGAAAAAATTCCAACCGAATCATTGCGTATATGTTTAGCTATACGAAGAATAGAAACACCCGAAATCTTGCAGTGCGTCTAATATATATAATTTGTCCAGGGACTGTAGACAAAATATTGACTTTTGCTACAATTTCGAAAAAAGCCCCGAAAGTAACCGAGTAATCTGCTTTTTACCATAACGGTTGAAATGACCAGACATTCAAATAAACAGTAACTTACATTCCGGTTTAAAATTAAAAATTAAGATAGTTACACCACTATTACAATAAACTTTCAACGCACCCCCCTCATCTTCCCTTTAAGATGATCTATTAGTGTCTTTTGTGTGTGTATACGAGTGGGTGGGGGGGGGGGATAGAAGAGGGGTTATGCATCGATGTGTGGACACGAGAAGACGAGTGGAACGGAAGATTCTCATATTTTCCGAGTCATAAGGTTTCGAGATATTGTTTTAAAGGAGAAAGACATCAGTTTGGATTTGTGAATGGATTTCGCAAGATACGACTGGGACGGAACAATTGATCTCGAGTGTCTCGATATTAGGACTGGTTTTAATTAATGACTCTGGTGTGCCTTTCGTCTGGTGTGCGTTCTGGATTTGTTCGAGCGAGATTTAATAAAGATTCATGGTGGTGATTAATCTTCTAATTGGTTGGTGTATTTAATGAGTTAAGGTTGTCTTAATGACTAAATTTAGGAATGTGTCGTTAGAAGTTCTAAGTTGAAATGAAATTGTTCCGTCATGTCAAAAGTTTCATATAGTATATACCTTAAATAGCCGGACCAGAGGACATGATCAGAAATTGAATAAATCATGCTTTAAAAGGGAGGTAAGAAAACATTATTTTTACAATAGAGTTGTCAATGAGTGGAATGCTTTACCAGATTGTGTGGTGTATTCGAAGAGAGTAGAAGATTTTAAGAAGAGTCTTGATAGTCATTGGAAACTGGTAAAGTATTAGATTTATTTTGAACCAACCTTGCTGGGCCTCTGGCCTGTTGTTGGTCGACAATTTTTGTATTTGTATAAAATTAGAAATTGTTGTGCGAAGATTTCAAGAATCATACGTTAAGTATTTAAAAAGCTAGTTCTAATTCAAATACAATACAAAAATTGTCGACCAACAACAGGCCAGAGGCCCAGCAAGGTTGGTCCAAAATAAATCTAATACTTTACCAGTTCTTATGTGCTATATCTAGTAAAGCCTCATTTCTCATAGTTGTTCTCATGCAATATTTGATAATAAAGAAGATTTGCTAGATTTTTTACCAGCAAGACCGTGGGAAAGATTTTAGCTTTTGTAATGCTGCATTGTGAATCATCGATAGCCCTTCCATTTCCTTTTACCAACTTTATTCCTGCAATTGGTGCGACTCTTATTTCGTTTTTCTTATTTTGGTCTTTGTGATGCACTTCCAAAATATCATGATTTTTAAACCCAAAATATACTCAATATTTCTAAAGTAGCCAACCCGGGACGCATCATAACATAGCAAGAGATGTTGGATCTTGTGTACCAAATGAAAACTGGTGAAAATAACACTTTACAACATATTTAACACCAAAAAATAATTTCCGTCAGACAACCTTTCGTATGACAGCAACTTATGCCATTGAGCCATTTCAAATTAAAACAGTGCAGAAAATGAAGTAAGTCTACAACACTTGTAAACCATCCATCAGAAGAAGAAGAAAGTCTGCAAGTTTAACATTTTAAAAAAATGTGCGGAGTTTAAGGCTCTAGATC
This sequence comes from Oedothorax gibbosus, assembly GCA_019343175.1. Taxonomy (NCBI): domain Eukaryota; kingdom Metazoa; phylum Arthropoda; class Arachnida; order Araneae; family Linyphiidae; genus Oedothorax; species Oedothorax gibbosus. The sequence continues at coordinate 5,110,852 of CM033280.1, read as the reverse complement.
CAGGAACAATGTATTTTAAACATCTAAGAACAAAAAGTTTGAAAAAAATTAATAGTTTTGGGCACTCACTTCCGTGGAGTTTTTCTTGAAGTCTCTGCTAAGGTCGACGAGTCTTTTCCTTGAGTCGTCGCTTTCATCTTGTCTGTTGGCCAACTCGGTAGCAGTGACGTCAAGGGCCTTCTGCAAACGCAAAATACCAAATTAAAATGGTTAAGGGAAAGAAATAATAATTTATTGAATTAAGGGGACGCGGTACCCAAAAAATTAAATCCAGTATTTTTATCGCTAGCATTCAAATTAAATAATCTTTACAAAGAACTAACATTCAATAAACATATTCGAAAAAATGATAAATATTAAAACGGAAGTTTTTTTTTTTGTAATTAAAAAATGTAAAAATTTTAACGTTTTTTCAAAATGCTACTCCTCCTACAATTTAAAGAATTTTGTAATGGATTTTTCTCAAAATGTTCCCACAACATCTATTAATAAAAGTTCGTATGGATATTGATCTATCAGTTAAACAAAAAAAGTTATGTAGCTTTATGTATAAAAATGGTCAAAAAATAAGATTTTTTGTAAATTTTCACCATCATTTTTTTTTTTAAATCTAATCACACTAGACCTTATCCCATACCAACTTTTGTTAAACGCATATGTTTCAAGGCAGGAAAAAAAATTGGATCTTTACATTAATTTACCTAAAAGCCTTAGGGTTTTAACCATTCACAAGCTAAAAAAATTAAAAAAGCAACATTAAATTTCAAAAACCATTTTGCCAAACCACCATATCATTTTCAATAAACCTCCACCATTATAAAAGAATCCTTTATTTTTGCAATATCCTTAGCTCACAGCATTCGAGCATGTTTAATTATTTTCTGGGCAGCCCTAAATTTTGGGTGCTGCGTCCCCTTAAACAAATAGCCTCATATGTTTGCACCTTATCACGAGACTCGAGGTTACAATTTACAAACCGAGTTTTATCTAGGTATCGAACCCGCCAGGTCTGATATACATGAAGAGTTTAGGAGCCAAGGGGTACAAGAGACTACACATGGATGAGAAAAACAGGGTTAGTAGGGTCTCAGGGAAGTAGCTGATATTAGAGGTAGTACTTATACCTTTTTCTAGAAAAGCACCTCACAGTGATTATCTGGTAACCCTGTACCACAATATTTGACCTAACCGCAAATACTTAGTGCATTTAACTCCAATACTAAAAAAACTGCACTTGTATCTTTTGACTTGTTGCGGCCTCAGTAACCCACAGTCTACCAAAAGGATCCTCAAAGTGAAGATGAGTTACCTCGGCTTATATACTACTATTAACGGTGCAATCTGAAATAGTGGTAGGAACGTGGCTGTAAATCAGCGCCACCTAGTTGTTGATTGCATATTGAGGTTGCGTATGTGGTGAGCCGCCACACTACTCACTCCTAGACTCTTCCCGCGGGTTGCTTCGCTGTGCGTTGAGCTGCGGTCGAGTTGCGTGCCAGCCGTTGAGTGCATTAGCAGCGAGTAGCAACCGTGGTTGAGCGCATCGTAGCAGGAGCATCGTTGAAGTGGGTGACGATCACGTCCTCGGGTCACCACTGTTGCGACCTCAGTAACCCAGTCTACCAAAAGGATCCTCAAGGTGAAGATGAGTTACCTCGGCTTATATACTACTATTAACGTCGTAATCAAGAATAGTGATAGGATCGAGATGGTAAATCAGCGCCACCTAGTTGTTGATGGCATATTGAGGTTGCGTATGTGGTGAACCGCCCAAGACTTTTAGGCTCCTCGTTTAACTGGAACGATAGTTTGTAAATTCAATACCACCTAGACAAAATGGTCTGTGTTAATGGACTGAATGTGTTACATCGATAGACCTTGGATGTGTTTGTGCTTGGATGTGATGGATTGTGTTTTTGATGAATGATAGTAATTATCTTGTTCTGGGGGAATCAGCCCTTTTTATTAGCCAAATATTTATTTGCCATCTACATTAAACGCAATTTTATTAGCAAAAGCCTTACAAACTCGTACGCAAGTCTCTAAAAAATAACTTTCAAGTTTTTCTCCCCTATTCGAGCAGCGAAGGAATTAATAACCCATGATGCTTGAAAAATTGAACAATAATTCCGTACTTAGAAAATTTAATAACAATAAGCTAAATGCATAAGCCTTTTGATAAGATTAATCACAAGCGGAAAAATAATTATATTTCAAAAGTTTCTAAGCAAGGTCTTTAATATGTTTTTGCAGAGAAAATAACACGTCTATCGTGATAGACTAATATTTTTACTCGCCCCGGATCGCATTTCCCGTACACTTTAATCAACCACCAGCCTAAAATGAAAGCAAAAAGCCAACAAAAAACAAATCAGGGAAATCACGCCACTAAATCGTTTATGCCGAGGAATTTTTTTTAATCAAAAGTAAAAGCATCTTTTTTTTTCAACCCCCTCTGAATAATAAACAAATACACAGAAATAAGAAAAACTTATCCAAATTCTCTGCAGAGCCGCTATTTGGAATAATACAGTTCCTTGGATTTCCTCCATTAATGAAGACGTCTTTGGTACAACAAAAAAAGCATCACAAAAGACAAATGATCTCAGTAAGGGTGCATATGAGACGGGGGGAAATCCCCAAATGCTAAAAAGGGTTAAGCCCACTAGAAAGATTGCCGTGCACGTTTCTTCTTTCACTAGCATGTCAAAAGGCAGAAGCTCGGATGGAAATTCTCCAAACGACTTGATATCTTTATATTTAGCGATTCAAATTGAATCCGGACCCTCCCCAAACCCCAAACTGCGAAATTTGCACAGCGATTACGGATCACACGATTTTCCTTATTCTGATGTTCGAAAAAGTTTTTCTCCTTTTTTTCCCCCGAAATTTAACTGGTGTCGAGGCCTGGCTTGCGTGACGAACTTTTGAAATGTCTACAACGGCAGTTACATGGCCTCGTTATTATTTGTTTTGCCTTATTTTGCCAAACCCTTTTTTGCTATTCCTTTTCGGAAGTATTAAAAAAATAAACTGAGTTTTGCGAAATTTTATTCCACCAATCGAGCAAATCATTTTCCCGCATCCTGAATGCTGACTTAAAATGGAACATTTAGGTTCTCTAAAGAGAACATTTACACTTTTTCTTGGTACAAGAAAATTTGATTATCTTTTAAGGGGACGCGGTACCCAAAAAACTAAATCCAGTATTTTCATAGCTAGCATCCAAATTAAACTATTTTTTACAAAGAACTAACTTTCAATAACCATATACGTAAAAATAATAAATATTCAAACATGTTTTTTTAATTTAAAAAATTAAAATTTTTTAACGTTTTTTTTGCAAAATGTTCCCGCAACACCTGTTAATAAAAGTTGGTATGGATATTGAGCTATCAGTGAAACACAAAAAGTTATGTAGCTTTATGTATAAAAATGGTCAAAAAATAAGATTTTTTGTAAAGTTTCACCTTCATTTTTTTAAAAAAAATTCACAATAGACCTTATCCATACCAACTTTTGTTAAACGCATATGTTTCGACACAGGAAAAAAATTTTGGAGCTCTACATTCATTTACCTAAATGCCTTAGGATTTTAACCGTTCACAAGCTGAAAAAATTAAAAATTTAAAAAATCAACATAAAATTTCAAAAACCATTTTACCAAACCACTATATCATTTTCAATAAACCTCCACCATTATAAAAGAATCCTTTTTTGCAATATCTTTAGCTCACAGCAGTCGAGCATGTTTAATTATTTTCTGGGAAGCCTTAAATTTTGGGTAATGCGTCCCCTTAAATAAACAAAAAATCAGCCAATTGAAGCCCATAGTCCGGAACAATTTATGTGGGACAAATTAAGTTACATGAGAAAATTAAACTTAAAAAACTAATAAATGTTAACGTTTTATTCGTAAATGAAGGTGTTAATAGTATTCACAAAGTCGTCATTGATGAGTTAAGCAAACAGCACTTTTCTGTAAGAAATTCACTTTTTTTAGAAATTTTTTCACACTTTTAGAAATTGCTATTAATTGTGTTCCTACGGTGAAACTTCTATAACTTTGTTTCCCTAGTCAGTGCTCCTTGATAGCTGTTTGTCGATTTTTAATACATATTTATTAAACAGTTTTTATTAAAAGATAATAAAATTCAGTACAAATAATATCCTATTTCCATATGTTTTCAGTGATTTTGAAATTATTCTTAAGAAATTGATCGTGTTTTATACATAATGGATATCACAACATTGGACATTGATATCAATTTAAATATGTCAGATCTTGAGTGGGAACAGAAATTCTGAATGAAATAATTTCTTTCTCAGAATAAAAAGGATTGAAAGCCGGAAGGAAATACGTTACCTAAAAGAAGGCAATTAGGAAATACTCTTAATATTTATTTCATTATCCATTACTATAAATACGAGGACAAAATAGTTATAGGAAATTCAGTTTAGCAAATTTGCTTTTAAAATACTACTCCTCGGCGCAACAGCCCATTAGTGGGCCAAGGCCTGCCGTGCCCATTCAGCTTTCGTGACCTAGGGCTCTGGGGTGCTAGGCATATGCTAGGCATATGTAAGGTGGTCAACCTCACGCGGAACCCCCAGTGTTTAGTTCCCAAGCATGCTTGGTACCCATTTTATCGACCCACTTAAGAAAAGAAAGTATGGGTCAACCTCGCCCAATCCGGGATTCGATCCCCGGACCTGCGCCGTGGCAATGCGAAGCACTACCACTAAGCCACTGGGCCTCACTGGGCTAAGCTACTGGGCTTTTAAAATACAATACGTTAATCTGTTCCGTTTTATTTTATATTTTGATCTTTCGTTGGTCAATTTTTAAAAAAATAATCCGTTTTACAAGAACAAGTAAAAACACAAAAAAAATCCGTTTCTGTACCATCCCCCTATCCTGCGTGTACGAATCATTGTACCGGGTTCCATATTGGAATATTTCTTATTATCCTCTCCGTTCCAATTTAAAGTTTTGCATATTATAAAGAAAAGGGAACACAGAACCATTTTCCGTTACGAGGAATGATTGTTGCCATCATACTTTGAGTTACACTTTACACGAAAAACTTAAAAAGGAACGGAAAGAACGCTTTCGCCAATAAAAAGGCAGCCCAAAATCACCGCACAGATCATGGCGGGACCCCAAAATTAGTTTTTACCCCCTAAGTTATCCGCCGCTCGCGTGGGGACTGAAATGAAATTGGCTTTTTACCCGAGACATAGACGAAATTTGTATTTTTTTAGACTTAAACGATAACTGTAACTGCGATGGAGTTCAGCAGAAAACCGTTATGTTTCCTAATTTTGTGGAATATTCTTTTTTTTTCATCCTATCACCGCTGGCACGCTACGAAGTCATTCGGATAATAGGGTTTAGAATGTTTCGGATTTTAGAAAATGTTATTGGGACTATTAATTTTTTTTTCATCTTCATTATATAATTTGAATTAGGTTATCTGTCAAATCGGGCCACTCTTATGAAATTTAAATATCTTAATTTTGAAAGATTTTCTTTGTTTATTATGTTATTATAACCGAAAGTAATGGTCATTTACAATATTTGCTTTTTAATTTTTGTTACAGACACTATACAGGTGTGCAGCTCTGGTTTTTTTTTAATTTGAATTTTACATTTTGTAAAGAAAACCTGTAAAATTACAGTACATTTTAACGTTCTTTTTTATGTTTGTTTTGCAGCAAATTGGTGTTTTTACGAATTAAAGAGTCACACTAACAATTTACTCCAATAGTGACAATTGGTACAAGGGTAATCGTCCCGGCGGATCTCTATCCCTTCGGTGCAGCAGACAGGAGCATACTACGATAACACGATTTCGTAGTGGCCACCTAAGAACATATAACAACAAAGAAAAGGAATTCCCAAATTGTACCAAGTGTTCCAAAGGCCAAACCACTCCGGAGCACATCCTTGAGTGCTTGGGACTCGATAAAGAAGATCTTCTTGAGCGACCATTGTTGGTTATTGATTTCTTGAGAGTGTGCAATATCATAGACCTGGTCTAGCTCTTCTGGGCAACAGGGATCAGCAACAACAACAACTCCAATAGCTTTCAAACAGACAAGATGGGATGAGAATAATTACTGCCAGTGAAGCAAACGTACGTTTTCGTCGGTACTACCACCAGTGAAGCAAACGTACGTTTTCGTCGGTACACTACCACATAATAAATTTTACATAAGGTACAGCATAAGCATATTATTTGACATAAATAAAACAGCATTCATTTAGAAAAGCATAAATTTATTAAGTTTTAAAGAAAAGTGAAATTAATGTTAGTAAAAGTCAATATTTAGTTGAGCCACCTTTAGCCGCTATCAAAGCTTTGATTCTGCGCGGCATGCTATCAATGCAAGACTGTACTGTTGTTTGTAAGCTTTGATTCTGTGCGGCAATGCAAGGATAGACTGTACTGTCTCCTGCATTTGAGGATGATGATTCCTCACATAGCTCACATCACATTTTGATGGCAGTACTTTTCCATCACATCCATGGTAAATTAAGTTTTTTTGTGTACAGTATTATTAAATTCAAAACACAGCATAGTTTCGGACCTACACAGTCCCTGGACAAATTATTAGATGCACTGCAAGATTTCATGTAAAATAGTAATTACCGGGTGCTATTGTACCATTTTATTATTTTAAATTGATTTGTTTTTTATTTTCATATTAACCAATCAATTACCGATTTATTTGACATCAATAAAACAGCATTCATTTAGAAAAGCATAAATTTATTAAGTTTTAAAGAAAAGTGAAATTAATGTTAGTAAAAGTCAATATTTAGTTGAGCCACCTTTAGCCGCTATCAAAGCTTTCATTCTGTGCGGCAATGCAAGGCAAGACTGTACTGTCTCCTGCATTTGAGGATGATGATTCCACACATAAATAATCTTATAATAAATAATTAATATAAATTAGTCTTAATCATAATTATCTTAAAATAAATACAAATATGTAGTCTACAACAATTCTTTTAAATAAAAATCAATAATATTGTAGTTTAAATATACCATTATTGCATAAAAACTCTTAAGAAACATAAAATTACTAAAAAAAAATACAGTGCGTCTAATAATTTGTCCAGGGACTGTATCTTTTGCACATATCCTATGGGAAAGGCCTCTAACTTATAGAAGGGCCTCGATACAATCGGACTTCTATTTTTAAAAAATTAATGCTGATAGTAAAATGGTAGGAAATTATAATATACCGATGGAGTGCTGACCAGTGGAGAAGGGATCAATTGGGGTATGAAATGTTTACATCAAAAGAAACAATCATCGTTATTAAGGGTACACTCGTGCAACGCCGTGTTCATAAAGCTAGTATATATTTAAAATATATAATCTCCCCAGATCGAGTGATGCACCATTAATTCAGATTAAAAGCCGCCCGTTTCCCAATTCCCCTCACTTGTGTCCGCCGCCTTTATACTTTATTCCTTACCTGCCCTGTCGAATCCCGTACGTCGCGATCTACAATGGCCACTGACCCGGAACCACGATGGGACGATCCACAATGGTTGTCTCTTTGCATTGTTTTAATGTTGTTCAAGATCTTCAGCGGCGATAGTGAGATATTGTTGAAGTGATGGCCACTTACTCACTTGGGGTTCTGCTTGACAACGGCCTATCGCTTCATCGGATTGTCTTCAATGTGTATGCACCTGCGTTTTTTTGTTATGTTACAAGAGGATCAGGTAGCAGGGTTGGTTGTTAAGAAATTCGAAAAGAATAGTTTGGTTACAGTCCCTCAGCAAATTATTAGACGCACTGTATTTTTTTTTAGTAATTTTATGTTTCTTAACAGTTTTATGCAATAATGGTATATTTAAACTACAATATTAGTGATTTTTATTTAAAAGAATTGTCGTAGACTACATATTTGTATTTTTTTAAACATATGGCAACACTGTGTTGACAAAGTGATACATGAACGTAAACAAGTACAAACCTGTATCAGCTCCTAGAAAAGATTATTTACGTGTGGAATCATCATCCTCAAATGCAGGAGACAGTCCAGTCTTTCGTTGATAGCATGTCGCGCAGAATTAAAGCTTTGATAGCCGCTAAAGGTGGCTCAACTAAATATTGACTTTTACTAACATTAATTTCACTTTTCTTTAAAACTTAATAAAATTATGCTTTTCTAAATGAATGCTGTTTTATTTAGGTCAAATAAATCGGTAATTGTTTGGATAATGTAAAAATAAAAAACAAATCAATTTAAAATAATAAAACGGTACAATATCACCCGGTAATTAATATTTTACATGAAATCTTGCAGTGCGTCTAATAAATTGTCCAGGGACTGTAGGTCAACCAAAGCGACGGATGTTGGGCTTTCAAGCCTCACTTTCATACCTTTCAGTCCCGGTAACTTTAAATTTAGGAGGGTTTTTTTTTAAATTTTATTACACGGTATTTAAGATATCAAAATGCACACTACAACACTTTTTTAATGCAATTCATTATTCGTTTTTATCGTGAGATTATATACCACAAAGAGTTCTATAGTAGGGTAGAGGAACGACTCGTACTGAGCTGCCATCGGCAGCCATGGCTCACTACGGAGCCCGAATAGAGTGGCAAAATTGCTATAGTTAATTTATAATTTTGATACTGTGAAAGGAAGTACACCCAGGGGAAAGGCGGGAATTTAACCCGCGCCCGTTACAACGTGCGAACTGCTAGCGTTATGGCCTGCGATCCAAACCAATCGGCCATCGGGCCCCACATGCCACCCTATATTGTCTCCGTGTTGGTCCATGGTTCTTTTTCCAGGTTCAGTCTCTACCCTACTATAGAACTCTTTGATATACCATGAATTATTGTCATTGTTTTACGTCCGTATCTTCAGTGGCGATAGTGAGATATTGTATAGCCATTGACAACACATGGGGTCTGCTGACAACGGTCTATCGCTTCATCGGAATGTTTGAAGAGACAAGAATGTGTGCGTGCACCTGCGGTCAAGATTTAAATGTTTGTTATACTGCAAAAGGATCAGGTAGAAGGGTTGGCTGTCAAAAAAAATAGTTTGGAATGGTTTGGTTAGGTCTGGTCAACCAAAGTGAAGAATATTGGGGCCCTTTTAGTCTGTTTCATACATGTCAGTTTTCAGTAATGCAGTCTGGAATCTTTTAATTCAGGGGTATTTTCATTGTGTATTAAGTTTTTTTTTTGTATCAAAATGCACACTACAATTTTTTTTTAAATATTTTTAATGTAATTCAACTTTTGTTTTATTCAAGAGACATTATATTAGTTATTTATGCAACAAGTGTGAAAAGTAACACTTTTTAAAACTAGTGGATTTTATTTCACGAGCGATTGAAATAATGACACGTGTTTTAAAAAGTTTACTTTTCACATGTGTTTCATACACTATTTTTTATAATTACGTGAAAAAAATCAAATCTCATTGGTTCAAAAATAATTCACGTGCTAAATTTTTTACGTAAAGAAGATCGGCATCGATAAATCTCTGGAACTACAAAAGGCAAACTTATTTTTTAGTTTAAAGTCAAACATTTGAACATGGATACTGATTCAAAAAGAAAAATAATAATAATATCACGCGCATAATATTTATAAATAAAGCAGATCAATAAATTTCTGGATTTTATGAATATTATGAAATAGAAATTTTACTTGAAATGTTGGCATCTTATGAAAAGAGTGAAAAAAGTACTTTTTTTCACTGCTTTTGGGTGAAAAAAAGTAATTTTTTTTATCGCTGTTTCTAAAAAGTACAACTTTTCGCACGCGTCTGATATTAAAATTATAGTGTAAAAATCGGATTTTTTTTCACGCAATTATAAAAATTAAATTATAACATTGTTTTACGTCCAGATCTTCAAGCGGCGAAGTGAGATATTGTGAAGTGATGGCCACTTACTCACTTGGCCTCTGCCTGACAACGGCCTATCGCTTCATCGGAGGGTTTTAAGAGACAAAGATAAGATTCTATGTGTGTGCACTTGAGGTAGAGATTATTATTTTTTTAATGTTATATGGCAAGAGGATCAAGTAGCAGGGTTGGCTGTTAATAAAAAAAAGCTAATGAAATGGTTTGGTTAGGTCAACCAAAGTGAAGAAGCATTTGACCCTTCAGTTGCGTTCCAGTGTTGCCTTTTTGAATCTTTAAGTTAAAGATCTTTTCATGGTGATAAGGTGATCATGGTGATCTTTTCATAAAGATCTTTTCATGGATCTTTCAAGTGAAATAAATGCTGTGTTCTTAAAAGAGATATTTATTATTGAATTATTGGCATTGTTTTCCGGGCAGATCTTAAGTGGCGGTGGTGAAATATTGTGAAGTGATGGATCCTTATTCACTGGAGTTTGATGACAAGGCTATCTCCCCATCGACTTCTTTAAAAGACAAAGAATAACTTCGATATGTGTGCACATGCAATGGAGATATGTGTTATTTTTTAAAAAATCAGATGTTGAAAGAGACCATGTTGCAGAATTGACTGTTTGAAAAAAAGCTCGGTTGGGGCATAGTATAGTATTCTGGCTATGTTTAAAACTTCTTTGCTCCAGAAGTACACATACGTGAACATTTGTAGAATTCATTTGAAAATTTAATTTTACAGGTTTTCTTAATACTAACTTTTCTACTATAAGATTGAATCTTCAAACTTTCCAAAAAATACTGATACCGAAGCAACTGATTTATTAATTTTATTAAAAAATGACAGACCAAGTTGGTCAAACAGATTCGGATTTAATTCAAATTTTTCCAAAAAATTATCTAATTTTTTCTATAATATGCATTTTGTGATATGTTTCTTGCTTAAATAATTCGTCAAGCAGTTACCGTTTAAATCGTAAAATTGTAATTAATAAGTAGATAAACATTTCCATAAATAGTTTAATCTATTCGCATACTGCTTTGCGGTTGGGGTTATGGAAATTGTTCTCGCTAAACGTGAAAAAAAATTCTGAGAATTAAGTCTCAACACATGTTTATGAATATGCTATTATGTTTCTTCACAGTTAGAGTGTAACAAGAAAAAATAATTTGCATTTATATGCGATGGAGGAAGGTTGTTAACATCTTGTTATAGTCATTTAATTGAATCTTACTAGGGAAAATATTTAAATGTTCACACATTTTCTAAGTGTTTCTTAGTAGTTTCTTGCACCCGGTGAGTTCTTAGAATTTTTTTTATATGTTCATTAATAACTGTGTGAACAAATTAAATCCAGTAGATAGATATTTTTCCTTGTGAATTAATTCCTTGAAATTAAGACTTTTTTTATGAAATACACTCTTAAAACAAACGAGCGGTTTTAACTCAGTATGAGTTAATATCCACTCCTTTCCGTGCCGAAAATGCACTTCTCCTATAGGAGTGAATTTCACTCTTTTTCGGAGTGGGTAAAAGAAATAAAAGAAAACAATCTGCGTCCTACACTCTTAAAACGAGCGGTTTTAACTCAGTCTGAGTTAATTTCCACTCCTTTCCGGTGCCGAAAATGCACTTCTCCTATAGGAGTGGATTTCACTCTTTTGTTTTAAGAGTGTATGTAAAGTTTTTTTTTTAGTTTTCGCTTTCTAATTTATAGACACAAATGTTTGATTCTTTTTCCATATGGTCAAATATATTATATATTTTTTTCTCAAAGACGAAACCAGGGTCGTAACTTTGGAATTAACGAAACACACATCCCCCATAAATTTCTATACAACAACCTATTAAACCATTTTCTCCCTACTAAACATGAATGTTATTCAAAGTACCCTTAAACATTAAAATTTCATTTCATTTACAACTCTCTAAGAAAGCAAAAAAAACAAAACTTTCTACACTTTAGCACAAACCTTATGACCTTTCAAAGAGTTAAAAGATACTCTTTACAAAATCAAGCGTTAAATGATCACCCCCCCCCCCCCCTCCCCCTCACTCAACGAAAAACATCGCCAGCAATGAGCCAACGATTTATTTCTTGCGAGATTGTTGGCGCTTTTTTGTGTGTGTATGTCTCCCATTATCATACTAATTACTCGGCAGCTTGACTGGAGATTAGATGCTCCAGGGGGAAAGAGAGACCTTCTTCCAAGAATGGAAATATTTTATTAATAACCACAAACTTGGCGGCTGAGACGATTGTTTTTGGCGAGAAGGAAGTACCTACATTTTCTTGATCACCTGGTCATTAATATCCTGTGATTGGCATCGAAGTGTTTTTAATGTTTATTTGTACGTTTTGCGATGTGGATGCAATGGAATCGCGTATTGTTAAAATGTCCATGCTTATTTAAATTACATTATAGTCATTGTCAAGTCTTTAGGAGTCGTTGACTTTATTTTAAACAGAAATTCCTTGCAAAATTAGTGTCAAAATTGGTAGCGAAAGCTGTCTATATGGTGCCACAAAGAAATGGCTCTCAGTTCTGGGGAATATGCCGAGTCTGCAAAGGCTAAGCCACCAATGAAGCAGTCCAATTGGAAAAATTTTAAACGAAATTTAACGTTGGAAATACATGCCAATTAAGTTTAGTAAATATAAAAAAAATTTGATGACTATTTTTTTTATATTTTACTATACGAATCCTTCCTGTCATGCTAAAATGAACAAACTATACTTTCTCACTTTTGCATCATTTTATTTTACATTTTACGACTTTCAAACATTGATTTAACCTGAATTTTAAATACCAAACCACGAGTCCAAATGCTGAGCAAAACAATTTTGATTTTTTTAAAAAATTCTTCCACTGTGATTTGTTCCATACTTACAATATGCAATACATATTTATAATTTCTATGATAGATTTAGTATTTTAGCTTCAATAACTCGGTTAAAATATTGAAAACAACAGAAACAAGGCAACTATCCACCTAAATATAACCTCACAACTTCTCTTCATTTTTGAGACATGCTTCTTTCGCGGCTTCTTGCATCCTTTATTTTTTTGCCCAAGAGTGTTAACCCTCTTCCCCCCCCCCCCCCTAAGGTGAGTTTTTGCTCCAATAAACTTTTCACACCTTCTTGGGCTCAGGGGGGGAGGGGGGGGGATGGAAAAGATAAATTGCGTCCACCCCCTGGAATTCATCTGTCACGAGACCATTCAGCCAAAAGATTTTTTTTTTAATGTCCTCTCTTTTGAACGACGCATGCGCCGAAATTGGGTATTGTTATTGACCAGATTTTTTTTATTGCCTGGGGAATTAATGAGTTATTACCGAGATGATAGTCGTTTAATAAGAGGCTGTGAGCGGGTATTAGGTTTTGATTGCAAATTAAAAAAGCCCAGTGGGAAGGTGTCGATTTAAATATTTTGTTGTGTTGGATTTTAATGTCAAACTGTGTGAATATGTGTGTCGGAATAAATGGACTGTAATCATTATGTCCTTTTAAAGTGGAATTCCTCTTTAACAAGAAGTTCTTAAAGAACTAAAATAGCCTGCTTTCCTGTTATTTAAATACTTACTGAAAAACAAAAATAATGAAACTACTCCAAACTGCATTAAAAAAAATAAATGTAAATTAAAACTAAGCAGAATTGTATGCCAAAAAATATGCCTTGCCGCTTTCTTGGTAAACAATTAATGAACAATCAAAGAATCACATTGTGCTACATTTTATGACGTAATTCCAAAATGATTCATGAAAAAATATTTTGCTTCAAATATTTTTAAATAAAGTTTCTCATGCCATTGTTGATTTGGCAACAGTGATTTAAATGACTCAAAATTGAATTTCAATGCTAATTCAATGGGAAATTCGCCGACAGATAGTAGATTTATGTCCGTCCGGACGTACAGACAGGCGGACAAAAAGTATGAAAGTTGGTTGGTTGGTTGGTTGGTAGACATATATATTCAGGTTTGTGTGCTTGGTCAGAGACCCGCTTATAAACCTTCGTCAAGTAAGACAGACACAACAGACAACACACACACATAAGTGGATCCATCTAATTTTTAGAGACAGAGGCCAACTAGAGGATCCCCAGAATTGGCTTGTCACCCCCAGAGGTATTGATTTGGTATGGGAACTTGGAGGACTTTCGGACCCAACAGATTTAACGAGCACGTACTCCGCATATAATCGACAAACACAAACATCCATGCCTTACCGGGATTCGAACCCGAACCCAGAGGCTCCAAAGGCTAGCTCCCTAACCGTTGCGCCGCCGGGTCGGCTATGAAAGTTGGGTCTTTGATGTCATAGCTTTCTAACAAAAAATGAATTTTTAAGATCCGAATGATAAAACCGATTTTGGAAGGGGGTTACGGACAGACGGACATCGACCGCATTAGCATATATGGTCTTGTTGCAAACATAACCCACACATTCAGAGTTTACGAATAATGCAATATTTATATTGTATTGTGATGTTTTTTTTAATGGTTTAAAATCCCTTTTTATTGATCTTCATCGACTTTCAGAAACACTGAGCATATATTTTTGCAATATCTTATGTAAGTTCGAAGTTCCTCTCAAATCACTTCGCACAACCTAAAGAGCGGGTTTGACTAAAATAATAATTGTGAAATTTAATTTTACTGTTGAACTAAACTCCCCGGCACAACAGCCCATTACTGGGCCAAGGCCTGCCGTGCCCATTTCAGCTTTCGTGACCTAGGGCTCTGGGGTGCTAGGCATATGTCCCGGTAAGGTGGTCAGCCTCACGCGGAACCCACAGTGTTTAGTTCCCAATCATGCTTGGTACCCATTTTATCGACCCCATTTTATCAAATTTTACTGTTACTTCCATAAAATATGTACTATGTTTTTTTTTATTTTGGGTTGTTAGATCAATCTAAATATTAGAGAAATTATAGGCGAATTTTGTGAGATTTTCTTATTGCTTCCCACCAAGTTTTAGGGGGCCTGGGGAGTGCAGTCGGTAATGCGCTTGCCTTACATACAAAAGGTCCAAGGTTCAAAACATTGCAAAAACAACAGTACACGTTAAATATGCTACAAAGTCCCGATACTGCGTACGATGTCGCTCCTAAATTTGCGTTGGGTGCCCACTCAGGTGTCAGCTCGTCACTTGATTATATATTTCGCAAATTGCCCTCGTGTAGATCTTGTGTGACGTTAATTCAATTTATTTTTCAAGAAGTTAAACGTGAGATTTGAATCTAACATTCTTCTTTCGCATTTGGGATTGAAATTCACACGGAGCCATCATAATCTAATCATCAATATCGGATTGAGCTGATGACATATCATTTCATCAAAAAGGGTGTGACGTACTGCAAACTACCATCAGATTTACCCTGTAGCGCAGACTTGTTACTTGACGATTTGATTGACGATAATTCAAATCAGGCCGATTATAATTTGTCTAAAAAGGTGTGAAAACATGCAAAATTTAATCCTTTAATGGGGACTTAAAAGCACCATAAGGCATCAATCTATCAATCAGTTGGTTAATATCTCTCCTTAAAAGTGGAAATTGATTCTGATTGAAAATCGTAATCGTTTTAAATCTCTAAAAAATAACACACCACAGAATTAACTAGTAAGTCTGGATTCCGCTATGTTTTTAAAATGTCCGTTTTAGACATTTAAAATTCAGGTCTAGGAATAATCCATCAAAATCTTCTTTTGGTTAGATTTTGTCCTTGTTTTTGAACGAACTTTATGTAAGTGGATAATGAGGAAGTTTATAAACACTTATCTAAGTTTCAACTCTTGTAGAATGCCCCGAGGTTTATTGTGGCTTGCGGTTCTGCAATTAAGTTCCTTATGTTCGTCAGATTCTAATTTTGAGCTGCATCGTGTTCTAGGCTTGGCCAACTGTCGTGAATTTGGCCAGTGTATTTTTTTTATTTCCGGTTAAGCATGAGTTTGGTCGAGACCAAACGAAGTCATCTTGCGATTTCAAAAGATACGGATATTATTCTAATGATTTTTTGCAACATGTTAAGTCTTAACTAATATCAAATCCAAGTCATGCAAGTTGTACCTGAAATGTTTGTCATTTAGCTTCGGTCAAATAGTTCATCTTCGGAAAATTCTAGAGCAACAAATCTCATTGTCTTGTCAAAGCTTTATCTTCGACGATAACATATTCGTTGTAAAACATATCTGCCAACTCTGCTGATTTAGGCCTGCAATACCGAATTTTTTAAATGCTTTTTGAATTTCAGTGTCATGTACCAATTATCGAATTTTCAAAGTTGGGAACATTGAACTTTCCCTTGGCCCCCGGAATCCGGAAAATGGTTGGTCGGTGTTGTATCCTCTATTGAATTATAACTTACACTCTTAAAACAAAAGAGTGAAATTCATTCCTATAGGAGAAGTGCATTTTCGGCACCGGAAAGGAGTGGAAATTAACTCAGACTGAGTTAAAACCGCTCGTTTTAAGAGTGTAGGACGCAGATTGTTTTCTTTTATTCCTTTTACCCACTCCGAAAAAGAGTGAAATTCACTCCTATAGGAGAAGTGCATTTTCGGCACGGAAAGGAGTGGAAATTAACTCAGACTGAGTTAAAACCGCTCGTTTTAAGAGTGTAGGACGCAGATTGTTTTCTTTTATTCCTTTTACCCACTCCGAAAAAGAGTGAAATTCACTCCTATAGGAGAAGTGCATTTTCGGCACGGAAAGGAGTGGAAATTAACTCAGACTGAGTTGAAACCGCTCGTTTGTTTTAAGAGTGTATGTTGTACTTGATTAGACTTTGCCATCTCAATGGCATTATATGAATATAGATCCTGTTCCATTATATGAATCTTCCTTGTAGTTTTAAGAGGTGAAGCTGCAGGGCCGTCAATAACATGATAAGGTGCAAGTTTTACGTCGGCACATATGTCACAGTTTTGATATTTTCTGGTCCCATCAGCAGAAATGTTCATGTTTTTCAAGATGTTTCGTCCTCTTTTATCATTCCGAGTTATTACCGAGTTAAATTCGGAGAGTTTACTGGTTGGTTGAATTAACGTCGCAATAGGGCAACAGTTAGCAGTTCTATATACAGGGTGTCCGTAAAAGAATGTTCGGGTTTTAATGGTATATTGCCAGGAGTTTATTTTATACTAAATATAACAAATCATACATGACATTGAAGGAAAACTAACCTAGTTTTTCCTATAAGTGCTCAATGTGTGCGCCTTTAGTGATACGGCACACATCCAAACGAAAATGCAATTCTTCCCATACTGTCTGCAACAAGTCCGGAGTAATGGAAGCAACAGCCTGTGCAACGATGTAGCGGTACAAGCGCATGCGCTTATCTGAAACTGTTGGAGTTATTCTTTATTCGTCACCTTCAACCACATTACAAATACACTTCAACCACAATACTACTACAATTTGAAACTAGGACATTCTTTTACGGACACCCTGTATTTAAAACGTTATTCCTGCATATATGATACCCAATACTGGCGCCCACCACCAGCTAAAACCCTCGGTCGATTCTGGGGGCTGGGGTGCCCCGTCGGTAAGGGACTCGCCGTGCATGCGAAAGGTCCCAGATACTGACCTGGGCATCGCCAAAATAACTGTCGACCTATTGCTGCACCGACCGTTTAAAGTCCGACGAATAATAATGCCTCGTGTAGAGAGAGTACTCGTTAAATAAGGGAGACACGTTAATAAAGGAGTACACATTAAATTAAGGAAACATACGTTAAATTGAGGTAGAAATGTTAAATAAGGGAGTACACATTAAATTAAGGAAACACACGTTAAATAAGGGAGTACACATTAAATTAAGGAAACATACGTTAAATAAGGGAGTACACATTAAATTGAGGAAACACATACGTTAAATAAGGGAGTACACATTAAATTAAGGAAACATACATTAAATAAGGGAGTACACTCTTAAAACAAACGAGCGGTTTTAACTCAGTCTGAGTTAATTTCCACTCCTTTCCAGTGCCGAAAATGCACTTCTCCCTATAGGAGTGAATTTCACTCTTTTGTTTTAAGAGTGTACACATTAAATTAAGGAAACACATACGTTAAATAGGGGAGTACACATTAAATTAAGGAAACATACGTTAAATAAGGGGGTACACATTAAATTAAGGAAACATACGTTAAATAAGGGAGTACACATTAAATAAAGGAAACTACTAGAAAATAGATTCTCCAAAGCTCCGACGCACGCCGCGTACGATGTCACCCTCAAAAGTTGTGTTGGGTGCCTGCCTACTCAGGTGTGGGCTCATCACTTGACTGTGGTTCTAGGTTACGACGCCCGTCGCCAATATCGCTAGAGTGCGACGGTAATTCAACACCTAACTTAACCTCAAACTCTACAACAGACGGGGTCTAATCGGACATCAATTTTTTTGGGGGAAAATAATGCTGGCATCAGTATAGGACGGTTATATTTTGATGGTTTGCTAACCAGTGAGGAGGTGATTCGATTGTCATAAAATAAAAGTTTACTTTTTATTCAAGTCACCGTTATTAAGGGTACTCCCGGTTTATAAAGCTAGTAGATTTATATTAGTAGTTTGGATACAGCAAATGACGAATGATTAAGAGTTTCAGGACCACATTGTAATCAATGTCGCTTTTAAAAGTTGCGTCGGGTATCGGCTGGTCACTTGACTGTGATTCTAAATTATGAAGCCCGTCGCCAGCATAGCTCTAGTGCGACGATAATTCTACCTAACCTCTGGGGCAACACCTTGAGGGCCGGGGTGGGCCTTTTTTTCTTAATGGGTTGCCTTCCGCCCTTTTTCTTCGCCGCTCTTCTTACCTCTGACTTCTCATCTTCCCGACAAGTCCGGGTTATTAATAAATAATAAAAAGGCCATTAGTCAGCTCAAATTAATCCGTTTTGGAATTGAGGTTGTTGTGGCGTTGAGTTGTGAATCATAAGTGCGATGTGGTAGGTATATATAGTTACTGTATAATTGGGATGGGTGAGGGCTCATACGTTAGTTTCATACGTAAAATATCTATATTTTTAGCTTCCACACTACGTTTATAACGTAAAAAGTGGAAGGTATTATAATCGTTCAGTTCGTCTGTCCGTCCGTCACCCACTTTCATATCCCGAACTACAAATGCTACGGACAAGTATGATACGTCAAAAAATTCAGCGCATCGAAATTAGAATACATTGAAAATTTCAGAAAAGAGTTCGAATTCGAAGTACTTCAATTATGTAAAAAACTGCAAAATTGAATGCTCATTTAAAAAGCATAGGAATCCATTTTTATTAAAATTAAATCACCATTGCCATTCGCAACAATCGCTCGAGAAACTTTAATTCTTTTAGACAATAAATTAAAATAAATTTATTTTTGCGACATCGATCAGTATGAAATGACGTCAAATATATTTCACTACGAGATTCTTTGTACGTTGATATGAAATGTTTTCATTCTATTTAAAAGCGAGGAATATTAATATTTATTCTTTGAAATATAAATTAATTTTTGCAAGCGATAAGTAATAATTATTGAATTTTCGAAATAAAATAAATGAAACTAGGCAAATTTAGAATTAATGTTTAATATAGAATTAATGCTGTGTTTGTCGCCTTTTTACCTGTTAAACATAACTGTTGTGTGGAAGCGGGTTAAGTGACAGATTCTGTTACAAACCTAATTGTTACAATAATTGGTATGGGTAAGATCCCCAATTACGTTAGTTAAATGCGTAAATATCTATATTTTTGGGCGATTAGTTTTACTGATATAAAACGGATAAAACATAATTAAACAATTTTATATTAAAACTAGGTTTCAATTATACAAATTCCTTTTTAGTACTTTTTTGAAGCTGAATTTAAAGGGCACATTTAGGCTGGTTACATTCGTAGATTTCTATATATTTTTAGATAATTCATTTAACTGAGATAGAACATAAGTAAATAATTTTGTTTCAAAACTAGGTTTTAATGATACACACGGGAATGTTTCCTATGATATCACTCTCTCCATACTGCGATTTCATTGGTTATTTTTTTTTCGTGAAACAAGCCCATTCGTTATCGAAGTTAATTTTTTAAGACAGAGTTTAATTGTTAGTGAAGTTTATTAACTCTTCTTAAAATGCACAACCTGCTTGATTTTGCTAATTAAAACGGCAATTTCAAACTCTTTTAATAAAACATTACCTTAAAAGTGAACATTAATTGGGGGGCAATATGGTTAAGTGGTAGACACAAGTTTTATTTACATGTTAAAAGAATTCAAGCCCACCTTTAAACTAAATTAAACTTAAAACAATGTAAAGTTACCATAAAACATGGATACTAGAAATTTTGGAACCCCTTTAAAAAATATCAATTCTTAACCATTTAAAATTGGTAAGGAACGCATCAGCTTATCTACAGTCCCTGGACAAATTATTAGACGCACTGCAAGATTTCATGTAAAATATTAATTACCGGGTGATATTGTACCGTTTTATTATTTAAAATTGATTTGTTTTTTATTTTTATATTATCCAATCAATTACCGATTTATTTGACATAAATAAAACAGCATTCATTTAGAAAAGCATAAGTTTATTAAGTTTTAAAGAAAAGTGAAATTAACGTTAGTAAAAGTCAATATTTAGTTGAGCCACCTTTAGCCGCTACCAAAGCTTTAATTCTGCGCGGCATGCTATCAATGAAAGACTGTACTGTCTCCTGCATTTGAGGATGATGATTCCACACATAAACGGGACGTTATGTGAACCACGTTCATGTATCACTTTGTCAACACAGTGTTGCCATATGTTCAAAATAAATACAAATATGTAGTCTACAACAATTATTTTAAATAAAAAATCAATAATATTGTAGTTTAAATATACCATTATTGCATAAAAACTCGTAAGAAACATAAAATTTCTAAAAAAAATACAGTGCGTCTAATAATTTGTCCAGGGACTGTATTCAGTAATCATATCCAAAATATGCAATGCTATACAAGGTGAAAGCAGGTTAATTAAAAAAAAATCCAGTTTTGTCTCTTCCCTATCATCATCTAAACCATTCTCGGAAAAGGAGCAATAACGAATTTGACACAATCCATCTAGTTCGCTACAACCATTCGATCATATCAAGTGTAAATTAATTTTTTTTACCCATCCTTTGATGTCGGACGGCGTTAGTAGCCCGGGGCTAAGAAATTCATCTTGGAAAAAATGATAAATGGTAATGGGGTTTGACACCTTTAAAGGCTTATTAGTAATCAATGGATTGATTAGGGTATACATTGCGGGCTATCGTTCATTAATAAAACTCAAATACGGGTTGATGGATTCATTTTGGGAGTGTATGTTTAATTAAAAGATGGTAAAGTGGAAAATGTGTAATTAGTAGCGTAGAATGCTGCATGGTCGATTTGAGTTGGAAGAATGTATCACGGCCGTAATTAGGGTCAAACGGTTTTACTTTGAAATAATAATACAAACATAAAAAATAAGGCTATTCAATAATTTTAATGTAGTTTAGTTTTCTTTCAGTCTTTTATGTGTGATATTCCTCTAATGCGGATACGAGATTTAGCGAAATTTTGCAATATTGTTATAACGCTTCTGCGTTGTAGTTGTTGTCGTGTCCAGGCCCTGTTTAAATTACCGGAATAGCTGTGATGTAATGGCCAGTTTCCGTTTGCTAATTTACACCCGAAAATGCCCAAAATGTGGTAAAAATTCCACTCCATATTCGACTGGGCTGGGGAGCCCAGTCGGTTAATTCATTCGCCTTGCATGCGATAGGTCCCAAAGGCATCGTCAAAACAACTGCCGACCTATAAACGGTAAATACAGCCAAAAATGTCTGACATATAAGACATATAATACCCCATGTGGTGGGAGTGTACGTTAAATATTTTCACCGTTAGTACTACAATATTCCGTGTAGAGGGTCGTGCACGTTAAATATGCTTCAAAGTCCTAACGCTGCGTACGATGTCGCCCTTTAGCGGTTGCGTTGGGTGCCGACTCAGGTGTCGGCTCGTCACCTGACTGTGGTTCTAAAATACGACGCCCGTCGACAATAGCCCTCGTGTAGCTCTAGTGCGACGATAATTCAAACTAAACCAAACGCTTTAAAATCAATATAATGCTTATTTCAAGATTAATTAAGATTAAGGAAATCTTAAAAAAAAAGGTCATCCCAAGTTTAAAAAAAAAACAGTTTTTAGAGATGTCACTTCAAGTCATTAAAAGCAATCGACATACAATGGTGTATCAAAAAATAAATTCTATTGTTTCAAATACAAATACAAAAAACAAAATTTGTCGACCAACAACAGGCCAGAGGCCCAGCAAGGTTGGTCCAAAATAAATCTAATACACCAGTTTCCAATGACTGTTAAGTTTTTTCTTAAAATATTCTACTCTCTATGAATGCACAACATAATCTGGTAAAGCACTCCATTCATTGACAACTCTATTGTAAAAATAATGTTTTTTACTTCCCTTCTAAAGCATGATTTATTCAATTTCTGATCATGTCCTCTGGTCCGGCTATTTAAAGTAAAACCTAAGCCCTCCATGTACATCTATAACTTGTGAATAGTCCCTCCCAGAAAACTGACAGAAGCCGGACAGCAAATAAAGGAAAGGGAGGGAAGGGGAGAGTTGAAAAATATAAAACCCAAATAAAAGTAAAGCGAAACTGAGAAGAAATTAAATAATTAACCATGTCGGCGACAACTCGAGAAAAACAGCGGGCGAGAGAGAGAGCGGGTCAAGTCAAATGCATCTTATTCTCTTGTAAATTCATTCGTATATAACATTAAGCGGACGCATTACCCAAAATTTAGGGCTGCCCAGAAAATAATTAAACATGCTCGAATGATGTGAGCTAAGGATATTGCAAAAAAAATAACGATTCTTTTATAATGGTGGAGGTTTATTGAATGATTTAGTGGTTTGGTAAAATGGTTTTTGAAAGTTTATGGTGATTTTTCAAATTTTTAATTTTTTCAGCTTGTGAATGGTTAAAACCCTAAGGCTTTTAGGTAAATTAATGTAGAGATCCAAAATTTTTTTTCCTGTGTTGAAACATATGCGTTTAACAAAAGTTGGTATGGGATAAGGACTAATGTGAATAGATAATGATGAAGGTGAAAATTTACAAAAAATCTTATTTTTTGGCCATTTTTATACATAAAGCTACATAACTTTTTTTTGTTTAACTGATAGCTCAATATCCATACCAACTTTTATTAATAGATGTTGTGGGAACATTTTGAAAAAAAAATCCATTACAAAACCTCTAAATTGCAGAAGGAGTAGCATTTTGAAAAAACGTTAAAATTGTTTAATTTTTTAAAAAATTCACTTTTTAATATTTATCATTTTTTCGTATATGTTTATTGAATGTTAGTTCTCTGTAAAAGTAGTTTAATTTGAATGCTAGCGATAAAAATACTGGATTTAATTTTTTGGTACCGCGTCCCTAATTGAATAAATTATATCTTTCCTAACCATTTTAATTTGGTATTTTGCAATTGCAGAAGCCTTGACGTCACTGCTACCGAGTTGGCCACAGACAAGATGAAAGAGACGACTCAAGGAAAAGACTCGTCGACTTAGCAGAGACTTCAAGAAAACTCACGGAAGTGAGTGCCCAAATATTATTTTTTTCAAACTTTTGTTATCTCCTTAATAACTAAATTTCGGGAACCCTGTATAAGTTAGAGCTGTACTAAATTCTGTCTGTCGAAAGGAAGTTATTATCAAAGGGAAATTTCTATGTCCTTGCGTGTTAATAGATTTTATTATAGTAGGGACATATTGAAAGCTATTATAAATGTGTTAGGGAATCTGAGGATTTTGTAGTGTATTTTGAAAAAAAACCAAGTAGGTTTGTAACAGAATCTGTCACTTAACCCGCTTCCACGCAACATTTGTGTTTAACAGGAAAAAACGCGCCAAACGCAGCATTAATTCTATATTAAACATTTACACGCTCAATTTGGCTAGTTTCATTTATTTTCTTTCGAAAATTCAATAATTACTACTTATCGTTTGCAAAAATTAATTTATATTTCAAAGAATAGATATGTAATATTCCTCGCTATTAAATAGCAGGAAAACATTTCATATCAACATACAATCAAAGACTATCTTTGTGAAATATATTTGACGTCATTTTAAACTGATTTATGGCTCAAAAATAAATTTATTTTAATTTATTGTTTAAAAGAATTAAAGTTTCTCGAGCGATTGTTGCGAATGGCAATGGTGATTGTATTTTAATAAAAATTTTTTCGTGAGCAAAATGGTTTTAAATGAGCATTAAATTTTGCTGTTTTTTAAATAATGGGCTTGTTTCACGTGGGATCTGGCAACAGTTCTGCGGTCTTGTTTTCATTTTTTTCGAATTACTTTTGTTGATATTCGAAATTTAGTTTTCTAAGAATAAGTTATTTTAGATGTTATTTTTAAAAATTACAACTTCTAGCTGTGCTGTTAGTTGTTTTAATCATTTATCAAGGAAAACTTGCATTGAAAGAAGTTGGAATTTTAAAAAAAGTAACTAAAATATTCTTAGAAATCTCAATTTGGAATACCAAGGCAAAAGCATTTAGGGCAAAAGTAATTCGAGGAAAATAAAAACAAGACCGCGGAGCTGTTGCCAGATCCCTAGATGCCAAATTTTTAAATGCCAACAATAGATAAGTTTGTTACTTATGTTAAATATGCCATTTTTAAGCTTTCTTATTAAATTTTTGAAACCTTCTCACCCCATTCTCCCTCAAAAACACAAATCCGCCACTGCACTTTTTTTTTACCTTGCCCTCTTCTTATTTCTCTTTACCACCTTTTCCGTATTTCTCATTTAATCTTCTGTATAAAAAAAAAGTTGGAAGTCGCAGACGAACTTAATTTGCAAGAGGGGGTGTCACGGGGGATCTCGGTCCCGGTGATTGGAATATTTTCTCGGCGGAAAAGTCGTTTGATCGATGAAGGGGAGATTAGAACAAAAAAAAAGGCGGGAAATCCAGAGAGGGCAGAAATAATTAGTGGCTGTTAATTGCTTCTTATCTTAATCATGGAGGTGTGACAGTGTGGAGGGCGACGCTTGCTGATGCAAGGAGGTTAGTGCATGTTAAAGGTGACAAGTTGTTGAAAAGATATAAAGTAAAATAATTCCGTTGTAAAATATGTACAGGGTGGTTATAAAATAACGCTCGCTGTTCGGAGTGGTCTGTAGCTTGAATGAATAATCCGGATGCAACAAGCATTGAGACACTTACTAATCAAGAAGAGGGGGGGGAGAATGGAATGATTAAAAAAACCACCAAGTATATAAATTACGAGGCTTAGCCAATTATGGCCAATTACGGCCAACACAGCCAATTACGCCTCGTAATTTACAACCCTGGTCAAGAGCCATTAGCACATTCATTTTCGGATAAAAACACACATTAACTTTAAGACATTTTAAATTCGTTTATAGATAAAGATATAAAGAAAACAAATGGTAGTAAAATATATTAAAGGACTTAAGTTTGATGCTACGGCCTTATTTTGTGATTTAATATAGTGAGGTGGGAATTCGTAATTGCCAGAAAAGTTGACTTACATGAAAGAAAACAAGTAGGTTTGTAACATAATCTGTCACTTAACCCGCTTCCACACAACAGTTGTGTTTAACAGGTAAAAAGGCGACAAACACAGCATTGATATTTTATATTAAACATTTACATGCTAAATTTGGCTTTGCAGTTTTTTAAATAATTGAAGTACTTCGAATTCGAATTCTTTCTGAAATTTTCAATGTATTCTAATTTCGATGCGCTGAATTTTTTGACGTATCACACTTGTCCGTAGCATTTGTAGTTTGGGATATGAAAGTGGGTGACGGACAGACAGACTGAACGATTATAATACCTTCCACATTTTACGTTATAAACGTAGTGTGGAAGCTAATTTAGGGGAAAATGTGTTTTGTTATTTAACCCATTACATACGACTTTGTGAATACCATTAACATCTTCATTTCCAAATTAAAACATTAACTTTAAGACTTTTTTTTACTTCGTTTTCATGTAACTCAATTTGCTCTACATAGCTTGTTCAGAACGAAGGTCTGCATTTGTCTCATTTATATAAACTTAAGTGATTTCACGAAAACCTGCCGTGAATGAGATATTTATTGTTTTGAAAGCCACATTTGCCATAGGTCTCGATAATAACATTTAATGATTACGAAGGTTTAAAGAAAAATCATGTTCAAAATATGTATGCGATGTTAACAATGTACACTTATTAAAAAATGCTGCTTAAACTATATTAGCTAAAATAACTAATAGTACAAAATTGATAAAATAATAGTTTTTAGTACATTATGGATCTATATAAATATTCTCCTGCTATAGTTAAGTCTAAAATCATCATAATATTTTCATTTTTATGAAAGTTAATAATATTTTCTTTTAATTTTCGTTCGCCGCTTTCAGCGGACTATAGCCTTGTTGACATGGTTCCAAGTTTAATGTTATAACTTTTATAAATAAAAGTAATATAAATGTCAATAAAAATGACGTAAAACTACAATAAAAGCCTTCGATTAAGCAATTTCAAACAATTGCATTAATCCTTCGGCTTAAACTCAAAAGTAAAATCTTTACTGTTTTCAATCATTATACTTAAATGGTACTAAGTAATCTGGAGTAATCTGCAATTCAACCTTAGTTTGACAACTTGCCAATTTAAAAGTCATTCGAATTATTTGCAGTTTATTTCACTCGTTAAGCGCTTTTTTTTCACCATTCGATCCGTTATCTTAAGTTGCTGTGTGTACTGCTACGTGCCTGGAAAATACATTGCCAAATTTTAAGATTGTCATTATCTAAGCCGTACAAAAACATTGGGGTTAACATACCGACAGTTAACGGGTAAGTCTTTTCCCATTGGAGACATAGGCCCTGAGAGTTAAGAGGAAGATGGGAATGCTTGGCGTGAAAACAAGTGAAGCCATCAGAAAGTCGCCAAATAATACTAGTAAGCCCAAACGAACCACTCACTCAATGTTAGCTCATGCCGAAGAGCGTCATTTTATTCCTTGAAAAAGCTTAAATTAAAAATCAAAAAATGACTGTACAGTCCCTGTACAAATTATTAGACGCACTGCAAGATTTCATGTAAAATATTAATTACCGGGTGATATTGTACCGTTTTATTATTTTAAATTGATTTTTTTATATTATCCAATTAATTACCGATTAATTTGACATAAATAAAACAGCATTCATTTAGAAAAGCATAAGTTTATTAAGTTTAAAAAAAAAGTGAAATGAATGTTAGTAAAAGTCAATATTTAGTTGAGCCACCTTTAGCCGCTATCAAAGCTTTAATTCTGCGCGGCATGCTATCAATGCAAGACTGTACTGTCTCCTGCATTTGAGGATGATGATTCCACACATAAATAATCTTATAATAAATAATTAATATAAATTTCATCTTAATCATAATTATCTTAAACTAAATACAAATATGTAGTCTACAACAATTCTTTTAAATAAATATCAATAATATTGTAGTTTAAATATACCATTATTGCATAAAAACTTAAGAAACAAAATTACTAAAAAAAATACAGTGCGTCTAATAATTTGTCCAGGGACTGTATGCGCAGTTGTTGGCGGTAGCACGAGGTATGAATTTATACAATACGGTAGTAATTGCCTTCACAGGAAAGAAAAATCGTTGTACAGATAATTTTTTTAAATATAAAATTATCTGTACAACGATTGGCGAGTCGGAAATCGCCAAGTCAATGTAGTAATCCTATACAATCTTAGCTGTAAAATAGCGCCAAATACTTCACCGAAAGCGTTTGATTGGGCTTACGACGAGACGATTGATGGCTTCACTTGGCACTGTATTTGTATTGGTTTGGACGGCACTATCTCCATCTTATTAACTCTGTGCATAGGCCTGCTTGGGATTCAAAGGAGAGGCAAATTGATTTAGAGTGTTATTGTTTAAACACTTCGTATATTGCACAAGTTTTATTGCTTGGAACTTATTGAAAATAAGTCCTAATTACTTTGAGGTCAGTTAGAAAGAATTGAAGCGAATAAAATATAAGGATTAAGAGCTGATACGAAATTTTTGTATGCCGTAAACGTACGACAGAATTATTGAGCCAAGTATCGTTTAAGAACGTAAATGACCTAGCTTTTATCTTCAATAACAATGTACTAAATGAGCTAAATTTTTTAATTGCGATAAAAGTTTTGAGCAGAGATTAATAAGTTCATTATGCGAAAAATTTATTTGAAACATACGATACATTTATTTTACATTGGATGATACACATGAAACTTGCATTGAGTGAAAAAAAAATGTTTTGCATATTTAATAGTGAAAATAAATGAATAATTTTATTTATGTTTTTAGGTTTAAAAATGCAATAAAATGATTCGCGTGAACCCTTTAAGCGATATAGACATATAAATCTGTCAACCGAAGGTCAGGTTTTCCAATAACACACATATTTTTAAAAACTTGTAAATTTTATAGTTTTACTAAATTTAAATTCTGGAACAATCATTCAAAATCATCTGCAACAGAAATAAAATTTTAAAAAAATTGTAAAAATTAAATTTTCAGTTAGAATTTTAAACTGATACAATGAAAACATGATTACATTTCAACCGAATCGCCTAATACGGTAAAACAGTATTTGCTGAATTAAGTTCTATGAAAAACCCCAAAATAGAAAAAATTTATTTCTTTACTCCATCCCAATTCAAAATGGTATATAGGTCGCTTCGATTTCAATAGTCCAGTCCAGATCCAGTCATAATCAAAATAAGAAACCCAACAATTACTTTTCCATAACCACTCCACAAATAAACCTGTACTGATTTTCCCCAACCCTTCTTTCAGCTATTATGATTAATTTTTCCGTATATTTTATTTGCAATCGCATTTTGTTGTTTGCGAAGAAATGATGGGTAAGTACATAACCTCTGCCGTGGGCATGTAAACTGCAGTATCGGGACTAATAACTTGGACCATTGTTGTACGAATTCAATAACTTCAAACCTACAAGAAAGTATATACTAAATGACTGATTATGTCAGGGCAAAAATGGTCTAAATTTATTATTGTGGTCATTGCTGTTTGCCTGCCAAAGGTATATAGACCAGACTGCGAACCCCAGCCTCGACATGATTTTTGTTTGTTGTGGATGATTTTCCCACGCCCTCTGAGAATGTGTTCCGAGCCCGGGTCAATTGTAGAGCGATGGATTGGTCATTAAAAGGCCGTGGAAAACCGCAATTTGCCATTTTGATTCGATTGAAGTGGAACGTTAACCAAAAGTTCAGCTAGTTTAAGAATTTAAATCCAATTTAATTCGAGTTGTTATTGTGAGTGTGAGAATGTGAATTTTGTTTGAACGTTTGTTTTTGTTGAACGAATCAAATTGTGTAGTGATTTATCATTGAATGAATTTATAGTTAATATAACTAATCTTTTAATCCATTAAAAGCTTAAAGAGGTTGTTTTAGTTTGTTTACTCATGAAAGTGATTTTATTTTTAAACACAATTTGATATTAAAAAAAAACAAGAAGTTTTCTCAAAGACCAAAAATAGCCTACTTTCCTTTTAACAGTTATTACTTTACTGCACAAAAATTCTTGTTGAAAAACAAGTACTATTTTGTTACTTAAAAATATTACTGTCCTAAAACGAGTTCCACACAAGAATCCTTTTTACTACGTCTTGAAAACAAAGGCAACGAAGAATTAGATTGGAATTTGAACGTTGTTAGAAAGCCAACAAACTCCAGTAATGCGGAGAAGTCTAAATCTTCCGCACCAATCATTTTTCGATTTGTTAATAAAAAACAGGTTAATAACAAAATATCCGTTTTGTTGGCTAAACCACATCATTTTTTAAACACAAATTATGTTCTTTCAACAAATATTTTTCTTACTGGTAAACATCTTTGGTAACAGCATTTTCATGATTTGTTTTACATTTTAGAACTTTTCTTAAATTTTATTCGAAAGAAAATCGATAAAAAATTGAAAAACATGGGTTTAGCCAATTGATCTTTACAGTATTCTATGTCCGGTCCGGTTTCCATCAAATAGGTATTCCTATTGGATGTGTTGCAAATTTCATCTTTTTGGAAATCCCTGAAGGGGACGGCAGAACCCAACGACATGATACTTTTGTAGCTGGCATTTGTAGGAGTTCGGAAGAACCGGACAACAATCCTCTTATAAATTTATACTTTTCGCAATCATCCCAATTGAATTAGCATAAATTCATATTTGAGGTCATTTAAACAAGCGCACTCAAATCCTACAATGCTGAAACTTTATTTCTATCAAACCATATTTGAATTAAAGCATTAATATTTTTCATGAAATCAATTTGGAAATTTTGATGTCATAAAAAGTCAGCACAATTTGATTCGCTTTGATTAAAGACCCATTAATTCATAAATTTACAAGAACGCAGACCAAAGGCAATAACTTTTGTGCATTTCCCTATCGCCTTAGTTTAACTTTTACATTATAATTTTTTTAATCATTTGGAGTAGTTTCTTACTTTTTTTATGTAAATAAACATATTCTCAATAATTAGATTCGCTACACTAAGCCCAATATAAAATTTACAAGCAGACGATAAAAATAACATTATTTGACTTTTTGCAATGAAAAGACTAACTTAATGCAAAATAGGCTTAAAATTTTGGCCTTTTGTCTATTTTTAAATTATAACTGGTGGCTTCGTTTCGATTTTCTATTCAAATGATATAAATCCCAGAGTACAGAACGGCGTAGATCATTTTACTTTTAGGAAACCTGAGTTTTTTATCCATTAAATTTGCTTAAAAAATTTAAGTTAACAGCTTGAAAAAAAACATCAATCGCTATTTTAGTTCTTTCATGAACTCTTGTTTTAATAGAGTTTCAAGATCATTTTATGGAATGAAAAAAATGTTTTGCGATGAATAATTTGGTAAAAAATATTTTGGCAAACTTTGCCTGTTTTTTGTGCATCCGGCGGGACAAAACCACGGACCAAAACGGAACATCACACACTCCTTGATAAATCAATTAGGACTTGGTACAGACATCAATACGTAAATCAAACCCAAATCGGAACCAAACAAATCCTTTTGCATTAAGTTAAATTATATTAACTTTTCTGTCCAATACATCACAGCGTACACTTTCCACAGACCTTTCAACACACCTAATCCCCATTCATAAAAATTATAAAACCGACGACGTCACAGACAGTCAAAGCAAGCGTAAACATCTCATTGTGTACTTTCCCTATCGAAACCATGCAAAAAGATATAACTTTTAATGCGATTAATATTTAGCTTAAAGAAATAAAATAATTTTGGAATACTATGATGTTTTTTTTGTTTCAATATAAAACATCACAAGCGTACACTACATTCGGTCACCACTCATCGACTTTAGAATTCTAAGACACTTCACCACACCTAAGCCCCATTCATAAAAATTTACTAAACCGACGACGTCACAGACATCAAAGCAAGCGTAACATCTCATTGTGCACTTTCCCTATCGGAAACCATTGCAAAAAGATCTAACTTTTAATGCGATTAATAATTTGGCTTAAAAAATTAAAAATAATTTTGGAACACTTTCTCTGTCTTTTTGTTCAAATAAAACACATCACAAGCGTGGACCACATTCGGTCACCACTCACCGACCTTTGAATTCTAAGACACTTCAACACACCTAGCCCATTCATAAAAATTTACAAAACCGACGACGTCAAAGACGACGACGTTTAAGCAGTCGTCACAACATCAATCCTATCTTGCGTAACATCTTTGTCTAATCTATAATATTAAGTACTGTCGATTAAAAAAAAACACATCACATGCATGGACTACACCCAATATCTTTTTAGCAAATTTATATTCGGTCACCATTGACCAACCTTATACTAAGACACTTGTACACACCTAAGCCCATTCATAAAAATTTACAAAACCGACGACGCACGTTAAAGCAAGCGTAACATCTCATTGTGCACTTTCCCTATCGTCGGTCGGTCGCAAGCAGTTGACTTCATTGTGAAAGACACGCTTTTGATGATGGAGATCCGACCATTTTGGGCCAAATTGCCTGTAATTAGTGGGCGGGGGGACAAAACCGGGCCAAACGGACCATGATACTCTCTTGGACGGAAGCAATTGGCATTTGGTCGAGGAGAATACGAAATGAAACAAAAAAAAAATGGAAGGAATTAAAAGAATGGAAAAAAATGGATTTGATGGCACTTGGGGCATGTCCATGGTAATGACCAACATCTTTGAAGGGATGATAATGGCTTTTTTCGAAAGAGAAGTTATTCTGTGTTGCTATTATTTAGAACTTATTGCTGTTTTTTAGAACTTATTTCTGTACCTTTCATTAAACGACATTATCTATCTGATATTGATTATGATAATAGATTAAGATCTTTAAGCATGTATTCCCTGGAAAACAGGAGAGCTAGGGGTGATTTAATACAGTTATTCAAGTTCATAAAACAGGGAGACATGGAGGGCTTAGGTTTTACCTTAAATAGCCGGACCAGAGGGCATGATTAGAAGTTGAATAAATCGAGCTTTAGAAGGGAGGTAAGAAAAAATTATTTTTACAATAGAGTTGTCAATGAGTGGAATGCTTTATCAGATTATGTTGTGCATTCGAAGAGAGAAGAAGATTTTAAGAAGAAACTTGACGGTCATTGGAAACTGGTAATGTATTAGATTTATTTTCGACCAACCTTGCTGGGCCTCTGGCCTGTTGTTGGTCGACAATTTTTGTATTTGTATTTGTTTTAACTTAAAAGATAGATATTTCCTTCCTTTCAACATCTGTACACTTTTAAAAAGTTTGGTGCAACATTGCACCGGAATCCTGGTACTTTCTAGCTGTCACAACTATTCGGAGGTAAAGCCATAAATTGATACTCCGCAAAAAGAAGTAAATAAGTGTTTTTAATAGTGGTGGCAGCTAGAAAGTTCCAGGATTCCGATGCGATCATTTCCCAAAATTTTTAACTCTGTAAACTACCCAGGTTAAAGAACAATGACAAAAACTACTACTTTAATAATTTTCATTAAAACAAATAATGTATACGATATAATTATCTATTTAAAATAATGGCACCCATTATACTGTAGTTCCCTATTACTTCAAAATTCTCCAGTTCAGAACAAAGAGTTCTATAGTAGGGTAAAGGAACGACTCGTACTGAGCTGCCATCGGCAGCCATGGCTCACTACGGAGCCCGAATAGAGTGGCAAAATTGCTATAGTTAATTTATAATTTTGATACTGAGAAAGGAAGTACACCCAGGGGAAAGGCGGGAATCGAACCCGCGCCCGTTACAGCGTGCGGACTGCTAGCGTTATGGCCTGCGATCCAAACCAATCGGCCATCGGGCCCCACATGCCACCCGTGTTGGTCCATCTTGCTGTTGAAAGGTTCAGTCTCTACCCTACTATGGAACTCTTTGGTTCAGAATGAAATGCAATTTCTGCCTCACCGAAGATCCAAACCAAACCCATTTGCCTTAAGCCAGTGATACATGGTGGGATACATGGTGAACCTGAAGGGAAGTTCTTTATTTATCCTCTTTGATTGGTGCCCAGTGTCATAAAACTGAAAATGGAACCAGAACTACAGTACTCAAAAAAATAGTTCTTGCAATAACTCGAATATATCCTCACACGGTAGCACCTTTATATTGTTTTTAAAGCTATCTGCTATTGTCACACTGTTAAAAATTGTGTTCTTGGTTTCACCATGATATTGGTTCGTAGTAGCTGCAACGGCTGTTTGGTGAATCGTTAAACCATATTTTTGGTATTCGGTTGAACCATTTTTCAGGTTTTTTTCCACATCCAGAAAAATGGTTCAACCAAATACCGAAAAAAAAGGTGAAACATTTCACCACACAGCCGTTGCAGATACTAGGAACCAATATCATGGTGAAACCAAGCACAAAATTTTTAACAGTGTAGCACCTTTACCTACCTCATACTTAAAGCTATCTGCTGTTGCCAGTGTCAAAGAATAGGTAAGTAACAAAATCACATTATCATCTTTCACGTCCCAAGATACATTTCGTACATCTATATTGGTCCGCTGGAGTTAATCGAGAACTTATTATCTTCAATGTAAAAAGAGATCTCCATAGATTTCCCTGTATATATTGTGCATTACGAACTTGAGTAACCGCGTAAATCGTCCGTCTATATATGCATTTTTTATTCACACGGATCATTAAAACCCTGGTAATTGAGACAAAGTCGAAACAGATGCCGTTATTAGTATTGGAGACAGGAAATAAGAAGCTTTTAAAAAGACCTATTTCCGCTTTTATATATTTAAAAAAAACACTTAGATTTATTCTTAGAAGGTCGGGACTTAATGATTTTGGGGAGGACAAGCGAAGAAATGTTACGCTACAGCTGTTGGACATATTTTATATAAGTTTTTTTCTTCTTTAGCGAGAGGAAGGCAAAGTAATGAAATTCAAACCCACAAGGCTTAAGATTTTTAAGTCTTTTGAAAGATTTATATAGCCGATAAATTTTGGTATGATATTACACTCTTAAAACAAACGAGCGGTTTTAACTCAGTCTGAGTTAATTTTCACTCCTTTCCGTGCCGAAAATGCACTTGTCCTATAGGAGTGAATTTCACTCTTTTTCGGAGTGGGTAAAATAAATAAAAGAAAACAATCTGCGTCCTACACTCTTAAAACGAGCGGTTTTAACTCAGTCTGAGTTAATTTCCACTCCTTTCCGGTGCCGAAAATGCACTTCTCCTATAGGAGTGAATTTCACTCTTTTGTTTTAAGAGTGTAGTTGCGGCAGAAATGGGTGCTGAAGTTAAGATAATATTTTTTTTAAATAACTATTTTTTAATGGACTGTGGCGCTAATTGTGGTAGTCATCCTTAGAAGGTTGGGGTTGGGTTAGGTTGAGTTATCGTCGCTCTAGAGCACCAGGCGTCGTAATTTAGAACCACAATCAAGCGATGAGCCGACACCCAGGTAGGCACCCAACACAACTTCGCCTACACTTGAGCGGGCTCCCCACGTAACTTTTTAAAGGCGGCATCGTAAGCAGCATCCAGACTTTGAAGCCTATTTAAAATGCACTCCCTCTACACGTGGTCTGCGGTTATTTCGGCAATGCCCAAATAGTCCAGTAACCAGGTCGTCAAAAAGGGTCGTTTCAGGAAAAAAAATACAGGAATTGTTTCTCAAACGGTTTATATGTTTTCGAGGGTGCTGAATCCGAATATCAAACTTGTGAACAAATCGGGTATGGGAACATATCTTGTTATTTTTTTAAAAAATGACGTTTTTTCAAGATGGCGGCAATAAACTATTTGCGCGACATTTCGGGTTGCAATTTTAGTATGTTCATTAAGAGCATGTTCCCTACCATTTGCAAAAAGAATAGTTTGTGTTCTAATTAATTTCACACTTATCTCTATTTCGACTATACTATTTTTCGAGCGCGTTGCAGTGAAATTTTGGATTTCACATTCGGGCGGATTTGCCTGATTTTCAACGCGCTGCAGCAACTAATCTATTAGACTGACATAAATATGTGATTGACTTTTATTTAGCTTGTTTAGAGTACTTTAACTTTGTATGACTTTTGTTGAAAATCAATACTTTTCCTGCTAGTAGGAAAAAACCAAAAAAAAAGGGTAAAATTGGGATTTTTCGATTTTTTTTAATGTTCCATGCCGATTTGTTCACAAAGTTGATATTCGGATTCAGCACCCTCGAAAACATTAAAAACCGGTGATAAAACAATTCCTGTATTTTTTTTCCTGAAAAAACTACCGGGTGTACTGGACTAATCCCGAACCTTTCGTGTGCAAGGCAAGGGCTTTACCGACTGGGCTTCCCAGCCTCTACACTGCGTCAGGACTTTGGACAACGACTGATTTAACGTGCACCAGCCCACAGCGTTATTTAATGATGGAATTTTTTTTCTAGATACCTAAGACGACAGAACATGTGATGGTAACCTCCACGGCATTACACCTCAACACACATTCCACAACTCTTTCTTTGAAAGCTACCCAAACCAATATCTCCTCATCCACCCGGCACAAAACCACAAAACCCTGAAAGGGGGAAAAAAAGATACGAGGGTCCCTGACCGACCCTTCCATAGCCCTCTCCGGGATTCCCGGATCTATATACAATCCTGGAGCGCTGTGGCAGTTATTCCTCCTTAAACAGACTCCGGAATTTACCGCCCTGGACGCGACATAACAGTTCGCCATCTCGTTTGTGTCCGGAAACAATGGGCTGGTTAGTATAAGGCCAAAGAAATGAATGAAGCGTGTTGAGATATTTTGAAAGAACAGTTGAGGTTTGTGTTGGTTGATTGGGGGTTTAGGTTTAGGATTAGTTTGAATTATCGTCGCACTAGAGATACGCGAGGGCTATTGGCGACGGGGCGTCGTATTTCAGAACCACAGTCAAGTGACGAACGCAACTGTTAAGGGCGACATCGTACGCAGCGTCAGGACTTTGGAGGGTATTTAACGTGCACGGGGTATTATTCGTCGGACATTTTTGGCTGCACTGGCCGTTTTATAGTTTAGTTTTTAGTTATTTTGGCGATGCCCGAACCCGAACCTGGGACCTTTCACATGCTAGGCGAATGCCTAACAGACTGGGCTCCCCAGCCCTGTTGGTTAATTGGGGAATTGTGTTCTGTTTTTGCTGTATAATAGCTAAATTAAACCGGATACTGATCTGACTGTCAGGTTTTCCAGCAAAATGCATATTTAAAAATGAAAATTAAATTTTATACTTTTACTAAATATTTATTGGAAAGTTTGGAGCAATCATTTATAATAATCTGCTGTTGAAATAAAATTTAAAACAATTTAAAGAAAATTAATTTTCAGTTGAAATTTTAAATTTTAATCTTATACCGTGAAAACAATACTTCCAATTCGACCAAATTGCGAATCCCTCAGTGAGAAGCAAGTTAATGAATGGCCACGGATGGACGTGGTATGCATAAATTTTGAGAGCAAGAACTACACTTACTTATTGAAGTTTCATCATAAAGTTTAATTTTATTCTTATAAAGTTTTATGTATGTTTCTTACAGGTGTCATCATATAATCTTTCATAAATTATTAACAGTTAAATTGTTACTTTACTAATTGTCAAAATCCTTTCAAGCAACTTGTCGAAAACTTATATATCATTTAACTAGTGAATCGGATATTTTAATAAGCGTTTCGTATATATCGGGGCTTGAAATTTAATGAATCGAACTGAACATTTTAAAAACCTCGTAAACAAGTCTAAAATATAGTGTACACTCTTAAAACAAAAGAGTTAAATCCACTCCTATAGGCGAAGTGCATTTTCGGCACCAGAAAGGAGTGGAAATTAACTCCGACTGAGTTAAAATAACCGCTCGTTTTAAGAGTGTAGGACGTATGTTATTTTCTTTTATTTATTTTACCCACTCCGCAAAATGAGTGAAATCCACTCCTATAGGGGAAGTGCATTTTCGGCACGGAAAGGAGTGGAAATTAACTCAGACCGAGTTAAAACCGCTCATTTGTTTTAAGAGTGTACGTTGAATATAAAAAATCTTAAATGTAAAATACTAAAAAATATCAAAAAAGTGAACTTAAAACAGTAACGTTTACATATATTAAAAAGTTATCTTGATTCTTATAGTATTCCAAAAAACAAATAACCAAAACCTGAATAATATCCCCTTTAACATCCCGAAAGTTTTGCTTTCTGGTGTATAACTCCTCTGGGGGGCAGCTCCGATAGATATCGCGGACCTAGTGTCATAAGAAACGGCCTAAACTGGGTCTTGGGATTCATGCATGGTGAATTGTACCGCGAATGGTACAGGCTATCGGGGCGAAATGGGACAAGTAAATGGTAAAGGATGGCGGTTGGGAGCCCATGTTGTATGCTTTGCCTTGACTTTTGGTGCTATATACGTGGACGCGTCTTATGTTTCAGGGTTAATTAGAAATAGATTACGATATGTGGTATCAATGTAGTAAATATTTGCTCATGAAGGAGAAATATTGAAGTGAAAAAATAGACTTGGTGAAATAGTAAGCTTGAAAAATCAGTTTGACGAAATTTTGCTTTTTAATACGAAGGACTGTTAGTGTGTTTTATGTTTTTAATAAATATTATTTATTACATAACTTATTTTGCTATATTGAATAAAAAATATTCTTTTTCATGTGCGTCATTTAATACACATGGATTACTTTGGTTTTTTTTTAAACTAAAATATAAAATAAATGTTAGATACTTTGTATACCGCTCATAAATATTTCAATTAAAATATTTAACCTAACAGTTTAAACTTGCAAAGTAAAAGCCCTAATTTTTTTTCCCCTGATGACATTTATTTTGCACAAAAAAGAATCGAGAAACTTTTTAAAAAATAGCTGAACATATTTCACATTTATTACAAAACTAAACTCCTCGGCGCAACAGCCCATTAGTGCGCCAAGTCCTGCCGTGCCTATTTCAGCTTTCGTGACCACGGGCTCTGGGGTGCTAGGCATATGTCCCGGTAAGGTGGTCAGCCTCCCGCGGAACCCCCAGTGTTCAGTTCCCAAGCATTCTCGGTTCCCATTTTATCGATCCACTTAAAGGATGAAAGGGTGGGTCAACCTTGCCCAATCTGGGATTCGATCCTCGGACCTGTGGCGTGGCAATGCGAAGCACTACCACTAAGCCACTGGGCCTCTTCATTACAAAACAGGAAACTTTAAAACCAATAAATAAAGCAGTTTCAAAAAAGATAAAAAATATATCGTTGTCAATTCTTCCAAAGCGCTTCCAAAAAGTGGAACCGATAAAACCCCAAATACCCACCCCTCAATTAGATAAAAACCCTTCCTGCACTGGGCACAAAATAAAAGCCCCATTATATTTGTATTTATATAGGTCCGTAATCGACCGACCCAAGACATCATATTTCTATCTCTTTTTCAAAATAAAACAAGCACCGCACAAAAAAATATTCAAAAGCGATGGAGGAATACAAAACAAAATACACCCCTTTAAGAAATTATGATCTCGGAGAGGGAACATTAACAAACAGGAATTACTGAGAGTGTTTCTTTACAGCATCCCCCCACCCCCCATTGCAACTTATTTATTTTTTCATTACTCCCCCCTTCCCCTTTTTCTTCGGTTGCATATATTGGTGCCCCTTTTTACCAACCCCTTTACTTACTTTCGTTTTTATTAACGTAGAATAGAAGAGGAGTCGGTTAGTTTTGACGTGTTTTTTTC
Source organism: Oedothorax gibbosus (assembly GCA_019343175.1). Taxonomy (NCBI): domain Eukaryota; kingdom Metazoa; phylum Arthropoda; class Arachnida; order Araneae; family Linyphiidae; genus Oedothorax; species Oedothorax gibbosus. The sequence continues at coordinate 5,071,563 of CM033280.1, read as the reverse complement.
TAATTGAAAAAGAACTGGTCGTTGTACAGTCTCTGGACAAATTATTAGACGCACTGTATTTTTTTTAGGAATGATGAGAACATACCAAAGAATACCATATCATTAAAAAAGATGTCGATATATGTATTAAGTATAGCAGATAGTATTTTCTATTCAATAGCTTAAGTTTAGGAACACAAATGTCCTTCTAAAAGGTATTCTGTTCATCATTGATTGATACATGAAATCTTGCAGTGCGTCTAATAATTTGTCCAGGGACTGTATAAGGGCTTGAAATAATTTGGATAATAATTTAGTTGTTTCATGTTACGTAAATCAATCCTGCTTTCATTCCTGTATTTCGTTGGTGGTATTGCTGATTAGTGGATTGACACGGTAAGCTCCGCCTACTACCCATTGATTAACCAATCAAGGCATTACCTTCCTTCCGGTGGAACTGTTGCCATTCAAGAAATGAAACATGCCCATGGCCACTTTTAAAAAGCCATTCTGATATAAATACGAAAACACCAGCCAATAACTTTTAATACAAACTTCGATTAATATAAAATAAACACTACATTCCTTCTAAGTCTCAAGAAAAGATGTTAAAATAAATATAAAAAGTCCAAGGAAATGCTGGAAAAGCATGTAAATGTATATAGATTGGCACCAAGTACTGAAAACTACTTAGAGTATAATTATCAACGAAATTAACTTAAAAACAACTTAACAAAGTTCGCTCCTACACCATAATTACAAGAGATACGCAATCATCTTATGCAGAGTCGATGACTCATTAAAAAAGAAATTAAAGTAACCAAACTCTTAAAGTTTAGTAAATTCGTAACCTTTATAAAAGATAAGTGATTAAATTTTTTTGTCATTAAAAAAAACATACTACATTATTAAAATTTAGTTTAAGAACCTGCAAAAAACGGTTCTCCAAATAGAACACCCAGTCTCCCCAGACACAGAATTCCCCCTCCCCCTCTCTTGCAGCTCTTTGTTCAACTCCTACTCCTCCCCAACTAAAGAAGAGTCGATCAACCCCCTCTTAATTTACTGTCATTTCCTGCATGCGACAGGATACCAAAAAAAAAAATACAAGAAAAACCGCACAAAGATGGCGCCACGTAAGGACACACACCGCCATCCCGTAGATATTAATAACAATATAGGAAGCGAACCCGGATCCTGACAGTGATAGATGGTAGATTATCCTGAGTCGATGGGTCCGGCTAACAAATCAGCATGCAAATGAAGTGGAACTTCAAGCTTCTCTCCAAATAGCTCGACTGGCGCCATTTTTCAAGACCCCCTTATATTTATTTATCCCCCCCTTTTATTTTTTTTATTATCTCATCCTATCGTTTGAGGAAATCTTAAAACCAACCCCCGTTATCATTTCACTTCGAATCCGATAAATTCTCGAGGGTATAAAGGGGTAGGGAGTTCGGTCGTGGAGAAAATTAGAATCCTTTTTTTTCTAATGTCCCTTTATTGATGTGTTGTACCGTTTTGTTTGTCAAATTTTTCATGTTTTGAGAAATGTCAGTTTTTTTTTTTTTTTTTTTTGGGGGGGGGGGGGGCTTGAGAGTTGACAACGAGGGTTGAGGGATATTGATAAATGAGCTGATGCTAACGATTGACGAAACGACTAACTTGTAATGGAAACAATGATGATTTATATCGATAATGTTGTTGTAAATACTAGAAATGAATTATTGTAACATTTAAAAATGTATTCGAGTTATAAAGCCAAAAGCATCTACTCTGTACGAAATATCTTTGAAGATTCGCCAATTTTTTACTCTTTATTTTTTAGAGACATTATTTAAAATACTTTGAATTACTGATATGTATCATATAAGACATTCTGCAGACGAATTTTATTTTTAAATTTCACCATTTAGACCATAGATATCATGGTTAAAGTATTAGATTGGCAGTTCACGTGACCTCCAATGCTAACGACGGGACGCGCATGGAGGCCAAAATAAGAGGGCAAAATGGCCAATGTGGCTGCCACTTTAAGGAGAAAAATACTACGAAAAAATACCATTTAATTCTAAAATAACAAAAAAAATTCTAGAAAAGGATTTAAAGTCACTAAAAAGATTCCAAAATGCAGCTAGTATTTTTACGATATTTTTTTGTAATTTTAGAATTAAATGGAATTTTTTCGTAGTATTTTTCCTTAAAGTGGCAGCAATACTGGCCATTTTGCCCTCTTATTTTGGCCTCCATGCGCGTCCCGTCGTTAGCATTGGAGGTTACGTGATCTGCCAATCTAATACTTTAACTATGATATCTATGATTTTAGTCTATTTATCAATAGCTTAACAGACCACATCTCCTTAACAAAAAAACTCTAAGCGGGTAACAAAAAATTAAATTATCTTTTAACCTTTAAGTAAAACCTGACAGCACAGTAAATTCCATAACTTTTCCAATGCAACATAACAATACTTCATAAATAAACATATATAAAAACCAATACCAATGACATGCAAGGAAAAATAGTATAGTTAATCTTGTTTAGTTTATAAAAGCGTGTCATCGTTAACAAATTTACAAAAGAATAGAATAACCATTTCAAATTTATGGATAGATGATAAATAATCGCCGTAGGTCTGAGAAAAAGAAACTCAGCAATCTGTCTCTAACACGAAAAAGTATTCACTAAACAATTTGTAAACACCTCAGATGTATAACATTGTGACATGTCTAGACACCACGTCTAACTAGATGATAACCATACAATTGTTACCAAACTATGTTTAGTTTATAAAAGCGTGTCATCGTTAACAAATTTACAAAAGAATAGAATAACCATTTCAAATTTATGGATAGATGATAAATAATCGCCGTAGGTCTGAGAAAAAGAAACTCAGCCATCTGTCTCTAACACGAAAAAGTATTCACTAAACAATTTGTAAACACCTCAGATGTATAACATTGTGCATGTCTAGACACCGCGTCTAACCAGATGATAACCATACAATTGTTACCAAACTATGTTTAGTTATAAAAGCGTGTCATCGTTAACAAATTTACAAAAGAATAGAATAACCATTTCAAATTTATGGATAGATGATAAATAATCGCCGTAGTCTGAGAAAAAAAACTCAGCCATCTGTCTCTAACACGAAAAAGTATTCACTAAACAATTTGTAAACACCTCAGATGTATAACATTGTGACATGTCTAAGACACCACGTCTAACCAGATGATAACCATACAATATTGTTACCAAACTATTTAAAATATTGAATTGAATCTTGACATTTTGACCCTTTTAAATCTAGATTAAAAAAGAAACAGACAGATAAATAAATGTTAGCACTCTTGAGGTGTTGACAAAATAACAAGCTGCACTTATATGTTGAAGTTGTGACAAAACTAATCTCGATAACGTAGCAAAAAAGTGTAGTTAGCATTCATACCACTCCTCCCTAACTATCATAACTGAATGGGAGCACGTTTTTAGAGTTGTCAAAATCTGTTAGCTTCTCTGTCATAAGTTAGTTGAAACATTCATCTGGGAAAGATAACAAAGGGACAAAGGACACACATATACGGGAACACGTTGGTCTAAAGTAAACATGGCAAGACAGTTGGCAAATTCATTTGTGGCGATTTGTAAGCTGATTTATCAGGTTAAAGGAGGACTGAAGGATAAATATATTTTGTTTTGTGATGTCTGATTTATCTATCTTATTCGCGGGGTTCGGCAACAGGTTGCCTTTGGCATTGGTGACGAAATCGGAAATGGAGTGGCCATTGAAATCGGAAGGTTGAGCGATACGAGTGTTATAAAATGCCAATAAATCAAGCTATTGTTTTAAAATTCTTCCTCATTAAATAATTTAATTAAATTATATGTTAAGAAGTCTTTTAATCATTGTTTTCTACACTCTTAAAACAAAAGAGTGCAATCCACTCCTATAGGGGAAGTGCATTCGCACCGAAAGGAGTGAAATTACTCAGACTGAGTTAAAACCGCTCGTTTTAAGAGTGTAGGACGTAGATTGTTTCTTATTTCTTTACCATCGGCAAAAGAGTGAAATCCAGTCTATAGGGGAAGGCATTTCGGCACGAAAGGAGTGAAATTAACTCAGACTGAGTTAAAACCGCTCGTTTTAAGAGTGTAGGACGTAGATTGTTTTCTTTTATTTCTTTTACCCACTCGGCAAAAAGAGTGAAATCCAGTCCTATAGGGGAAGTGCATTTTCGGCACGGAAAGGAGTGGAAATTAACTCAGACTGAGTTAAAACCGCTCGTTTGTTTTAAGGGTGTAGTTTCTACATAAAAAGGTTACAACTTCACAACGTGCATAATGGTTAATAAAGATATTATCAAAGACGTTTACTGTACTTTGTCTGAAAACTGTGAGAAACTGTTTCAAGACAGATAAGCTAAACGTTATGATTGACGTTCTTATCTTTTATTAATTTTAAATTGTTATCGAAAGTAGAAGTGGAATGGCCACTGGAATCGGAAGGTTGCATGAAATAAGTGTTTTAAAATGTCGATAAAAAGCATTATAATTAACGTTTTTGTATTGAAAAATGCATTTTAAATCATTTCAATGACAAAGCATGAATCAACCTGTTGTTTCATAATTTGTCCTTATTAAATCATATTAATAAAATGCATATTAAGAAGCCTTTTAATCATTATTTCCTCTTTAAAATGTTACAACTTCAAAATCGAAAGACTAATAAATATATGTATCAAAGTCATGTACTGTACTTGATTGAAAACTTAACCGTTAAAAAGTTTGGTATAAGATTGCAACAGAATCCTGGAACTTTCGAGCTGCCATTACTATTTGGAGTGTGAATTGACCAGTTTTGTGGTGGTGATGATGATGTCGTGTCCATGGATAAAGATTATATGGGACCAAAGGTCTCATAGACTGCTTCAGCGATCTGCAGACAGTGGTCCTCGTAAAGGTCTTCGTAGGGCGAGTTGGTGATTTGCTGCAATTTTGCCAGGATGGCTGGACAAGAGAAAATATGTTTTGGATCCAGTTCCGAGTCGGGGCAGTTTCTGCAGATGGAGTATTTTCTAATTCCATCTTTTTGGATTTCCATCCCTTTGAAGTGGCCTGTCCTTAATCTAGTTAGGGTGGTCGCAGTTACCCTATAGGTGTTTAATTCGCAGATTTGGTGTTCAATTTTAACACTTCTGATGTTAAATTTTGCTTTGGCCACTGAGTTGATGTCATTAAGAGTGGTTGGTTGTGGTAAAACTATGAATTTGATACACTGTAAAAATGGTAAGACAACACTCCATATAATGGTGGCAGCTAGAAACGTACATGATTCCGGTGCAATCTTGCGCCAAAATTGTTAACTGTGTGTAAGAAAATTACACATTTTAGACAGAGAAGCTGATCGCTGTTAACTGAAACCAATGGGCATATAATATATTTTTTATTTTTAAATTGTTATCAAAAGAGTTACTCCAGTTATGTTCAACTTTATGAGTTTAGTAGTGTCAAAAACAAGCTGTAAAACATCTGGTACTAAAAGATCCTAAAAACATGCATCTACTTTTTCTATTCATGTCGAAAAGCATTGTAGCCGGACACCTCTGCACAAATTTAACGAGTACCCTTTTGCGGATCTAATAAAGAGCGCGCGAACGCAAACAGTGGGTGGGCACCGCATTGTACTAAAAAGAATTTCACTCTTTTAAAAAAACAAAACGTAAGCTATCGAAGAGAAGACAGGCTTACAAAAGATCATGTATGTTTGCTCAGGACTTTCGTGGAAGGATCAGGTAAATAGGCTTTTTCTTTCTGAAATGCCGCTACGGAGAAAGAGCCGTGTTTTTTTTCTAAGTCAGGTAAGGTCAGGTCACTTTCTTGAGCGCCCCATGCCGTTTTACGGCGATTCTGGAGCTGTAAAAACGCTTGTCGCTTACAAGCAGAGACGGACCACGAATGGATGTTTTTTTAAGATGCCAGTTAATGTACGTTTCTGTTATAATTTAATTTTTAATAGTCCTATACACTCTTAAAACAAAAGAGTTAAATCCACTCCTATAGGGGAAGTGCATTTTCGGCACCGGAAAGGAGTGGAAATTAACTCAGACCGAGTTAAAACCGCTCGTTTTAAGAGTGTAGGACGTAGATTGTTTCCTTTTATTTCTTTTACCCATTCCGCAAAAAGAGTGAAATCCACTCCTATAGGGGAAGTGCATTTTCGGCACCGGAAAGGAGTGGAAATTGACTCAGACTGAGTGAAAACCACTCGTTTGTTTTAAGAGTGTAAGCTTTGTGGAAAAGTACGGACATTTATGAAGCACAAACTTAAGAGATGTATACAGGTTTTGCATAGTTGGTTATCAAGATTTTATATAAATGGCTAGTATAAGTGCTGCTGTGTGTGACACAAAAAAATATACAAATTATCTTACATTGTAAAGTATTTCTGTAAAATTACAGCACATTTCCCGGTTATTTTTAACACCAGTGTTGTAATGTTTATTTTTTGTTGTTTATTATTTAATGTTGTTTGTTTTTGTAGCCAATTGATGTTTTCACGGCGAGTCACATGAAAAACTTACTCAAGCGCGCTCGAACAAAGATGGGTGCATCGTATCATTGCCAGTGAAACAAACGTTTTCGCCTGTACCAAACAATACATTTTACATCATATATAGGGGCTGGGGAGCCCAGTCGGTTAGGCATTCGCCTAGCATGCGAAAGGCCCTAGGTTCGGGTACGGGCATCGCCAAAATAGCTGCCAACCTATAAACGGCCCGTGCAGCCAAAAATGTCCGACGAATAATACCCCGTGTCGAGGGAGTACACGTTAAATATCCTTCAAAGTCCTAACGCTGCGTACGATCGCCCTTAACGGTTGCGTTGGGCTTGGTGCCTTCTCAGGTGTCGGCTCGTCACTTGACTGTGGTTCTAAAATACGACGCCCGTCGCCAATAGCCCTCGTGTAGCTCTAGTGAGACGATATTTCAAACTAAACTAAACATCATATATAAATATACGGCACAGTGATGGCAGAATTTTTATCATCACACTGTGAGAGTAATTTAGAGGGATTTTTTCCGTATTTTTTCTGCCTAACATCGGCTGCTACAGTTCATGGTCTCTTCCATTCTTTTCTTAAGATTCAAATTAACCCAAAAATTAACGCATCCAAATGTTTTGGGGTTTTTTTTTAACTAAAATCAGTGATGTGACCTCACAGAGGGTTAGGTCCTTCTGTGCCCACTTCAGCTCTCCTAATCAAGGACTCTGAGGTGCAAAGCATGCATGATGGCCAGATGGTAACCCTAAACGGGGCTTGTTTTGTTTAATAAAAAAAAATAGTTATTTAAGCAACTAGTGCCGAAAATAATACTTTATGAAGCGAGTGGCTTTTATTTCACGAGACCGTAGGTCGAGTGAAATAATGACAATAGCTTAAAAAAGTATTATTTGGCACGTGCTTGCTTACAATATTTTTTTATAATAAAGTTGCAAAAAAGTATTTCTACCAATCAGTGATTTTCATGACATCATTTAGTTTCCATGGCGATATTCGAAAATGCAAAGTGCTACACCGGATCAAATGTTACTATAAATATGCATGTTAAATAAAAGTATTGTTTGGCGTGAAATTTGTGTTCTTACTTTGGTCTTATTTAATTTCTTTTAATAATTTTTGTAGTACTTGTAGTTTCCATAGAGATATTAGAAAATGCATAAGTAATGAACCAATAGAAATAAGTGAGTTTCATGACATCATTTAGTTTCCATGGAGATATTCATGACATAATTTTGTTTTTCTACCAATCAGATACTCTTATATTTACTTTACCGCACTAGTGCCGAAAGTACTACTTTCGGCACTGTCTGTGACGTAAGCACGTAAAGTGTCATTTTCGCAACGATTTATAAATGAATATGATATAAAAAAGTGAACTTTTTTGCACGTTGTTATAAAAAAAAATAAGTTATCAACTTAGTTACAAACATTTTGCTTATGTAAAAAGAAAACATAAGGTCTCCATATAGAAGCGTAAAAAAGTTCAATTAACTCAAATGTTTTCTACTAAAAGTTAAAATTAAAAATATATATATTCTAAAAAGAAACCCGCAGCATGAAGAATCCCAATTCAAATTTTAAAAAAATAGACAATTTTCTTTCACAAAAAAACAAGTACGATAAAACGTCTTTTCATTTCTTGCCCATCCCTTAAGAGATATCGCCTTCTCTTAAACGGTTTCGTGGTGGTTAAAGTCTTGTCAAAGGCGTTGACCTTCGCCAAATGAGCTCTTTTCTAAATAAATACGGAGATTCCCCGCACTTTACTTTTTTTTATATACTCTTAGTTACTTGAAGGCACGCGCTCCGAAGCACTTTTCTTATTATTATACGCATTTTTTAAAGTTTTTTTTTCTTACAAAATCTAAAAGAAAAGGGGGAAAAGTCTGGCATGAATAGATTGTCCCGGATGCGGTGTTTGAATACACAAATGTAATTTAATTTTTTTAATTAAATTTTTTTGTAAGCTTAATTTGTTTAGAATTCTTGGTTAAATTCGAAATGGAATGTCGCGATTGTCTGTGAAATTAATTTTTGAAAAATTACTATGAAACCGAATGTCACAATATTGTGTTTTTAAAATATTAAACCATAAATTACCGAACTATTTATATAATTTTAATTGCTAATTTAATAATAATTTTTATTCAAATCATTAAACGATAAACATTATAGTATAAATATATACACCAAGAGGGAAAACGAATCCCGTTCAGATAAAGAGAGAAAAAAAACTAAAGAAAAAGAAAACAGTACAAAAAGATGTCAAAATTAAAAATTACCAAGCATCAAATTAAAAAGGAAATAAAAATACAAGTAGTCAAAACAAAAAAAAAACTTCAAATAGAAATTTTGAAATGTAGCAAACTTTTTATATTAGTTAAGTTGTTAGGTAAACAAATTGTAAAGTTTACGAGCAAGATACAAAAAAATGTCAACGAAAGATATTTTTAAAAAAATTTTGAATTTGAAATATTTCATTAGATCTCGTATTACGATTTTTGTTCTATAAATCTACAGATGTGTGTATTTTGATGCATAGATAAAGACAAATTTAGAAATAAGCATTATGTCTAATTGGCAGTAATTGCAATGGTCTCAAATTTGGAGATTCAAGTGAATAAGAAATTAAAAGTTCAAAACATCAATTTTGAATTAAAACTAAAAGAGGGTAAAGTTTGTGTTAATTTTAATTTTCATTTGTATAATTTGTATTTCTTTTGAATCATTAGCATTGAAATGATCTTGCATTTATTTTAAGGAATGCGGTTTTGCTTGGAAGCAAACAGTACTATTAAAAGTTTAGATACACTTTTTAATTTAGAAACGTAGAGTGAAAACTTTTACCAAACGTTCGCCTGTCCGTCATTTAACAAATGATAAATAATAATTGAATTTTGGAAAAAAAGGAAAATTGGCAATTATGGTGAAAAAAAGTTGTTAACTAAGAACACGACTGAGAACATTCTTGTTTTCGCCTAAAAATAGGTGTTTTTTTTTAAATGTAAAGTTAAATAATATGATAAGTTTCGCTTCCATATTTTTACAGCAAAAAATTACATAATTATTCTTTGAACTTCAAAAAATTTAGAAAAAGATAAAGACAAATCTGCGGAAGAAAATTAATGAAAAGGGTTAATTTTGACGTTTAAATGTTATATTATAACTAGCTAAAGGAATTTGGCGATTTTCTTTCCAAGATGCATAAATAGTGTTTGTATGAGGTTTTAAGTAACAGTTACTGTGTAAAAAAAACCCTACTTGTTTAACTTTATTATCGGAACTATCGCTTTATAATGTAGCCATAACCCATTACCGTGTCAAATAACAAAGATGTTATAAAACGCGACAGGTGCGCTATCAATGTTAATCATTATAATCGTGTAAAACATTTTGAATACATAATATTTAAATGTGCACAGCTATAATATTTCAATAATTACATGTATATTTACCAAATTAATAAAAAATATAACGTCTAATACCTTTAAGACAGATTTAATTTTAAACACGCGTTTAAGAGTCGATAATAGCATGTAATTATTCTATGATGCCCTGTAATTATTTATTGAAGATTGAACCTGTCAAGTTATAATCACTACAAAATTGCAACAATCTGGATCGAAACTCCTTCCTCTTTAAAGTTAAGGTCAAAGTATGGAATTCTTGAAACTTTGAAATCAATTCATTTGATTTCTAGCATAATCTATAAGAGAAGAGGGGTTTCAAGGAACGTAAGTAAATATTCGGTACTTTTTAGAGAACAGCTAACGTTTTATAAAATTTAACGCTCACAGCGGTGTACATTTCTCCAAGCTGTGTTTGTAAGCAAGACAACTATGTAAAGTGGATTTTTTTACAATGTTTCAAAATGAGTTAAGTTTGAATTATCGTCGCACTAGAGCTACACGAGGGCTATTGGCGACGGGCGTCGTATTTTAGAACCACAGTCAAGTGACGAGCCGTTTCAAAATGAAAAGTGATTTTGATATAGTTTAATACTGCAGTTTAATAAGCTACTTAATCTGTAAATTTTTACAAGTGTATACAATGATTTTACGTATAAAAAGATTCATAACTTGAAAGCATTTTTTTAAAATTTTCAATGTTAGCTCTGGGAAATTGTCAATTCAATATTTTTTAAAATTTATAATGTTGGTTGATTGTTCAAAGGTCATCGTGCTAGAGCTGTTAATAAGTGTGTTTGTAGCTATGTCTCTTTTCACGCCAAATTCTTACCAAAAAGGCGCCAAATGAGCTAAAAGGTTTAACATGTTTATGATGGAAGTTACGATAACTATTATGCGTACATTTTATAGCGTATGTTTTTATTTTGGATTTTTAAGGTAATAGTATAAGTAACAATATTTTATACTTTATAACGAGCGGGAATAATAACATATGTTTATTATCCTATAATGGATTAAATTGTACATATACTTTGATAAATTACAAAAAAAAATTTAGTCCGTGCGAAGAACGGGTATTTATTTGCTAGTAGGGGAATAAAATTTTGAGTTGAGTTATCGTCGCATGCAAACTGCGCGAGGGCTATTGGCGACGGCCTTCATAATGTAGATCTATAGTCAAGTGACGAGCTGACAACTGAGTAGGCACCCAAGGTATATTTTTGGGCGACATCGTACGCAGCGTCGGGGCTCTGGAGCATATTTGACGAGGACTCCCTCTATACGGAGACTTTATTAGTCGGACATTTTTATAGGTCAGCAGTTATTTTTGGCGATGTTTGAACCCGAACCTGGGACCTTTCGCATGCAATGCAACTGTGCTCAACAACTCCCATAAAATTTCGGAACATAAGTTTCTGTGTATCTTAACTTATTTTCTTCAATTTTCGCTTAATTTTAATTAGCAATTGGACGAGCATATGCTAAAAAAGATTAAAAATCCTGTTTGAATTTACTGTACCAATTACAACCTTTGATACATTGAAATTGAATATGTCATTGAAATACATCCCCTTCCTCTAGTTTTCCTCAAATAAAAAAGAATAAGTCAATTATTTAGTTTAGTTTTGTTTTAGTTTGAATTATCGTCGCACTAGAGCTACACGAGGGCTATTGGCGACGGGCGTCATATTTTAGAACCACAGTCAAGTGACGAGCCGACACCTGAGTAGGCACCCAACGCAACAGTTAAGGGCTACATCGTACGCAGCGTTAGGACTTTGGAGGATATTTAACGTGCACTCCCTCTACACGGGGTATTATTCGTCGGACATTTATGGTTGCACGGGCCGTTTATAGGTCGGCAGTTATTTTGGCGATTCCCGGACCCGAACCTGGAACCTTACGCATGCTAGGTGAATGCCTAACCGACTGGGCTCCCCAGCCCCTAAGTCAATAATTAGTTATAAGCATAAAATATAAGAGATTTGTAATGGGATTAATGAACCAATGCCTAGGAACTTGTGGTTATTTTACTTTAGCCTTTCGTAGACAATCCGAATTTCTCGGCAATGATCGATCAAAATGATGGATATGAAATCACCTCAGAAAATCAATTGATGAGCATTGTAGCCTAAAATGGCGCGAAATCTGACGGAAGGCATCCCGATCTTCAACTTTCTTAGAACCAAAAGGTAAATTTGTGATTATTCAAAAGCTTTTAAATTACTTCGATTATTCATGGTTAGGCAGATATGATGAGGTTAAAACAATTCTCAGAAATATTGTAATGGTTTGTTCTTGAAGTTTCTTTGGTGATATCCTAAGGTGTTTCGTGCCATAGAGACGAGTTTGTTGCAAGTTGAATATTCGTTAGATTAAAATTTTCTGGGCCGTGTGGTTAATGTGATTATCAAATGGTTGGATGGTTTTTGATGTAAAGAACTGTATTTGGTGTGATATTTAATATGATTTATTTTCAAAGTTAAGATGCAAATATCAATTAACATCGCAAGTTTGTAAAACAAAAATTGGACTACCTTTTAAAAAGATTTTTTTTTTCAAAACTATCATTAATAAGATTATCGTATACTTTTTAAATTTTTATTTGACTCGTACAAAGAAGCAAGTACCCTTCAGCTTAAAGCACACACACATATTTTTTTATAATTGCGTGAAAAAAATCCGATATTTACACTATAATTTTAATATCAGACGCGTGCGAAAAGTTATACTTTTTAGAAACAGTGATAAAAAATTACTTTTTTTCACCCAAAAGCAGTGAAAAAAAAGTACTTTTTTTCACTCTTTTCATAAGATGCCAACATTTCAAGTAAAATAATCTTCATAAAATCCAGAAATTTATTGATCTGCTTTATTTATAAATATTATGCGCGTGAATTTCATTATTATTTTTATTTTTGAATCAGTATCCATGTTCAAATGTTTGACTTTAAACTTAAAAATAAGTTTGCCTTTTGTAGTTCACGCCGATGTATCGATGCCGATCTTCTTTACGTAAAAAAAATTAGCACGTGAATTATTTTTGAACCAATGAGATTTGATTTTTTTCACGTAATTATAAAAAAATAGTGTATGCAACAAGTGTGAAAAGTAACACTTTTTAAAACACGTGTCATTATTTCACTCGCTCGTGAAATAAAATCCACTAGTTTTAAAAAGTGTTACTTTTCACACTTGTTGCATAAATAACTATTGTCAACAGGTTTGAAGAACTCGTCGCAGTCTCTAAAACTTTAAATGTGTTTGGAAATACTAGAATCCTTGATGCACAAACAAAATTCTAGTATCTTTTTCAAACATACAAAACTACCAAACCTATCCTCCGTTCCGACTAATTACAGTCTTGTACTTGGCACTAAATTTATCATTAATTTACATGCTAAAACAGATACTTTCGGAAACTTTTCACTATAATAATTTTTCGTGACGGAACGCCTTCCTAAAATTAATCTTGTATTGATAATGTCTAAAGTTAATAAATTGAGTGACTCATTTCTTTATAGTTGAAGACGACGTCCATTTAGCGAGTCTATTCAATATACACTGAAGAGCCAAAATAAATGGTATAGGCATACATCTGCAGATAAAGGTGTAGAAAACCAATCGAAGTTCGTCGCTATGTTCAGCAGCGTCTATGTGCTGCTATCGTGACAGGTAATAAAAAGTGAAGGGATTTTGAAAGTATCGGGGGTCGAGAAATGGAATTCCATATCCATGCATCTCCGAGGTGGAGATGAATTTTGGATTTTCACTTACGACAATTTCCCGAGTGTATCATGAATATCGATAAACCAGTAAAACATCAAATCTACGACATAGCTTTGACCTTAAAAACATCATGCAAAGCCGGGTCCATTGACAACTGATCATTAAATGCGATAAACGTCTATGTCGATTCTATGTTGTACCAGTGTCGACTTGTTAACCATTTAATGAATATTCACCTATATGGGCTTCTGGAGTTGTATATATCACGTATCCGCAATATATCATGTTTAATGATTTTCGTCCGTCGTCGATGATCCGTTTTTGCATGATCTTTTTTAGGCCGCAGCTGTGTAGTAGTTGTAATGTTTTACTGGATTATCGATATTCATGGTACATGGTATACTCGTGAAATTGTCGTAAGTGAAAATCCAAAATTCATCTCCACCTCGAAGGTGCATGGATATGGAATTCCATTTCTCAACCCCCGATACTTTCAAAATTCCTTCAATTTTCATAACCTGTTATGATAGCAGCACATAGACGCTGATGAACATAGCGACGACCTTCGATTGGTTTTCTACACCTTTATTCGCAGATGTATGCCTATACCAGTTATTTTGGCTCTTCAATGTATGTACATTACAGAAATTTAAAATTGTCCAGTGGAACATTAACGAATTTTAAATACACCCAGTATAAATATATCATTGTTTCTCAAAACAAAAGGTCTACCATGTTTTTATACTGTTGTTGTCCATGACTGGGACATTCCCCACCCTAAATAAATAACTTCAGTCCCCCAGAAATTCCTTTTTAGCTTTGACAAAAGAAGCCCAATCCAACAGCAGCTGAAACGAAACATAGAAATCCGATAAATCAGGGACGTTTCTGTCAATAACGCAGATTAGGCGCGTCGTGGTTATTCGCGGTTCGTGGCACAGTCATCAAGATATTGGCGACTTATTCGGCCTATGATTTATTCCTGGAGATAAGACCGCAATCATAAATACGAGACACTCGTGGAGGCTAAATGAGATGCAGATGCTTGGCGTGAAAGACATGTGAAGCCGTCTGAAAAATTGCCAAATTAGGCGATGCACCCAAACGAAGTGATGACCAAGCTTCTTACCGTGACGTAGTTTGTATTGAGATATGGAGTTGAATTATCGTCTCTCTAGAGCTACACACATTAAACAAACCCCTCCCCCATTTGAAAGCAAATTAACCATTTGCGCAGCTCCTAGGCAGATTTATAAAATACTAATAAATTTGTATTTAAAAATGAGGAGACAGGGCCGACCTTAGGGATGTGTCGCAGGTGCTTTCGCACAGAGTCTCGAACTTTGAGAGAAGCCTCACACCTACTCAAAATTGCAAAAATAGATTTATTCAGCATCAAAAGAAAGGTAAGGTATCATCCCGTCTACCAGATAAAGCTAAAAAAAATCTTTAGACTTAATTTTTTCAAATTAAACTATGAAATTTAAAAAAAATAGTGTAAACACAATAAATTTATCAAATTATAATAAATAATAACGATGTATAGTATTGACAGGGGATAATAATGGGTTTGGTGAAAATGGTTGACTGGGAAATCCCAAAGTAGGTACTAAAAGAAGTTTAAACTTGTTTTTTTCGTACAAAATAAACAAGTGTTAGTTACATTATTGTAAGTTATCTTTTGAAGATAATTGTGAAATTTTCATTTGGAATTCAAGGTGTTTTTCATCTACAAATGGTGGCCCTGAGAATATGGGGTAGATTCCTATTAGAAAGCGCCGAATCATTCGCCAAGCATTTCGTTGAGGGCTTCAGTTGGCCAGTCGGTTTCTACATTGTTTTCTACCTCTCAGCGCATCCCCATCTTCTTTTACCTCCGAGATTAATTGGGGCGAGTGTCGCTCGTATTTCCGTCCGATCCATGTCGAATGCGCAATAAATTCATTTCCATCTGGGCATTATCTGGACGCCTTTTATTGCCCCCTCCTTTTTATGACTCGTGGTGGTTTGGGGTGATCGGAGATGTAAATGGGGATGAAATGTCGAGACGGATGAGGAGGAGAAGAATACGACTGTGTTGGAATCTGTTTCCTCAACTGCATACTTGCCAACACTGAAAACATTGCATTTCCGATTAAAGTGTTTACAAAAAACAAAGCCCCTTGGGATGTTCCATCTTGGAGCATCTCTTAGTTACGAGGGGTTTTTCGCAGAAGCATTTTTGATACTTGTATCTTCAATTATGCGGCTAAACCGTACATTTTGTTAAGTATGCAATTGAAGGATAAAAAAAGATCGAAACAGCTATGATATACGGTCTCTATTTGGCGATTTGCGTTACATTGCCAAGCAACGAAAATGCCCAAATGTGGTGAATATTCCTCTTCATATTTCACGCAACTCGATAGGTATAACAATTAAATTTTGCAAGCTCGTAAAAATCGCCAATAAACAGACCGTCCATTTTTGTCATAGCTGCACTAAAGGATCAAAAGTTCAAACTTGATTTTACTTCATGATTTTTTTAGCTATTTGGACCAGGATTTCGTTTTTGGTTGTCAATTAGGGCAATAAAATGGAACACATGGTATTTTCAAATATCTTTTTTTCAATTAATTAACCTGTTTTTTATAGCTCATATTTAATTTAAACTATAACAAACTGCTCCTGAGGTCTTTGGAATAGTTTCAACTCAAGACTAAATCAATCAGTATTGTCCTAACAATTTTGGCTTATGATGCAATTACTTTTATATTTATCCTTACTCAAAATGCTAAAATTCCACTTACAAGAAGGAAAGCCAACAAGACCAACACTTTATTAAACTTCATTTTTACAGAGCTACAGTATCCAATTTTATGATACACGGTACATCAAACCGGGACTCGCAGATTTTAAGCCTAATTCCGAATGTCCACGGGACAAGCCGTATTCGGACCCCACAGAAATTGCGACGAAACTTATAATTAATAACTGCTCTTAAATAAGAGCACATCCTTGATTCACGAAGTTACGAGTGATTCAGATGTGAAGAGCATAGGATGGTGATACGATAGATTGTCCGCCCCTGTTACGCTATTGGAATGTCCCCTTAACTGAATTTGGCTGATGATGTATGTACTGATAATAAAGCAGTAATTGACATTCTTAAACAGCAAAGGACATCCACGTATAATAAATATTCTATTTTGAAACGTTATTGTATTCTTGAGAATGGGGGGAAATAATTGACTTAAATTTAGCTTATCACAATTTAAAGCAATGAATGTTCAACGATCTAAAATAGTTGGTATAATGAATGGTCAATAGATAAAATTACGGGGTAAGTTTTACATGTTGCTTCAAGTTAAGGTTGGTAAGGTTGGTTAAATTACAAAAGTGACCAATGCGCACTAATTTTTTTATGAATGAAAGTTTTGCAGTCCTATCAATAAATTTTATTGCAGAAATATTTGAACTAATGTCATTTCCAAAAAAAAAAAAAAAAACGTTTTCTTCCATTTTAGGAAATTTAAAATACAAAGTGACAGGTGTTTTGGTCTATAAAACTATACTTCAATTTATATTTTTATATCAACTTTGAGTTTTAAGCTATTTCCACAAATTCACTATATAGTACTAAATGTATCCTTCAATTTCTTTGAAATATTAATCACCCACCAGACCACAGTTGAGTTCAAAGCGCAAAACTAAGTCCCCAGTGAAGTTTCAATTTTAGTAAAGCTGCGTTCTTTTTCAAACAATGTGGACAATTAGCTGTAACTAAAGGTACTTTCCGAGACCTACCCATTTCCAAAATGTTCGCTAGTAAAACTTGTCCATTTTTCTTTTCTGGTTTCTTGATTTCCCAAGTGAACCATTTTAGACTTTATTTTACATCACATTCCTAGAGGCCATGAATTTTAGAGTCCAATTCCTTCCAGAGTTCAAATTATTATAAAAAGAAAATAGGAAATATTGTAACAATAGAATATACAGTCCCTGGACAAATTATTAGACGCACTGCAAGATTTCATGTATCAATGATGAAAAAATACCTTTAGAAGGACATTTGTGTTCCTAAACTTAAGCTATTGAATAGAAAATACTATCTGCTATACTTAATACATATGTCGACATTTTTTTTTTAATGATATGGCATTCTTTTGTATGTTTTCATCATTACTAAAAAAATACAGTGCGTCTAATAATTTGTCCACACAGGAACTGTAAATATTAAAGCGCTAAAAAATAAACTCGCAGGCCACCTGTTATATGCTCATATGCCAAACTATACCAAAATTGTTGTTAAATTAGCAAATGTTTTTTATATATAATGAAGAGTGGTATTGAACGACATTAATTCTATATGAAAACAAGATTAATCTGCTTACAATGATTTCTATTTTTAAAAAAATAATAGAAGGTCTTACATTTTCAGAAACATTTCAGTTAAGGCGAAACGTTTTCTGAATTTTAGCTTCCACACACACACTACGTTTATAACGTAAGAAGTGGAAGATATTATAATCGTTCAGTCCGTCTGTCTGTTGTCCGTCACCCACTTTCATAGCCCAAACTACAAATGCTACGGACAAGTGTGTGATACGTCAAAAATATCAGCGAAATTAGAATTCATTAAAAATTTCAGAGAAGAGTTCGAATTCGAAGTACTTCAATTATTTAAATACTGCAAAACTGAATGCTCATTTAAAAAGCATAGGAAGCCATTTTTATTAGAATTAAATCACCATTGCCAAGCAACAATCGCTCGATAAACTTAATTCTTTTAGACAATAAATTAAAATAAATTTATTTTTGCGACATCGATCAGTTTGAAATGACGTCAAATATATTTCACTACGAGATTCTTTGTATGTGGATATGAAATATTTTCATTCTATTTAAAAGCGAGGAATATTACATATTTGTTCTTTGAAATATAAATTAATTTTTGCAAACGATAAGTAATAATTATTGAATTTTCGAAATAAAATAAAAGAAACTAGCCAAATTTAGCATATAATGTTTAATAGAACTAATGCTGCGATTGGCGCCTTTTTACCTGTTAAACACAACTGTTGTGTGGGAGCGGGTTAAGAGACAGATTCTGTTACAAACCTACTTGTTTTTTTCATTACACTTGGGTATAGATTTAGATCTCAAACTCCCCTACGATTGTCAGAATCAAGGACTATATAATTATGACAGAGAGCAGCATCTATCTCCATACATCAGCTTTAATTTGTCATTAATTACTGGATGGCCGCAAGCGAATGATGCCTTCCCAATCTTAAGATGTATAAATTTTCGATGGGGTGTCAACTTAGTGGTTGTCAAACATTGGCGTGAAAAGTGCAGCTTGTCCTTTGTGATGGCTTCATTCCCGTGTGGTCGGCTTATATGAAAACTTTGAATGTCATAAGTTAATCAAAATTGAACCCATGTTAAAATGGCCTTTTTAAGTACCTTTTTCTCAGAATCTATTTGATACTTTTTAATGAAATTTTTACTAGTTATTAAATGGATGTTTAACTATACTTTACTGGAGGCATTAAAAAAAATTGTTTAGTTTTTAAATTATAAATTTTTTAGTGAAACTACATATTTTTGAAGTAAAAAAAACATCAATAATATTAAAAAAAAGTAAGATAGTTATACTCAAATCCCTCCAGCGAATTTTAGAAACCAACTTCTTAAATATGTATAAAAAATCTCAGATGTTACTGTAGTAGATTCTAAGAAAAATGTACATGAACATTGAAAAAGTTTGAGATATAATGTTTAAAGTAACCAATAGTGTTTTTACCTATAGGAAACATAAGGGGATTTTACCGAAACAATTTTTTTTAAAAATATATTAAAAATACTTCTAGTACTTGAAACTTTTATTTTAAGATATCGTTGTAAAGCTTAGATTGTATAGTTTAAGAAACACTAAAAACATTGAAATATCATTTTTGAAAAAATTTTGGGGTCTGGTCCCCCTTAATCATGGAGCGCTGTGGTCTTTGAATAAGGAATAAATTCATTTTTCAGAATTAACAAATCTGATTATTTGATTTCTTTTTTTAACTTTTGAACTTAGGACGCTACAAAAGAGAAAAAAACTTTTACTTTTACAACGGAGCTGTTTTATGAGAAAGAAACCCATTATTAAAATTGTACGAAATTCGAATTTTTATATGGGCTCAAAAAAATTAACTTCAATTGTAGTTAAGTTGATGTACCAATTAGCATGATGTGTGATAATAGCTACTGCTATTGGTAACGTAACCTCTACGGTAATTTCAATTCCAATGGGATGGGAATTTTGTATAGATATAAAGATTTAAATAAAACAAATGTTGAAAGGGTTATTTTTTTTTTCAATTTCGTTGCTTCCTTAGCATTGCAATAGGGTACTTGACTGTATCTCTAAAATACCTTCCAATATTAAATTAATTATAGTTCGAACCCAAAAATAACAAACGTACATATTTTTTGCAAAGTTAAAAGTCTTTAAATAATTTATAAAAATCAATTTAAAATTGCATTTTTTTCATCGGTACGTCACGTGATCACAAACACGTTGATTTGGCTGACTTCACTAGTATATATAACCAAACCGGTGTGATGTTTTCTTTTTTGCTTGCAATTAAACTGGATTTAATCTAATTTACTATTAAAATAAGAATTATATAGATAATGGAAGGAGGTTTTACAGAAGCGGATAGTTCAAATTTGTTTACAGTAGATTCTAAAATGGTGTTTCAAAGGTTTTTTTTATAGTTACTAGTGACGTCATAGATACCATGTGACAGCCACAAAGCGTCATTTTTCGTCCTAATTTTAAAATTCATTTTTCTCCCTTTTTATGGGGTATTTGAAAAAAAGAAATATGGGTCTAATATTTTTGGCAACAGAATATTTTAAGCACATAATTTTTTTTTGTCAAATGCCCTATTGAAAGTCCATGGAACAGAGTGACGAATTTTAAAGATTTGGTAAAAGTTTACAAGAAACAAACAAGTAAATGCCCTCGCAAGCCAATGAAAGGGATTCAACGTACCATCGAATGGGGTAACTTTGGCACAAGCATAAAACACTATAGTTAAACTCATAGTTTCCTTGCACAGAAGTCACGACCACGGTCGGAGCTATAAAACGCGCGGAGCAATCAGATGAAGACATAATAAAACAACTGAAATTTCCTCTTCATCTGATTGCTCCGGACGTTTTATAGCTCCGACCGTGGTCGTGGCTTCTGTGCAAGGAAACTATGAGTTTAACTATAGTACTGACTTTCTTTCTGAATATTTTTACTCAGAGATGAAGACAGAGTTGGCTCTCATTAAAAAAAGCCAAGCACATTTTTAAAGATTGTATTTAACGAGAAATTATCGCTTGGGCCAAAGTTTCCCTATTCGACGGTACCTTTTAAACTGTTATGTTATATGATGAATAATTTTTCGCATTCAAAAACTATACTTCGATTTAGCATGTCCTTTTAAAAAAACTTTTAAATTACTGCTGTCCCCTCATCCTAGTTCGTCTCACTCCCATGGAACGATACACAAAAAGAATTACCCGAAGAAAATAATGAACAGCAAGATTTATGCCAATCAGATAAACTTTCGATGTTTCCAATGTAGCCTGGCCTCCATCTTTTTTTATTGATCTTTTTTTTTGGAAAGCGAGAGTAACTTTTACGGAAGTAAAACATCCCATAGTCTCCGCCTTCCCTTCATGTCGAATATAGGTTCTTTATCAAGAGCTGCTATTTTAGAGATAAGAATGGATTATAAATTTTTAATGAGGGCCAATTTTGTGGTAAATATACTTTATAAAACGTCGTCTTTTTCTAAATTGTGTATAACTTACTTTGAAAACAGTTTCCAATTTAATTTTCAAAACATTTCTACGACACTTGTAACTTTTTTTCTCTCCAATGGGGCTGCAATATTGGCGGTCAAGCCTTTGCAGACTCGCCATATTCCCCAGAACTGAGAACCATTTTATTGTGGCACCATCTAGGCGACTCTCGCTACCAATTTTGACGCTCAGATTACAAAACTTGTAACTTATATAACTTGTGTATTACTTGTAACTTAAAAGTAATAAATTTACTTTGTGTACCTGAAACATAATTTATCCTACAAATATGCGATACCTGAAAGAATATATAGCTGTTTATATTACTATTTCTCTACACTGTTAAAAATTAGGCACTTTGTTTCACCAAAAATATGGTTCCTAGTAGCTGCAACGGCTGTGTGGTGAAACGTCAAACCATATTTTTGGTATTCGGTTGAACCATTTCTCAGGTGTTTGTTTCCAAATCCAGAAAAATAGTTCAACCAAACACCGAAAAAAGGTGAAACATTTCACCACACAGCCGTTGCAGCTACTAGGAACCAATATCATGGTAAAAGGAACGAATATCATGGTGAAACCAAGCACAAAATTTTTAACAGTGTAGAGAATTAAATACCAGGAGATAAGGATGCTTCAAAGAATCTGCTCCCGTGTGATTTTTTTTCGAAAAATGAATGTCGTACGTTTTACAGAAGAATTAAGTGTAATATTTGCGTAGTTACAAACAATTTTCGAATTACGAATTACACACTCATCTTAAGTTTTCCTGATATTAGAAAGAAAATCCAACGGAGTCAGATTTTATTTACTAATACAAGTTAACTTCTGTGGTAAACTATAAAGGGTATAGTTTACCGTAGACATTTACGGTAAACTATACACCTGTGAAATCGTGAGATTACCTTTAATTTTATTTTTCGCACGAGCATTTAAAAATATTTTATATCACGTGACTTAACGGTTTCCTTGGAGATTTGAATTTTCTGTTTTCGAAAAAAAAAAAGTGACATTCCATGAAAATTTGTGTTTTGAAAAAGCTGCTTTTTATCATTGTAAAGATTTTAATGCTTGGTGAACCCGTGGTTTAAGTGTTAAAATAGTGTGAAACTACATTGTATAAGTAGCAAGGAATAAAAGTTGTTTTTGTTAACTAAGTGAAGACTAATTCCAGTAAGAAATCTTCACACCTATTACGTTTAAAGATACAAAAATAATTTATACTTTTTAAGTTACAAGTAATATTGTATCCCAAGCATGCTTGGGAACTAAACACTGGGGGTTACGCGTAAGGCTGACCATCTTACCGGGACATATGCCTAGCACCCCAGAGCCCTAGGTCACGAAAGCTGAAATGGGCACGGCAGGCCTTGGCCTACTAATGGGCTGTTGCGCCGAGGAGTTTTTTAATATCATTGAAATTGTGAAAAAAAACTTTTTTAAAGTTTAAAACTCATGACGACGTGTCACGTCGACGCGTCCTTATTATGAGGGAGAGGACCCCGTAATAATTAAATACCGTATCGCTTCAGTCTAGCGTAAAAAACAAGTTAAAAGCAACAAAACATTCCTATATTTAACATCTCTACAACGTCTCTTTTTTTGCTTCTCTGAAACAAGGCAATCATTTAAATGCATCGGAGAGTTCGGGGTTAAGCCAATCCAATGCCTATCGGTCACACGATAACATAAATAAGTCTTACCTTACTAAGAAGTTCCAGACGCATATGGGACGTGACGCGTCACACAGTTAAACTTTCAAAATAAAAATTGGCTATTTTCATTAATATCTTATCACAAATTCAATTAACATTTTTTATCGTTTTCTAATTTTATTTTCAGTTCGAAGAACAATTATGTAAAATAGCTTGAGTCAAATCCTAAAAAAATCGCTAAACACAGCATCCAGCTATAATTTAAACTTCTAAAAGCCAAATTCAACTATTTTCCTTACTATTATTTCGTAATTATTTTAATATTATTTATCGTCTGCTCGATTTATTTGTAGTTCGAAAAATAATAAAATATTTATTAATAACAAGAATAATGAAACTACTCCAAACTGCATTAAAAAAAATACGAAATGTAAATTAAAGCTATAAGCATAATTGTATACAAAAAATATGCCTTGCCACTTTCTTGGTAAACAATTAATGAGCAATCAAAGAATCACTTTGTGCTACATTTTATGACGCCATTCCAGAATGATTCATGAAACAATTATTTTGCTTCAAATATTTTTAAATAAAGTTTCTCATGCCATTGTTGATTTGGCAACAGTGATTTAAATGACTGAAAATTGAATTTCAATGCTAATTCAATGGGAAATTCGCCGACCGATAGTAGATTTATGTCCGTCCGGACGTACAGACAGGCGGACAAAAAGTATGAAAGTTGGGTCTCTGAGGTCATAGCTTTCTAACAAAAAAAGAATTTTTATTACAGAACCTATTTTGGAAGATGGGTACGGACAGACGGACGGACGGACATCGACCGCATGTCAATACCTACTTTATCATTTTTTTTAATTCTTTCGAATTAAAAAAGAAGTAGGCTAAAAAAAGACTAACTTAAATATCTTTTCCCACACCAATTTCATCTCCAAATTCTATTTATATTACCAAATTCAATATTACTACCTCAAACACGTTTTTGAGTAGGCAATCATCATTTTTACATGGAAATCGAAACCACACGTTTACAAAAACGAACACAAATGAACTGACTGACATTCAGCGTTTGAAATTCGTAAGAGAATCAAACAATAAAAAGTATGGTGGGGTTGGTGATATGAAATTGCCAATTTACTCCATTTCCGATTATACATCCATAGGTCAGTCATAGGTCTATGTAATCAGTCATTCCGTTGATCTTTTTTTGGTGCGAGTGTTTCGTCGATTTGTTAGATGCAAGTAATACTTTGGGATAAATATATAGTGGGAGGATTTGTTGAAAGGAAAAATTACAGCTATCATTCATCATTCTTTCTTGGTGTGTAGGTTCGGTATCAGTTCCTGAAACTGATGTTCAAGTTGTCATTTTTAAATGTTGATTTGGAGTTTTGGATTGTAGTTGTAATCAGAATGGTTTGATGTGTTGTGCTAGTTCCGGGACAAGTTTTTGATAATAGTTATTTTATTGTAATCTCAAGATTGGAATAGTAAGCCCAAAAATGATAAGTTAAATAGCGAGTGAAAAAGCTGATAAAAGTTCAAAAAAAATGTTGTTAGTGTTGTTACCAAATCCATGAGCACAAAAGTCTTAAAAAAAAGACAAATACACTGTTAAAAATTAGGCACTTTGTTTCCCCAAAAATATGGTTCCTAGTAGCTGCAACGGCTGTGTGGTGAAACGTTAAACCATATTTTTTGGTATTCGGTTGAGCCATCTCAGGTTTTTGTTTCCAAATACAGAAAAAGGGTTCAACCAAACACCGAAAAAAAAGGTGAAACATCTCACCACACAGCCGTTGCAGCTACTACGAACCAATATCATGGTGAAACTAAGCACAAAATTTGTAACAGTGTAGAGGACTGGAGTAGATATCAATTTTTCCCAGGCCAAGTCAGTGTAAAATGTGATAGGGAGAGTCCTGTGCAGAGTTACACTTTGTGCACGTTAAATAGGTCTTCCTCCCAAGTTCAAAAGAGAGACACTGGATGTGTCCACTTATGAGCCTGCTTATGGTGGTAAAAATATAGTAAGCATCGATTACAGACGAAATATTTACGTATTGCGGTTAATATTTGAACAAATAATTTCTCTAGTAACCTACACTCTTAGAACAAACGAGCGGTTTTAACTCGGTCTGAGTTAATTTCCACTCCTTGCCGAAAATGCACTTCCCCTATAGGAGTGGATTTCACTCTTTAGTTTTAGGAGTATCTTTTATGAACAAAAACTTCCAAAAAGTGTTTTACGGTACTATAACTTTATACACATTTGGTATCTCTCGTCCAACAAAATCGTTAAAGAGAGACTATGAATAAAACAACGTGACGCCTCACAATATCTTCGTTAACTTTATTTGCAATAATAACAAGTTCATCAAAACTCAAATGAAAATAAATTTGATTTATTCAACCTAAACCTAATTGCGACATTTTTAATTCAAACGCGCAACAAAAACCGATTTGAATAATTTAAACAAACTTGTCATTAACAACTAACCGAAAAGACAAGACATTCCCTAGCGAATTAAACCTATTTAAATTTCACATCACCCTTCCACCCCATTCCCTCTCACAATTGAAGAGCTTAGTGGAAGAACGTGCTAAGTGACATTTATGAAAATATTGAGATTTTTGTGTCAATGAACACGTTATTAACTTCTTTAAAGATTAAAAATTCCTCCTATATCATTAAATTTAAGTTAAGTATGTTTTTTTTATCGTTTGCAAGTTCCGTTTTTAACGTAGCTTAGTGCAAGCGAAAAACTTTAAAGCTTATTTTCTCAGAAAATATCTTCAACTTTGCGCATGAAACATGAATATTCACGAAGGAAACAACGTATATTATCGGCGCGTATTGTGTTCCGTATTTTTCCGAAGAAGGCGAGCTTCAGACTCGCAGAAACATGTAAAATTTGTACCAACAAATAAACTATTTATGCCGATAATATACACTCTTAAAACAAACGAGCGGTTTTAACTCAGTCTGAGTTAATTTCCACTCCTTTCCGTGCCGAAAATGCACTTCTCCTATAGGAGTGAATTTCACTCTTTTTCGGAGTGGGTAAAAGAAATAAAAGAAAACAATCTGCGTCCTACACTCTTAAAACGAGCGGTTTTAACTCAGTCTGAGATAATTTCCACTCCTTTCCGGTGCCGAAAATGCACTTCTCCTATAGGAGTGAATTTCACTCTTTTGTTTTAAGAGTGTACGTTGTTTCCTTCGTGAATACTCCGACTCATTTTCTCGGTTTCATCTTATTGTCACTTAGCACGTTCTTCCACTAAAGCTCTTCAATTGAAAGATCTGACCGCCAGAAGGTATAGGGATTTCTGCTATCCGGCAATTGTCTTGAAATATTCAAGAGATCCGGCAGCGGCACGTTTAAAGCACCCTCATTTATCTGCCGGACAGGTCCGGGTCCCTTGGCGACGGTGGCGGGCGATAATCCTCGCCAATCCATTCTCGGCGAGCGAACATTCATCACCCCCCCCCCATCCTTGATCCCTTGTTCTAGGACTACTCCCATAATATCACTGCCGAAGCCGAGTGACGACCACAGGGGAAACACTTACTACAATGGATTGGGGAAGGGGTTCTAGTTTTGGCGAGTTAGTGCTTTTTCTGTAATGTGTAATGTAGGGGTACCTAAGGACTGCGCTGTGGTTACCTGGGATGCTTATATTTTCTTTACACAACAGTGTAATCTACCAATGACGAAAGTCAAGAAGGCCGTAATAAAAATAAGACTGCCCAAATTACAGTAAAGGAGGTGGAACTTCAATACTACTTTTAACTTTGAAATACAAAAAAAAGGATAAGCTAAAGGATATTAAAAATTCAAGTTCCATATTAAAATAGCTCTTAAAAATATCAGATTGTCTTTTATTTTTTTCCGTTTAACTCTAATAGTAAAGAAACATATGTTTGTAAGATTATGTTGTGCATTCGAAGAGAGAAGATTTTAAGAAGAAACTTGACGGTCATTGGAAACTGGTAATGTATTAGATTTATTTTGGACCAACCTTGCTGGGCCTCTGGCTGGTGTTGGTCGACAATTTTTGTATCTGTATTTGTTTACAGAATAAAAATGAAATCGTAAAGGCAATGACGTCAAAAAGTCAAAAATGCATCATAAAAATAGCTCTGCCTTGATCCTGTTGGGAAACATAGAACAATGGGAAAATCCCCTCCCCCCTCCCCCCCCCCCCCTTACTGTAATCGGGGAAGTCGTAAAGAACTATTTTTCACCAATTTGTTTTCGACATTCAAATTCAAAATAATATTTGATTTGCAAAAACAAAATAGAAAAGTAATTTTTTGGTACTGTTCAATACATTTAGCAAATTGGTGTTATCAAGCATAGTATACCAATGCATGAAAAGATCATGCTTTATATATAATCTGCAATAATTACTAAAAAAATCTTAAACAACTCATTACACAATATCGGCGTCAAATTTAATAAACTGAAAACTTAAGAGGGACTGTCATTCCCATAGAGCTAATGCATTAGTTTCGGAATCACAACTTCGGCAAAAGTAACGCTTTGCCACGTTAGCTATTTTTTCTCAGGTATGGGAATCGACATAACATCGAAATGGAACCAATTTTAAACGAAAATGTTATCTAGTTATTTAATTATATATTTTTGAAGTTTTAAAATGCCAAAAATATACAGCAGATGGCGACACTATTTTAAAACTTTATCAATTAATAACTAACTACCCAGATGTTATTTTCTTTTCAATTTTGTTTTAAATTAATGTTTTGGTAATTCAAATACCTGGTGAAAATGGGATAACATGGGAAAGTAATTCTTTTCCAAAAGTTGTGATTTCAAAACTAATGCATTAGCTCTATGGAGCTGACAGTCCCTCTTAAACTCATTTCAGAATTCAAACACGTAAATTGGCGATTTTCCTATCACACCCCCGTTAGGCAACCCTTTCTTCTCGCCAATCGCTTCATTCCTTATGCTAATGAAGTCGAAGCGGTGGAATTCAACAGATGAAAAGTGTCAACGTAGATTGGGATTAATCGTCATGGCACCGATAACAACCCCCCCCCCCCCCCAAAACTGTATCCACCTGAAGCATATAAGGAAGGGGTGAGACAATTTAAATCGACAAAGGGGGGGAGGGGGGTGGGTGTAAGAAAAATAACCGTAACAATATCTCGCTGTTTGATTGCGAGTGAACAAAAAAGACGATTTTGGGAGTACATACAAAGGATTGTGATGTTTCGTAAGAACAGTTTATTGCTGTTTTTTTCATTTGTTGAGAACCGAAGCGGTGAATAAAGGAGGAAGTAGTGGAAGAAGGAACAAGTTGGCTTGAGAACTAAACAAAGGGGGTTCACGCACAGCCAACTTCAATAACAAGGCCAGAGAAGCGTCCCCAAACATGAGCGTAGACGGAATTTTTGACGTCACTGTTCCGAGTGCCGAAGATCGAGAAACTAGTTCGGACGCATTCGGAACCCTAAAAATGTGGTCAGCCGTGAACTAGTGGTGCCGAACAGGTTTCGAGACAGGTTATCTTCATCTTCGGAACATCGTCACTCGGAACTATGACTTCAAAATTCCGTCCCCGAGCGTGTTTGGGAGAACTTCTTTGGCCTTAATAGTTGAGTAGGCCGTGGTTCACGTCAGCTTAATGTCTGATACAATAGTTCTCATTTTCCACGGTCTCGAAGCTGAAATAGGCACAACAAGCCTTGACTTTATATTAGCTGAGGCCTGTTAGGCGCCCAAATTGTGTTTATTTTCATGTTACATTTTGTTGTTCCGTAAAAATTTCAGTAAATTGTCTTTTTTGTGGCCCCACATAATATTTAAAGCCAGGAAATAAAGCAAAAACACACAAATTCAGCAAAATGAGTTAATTTAATGATTATTTTCAATTTTTTAAACGCTTTTTCATTTCGTGAAGCAATTTACGGAGGCAACTCGGTGTCAATAAATCAAATTTGATCATAAATATAGTTAACAAAAAAAAAGGAAGATAACCGTTCCCAAAATACAAAATAATTAAGTGATGCTCATAAAGCAACACAGGTTAACAAGAAACAAACTACAAAAGATTGAAATTAACTAAGAAGATAGTACATGAAATATTTCGTAACGTCAGGAAAATACTTTCTCTACAATCTCAAGGGGGCTGGAGAGCCCAGTCGGTTAGGCGTCCGCCTAGCATGCGAAAGGTCCCAGGTTCGGGTCCGGACATCGCCAAAATAACTGCCGACCTATAAACGGCCCGTGCAGCCAAAAATGTTCGACTAATAATACCCCGAGTGCACGTTAAATATCCTCCAAAGTCCCAACGCTGCGTACGATGTCGCCCTTAACGGTTGCGTCTGGTGCCTACTCAGGTGTCGGCCCGTCACTTGACTGTGGTTCTAAAATGCGACACCCATCGCCAATAGCCATCGTGTAGCTCTAGCGCGACGATAATTTAAACTAAACTACAATCTCAAGAACGAACAGACAACACATATCTTTAACATCCCTACCGGTAACTGTAATATAGGTCGACAATGAGAATAGATGGTACCTCAGCGTGGGGTCGACAAATCGACTCTTTTTATGCAAATGATACAAAACCCCCACCTACTTATCAACCGAGACAGAAGCGTCAGAAAAGAGTGTCACCTACTGATAAAATGGAACCACATTCACAGGGCGATGGCTGATGTTTCGAAGAGCAAATTTAATTAGGACAGTTATTTGAAATGTGTAAGTTTTTGTGGTTATATACCTTGTAGGAGGAACAGTATTCAGGAACTTCTTTAGAACGAGTGACAGGGATCCTATA
Organism: Oedothorax gibbosus; assembly: GCA_019343175.1. NCBI lineage: Eukaryota > Metazoa > Arthropoda > Arachnida > Araneae > Linyphiidae > Oedothorax > Oedothorax gibbosus. The sequence goes on along the minus strand of CM033280.1, from coordinate 5,041,563 downwards.
TAGGTTTGTGTGGCTGCCTCGGTGACCCACAGTCTACCAAAAGGATCCTCAAGGTAGAGATGAGTTACCTCGGCTTATATATTACTATTGACGTCGTACTCAGAATAGTGTAGGATCGAGATGGTAATCAGCGCCACCTAGTTGTGATGGCATATTGAGGTTGCGTGGTGGTAAACCCGCCACACCACTCCCCTCTCGAAACAACGAGGTTAGAAACCGTGCGCAGGCTGCTTCGCTGTGCGTTGTGCTGCGGTTGAGTTGTGTGCCAGCGTTTGGCCGTTTAGTTGCGTGCAGCGTTGAGTGCATTAGCAGCGAGTAGCTTACCGTGGTTGAGCGCATCGTAGCAGGAGCGTCGTTGGAGTGGGTGACAATCACGTCCTCGGGTCACCACTGTAGCGGCCTCAGTAACCCACAGTCTACCAAAAGGATCCACGAGGTGGAGACGAGTTACCTCGGCTTATATACTACTATAAACGTTGTAATCAAGAATAGTGGTAGGAACGAGACGGTAAATCAGCGCCACCTAGTTGTTGATTGAATATTGAGGTTGCGTGGGTGATGAACCGCCACATACCTTATTATTCAGGAACTTCTTTAGAACGCGTGGCAGGGATCCTATATATAGGTTTGCTTTATCAAAACTGCATAAGTTATATTATTTACGTGCCTCGTTAAAATACATTGATTAATCCAGGACGAAGTTCTATTTAATTTTTGAAGATTCAGTGGCAGAAATGTTGAATGTATTACAAAATCTATCCACACCAGCTATGGATCGACCAATTCAGTATTACGGGCAGTTAATAACATTCAAAGTCTAATGGCTATTACAACTTCAAATATAACTCTAAATTAGGGCAGTGTATAGTCACGAAAAGTAAAATATGACCCACAGTGTCGCGTTCATTATTTGTGACTTATACTTAATAAGGTAGACAAAGCTACTGGGAAAAGTTTATATAAACAAAGATAAGTATATACTGATGTTATGATACGACTTTTTATAAAACTCATAACATAATTCCTAAAATAATGCAATCAACTCTATTCAAATTCATTTCATTTCCACCATCAAATGAGGATCCTTAATTCAAACACAAACACCATTAAAGATATCAATATTTCACTATTGTGTAACGCAGACTCGTTAAAACCGGATTTTGCTTATAGTAACCAAAGAGTTGAATGCACAAGAAACCAAAAACAATGCTTTTGGGGTACAATAATAAAGTGCGGTTAAGCAGCTTGGCTTATCGCAATTACAAAAATTCGAATTCATATAACGAGCTATTCCAATGCATCGCCCTTCCACGAAGTGAAGCGAATTGATAACTACCAGACGATTTCGAACCCAGGAAGAGTTTTAATGAAAGGAAAACCGATTCCAAAGTGGGGTTTCCTAACGAGCTATTGTTCGATGGTATATTGGCGGTTCTCATCAAAAACTCATTGAGTGACCTCCAAAAAATAAATAAAATAATAAATAAATTCGTCTACAGATTATTCCAGAAATGAAGAGCTTAGTGGAAGAACGTGCTAAGTGACAAAAAGGTGAATACGAAAAAATGTGCTTTAACCTCTTGCGTCCCCAATCGGGGACATTTTTTAAACCTTCCCCATAGATATCATAGGTAAAGTATTAGATTGGCAGATCACGTGACCTCCAATGCTAACGACGGGACGCGCATGGAGGCCAAATAAGGGGTCATAATGGCCAGTGTTTCTGCCACTTTAAGGAGAAAAATACTACGAAAAAATACCATTTAATTCTAAAATTACAAAAAAATATCGTAAAAAATACTAGCTGCATTTTGGAATCTTTTCAGCGACTTTAAATCCTTTTCTAGTATTTTTTTTGTAATTATAGAATAAGATGGTATTTTTTCCTAGTATTTCTCTCCTTAAAGTGGCGGCAACACTGGCCATTTTGCCCCCTTATTTGGCCTCCATGCGCGTCCCATCGTTAGCATTGGAGGTCACGTGATCTGTCAATCTAATACTTTAACTATGATATCTATGACCTCCCCGCAAACAATTAACATGTTAATTAGTTTCGAAATCGACCTGGTCCGATAGAAGAAGATCCAAATATCAGTTTTCGGCCTTTGATTACAGGTACCAGTCATTAATTTCTATAAAAAAATGAAGTTGAACGAGGATCAATTCGATATTAGAGTTCTTAAAAAAAAATAACTTTAAACACTAGTTCTTTCCTTAAATTTTTCAAAAAATTCTTTTAGTAGTTAATTTTAAAGGCATTTTGCATTAAAAACAATGCTAAAATGAACTGTTAACTACAAATAAGTGATACGGCTTTTTTTTGCATTTATAGCACAAAAAATGTGTATTTTAGAGCTTAAGTCGTGTCTCTCAGTAACTATTAAACATAATTTTTTTTTAAATTACTTTTCAAAACATACTTTTCATACAAATATATACTAAAAAGTATGTTTAGATGAAGTATATACCGTGTAGGATTTTTCTGAGATCTTTAAGAGGTTATACATTTTTATTTGCACTCAGATCTGTTAAAAACTTAACTTGCAAACCGTAAAAAATCATAGATAACATAGTTAAAGTATTAGATTGGCAGATCATGTGATACGAAAAAATACCATTTAATTCTAAAATTACAAAAAATATCGTAAAAATACTAGCTGCATTTCGGAAACTTTTTAGTGACTTTAAATCCTTTTCTAGTATATTTTTTTGTAATTTTAGAATTAAATGGTATTTTTTCGTAGTATTTTTCTCCTTAAAGTGGCAGCAACACTAGCCATTTTGCCCTCTTATTTGGCCTCCATGCGCGTCCCGTCGTTAGCATTATAGGTCACGTGATCTGCCAATCTAATACTTTAACTATGATATCTACGGTTAAAAACGTAACTTGCAAACCGTAAAAAATACACTTAACTTAAATTTTCTAAAAAAGGGGGGAAATTGTTATCGTTAAAGAGGTTAGTAATATGTTCATTAACACAAAAATCTCAATTTTTTTTTCAAAAATGTCACTTAGTACGTTCTTCAACTAAGCTCTTCAATTGTTTGAATATTCATTTCCGTGGAGGGTAAATATGCTTTTATAAAGACCGTTGGGATGAAAATTCAATTTTGGGATGATGGATTCGATTTTTTAATATTATTGAGTTTTCCGTGAATGGCATCATTTCATGATATTCGAAAAGTTTGATGACTATTTCGTGGAATGTTTGGAGTATGGATGAAATTAATGGGAAGGTTGATATTCAAAATAAATTGCTGTTGTAATTTGAGTTATATTCCTAGATATGGTCCTATTTCACCAAACAAAGCATTTTATTATTCTGCAAATTTAGCATGCAAATGTTTAATACAGAATTAATGCTGTGTTTAGCGCATTTTTACCTGTTAAACACAACTGTTGTGTGGAAGCGGGTTTTAAGTGACAGATTCTGTTACAAACCTACTTGTTTAATTATTTGCAATACGCACATTTAACTACATAATTGTTTAAAAAAAATGTTTATAAAGAATATATGTAGTTTTATTTTGGGGAGTGAAGAGGTTAAGTAAGGAATGCGATGTACATAATTTTTGGACCCCAACGAGGACGCAGTCTACACTCTTAAAACAAAAGAGTGAAATTCACTCCTATAGGAGAAGTGCATTTTCGGCACCGGAAAGGAGTGGAAATTAACTCAGACTGAGTTAAAACCGCTCGTTTTAAGAGTGTAGGACGCAGATTGTTTTCTTTTATTTCTTTTACCCACTCCGAAAAAGAGTGAAATTCACTCCTATAGGAGAAGTGCATTTTCGGCACGGAAAGGAGTGGAAATTAACTCAGACTGAGTTAAAATCGCTCGTTTGTTTTAAGAGTAAAAACATTTTCCTCAACTCTTTGCAGCAACCGAACTCAGACGAAATTAAACATTGCCATTGCACTTCAGAAAAGGCGATCTAATCAAACACGCCCACAAACTCATGTTTCCAAACAGATCATTGTGTTGACCCAAGGCATTTCGCCCAAATTCTCTCAATAGGCTATCGGAATCTCTTAAAGATTGCGGCGATCCTTTTTCTGATGTTGGATCCATGGAGGTAAGATAAGATGGAGTTGGAGGCCAGGGGTGAAAACAACGTTAAAATCTGATGGCCAAGTGAAGCAGTGATCGCTTTAGTTAGGCCAACAAATAAAGCACTTGGCGAAAGATTTAGCGCTTTGCTATTGATTTAGTTTGAATAATCGTCGCACTAGAGCTACACGAGGGCTATTGGCGACGGGCGTCGTATTTTAGAACCACAGTCAAGTGACGAGCCGACACCTGAGTAGGCACCCAACGCAACCGTTAAGGGCGACATCTTACGCAGCGTTAGGACTTTGAAGGATATTTAACGTGCATTCCCTCTACACGGGGTATTATTCGTCGGACATTTTTGGCTGCACGGGCCGTTTATAGGTCGGTAGTTATTTTAGCGATGCCCGGACCCGAACCTGGGACCTTTCGCATGTTGGCTCCCCACCCCGCTTTACTATTGAGGAATCGTTGTTGTCACAACAGTATCCCTCGAGTCACTTTATGTAAATACGTGAGAGAAAAAAAATTTACGAGTATTTTTTTTTTAGTTCTACAGCTGCGCAAATATTTATTATTTGTGTTGAAACAATTAATCGATTGTTAAAACCAAAAAAAAAACTAAAGGCGTTCAACACTACATTCAATTACCACCTTTAAATCCTAAAAAGTTATATGGCATATATGCCTTTTATGCATGTGCAATTTTCTCAAAACCCTTTAACACCCAACAGGTAATGGAAACTCGTGTAACAAATTTGAAATATTTAGCTCTTTTAGTTCGAGCACCAAAGTGGCTTCGGACAAGACAGTCTGACAGGCGGACCAATGTTTTAATAAACACTTTCATAGATAAATAAATAATATAATAAATAATATAATAATATAATGTAATATATAAATAATATAATATAATATAATAAATCCTTTTCGCACTTTCACCTCCAAAACGTGTAGAAAACACAAATACTCAATTTTGGATATTCGACCCCCACCGCAATTCTTTCATTTCCTGACATTTCATAAAAGGTAATAGAAATTAAAAACGTTTATCCTGAAGCCTGCTTATTTGATTTCAATATCAAAGTTCATCCTACATCACAATTAAGGAGGAATGGGCGCGCTGGAACGCGGGTCTCCAAACTCAAGTGCCCCAGTGTTAATCCCAATGGTGAAAAAACTATTTTCTCTGCCACATTTCTCCGGCTGTATGGAATATTTTTACAAACGTTTTTTTTAATAATAAATGTAGATAACTTACAGGTCTCTATATTCCCACTTTGTGAAATTGCTTCCAATATTTTGTGTAAAATTTATTGAAAATTTTAAAAAAATATTCGAACCCATTTCAAAAAGTGGGAAGGTCGGGACCTGTAAGTCAGCTACATTTATCACATAAAAAATTATCTTGTAAAAATATTCAATACAGCCGGAGAAATGTGGCAGAGAAAATATTTTTTTCGCCATAGGATTAACAATGATGCACTTTGCTTTGAAGACCCCCGGTCCAGCGCGCCCATTCCCCCTTAACTTCATAAGATGTTCGAACTTCAGTTGGTCAACGCATCAACTTGGCGAATTTCAGACGGCTTCAAAATTTTCCTCGCCAAGCATTTTCATCTCATTTAACCCTCAATGCGCGAACCCAAACTTTTTGGGGCTCTAATGAACTTAAAGTGCCTTACTTGAAACTTGATCTCTACACGTTTGGTTTATTTTTTGTTAATTTCTATATTTTTTGTGTGACATGGGTGATGACCTTAATGACACCCTTAGAGTAAATATGGCACTCCTTTTGTAGGTATAGACCTAAGTGCTGGCTTTCACAAGTTTGATTTAATTAAGGTTTTTTTTTGTGATTGTGTTATGGAAAAGTTCATCAGCGAGTTTCTGATGAGGGACATTATCATTATTCGTGATGAAGAAATATCTTATTTTCAATTAATTTGCTTCATTACAAGAAAAAAAATCTATATACAGCGCATCACTTGAGAAAACGTGCATGTTCATTCAATGATGTAAACGTGAATTTTTTTGCCATAGATATTTAATTCAAATTATTTTTTAACTGAAGGGTGTAGGGTCCGGTCGGTTCATTGGTTCGAATATTTTGTGTACAATTATTTAACTGGAAATTAAAAAAAATTTCAAAATTGAAGTATGCATATCCCCATTTTGAAAGGGAGATTATTAGATAGATTGTAACAAACGTATAGATCAGCTACATTTTTCATATAAAAAACCGTTTGTAAAATTAATCAATATAACGGGAGAAATGCGGCTTAGAATTTTTTTTCCCCGTAGGATTAACAGAGGCTTGGAAACTAGTGGTCAACAAATTTCAACAAATTGTTCGATACTAGCATTTATTTCTCTTATTTTGTTTATTTACATAAATTTAAACCGGAAGCTTATTTTGACGTCGCAATTTTTCTTGCTAATATGGCCTTAGTTTAGTTTAGTTTGAATTATCGTCGCACTAGAGCTACACGAGGGCTATTGGCGACGGGCGTCGTATTTTAGAACCACAGTCAAGTGACGAGCCGACACCTGAGTAGGCACCCTACGCAACCGTTAAGGTCGACATCGTACGCAGCGTTGGGACTTTGGAGCGTATTTTAACGTGCACTCCCTCTACACGGGGTATTATTCGTCGGACATTTTGGCTGCACGGGCCGTTTATTAGCTAATATGGCTTTAAACACAACTTTCAACAATACCAAAATGGTGCTTTCCACCCTCATATAGAACACCTTTCCGTGATCGGTCACGCTGTTTAACCACACTAATTAACACACACGGGCGTTGTTTGGTTCTCCGTATATCTGGAAATAAAAAAAATATAAGGGATGTACGTGTGAAAAGGAGGGTGGCAAGGTCAAGAGAGGGAATCGGAAATGCACTTGAATGGGTTCGACGACAGGACAAAAACAATCTGCCTCATCCATCCCCCACTCTTGTCCGTAACCGCACACAACACTTGTCTGTCTGTCCGTCGTGGGTTCGTTTTCATGAGGGCGGAAATGGGGTTGGTTTTTGGTGGTTGGGGATCGGTTGAAAATTACAAGGGAATGGAAGTAAATGTCCTTAGATTAAATTCTTGTCTGTCTGTCCGTCGTGGGTTCGTTTTCATGAGGGCGGAAATGGGGTTGGTTTTTGGATGGAGGGGTGGTTTGGGGATCGGTTGAAAATTACAAGGGAATGAAGTAAATGTCCTTAGATTAAATTCTTAGCCCGGCTCTGTCGTTTTCATGAGGGCGGAAATGGGGTTGTTTTTGATGGTTGGGGATCGGTTGAAAATTACAAGGAATGAAAGTAAATGTCCTTAGATTAAATTCTTAAGACCCGAGCAAAATCCTACACATATATTCTTAATCTAAACATACTTTTAACAAAATATATGCTAAAAGTATGTTTTGCAAAGTAATTTTTTTAAAAATTTGTTTAATAGTTACTGAGAGACACGCTTTAAGCTCTACTAAAATACACATTTTTTGCTATAAATGCAAAAAAAGGCCGTATTAACTTATTTTGTAGTTAACATGTTTATTTTACATTGTTTTTAAGCAAAATGCCTTTAAAATTAACTACTAAAATAACTTTTTGAAAAGTTTGAAAACAAAAATTTTAATTAATTTTTTTAAGAACTCTAATATCGTATTGCCCCTCGTTCATCTTCATTTTTTTATAGAAATGAATGACTGGTAATCAAAGGCTGAAAACTGGTATTTGGATCTTCTTCTATCGGACCAGGTCAATTTCGGAACTAATTAACACGTTAATTGTCTGTGGGGAGGTTTGAAAAAATGTCCCCAAATGGGGACGCCAGGTCGCAAGAGGTTATAGTACAGTATGTCCTATAGATTGCACTTAGGAACGTTTTTAAGCAACGGTTACGGTAATTTTTGTCATACTTACGGTGACGGATGATCGAGGTGGAAATGTTTAGTCAATTGTGTCTTTCATATGTTACGTAAGCGAAAACCGTAATTATGGTTTTACCTGCGGTTTCCAATCAAGTGCGGTTTCCGATCATTGTACGCAGCGTTGGACTTGAGAATACTTAACGCGTGAACTCCCTCTATACAGTCACTGGACAAATTATTAGACGCACTGTATTTTTTTTAGTAATGATGAAAACATCAAAGAATGCCATATCATTAAAAAAGATGTCGATATATGTATTAAGTATAGCATATAGTATTTTCTATTCAATAGCTTCAGTTTAGGAACGCAAATGTCCTTCTAAAGGTATTTTGTTCATCATTGATTGATACATGAAATCGTGCAGTGTGTCTAATAATTTGTCCAGGGACTGTAATTCGTCGGACCTTTTTAGCTGCACAAACCTTTCATAGGTCAGCATTTATTTAGGCAAAGCCTGCAACCCGACCTGGCATCTTTCATATGTAAAGCAAGAACCATACAGACTGGGCTCCCAGACGAATTAATCGGAATCGTTGCATGGGAAACGGCTCTACAGTCCCTGTACAAATTATTAGACGCGCTATATATTTTTTTAAAGTAATTTTATGTTTCTTAAGAGTTTTTATGTAATAATGGTATATTTAAACTACAATATTATTGATTTTTATTTAAAAGAATTTGTAGACTACATATTTGTATTTATTTTTAACGTATGGCAACACTGTGTTGACAAAGTGATACATGAACGTAAACAAGTACAAACCTATATTTATGTGTGGAATCATCATCCTCAAATGCAGGAGACAGTACAGTCTTGCATTGATAGCATGCCGCGCAGAATTATAAAGCTTTGATAGCGGCTAAAGGTGGCTCAACTAAATATTGACTTTTACTAACATTAATTTCACTTTTCTTTAAATCTTAATAAACTTATGCTTTTCTAAATGAATGCTGTTTTATTGATGTCAAATAAATCGGTAATTGATTAGATAATATAAAAATAAAAAACAAATTAATTTAAAATAATAAAACGGTACAATATCACCCGGTAATTAATATTTTACATGAAATCTTGCAGTGCGTCTAATAATTTGTCCAGGGACTGTAAGTATTTTAAATCTGTCGAAATTTGGACGATTCAGTCACAAGCGCAGACTCCTTGAGGGGTTTTGCGTCACCTCACTTCTACACAGGGCGTGTGGGCCAAAATATGATCTGAATCTGACAGATGAGATAGGATATACTTTTCAAAAAGGATGAATGAGAGAAGTGAGATGAATGAGAAGGATCAATAAAAACTTTTTTTAAAAAGCAGACTTAAAATTAACATAGTCATAAAACTTTGATAATATAGAATTTAAAATCACACATATAAATAAATGAAAGAGATTGGAGGGCTTTGTAAAGTCATCGTATAAATTCATAAATAAATTTTATTCCATCATAGTTATTTCCTTTTGGAAAAGCTATTACACATAAAACGTATGACTATTTCACAATTTTTTATTGCTTGATATTAAAAAAAATAAACAAAACTTTACTGCGAAGTGCAGTACATCTGGCCAACTACCATTGAAAATCGTTAAATTTGAATTTTAAAAAAAGTGTCTGAATATTTTTTATAATGACCACGTTTAGAAACCCTAAAAAGTTATATTCTTCTCGTATACCCTAAAAGTATTATTATAATGAGCGATTGTATTAAAATTTTAAAATACCTATATATTTATTTAAAACCTAAAAAGTCCCAATTTTAGAGCTTGCTAACATAACATTCAAAGTTATATTTTATATCACTTCACAAAATGGAGCTCAGTTTTTCTGGCCTCCATTTCTAAGTAATCAAAGCGACGGTAGATGGCGCAAGTATATGAGCCTACTTTAGAGAATTTCAAATTGTAAACAGAAAAGCACGTGGCTTGAAATAAGAATTTTGATATCCTATTTAAATAAACAAAGAAAATAATATTTCGTTGTTTTTTATTTCCAAAAATGTTTTTTTTTCAAGGTTTGTTTTTAATTTTTTAATAATTTTGTAGATGAATTCGAACTAAATAATATTTTTATTATAAGTCTATGTTACTTTATGTAAAAAAAAACCTTTAAGAAATATCGTCAAAAGTATACGTGAAATTTGAGCGAAAAAATTTTACTAAAAATATTAAAATTTAATTTTCTAAAACAAAATCATGATCTGTATATAAAAAAAAATCAATTAAGTATTAACCAATCTAAATACAATTTTAAATCTATTTCAAGATTGCAGATTGTAAATGAAATTTTTAATAAAAATTTTAATTTTCTGAAAAGCAATTTAATCTCTTCAGTTTGTCAAAAGGCAAAAAATGTAAGCGACATTTCAAAAGATTTTTCGTAAAAATCGAATTTTATTGTATCTTCTTTTAAGGGGGTCCGGTACCGAATTTAAAAAAAAATACAATTTTTCTTTTTATATTTTAAAAAATAGTTCGAACTAATTCTGAAAATAATGGTGACTTTGTTCTTCCTCTACGACGAATAGAACCATGTTAAATACTGGTGTTCTTATTTTCAAGGATACCCTAACTTTAAATTGATATATCTTAACAACCATTCATTGTAGGCCTTAGATATTTAGACACTATATACTACATATTATTATAAACATTTTGACATCACAGAAATTTTAAAAAAGTATTTGTTTGGGATATATAATTTTTTATCCCAACGACCATGTAAAAAAATACCAAAAATCGAAAATTTTGACTGATATTTCTTTAAAAATTTTCTATTTGATTTATCAAAATTCTGAGAAGATTCTTTTTAATTTTAAAAATAAAAACATTGGAGAGGCATGTTAAATACGTAGTCTATCAGTTAAAAAAAATTGGGATAAATTCATGCATAAATAAAAAAATTAAAAAAAAAATTGGTACCGGGCCCCCTTAAAATAAATTGTGTGATTTTTCAATTTACGATTTTCAATAAATAAATTTACAAAAAAAAATTCAGAGAAAAAAACCCTATTCAACTTAACGAATATTTAACAATTTTTTTTTCTGATTTTCTAATCTTAAATCTACGATTTTCATAACTAGTTTCAGTTTTAAATTTCAGCAATTTAAAAGTAAATTAAACAGAAATTAAGAAAAATATTTAAATGTCAAGATTTCTAAATACAGTGTAGAGGGACGTAAAAACATCTCACTGACCATAAAAAAAAATCTTACACATTAAAGAAAACAAGAAGTTCATAAAGAACTGAAATAGCCTACTTTCCTGTTACTTAAATACTTACTGAAGTTCTAATCGGAAAAAAAAACTAGGTTCCTAAAGTAAATATCATCAACAGCCGTTTCTACTCTAGATTTATACACATTAGAAAAAAATCGAAACACAGCACCCAGCTATAATTTAAACTTTTAAAAGCCAAAATCAACTATTTTCCTTAATATTCTTTCGTAAATTAATTAAATATTATTTATCATCTGCTCGTGATTTATTTGTAGTTCGAAGAATAATTAAATATTTATTGATAACAAAAGTAATGAAACTACTCCGAACTGCATTAAAAATAAGAAATGTAAATTAAAACTAAGCATAATTGCATGCAAAAGTATGCCTTGCCGCTTTCTTGGTAGATAATTAATGAATAATCAAAGAATCAAATTGTGCTACATTTTATGACGTCATTCCAAACTGATTCATGAAAATATTATTTTGCTTCAAATATGTTTAAATAAATAAAGTTTCTCATGCCATTGTTGATTTGGCAACAGTGATTTAAATGACTCAAAATTGAATTTCAATGCTAATTTAATGGGAAATTCGCCGACAGATAGATTTATGTCCGTCCGGAAGTACAGACAGACGGACAAAAAGTATGAAAGTTGGGTATCTGAGGTCATAGCTTTCTAACAAAAAAGAATTTTTAAGATCCGATGGATAGAACCGATTTGGAAGGGGGGTACGGACAGACAGACAGACAGACGGACGGACGGACATCCACCGCATGTCAATACCTACTTTTTCATTTTTTAATTCTTTCGAATTAAAAAAGAAAAGTAGGCTAAAAAATCCCAAATTTATTCAACGATTGTTTTGAAATTTTGAACGTAGCATTTTATTTCAGGGGTTTTTTTTGGAAACGTTAGTTTGCATTAGTTTCGTAAACCGCTTTCGGTTCATTTAAATTTTAATTTCTTTTTTTCTAACTAAATCAGTTATTTTCAGTTGACAAAGGATTACAACAAAAGAACCAAAAATTGTACTGAGTTATCATCGCACTAAAGATACGCTAGGGCTATTGTCACGAAAACACAAAGAATATTTCATACAAATGTAATGTATTTAATCTTTCATAAAATGTAAAATCTACTAGTAAAGCAATAGTAGAAAAGAAATACAAAAGTTAAGAAAATATTAAAACACCATTTTAAAATCTAAATTTTGACAGCTTAGCGAAGTTGTACACTGGTAAATTCCGAAAACAAACGCATAAACAAAACGCATGGCAAAAATAATCTTGCACTTAGACACTTTATGACAAAGACACACGCATTTAATTAATTAAGCAATTAATAAAAACAACTCTGAAGCTTGATTTTTTTTCGCCGTTTTTTTTACGCGACAACAAAATTTCATAACAAAGGCAATAGCCAAATTAAAATTAGTCCCATCCCCCTACATATCCGGTGTTTGGTGGGTAATAAGCAATTCCACATAGAGCCCGGCTCTGCTTATTAAAAACTAAAACGGCGTATGCAGAAAATGGAAGTATTTAATTAGCTCTAAGCTCCCTTCCCCCCCTCTCCACAAATTAAAGAATTAATTAACTTTTAAGTCCCCCCAGTCCTTGAATTTAATACGAGCTGAAAGGTCCACTAGGAAGTGTGAATCATTAAAATGGCCCCATACAGAATAATCAAAAACTAAGCCATGTGGTCACTATTAGGTAGTTTTTCAGCCACCTTTTGATTACTTTTGGCTTCCACACTACATTTATAACGTAAAAAGTGGAAGTTTTATATAGGCTATATCCGTCCGTCTGTTTGTCCGTCACCCACTTTCATATTACAAACTACAAATGCAAGACAAGTGCGCTACATCAAAAAAAGTTATCTTAAAAAAACTTATCGAAACAAGAAGTCATATCAGAAAAGAAAAACTTCGAATTTAAAATACAGTAACCCGTCGCTATATCGCGCATTCGGATATATCGCGCCTTGTATCATGTCTCCCAATTTTTCCACCTTGATATTTGCCGGAAAACTGGTTTTTAAAATCAAAGCAGCTAGCTTTAGATGGATTTTGTACTAGAAAATGAGTGAAATATGTATAATATTACCTGTACAATAATGTCTAATGTTCATAGTAATTAATAATAAGTCCTTTCTAAATTTTTGGTTCTTTTTTTTAGAGTAAATATATATTATATATTTTGGTTTAGTTTAGTTTCAATTCAAAAAAATATCGTAAAAATACTAGCTGCATTTTGGAATCTTTTTAGTGACTTTAAATCCTTTTCTATTATTTTTTTTTTGTAATTTTAGAATTAAATGGTATTTTTTTCGTAGTATTTTTCTCCTTAAAGTGGCAGCAACACTGTCCAATTTGCCCTCTTATTTGGCCTCCATGCGCGTCCCGTCCTTAGCATTGGAGGTCACGTGATCTGCCAATCTAATATTTTAACTATGATATCTATGGTCAATACTGACTCCCCCTCGTGGTTTCACCAGGCTTATGTCCTAGATAACCTGGGTTGCCGTTTTTTCAAGGTGTTCACGACTTCATACTTAATAAAGCTGATATCTATTGACTGTAGATACCTCTTCTAAAACCAAACGTCGCACTAGAGCTACACGAGGACATTATATATTTTGATTTAGTTTTACCTTTCAAATGCATATTGTGCTTTAATTTCAAAACTTTGCTGAGAGCATAAATAATCAAAAGTATAATATTTATTGAGTCGCTCGTTATATTGCACATTCGGTTATATCGCGTTTTATTTGTTTGTCTCCGGGAAGCGCGATATAACGAGGGGTTGCTGTATTGCATATTTTTTTAAGCGCTATAGTTCCCGCCACCCTTATTTGTTACACTTTAGGGATGGAAAATCGAAACCGGTTTTTTGCCCTCGGTTTAAACTGAAAAACCGGTTTTATAGAACCGGTTTTTAAGGTTCGATAAAACCGGGTCGGTTTTACCGGCGTTGTAAAAAACCAGTTTTTGAAACATCGGGTTTTTTTCTGAAAAACCGCCATCCCTAACGTGTTCTAATTTGGTTGGCGGCGAGTATAGAGCATATGCTGAACTACATTTCGGATGCTGCGCTTTCAACACAATTTTGTAATAACTATGTGCGATTATTTATTCGCAATACAATTAGTGCTTACTTCAAATTGTTTATTAAAAAAAAACTTGCAAAATTGAATGCATAAGAATGCCAATTTTAATTTAATTATTCACTATTGCCACTTACTATAATCGCACAAGAAACTTTATATTACATAAAAATTTAAAAGAAATTTATTATTTTTATCAGTTATAAGTTACTATTTCTGCTACAAACTTATTTGTTTTGTTTTTAGAAGAGGTATCTACAGTCAATAGATATCAGCTTTATTTAAGTATGAAGTCGTGAACACCTTGAAAAAACGGCAACCCCAGGTTATCTAGGACATAAGCCTGGTGAAACCACGAGGGGGAGTCAGTATTGACCATAGATATCATAGTTAAAGTATTAGATTGGCAGATCACGTGACCTCCAATGCTAAGGACGGGACGCGCATGGAGGCCAAATAAGAGGGCAAAATGGCCAGTGTTTCTGCCACTTTAAGGAGAAAAATACTACTATCTAAATATACAAAAAAAAAAATACTAGAAAAGGATTTAAAGTCACTAAAAAGATTCCAAAATGCAGCTAGTATTTTTACGATATTTTTTTGTAATTTTAGAATTATTCTAAAATACTAATATCCTAATTAAAAATATCGTAAAAATACTAGCTGCATTTCGGAATCTTTTTAGTGACTTTAAATCGTTTTCTAGTATTTTTTTTTTGTATATTTAGATATAAATGGTATTTTTTCGTAGTACTTTTCTCCTTTAAGTGACAGCAACACTGGCAATTTTGCCCTCTTATTTGGCCTCCATGCGCGTTCCTTCGTTAGCATTGGAGGTCACGTGATCTGCCAATCTAATACTTTAACTAGGATATCTATGGTATTGACCTAAAGGACACTAAATTGTCTCAAGTGGTTAGAAAATTAATGTACACATTAGTACAAGTCAATATTGAGTGACTCGACACCTTACACTGTTAATAAAATTTTGCAAGGTTTCACCATAATAGTGGTTCCCTATAACAGCAATGACTGTGTGGGGAAATGTTTCACCATATGGTTCGATATTCGGATGAACCATTTTTCAGGTTTTGGAGGGGAAACAGAAATGGTTCAATAAATTACCAAAAAATATGGTGAAACATTTCGCCACACAGCCCTTGCAGCTACTAAGAATCATATTTGTATTAATACCAAGCGCCACACTTTTAACTGTGTATACAGAGTAATATAAAATAATTTTTCCGTCACTTTTTAATTGCTTTTTGTTTGAAGAGAGGCTATAAGGAGGGCTTAAAAGACAAGTGAACCAAAGTCTATAAATAGGTTCTTGTTGCTACAGAGGTTTTAAGCTTTATAACAAAAATTACCTCTTAAATTTTTTTTAAAATTTAGCTGCCTAGCGGATATTATCTCAACTAGGGCTATTTTAATTATTGCACTGAAGGGGGACTGGGCGCGCTGGACCGCGGGTCTCCAAACTCAAGGGCCTTAGTTTTAATACAATGGCGAAAAAACTATTTTCTCGGCCACATTTCTCCGGCTGTATTAAATAATTTTTTTAAATAATAAATTCAGATAACTTACAGGTCTCTACCTTCCCACTTTTTGAAATTGCTTCGAATATTTTGTGTAAAATTATTTAATGGAAATTAAGAAAAATATTCGAACCCATTTCAAAAAGTGGGAAGGTCGGGACCTATAAGTCAGCTACATTTATCACATAAAAAATCCACTTGTAAAAATATTCAATACAGCCAGAGAAATGTGGCAGAGAAAATAGTTTTTTCTCCATAGGATTAACACTGATACACTTTGCTTTGGAGACCCCCGTTCCAGCGCGCGCATTCCCCCTTAAATTCCACATAGTGAATGCATTCACGCTGCTAACTCGATAATGACAAACAGTGGATTTGGTTCACTTGTATTCTAAACCCTACATATTACACCCTACACTCTTAAAACAAACGAGCGGTTTTAACTCAGTCTGAGTTAATTTCCACTCCTTTCCCGGTGCCGAAAATGCACTTCTCCTATAGGAGTGAATTTCACTCTTTTGTTTTAAGAGTGTAGGTAATGTGGTGGCATTACCGCGACATTTTTTTCATCCCTTTTTGTTGACTGATCAGGTTAATTTCAGAGATAAGAGGGATTGTTTCAATGAAAGAAAGTGAGGTCGCGGGTGATGACTTTTGGATAAGATATACAGGGTGTCCGTAAAAGAATGTCCGAGTTTCAAATTGGGACCTGACATCACGCCTTGTGATTTCTTCCTTTGGGGCTTCGTAAAAGATCGGGTCTACGTTCCACTCCTACCCCACAATTTACCAACCATGAAAGGTAGAATCGCACAGGCTGTTGCTTCCATTACTCCGGACTTACTGCAGACAGTATGGGAAGAATTGCATTTTCGTTTGGATGTGTGCCGTATCACTAAAGGATCACACATTGAGCACTCATAGGAAAATCTAGGTTAGTTTTCCTTCAATGTCATGTATGATTTGTTATATTTAGTATAAAATAAACTCCTGGTAATATACCATTAAAACTCGGACATTCTTTTACGGACACCCTGTATTGTAATGGTCGGAAGTACAAAGAACTCATCAGTGCTTTGATTGAGTGAAAAAAAAAATATATTAATTATTCAGGTTGAGCAGGTGATATTTCTAACCCCCAAAAAATGTTTAGAAAGTTATCTAATGAATAGTATAGTAAATGCTTAAGAAGCTAGTTTAATGGCGGTCGAAGATAATTTTAGCTGGCTGTAAGTAACAGACTAATTTGGATAAATAAAAATAACACCTTGAGTTTTAAAAAATTATCTGTCGTGCCTTGCTTCGTGAAGAGTTAGGCCAAATATCTGTAGAAAATGTTGTAATAGTTTCCAAATTGTGCATTAGTCGTTTTCATTTATTTTCCCTTACTTTTTTTTCTCATTCCTTGCTTTCTTATCAACCATCACCACTTACAATTAAGTCCCACCTAAGTACTACAACACACAAAACGACAAATCTTTATAAACAATATACCACTACTCTTAAAAATATTCGAATATCAAAAGCATTAAATACATTTTTTAAGACCTTTTGAGTGCTCCAACACTAGATGTCAAATTTAGGGAAGAATTTTTCTTCGATAGTCCAAATGCAAGTTTTACGTTAATTACATGAAGTACTAATTAAAAGAACTAAAAATATTCAAAGATATTTCATCTAAAGACGTGAAGGTTTACCATTGTCATCAAACGTACAAAATTTTTAAGTACGTGTCATTTCATTTTGACATTTGATTGATACAAAAAAACACACTATTTCCCCAACAAAATAGTTAGTTGTAGATACTCTATGCAATACTTCTTATATCCGTCATATAAATGTCATCCCATTCCTGCTTTTAAGTTCCAAATCTTAAGTCTCAGTCGTAATGAACATTCCTAAAAATTAAGTCCGCTACAAAAATTGGTTACAGAACGAGATAAAAAGGACAGCTTGTCCACATTTTCCGGAGGGACTGAGACTTAAAAATTATTTCAAGTCGGCAAAAAGGCTTTTACCTACACCACGAAACACGCTTGTCTCATTAAAGTAATGACTTTTTACACATCTTTTACAAAGTGTCGACAGCTGAAACAATGACACCGTTTCAACATACGTGTGAGCACATATATTGTCCACATTGTCAAGTAAATCCAAACAGAAAGAGATCAACACATTAGGCTCGAACATGAAATTCAACATTTTTTTTTTTTTTTTTTTTTTTAAGTTTAGTTCCCAGCTGCCAGTCAGTAGGGGTTTTTAAAGTCCCAATTACGTTTCGAAGAGCTTTAGGAAAGAGGTGTGGTGAGAAAAAAAAAGACAAAAGAAAAAATTGAATGAAAAAAAAATGGCGAATTAAAGGTATCCAAGTTAAAAAGATTAGTTTATTTTTCACATTAAAGTACCTTCCGCAGTGGGGAAGTGATACAAAAAGAAGGTGTAAAATAGATGTTATTTTTCGAAGAGCACTTGGTCACTGTTCACGTAGTTAATTTTTATTGTTGTAGGTAGGTAGGGTAATCGTTTCCGGCTGCCTATTTCTAGCCTCCTTCAGGAGCTTTAACACAGCCAATAACGCCTCGTATTTTAGAACCCTGGTCAAGTGACGAGGTCGACACCTGAGCGGTTTTTATTGTTGTTCAACCAGTTTGTGTTAAGATACTTCTTGCGTGAAATTAACAAATTTTCGATAAAAGTTGACTTTTGCAAATAATTACTTTGCCATGTTATCCCATTTTCATCAGGTTTTTGGAATCATCATAACATCAATTTAAAACAAAATTGAAAAGAAAATTACATCCGGTTAGTTAGTTATTAATTGATGAAGTTTTAAAATAGTGTCGCCATCTGCTGTGTATTTTTGGCATTTTAAAACTTCAAAAATATATAATTAAATAACTAGATAACATTTTCGTTTCAAATTTATTCCATTTCGATGTTACGCCGATTCCCATACCTGGGGAAAAAGAGCTAACATGGCAAAGCGATACTTCTGTCGAAGTTGTGATTCCAAAACTAATGCATTAGCTCTATGGGCACCTGACAATTGCAGATCGCTTCTCCGATTGGGGCTCCCAAGTGACATCCACCAATCAAGGCTCCGAGAAAAAATTATTTTCCTTCATCATTTCTGTTGCCACTCAAGACGTGAAAAATAACTTTATAGAACAATAGATAAATCCATTTCCTTCAACCAATACTAAAATTGTCTATATCTATCAAATAACTATTTTAGATCGTGTGTTAAGCCTCACAAGAACTGAGCGATTGTAGTTTTTGTCTACTTAAGTTATATCTCGCGATAAGGGCCGTAGTGAGCCTAGTGGTCAGCGTCTCGGTCTTGGGATCGGAAGGTCCTGCGATCGAGTCCCGGTACCACTGAAGACCTACCGAGTATATGTGGAGTACGTGCTCGTTAAATCTGTTGGGTCCGAAAGTCCTCTAAGTTCCCATACCAAATCAATACCTCTGGGGGTGACAAGCCAATTCTGGGGATCCTCAGTTGGCCTCTGTCTCTAAAATTAGATGGATCCACTTATGTGTGTGTGTTATCTGTTGTGTCTGTCTTACTTGACGAAGGTTTATAAGCGGGTCGCTGACCAAGCACACAAACCTGAATATATATGTCTACCAACCATCTCGCGATAAAAAAAAAACATGGAAATAGTACCTCGTAATTTGAAACCACAATGATATGTAGATAACTCATAATGTCATGCATCATGTAAAAATGTTTTAAAAAATAGATATTTACATTAAGTGTAAACAAAACATTTAACCGATTAACGACCCATTAGTAAACACAATAACTTTCTTACGGGTTAAAAAAGTTTATGTTCTTAAAATTCATTTTTCGTGTAACTCATTTTATCCTAGACAAATTATGTTTAGTACTATGGACTTTATTTGTCTGATACGTTATTTATTTAGATAAACCTTATCAAAAAGCAAATTATCGAAGGAGAAATTTTCTTGCCAATCGCCGCTAATGAGTAAACCCTTGATTTTGATTTTTACTTCAAAAAAATATATTTTGTTATTTGAGGGTCATATATTAAGAAAAAAGTATTTTAAAAATTCTCTTTGCGCAGGAACTTAATTATTTAAAATTTTAAAACGTTGACATCGCCTTAGACTTAGCGTTAAGGGTAAATTGAATCCTTCAATTTGTATAGAACTTTAAATCTTTTTTAAATAGTTAATTTTTCTATTCTAAATCATCAAATATAACTTCCAATAGATGACAGATTGCCAAAGTTACTGATCATCAATAGTATTTTAATCTCATAAAGTGGATTAAAGTGTTAATTTTGTGTAAACGTAGAAGTGTAAAATTGTAGTGTATCATGTCAACACTGGAGAATTTGTGGCAGCATGAACGAGAGCAGTTCAAGTGCAATCGATTACAACAACCCACCAATAATAATAATATTTGTCTAACTGTTAAATTCTGTATTTGTAACTATAACATATATATTTAAACTCTGATGCATTTTTAATAGTTGCTACTATTTACCGTGTACACCTTACAGCATGTTTATGTTTTTATGAGTTAGTTATGTTTGGTTTATGTTTAATTATTATAAGTTAAGTTTAGCCAAATATGAGTAATGTCTCTTCTTTAATACATATTACTGTGCTCGTGACCATGAGTGCAGTATAAATTAATAAGGCATACAAAGTACTTATGTTTGAACAGGTGAAAAAGAACTGGGCTATCCTCGGTGGCAGCATATGGACTCCTCGGAATGTCAGAGAAATTAGCTGGCGAGCTGCGCAATGTCAATGGAAGGCTGATTAGCGGAGCGGGGAAAAGGCGCAATTTTTAATTACTTCTTAATGAAACAAAGAACCCTTTTGTGGGGGGAGGGAGAGAACACTTTTTTTCCCTACATCCCTAACCCCTTTTTGCATTCCAAATTCAGTCCTGACGTGTTTCGGGTGGATAAAAAAAGTTCAGCATTATAAATGAGGAACAGAGAGAACAAATGGAAAAATGAAGTTTTTAAGATATATGCATATGAGTTTAGTAGTCATTTTTTTTCTTTCCTTTAAATTTTTTTTATGGGCGTATGAAAAAATATCCTCAACTGTTAAAGTGAATCAAAAATAAAAGTATTTTTTTAGAAATCTTTTTTTTTTTTTAAGATTTTTTTTGTATGGCTAATTGTGCTTTTAATAGGGGCTTGAGGGCAGCCATTGAACACCCCATATATGAGTATCTTTTTCGGAAGCTGGAGTCTTAAAGTGTGGGTACTTTAAAAAGGTCTTCCGCAAATTAACTCTTTTTAAGAGTTATAATGATTTTTTTTATATCTAAAATGTAAAGAAAAATGGTTTCGAACCGTTAAACTGTCGAAAAGTCACAAATTACTCTATCAAGAAGATATTGAATTAATGAAATTTTCAGTTGAAAAAAACACGGTAAAAGACCAATAATTCTTCAGTCATTTTTTTTTATCTTATTTTTTCTATGAATCACACAGAGTTTAAATCATTCAAGATGTTATGTGATAAACTAATGTATTTTTCATATTGTCGACATCCGAAACGGCCAATAAAATTCCTCTAGTTGAAATTACTTTTAAGAACCAAGTAAAAGTAGTAATTATCTTCATATTCTAACAATAACAACATTCTTATTCTAAACCCTAAAACTACATTTTTAACAAATCTATAATGTTAATTATGACGATTTACATTGATGATGTAAATTTTATTTCCATATGTGTCCTTTTTAATTAAAAAAAATCACTTTTACCAAACTTGCGTAAAAATATCTTAGAAATAATATACTGTTACAGTAAGAATAAAGTAAAACCTTGTACAAGATTGTTGAGTATTACGAATATTAGTTGTTTCTTCAAAGATAATTAAAATACAGGGTGTCCGTAAAAGAATGTCCGAGTTTTAATGGTATATTACAGGAGTTTATTTTATACTACATACAACAAATCATACGTGACATTGAAGGAAAACTAACCTAGCTTTTTCCTATAAGTGCTCCATGTGTGCGCCTTTAGTGATACGACACACATTCAAAATGAAATGCAATTCTTCTCATACTGTCTGCAGCAAGTCCGGAGTAATGGAAGCAACAGCCTGTGCAATTCTACCTTTCAAGGTTGGTAAATCGTGGGGTAGGGGTGGAACGTAGACCCGATATCTTACGAAGCCCCAAAGGAAGAAATCACAAGGCGTGATGTCAGGGGAACAATTTGAAACTCGGACATTCTTTTACGGACACCCTGTATACTAGCACTACACATTCAAATTTGGACCGTCGAAATTCCATCATATTCTTAAAATCAACAAAACGTTAGAAATACTTAAATTAAAATATTCTTTGAGTAGAGAGGTGAAAGCTTATAATTTCATTCATAATCCTTTCTTAAACGATTTCTTTTCTTTTAGCTTGGACTTTCATTGAAATTTCATTACGATTAAATCCAATTTTAACAATATTAGATAAGCCATGGGTATGTTTCACGTCTTGAGTAGCAACAGTTCCATGGGAATAAAAATAAGGTCTCAATAGGGTACTTGACTGTATCGCTAAAATACCTTCCAATATTAAATTATAGTTTGAAACCAAAAATAGCAAACGTATATATTTTTTTGCGAAATAAATCTTTAAATAATTCATAAAAATCATTTTTAAATTGCTTTTTTTTCATCGGTGCGTCACGTGATCAAACAAGTCGATTTGGCTGATGTCACTAGTGTGTATAAACAAACGTTGTGATGTTTTTTTTGCTTGCAATTAAACTGGATTTAATCTAATTTACTATTAAAATAAGAATTATATAGATAATAGAAGGAGGTTTTACAGAAGCGGATAGTTCAAATTTGCCTAAAGTTGATTCCAAAATGGTGTTTCAAAGTTTTTTTTTATAGTTACTAGTGACGTCATAGATACCACGTGACAGCCACAAAGCTTTTTCGGGCGTAATTTTTCGTCCAAATTTTAAAATTCATTTGCCTGCTTTTTTATAGGGTACTAGCTGTTATACCCGACGTTGCACGGGTAGAGGTGGAAAAATAATTTAACAGTCAATTTAACTATTTTTTTTTCTTTCATTTTAGTTACGTAAGATATGAAGATTACCCAGTTAAACAAACAAACAAACAAACAAAAGTTGCCTTTTATGTATATAGATAAAACCTTTTAGCTCATTTGGCACGTTTTGGGAAAAAAATTGGCGAGAAAATAGATATAGCTACAAACACACCCATTATACAGCTCTAACACAATGACCTTCGAACAACTAACCAGCTTATAACTTATTTATAAAAAAAAATGACCATTCGGCGAGTTTTAGTTAATAATTTGGCGAGTTTGGCAACGTATTTGGCGAAAAAATAAGACATAAAACCCTAATATGCAGCTCTAGTGCGACGGCCTTTATTAACCATCATAGTTCAGTAATAGCTTAACGATAAATTTATTGCTTAAATATGCATACATGCAGTCAACAGAAAAATCAATGAAAAAAATCATCAAATAAACCCACAATAAAATCCGGGAATGGAGATTGCCGGAATTACGTCACTTGAAACATGTCAATTATTTTTCAAATAATGAAATTAGTTTCTGAAGTTAATGGCAACAGAATAAAATAAACATTTTCAATTTTAATTACTTTTGTTAAAAGTTTTATTTAATTTTTTCAGCCGATGGCATCAGGAAAGTAAAAAAAATGATCGGATTTGAGCCAAAGTGGTGTAGTTTTTTCAGAAAATTATTCGAAACGATAGAAGGAATGGTCTGATTCGAAAAATTCTTAGCCTATATTTGTTCCGGAGATGAGATGAATTTTTGTGCCAAATTTCGTGACAATCTGTTGCGTGGTTCTTTAGATCTCGTGTCTTATACAAACAAACAAGCAAACAAACAAACGGAAGTTGCCTTTTATGTATATAGATTTGAAAAAAAGAAAAATACGGGTCTAATATTTTTGGCATAAGAATATTTTAAGCCAATAAATTTTTTTTAGTCAAATACCCTATTGGTTATTCAATGTAGTGGACGAGATTAAAGTGTCATACCACTAATAAAAAACACCAATGAAATCCAGGAATAAAAGCGGGAATTATTGTACGTTACTTGAAACAAGCCAATTTAGATATTTTTAACAAAAATATTTTCTGGCGGCAACACGAAACTGATGTTGTATTAATAAGACGTCATACCAGAAACAGTTAATTTCCAAGTTGCTTAGAGCATATTCAAGAAAACAACCAAACAAACCGTAGTTCATTAAAGATATAAATCGATCCGGCCCAAATACAATAACTCATATTGATTTCCAGTAATAGAACGTCACTTTTCTTCCCCATCTGAAATTTAAAATGCAAAATCCAATTTTTAATAGAAAAATGCCGAAAAGTCATCCTTCTCCAGTCGATTCCGTAATAACAAAAGGGTTCCGTACCAGACAAGCAGCCAATCAGAGAAGAATCCGTACAACAGAAGTCCAATCAAAAGAAGAAAAGAAGTCAAATTCCATGCTCGATCCTTGTCAAGAAAACGAGAAAAATGACGTGCGGCGGGAGGTTCAAGTGCATTTCCCACTATTGGATCCTCGTGATAGAAATTTAAGTTTAACCTCTACCCTGGTGAAGTTGATCAAAACTTGGGTAATTAATAAAGTGTACGTCTGCCCCATATATATAGTTAAAGTATTAGATTGGCTGATCACGTGACCTCCACTGCTAACGACGGGACGCGCATGGAGGCTTTTTAAGAGGGCAAAATTGACAGTGTTGCTGCCACTTTAAGGAGAATAATACTACGAAAAAATAACATTTATTTCTAAAATTACAAAAAAAAAATACTAGAAAAGCATTTCAAGTCACTAAAAAGATTCCAAAATGCAGCTAGTATTTTTACGATCTTTTTCTGTAATTTTAGAATTTATTTTAGAATTATTCTAAAATACTAATATCCTCCTTAAAAATATCGTAAAAATACTAGCTGCATTTTGGAATCTTTTTAGTGACTTGAAATGCTTTTCTAGTATTTTTGTAATTTTAGAATTAAATGGTATTTTTTCGTAGTATTATTCTCCTTAAAGTGGCAGCAACACTGTCAATTTTGCCCCCTTAAAAAGCCTCCATGCTGGTCCCGTCGTTAGCATTGGAGGTCACAAGATCAGAAAAACTAATACTTTAACTATGATATCTATGGTCTGCCCATTTCCCGCATTATGTATAGTTATTCAATAAGTATTTTGACAAAGGGATTTTCACCGCTGGGAAGGTTTAGGGTTTACTTGAATAATCGTTGCACTAGAGCTACCCGAGGGCCATTAGCGACGAACGTCGTAATTTAGAACCACAGTCAAGTGAATAGGACCCGAGTAGGCAACCAACGTAACTTATAAGGGCGACACCGTACGCAGCGTTGGATTTTGGTGCATTTTTAACGTGCACTATACCTCTATACTGGGTATTATTCGTCGGACTTTTTGGTTGAACTGACCGTTTATAGGTCGGCAGACTCATCCGGTCGGATAGTACACTCTTAAAACAAAAGAGTGAAATTCACTCCTATAGGAGAAGTGCATTTTCGGCACCGGAAAGGAGTGGAAATTAACTCAGACTGAGTTAAAACCGCTCGTTTGTTTTAAGAGTGTATAACGTCACAGAGAACTTCTCTGGCGTTGCTAGTTAAGTCAGCCCCGACTGAACTTACCGAATAGCAAAGCAAATGTTTACACTCTTAAAACAAACGAGCGGTTTTAACTCAGTCTGAGTTAATTTCCACTCCTTTCCGTGCCGAAAATGCACTTCTCCTATAGGAGTGAATTTCACTCTTTTTCGGAGTGGGTAAAATAAATAAAATAAAACAATCTGCGTCCTACACTCTTAAAACGAGCGGTTTTAACTCAGTCTGAGTTAATTTTCACTCCTTTCCGGTGCCGAAAATGCACTTCCCCTATAGGAGTGGATTTCACTCTGTTTTAAGAGTGTACAAGAAATGTCTTCCAGTTCTCCTTGGATAGATAAAAATAGATGGGCTATTCGGAGAAACGCTCTTTTACGCTGCGAGGGGTGAAAATCTCTTTGCCAAAGAACTTATTGTTGCCACTGTATACCTTATAATTTTGTATCTGTCAAGAAGGATCCCAGCATATTAAATACAGTGGTGGCCAAAAGTGTGGACATTTTTTTTAAGTTGCAAATCTAAGATAGATCTTACTATTAGTTGCATAATTTTTTTGTAATACAGATATTGTAATACTGTATTTATTATTAAATTCTACACTAAATTACCTTCAATTTAATATATAAACGTTTGTATTTAAGGGAAAATTAATATATTCTACAAGCACAAAATAAAAAAGTTGAAAAACATGAAACATTAAAAAAATGTCCACACTTTTAGCCACCACTGTAATTAAGTACCCATGAGTATAGCATGAATAATAACTTTTTCATCGAGTATATCAACTAAACTTCATCAATTTCCTAATTGAGAAGAAATATCATTTAAAAAAATTTATAGGAAGTTCAGTACGATTCCCAAAAACCAACGCATACTCATTTTCATACTCACAAATACAATAAGTCTCCGATGATTTACAAAGTGGAACTACATATAAGCCAACAGACGAAAGAAAGAGAAAAGCAATATTTACCAAACACAACAACGATAATAAAAATCATTCCCCCCGAAACACAAAAGCAAATGCGCGAATCCCTCAAATCTCGGCACCGATAATAGTTAATTCGGAATGGGGGGAGGGGGGGGGGGGCATTCCGAAACGTCATTTCAACCCCCCCCCCCCCCCTCTTTCAGAAGAACGAAACAAATAAGTTCTCGTTAAGAGCTAATATCGGCCCTGAGAAACGCTTTAGGCACACAAAAGGGGAAAAGCCGAACTTTTTTGTGGTACTATTAAGAAAGTGGTTCTGTGTGTGTGCAGTAATAAATCACCAATTTCGGAGATATTTAAAATAGTGAATTGAATGTAGGCTCCATAGTAGAAGTTAATTATTTATCAACCTTTTGACTATTTTGTAAAAGCAAGTCCATTTGCATTGTCTTACGAAACTTTCAAAATTTGAATATTAACAATTACTAAACGTATAAAAAGTGCTTTGAACAATAATAAGTCTTCAGTACTTAAAGTATTTATTGGTTAAGTATGTAGTAAGTGCGTAGTAGAAAGTTAAATACGTAAAAATTATATTTTATTTTTTACATTAAACCTTATGTAACTGGTTAAGCTAACCCTTGTTCTAAAATAATCTACATGCATCTCATGTCGTATATTTTTACTTTAAAAACTGGAGTTTTGGAACGTATAGGGATTTGTCAATTTATTCATAAAAAATATCTTTATACAACTTTATAAATTTACACCATTACATATGAAACTTGAGGAAATTTCAGTAATGCAGTTACTAGTAGTATATTTGTAGCCATTGTTTTTTATAATTCTGAAATTTTGTTCCATCTTATAAACAGCTTTCTTTTACAACATTCATTTTTTTATTATAGGTTACAAAATAAAGCTTTCAAAATATTTCAAAAATCCATCATTCTATCTCTTAAAGAGACAGGATATTTAACCTGATTGGCCGAAAGGGAGGCGACTCTTAAAAGCTAAACTACCACAACCAAACCACTAATCGGAATTAGCACAACTTGGTGATTTGTCCCGATATTTTAGTTATAGGCATAGAAGCGGTGAAAATCCCAACTTTAATTCTCTCACTATGTCCTCAAAAGGGATTTTCTCATACTTGCTCCTTCTGCTCTCTAACCTTCCATAAAAAAAAAGATCAAGAGCACAACTTCAATTAACCCTAACTGTAAAGTTAATTGTAAATTTAAATATTATATTTCATAACATATTTTTTTTTAAATCACTGCAAATAATCCATCTCTTAAAAAACGTAACAGCAACAATCAAACCATCACCATCAATTGAACCAAACAAACACAAACTTGGCGATTTCTCCCGATATTTTGGCGATAGGGACAAAACGGAGGGAAACACAACTAAAAAATTCCACACCAGCGATTTTCCCACGCTAACCCTTCTCCATCCTTCTCCCTCTCTAAATAGAAGAGCAAGATCCTCCCCCTCTCTAAAAGAAGAGCAAGAGCAAGAACTTCGATTAATACTGCCTCTATTATAAATTACAAGAAATATTAGATATTGTATTTCATAACATCGTGATTTTCAGTCATCAGAAACGAAGACATTATTTTTACTTTTAATTACTTAATGAAATATAAGGTAATGAATCTATTGCGGTGAAGTCGAAAATCCGAAATGAAGATTTTGTGGTTTCTACACATTTCGGAGGGTGCTGAGTCTAAAAAAGTGGTTTTTAAGCATTGGTCCACCTGTCTGTCTGAAACCGCTCTATAGGTCAAAATAAGAGGTATGGACGTCCAATTTATGACACTAATTCCCCTTACCTTTCGGAAATCCTAATATTTTTTTTGAACATGGCAGACTTTTTTCAATAAAATTTGTATCTCTTAACGTTCTTTTGAGTCTTTTTTTTCATGAACTTATGATTAAATGATTATTCTTATTAATTTACTAGATCTGTTTACGATCCTTAGTACAGGGTGTCCGTAAAAGAATGTCAGAGTTTCAAATTGTGACCTGACATCACGCTTTGTGATTTCTTTCTTTGGGGCTTCGTAAAAGATCGGGTCTACGTTCTACCCCTACCCCACGATTTACCAACCTTGAAAGGTAGAATTGCACAGGCTGTTGCTTCAATTACTCCGGACTTGCTGCAGACAGTATGGGAAGAATTGCATTCTCGTTTGGATGTGTGCCGTCTCAATAATGGCGCACACATTGAGCACTCACAGGAAAAACTAGGTTAGTTTTCCTTCAATGTCATGTATGATTTGATATATTTAGTATAAAATAAACTCCTGTAATATACCATTAAACCTTGGACATTCTTTTACGGACACCCTGTATTAGAAAGTCTACACACTAAAACGAACTCAAATATTTCTTAAATCACTACAAATGAACCATCTCTTAAAAAACATAACCACCACAATCAAACCATCACCATCAATTGAAACAAACAAAACAAAAACGCATCAAACTTGGCGATTTCTCCCGATTAAAGTGGGGGAAAACAACTAAAAGTTCCCCACCAGCGGTTTTCCCACGCTAACCCCTTCTCCTCTCCATCCTTCCCTCAAAAAAGAAGAGCAAGAGCACAGCTTCAATTAATCCTGCCTCTAAGTGTCTCTGCCCTCGATTGATTTATCGACAGTTAATTGGGGGAATGGATCCGTTGCTATGGTGACTGACCGGGACCTACTCCCTCCTCTCCCCCTTAAGCATCTTTTTTTTATATTTATTATTTTGTTTCTCTCTCTCTTCTTAGTAGCAATAAAACTGCGACGGGTTCGGTTTTTGCGTTTGATTTTCGATAACCGGATTTGTATCGATCGTCTTGAAAGGGGTTTTTGAGGGGAGGAGGTATTTCTCTTTTCAATGGGTACATGTAAAAGTGGACGAAATCCACGAGAAGGATTTCCGTACAAGCTTCTTCTTTCACTAACATTTCAAAAGGGAAGAGCGTCTGGGGAAATTTTCCTATGCACTTAAGCCTTATATTTCTTTTTTGTTCTCTTTTTGACGGATGTAGTGGTGGCCATAAAGGGTCATGTAGGGGGGTGGGGGAGGGGGGTTATGGTCATTAATTGTCGCTGCGTGCGCAGCGATTGGCTCTCTTTGAGTAATGTAGGTATTGCAATGGGGTCAACAATCCAAAATGGAGATTCTCAGTGGCAAAAAGAGTTTAGATTAACGTTCCATCCAGGAGGAATGGGCGCGCTGGACCGGGGGTCTTTATCTCCGTCTTCATGTGTCTTGTTCAGTTGTTTTTATCGCTAGGCGTCGCGTTTTATTTCTAAAAGCTGGATGTTAGCGTTCTAGTTAATGCATTGGCAGGACTTCGGAGTAAATTAGATTAGTATTTAGTATGGATTAGCCTTTCGTTTAATATTTTTCATATTTAATTGAGAAATTATGTCTAGCGTAATTTTTCTTTCAATTACCTAATATGAAATAAGGTAATGTAGGTATTGCAATGGGGTCAACAATCCAAAATGGAGATTCTCAGTGGCAAAAAGAGTTTAGATTAACGTTCCATCCAGGAGGAATGGGCGCGCTGGACCGGGGGTCTCCAAAGCAATGTGCATCAGTGTAAATCCTATGGAAAAAAAACTATTTTCTCTGCCACATTTCTCCGGCTGTATTGAATTTGTTTGCAAGCGGATTTTTTTTGTGATAAATGTAGCTGACTTACAGGTCCCGACCTTCCCAATTTTTGAAATTGGTTTGAATATTCTTTTAATTTTCAATAAATAATTTTACACAAAATATTCGAAGCAATTTCAAAAAGTGGGAAGATAGAGACCTGTAAATTATTTACATTTATTATTTTAAAAAAAAAACGTTTGTAAAAATATTCAATACAGCCGGAGAAATGTGGCAGAGAAAAGTTTTTTCGCCATTGGATTAACATTGAGGCACTTGAGTTTGGAGACCTGCGGTCCAGCGCGCCCATTCCCCCTTAAATGCGAGATAGGACGTAGAGTTAGGCAATAGAACCACGTCCAAAAGTATTATACACCAGTACCATAATCCATGCAGAGTGTAGAGTTTAATTATCGTCGCCCTAGAACTACACGAGGGGTATGGGCAACGGGCGTCATAACTTATAACCATGTTCATGTGACGAACCTACACCTGAGCAGGCATATAAGGCAATATTTAAGATAATTGTAAATGGTATGTTTATACATGGGTTATCTTATTTTTACTATGGATACTAATATTTTATTAAGTCAATCTGAACTCGCTATTATTATTTTTTTAACTCGGAACAAATATAGAAAGCTGCGTCTTACTCAACTTAAAAAAACCCTTTCTTTTCGGAGTATTATCGATGTGTATCTTGCAGTGTGTTGTTTTTTCTGTTATTTGTCTTCCAAGGGAGGAATTTATTTTATTTAGTTTTTGATTTTTGGCATCACCGGTCGTTTTTAAATTAAATTTTGTCGCATTAGAATAACGGAATGGACGGGTGTTCTCTCTCGTTTGAAAAGAAGTGAAAAGGTCGAACGGATTTCCGTATTGGAGATTTCGAATTATAAAAACCTCAGACGATTTTTTTTAAACTTTTCTTTTTTGAAATATTCGACGTGAAGTTCTCTGGATTTTATAAGTTGAAGTCTACGAAAAAATTCGTTTAAACGAATTATAAACACTGCGTAAAAATATCGATTGAGAAGTTTCCTCCATTTGGTTCTTGAAAATAAATAAGCTGAAGTATACCGCCATGTTTTAAAAACTAGTAAAATCAAAACAAGTTTTGTCTAAAGGAAATACCGAGATTTGATTAGTGAACCCTACATGCTGTTAGAAGGACGGCTTAATACTTTTAAGTTTCAGCTTCCAAAAAGTAAATATAGGTTCAATTGACTTTATCAATACTACGAGCCATACCAAGAGTAATTAAATTAATTGTATATATATTTCATTCTAAAAATATTTAAAGGTAGTACTCGTACAAATATATTACTCAAAATCTTCTCTGCCATACTTCTTTTAAAACTAAAATGTTTTCTAAGAATATTATCGCGCAACTTCGCCAAATTACATTTGCTTAAAAATGTACTTAATGCATTTCATACTATTTATCTAAGTCTGAAAAAAAACTAAAAACTCCTCGGCGCAACAGCCCATTACTGGGCCAAGGCCTGCCGTGCCCATTTCAGCTTTCGTGACCTAGGGCTCTGGGGTGCTAGGCAAATGTCCCGCTAAGGTGGTCAGCCTCAAGCGGAACCCCCAGTGTTTAGTTCCCAAGATTTTATCGACCCACTCAAGGGGTGAAAGGATGGGTCAACCTCGCACAATCCGGGATTCGATCCCCGGACCTGTGGCGTGGCAATGCGAAGCGCTAACCACTAAGCCACTAGGGCCTCATTTATCTAAGTCGGCCAAATTAGAAAAGACTTTTGACAAAAAAAGTAACCTTTTTTCAGTATATTAGGGGATTAATGGTCGAGTTGAAATATCGTCACACTAGAGTTACATGAGGGCTACTTTCAACGCACGTCGTAATAAAAAAAACACAGTCATGGGACGGGCTGACACCGGAGTATGCACCTGTAACGCGGGGCCCGGATGGCCGAGTGGTTTGGATCGCAGACCATAACGCTAGCAGTCTGCGCGCTGTAACGGGTGCGGGTTCGATTCCCGCCTTCGCCCATGGGTGTACTTTCCTTTCTCTGTGACAGTAAAAGTTCTTTCTGTGTTTGTCTTACTTGACGAAGGCTTATAAGCGGGTCTCTGATCAAGCACACAAGCCGGAATATATATGTACCTACCCTACCCTACCCTACCTATAACGCACCTTTTAAGGGCGATATCGTACGCAGCGTCAAGAATTAGAAGCAAATTTAACGTGCACTTCTTCTACACAGGGAAGATTCGTCGTGCGTCGTTCGGTTTAAACGGAAGATTCGTCGAACGTTTTAGCTGCACAGACCACTTAGAAGTCGGCAGTTATTTTTTTGACATTGCCCGGGCTCGATCCTGGGACTTTCTTTTGCAACTGACCGACTGGGCTTTACAGTCTTTATGTCGGGATAAAGGTAAAGTAAGGTGAAATTGAATCATCGTCGCACTAGAGCTACACGAGGGCTATTGGCGATGGGCATCGTATTTTAGAACCACAGTCAAGTGACGAGCCGACACCTGAGAATGCACCCAACTCAACCGTTAAGGGTGACATCGTACGCAACTTTAGGACTTTCAAGGATATTTAACGTGCACTCCCGCCACACGGGGTATTATTCGTCGGACATTTCGGCGATGCCCGGCCCCGAACCTGGGACCTTCCGCATGCTAGGCGAATGCCTATCCGACTGGGCTCCCCAGCCCCATGTTTGGATAAAGGTACATTGAAGTTTTATATTATAGTCTCGTATATTTGATAAACTATTACAAATCGAAATTCATTGTCTTTTTACAAATTCGGGTCGCACATCGAAACCCATTCCTTACTGACACTTTTTTCCTCCCACACAAGGAATTGAACACCATTTTTATCCCTTCAAAAACTAAAAATATTCACACCCACCTTTAAAGATATGAAAAATGCGATTCGCTTGAAACATATCCATTTCAACCCATCCTTCGGAAACACTTTGGCTTGGGAGTCAGGCATTCGTGTTTTATTTGGGGAACAAGTAACTGGGTTATGTTGCATTTATTGAGGTGTTTAATAGTTATTTAAGCAACTAGTGCCGAAAATAATACTTTATGAAGCGAGTGGCTTTTATTTCACGAGACCGTAGGTCGAGTGAAATTATGACAACAGCTTAATAAAGTATTATTTGGCACGTGCTTGCTTACAATATTTTTTATAATAACAAGCAAAAAAGTATTTCTACCAATGAGTGATTTTCATGACATCATTTAGTTTCCATTTCGATATTTGTTTGGCGTGAAATTTGTGTTCTTACTTTTGTCTTATTTAATTTCCTTTAATAATTTTTGTAGTACTTGTAGTATCCATGGAGATATTAGAAAATGCAAAAGTAATGAACCAATAGAAATAAGTGAGTTTCATGACATCATTTAGTTTCCATAGAGATATTCATGACATTTTGTTTTTCTACCAATCAGAAACTCTTATTTAGTTTACCGCACTAGTGCCGGAAGTAGTACTTTCGGCACTGTCTTTGACGTAAGCACGTAAAGTGTCATTTTCGCAACGATTTATGAATGAATATGATATAAAAAAGTGACTTTTTTTTCACGTTGTTATAAAAATCAGTTATTTACGATGTACTTTTTACTTTCAACTACCTAATATGAAATGCAAGGTAATATATTTATTGCAATGAAGTCGAAAATCCGAACTGGAGATTGTATTTTCTTAAGGTTTGGGGCTTATTCGAAAAAGGCTTTAATTGTGAAGAAATGTTAGAATTTAGATGTTAGAATTACCTTTAGATGTGATGACATTGATTTATTGAGGGGTAATTGGAAGTATTGTAGCGTTACACATCCTTAGTTTTAACTGGAATTTTGAACTGCAACCAGCGAAAAATTTTCATCCAGCTCACGAACGCTCAAAATATTACCAATTTTCCAGAAACGTAATCAACGTCTAAATTAGGTAATATTCGTAAAAAAAATATGCAAGTCGTCTAGGGTAAATAAAATGATAACGTTATTTTTATATAGCTCAATAATTTATTTTACTATAAGCAGAAATTAAACTAAGCAGAATGATATGTAAATAAAGTTTCCAACAATTTTTGACATTCGTTTGTTTTTCAATGATACAGATTGACAACGTTTTTTGACGCTACCTTACCTCTAGACTTTACAAATATGTCTCCACAACATGGTAATATAATAAGCATACCATAGTATTATAGTAATAGTAAGCATAGTATTTTATAAGAAATCCAGAATAGTGTAAAATGTGGTGGGTCCATTGTTATCTTGTTTGATAAAATGACACAATGAGCGTCCAGAGTTAACGGAGTTATGGTATCGGGTTAAATATTTACAAATTGATTGTGCATCGACCGGATAATGTTATGTCCCAACAACTAGTGAATTATAGATTTCAAGAACATCGGTTGCCTCAAATACACAAGCAACAGGTAAAACCTTATTCAGAAATTGGATCCATTTACAAAAAGACAGCAATAGACTGGAGTCCCTCTCAGGACTCTTGGTATGGCGATAAGAAACCAGGAGAGATTTCTAAATTGCAACTAAGCAGGCAAGACCAAACCGCTCTCTCCAGATTCAGGACGGGACACACAAAGAGTTCGAAGTTTGAGGCCGGAACCAAGCTGTTCCCTGACTGCCCCAACTGTCGTGGAGATGCTCAAGCCAGTCCTGAATACATACTCAAGTGCCTCGGTTTGACGTGGAAGGACAACGACGACCCACTTTTTTTTTTACTTTCTCAGGGTCACACACATCATGGAACTGGTCTAATTTTGACCCAGGGATATGTCAAAAAACAGGTAAAACAGATCCGGTCATTCTTATCCTTCTCATCCAGCCCCTTCAAGACTTCTTGAAGAAGGAGTTGAAAAGGAAGAGAAAGATCATCATTCCGAGGAAAGAAGTGGCCGGCATCCAGACACGCGTTAAATTTTTAAAATGAAAACTATCTCTCTTCGCTACCCTACCATGGCATACGTCTATGGAGTTTAGAAGAAGGAGATTCTTGGCGCGAAAAAAAAAGCGAAACTGTCAAAAAGTCGCCAAGTAACCTTAGTAAGCCCAAACTAACCGCTCACTCAACGTCAGTTCCATGAAAAGCGATGCATTTTATTCTTTAAAAAACGTTGATTAAAAATCAAACAAGAAGTTCATAAAGAACTAAAATAGCCTACTTTCCTGTTACTTAAATACTTACTGAAGTTCTAATCGGGAAAAAAACTAGGTTCCTAAAGTAAATATCATCAACAGCCGTTTCTACACTAGATTTATACACATTAGAAAAAAAATCGAAACACAGCACCCAGCTATAATTTAAACTTCTAAAAGCCAAAATCAACTATTTTCCTTAATATTCTTTCGCAAATTAATTAAATATTATTTATCATCTGCTCGTGATTTATTTGTAGTTCGAAGAATAATTAAATATTTATTAATAACAAAAGTAATGAAACTACTCCGAACTGCATTAAAAAATAAGAAATATAAATTAAAACTAAGCATAATTGCATGCAAAAGTATGCCTTGCCGCTTTCTTGGTAGATAATTAATGAATAATCAAAGAATCAAATTGTGCTACATTTTATGACGTCATTCCAAACTGATTCATGAAAATATTATTTTGCTTCAAATAAATTTAAATAAATAAAGTTTCTCATTTCATTGTTGATTTGGCAACAGTGATTTAAATGACTCAAAATTGAATTTCAATGCTAATTCAATGGGAAATTTGCCGACAGATAGTAGATTTATGTCCGTCCAGACAGACGGACAAAAAGTATAAAAGTTGGGTATCTGAGGTAATAGCTTTCTAACAAAAAAAAGAATTTTTAAGATCCGAGGGATAGAACCGATTTTGGAAGGGGGTTACGGACGGACAGACAGACGTCGACCGCATGTCAATACCTACTTTTTCATTTTTTTAATTCTTTCGAATTAAAAAAAGAAAAGTAGGCTAAAAATGACTCTGAGAAGTTGTAGGCTGTAGGACAAGATCTGAATTCCCACAAGATGGCAGTAATTACCTTCACAGGCAAGAAAAATACGTTGTAACTATATTTTTATGAGAGGGTCAAAAAATTCGCCTACTCGATGTAGTAAGCCTATACATACTCTACTTTAGGAAAGCCCAGCCACCTCCTTGCTTATATTGGGTTGGTTAAGCCTGATTTCTTGGAGAATCCTGTCGAAGTTATGGACTTTTTGATTGTGTGCGATCTCCTGGACTTGATCTAGCTCATGGCAAATTAGTAACAACACTTTAGAATAGCGCCAAATTGTTCGCCGAGAGTGTTTGTTTGGGCTTACTACAAAGCGATCTCTGGCTTCACTTGGCGACCCGGTTTTTCTATTGGATTTTGCCCCGCAGCATCTCCATCTTATTCTTAACTCTATGGCATACGGCGGAGTGATAAGTCTGAGGGGACAAGAGCGATTTATAACTCCACAAGGATGCAGGCAAGGAGGGATTCGGAGCGATAACAGAAATATGCCAATAAATATCGGTCTTGGGTGATTCGGGAATGGCAAAAGAGGCTTGATGTATGGTGGAGGGGACGCTTCTGCCATTAGGATCAGACCTTAATATGAAGCCCCTCTCCTTATTTTGAAGAAAACTTATTTCCTTAAATCGGTTTAGAAAGACGTGTAACTCAGTTGTGTCATTTTAGAGGATGACACCTTGAAGGGCTACGTATAGGAAGCCTATAGAAAGACCCGTCAACAGATGGCACTGCAAATTCCCATCAATAAACTAGTTAACTAATACAGTAATGTAAAAAGCCGAAGTAACCTATCTCTACCTTGGGGATCCTTTCGGTAGAAAATGGTTTGCAAGAGGCTAATAAGATTGGTGAACCGGTCGTGATTTGAACAAGCAAACTCTCGGTGGGCATTATAAAAAAAAGCATGGTTTTGTTAATTTTGGTTGGTTGAAAAAGGCACATACATTCTTATACGTAAAAATACTTAAAATTTGAAGAGCTGAGGGAAGAAGCTGCTAAGTGGACATTTTTGAAAACAAAATTAAATTGTTTTTTGGTCAATGATCAGGGTTACTGCTTTGAAGCATAACAGCTTTCAAATTATTAAAAAATTCGATTCGTATATTTTTGATACGAAGTTGGTAGTGCACGCGTTTCGTCACTTTTTCATGGAGAACGTGCTAAGGACCTAGGTCATGTTTAACGAATCGACCGATTTTCGGAACGATCGTTTAGGTAGAAGAACGTGCTAAGTGACCACGTTTGGCGGAAAATTTTCAGACTTCGCTTGCATTAATAGCAAACAAATGGTCCTTTTGTATTTAATCAAAAGGAATTCAACAAAATGTAATTAATAGTTTCCTAATTAACTTTAATTATTAAATATAATCATGAATTAAATTAATTGTTGCTTAAAACTGGTTTTGAGTACATTTTGCAAAATAGGAAAAAAGAATTATTTTATATAATAAAACGGAGTTAAAGATTTTACATTTTAAAATGTCGCTCTGATTTCTATTGTAATAAACATAGATGAATTTACAGCGGAACAGATGGTATAATTAAAACAAAGTTGCACCTTCTTATGTAAGTGGCAGTTCGCTTACAAACACATTGCACCCGAACTTTCCCAAAGGATCTGGTTTTTTAAACAATGAATTTATGTACAAAAATCGTTTTAAAGCCATTTAGTTGGATCTCTAAGCTATCGACGCATTTTTTGCAATGTCCTAAACTCTAAATTATTAAAATTGAATAAGAAGCTAAGCGTAAAGCTGATTTTGCTGGAAGTGGAATAAAAGCTTATACGGTAAGTTAAAATTTATATCAAGATATTCTTTGTTTGTAAAACTAAATATATATTTTTATACTATGATGTAAAAATAATTGCATGTAGTATAAACGTTATAATTGTTCTTAATATTTTAAAATTATCGATGACTTAAAAATATACACGCATTAATCCAAATAAAATTGTTTAAACGATCATGCTCGACCGTTGTAGAAATGCTTGTAAATTAAAATAGTTTTCTTAAAATTTTTTAAAACCTAATTGAAAAGGAGAAAGAAAAACGAAAATAACCTTAGGATTACATCTTGCATCAACTTATTTTACTTTTTTAAAAATATCAAAGTTTGTTTTTAAATTCGATTATTCTTATCTAAGAACTATTAAAAAAAATATTTTGCGAAAACTTACATCTTTCATATATACTTTCTTAAGTCTTTTAAATTATTAACATTATTTTATCACATGCATCTGTGGTTTCTTTTACTACTTTTGTATACTTTTTATTAAGTTGATTTGTCCTTATTATTGTTCATAAGTATTTAGTTTATAATTCAGTGATAAGGTATTTTTTAAAAATATTAATTAAAAACTTACTCATTAACATTAAGCAAGAAGTTCTAAAATAACTTA
The DNA here is from genome assembly GCA_019343175.1 of Oedothorax gibbosus. Taxonomy (NCBI): domain Eukaryota; kingdom Metazoa; phylum Arthropoda; class Arachnida; order Araneae; family Linyphiidae; genus Oedothorax; species Oedothorax gibbosus. Next base: position 5,003,053 of record CM033280.1, on the reverse strand, counting down.
TATAACCTACTTTCTTTTTTAAATCCCTCAAAGGAAATCCTTATAGTAGGACAGAGACGAACAAAATATAAGATAGGTGACTGTATCTTAAAAAAACAAGGGATTGTAACACTAATATTAATACGCTCATTTAAAAGTTATATTATATATCTTATAAAGTATTTCAATAATATTCAAACCTAAAAAGTTTTTAATGGCATCTATCCTTGCGCTAGCACAATATTGTAGAAAAACTTTATTTTGGTTCGACTAGTTACTGGAACAGTGTAATATAGAAGTCTGATACTATTTTCGGTTGTTAGCCAAAACTTTTTATTAACAAAAAAGTTTTGTCAGCTTCTACTTGCAACTGCGCAATTTTCTCGAAAACCTTATTATGACCGTCCAACAGGAACTAGGAACCGTGTACTAAAATTTGAAGTCCGTAGCTCTTTTATTTTAAAACTGTAAGTATTTCAGACAGACAACGGATCAACGTAAAAAAACAATATATTTTTATAATGAGCACCCTCCAAAAAGTGTTGAAAGCACAAAATTTCATTTTGATTATTGACCCTTATCGCAATAATTTATAACTATATAGTATATTAGGTAATTGAAAGTATAACTTTAAAAAATGGACGGGTACAAAGAAGTAGGGGGGGGGGAGTAGGACGTACGGACAGAAACAATAGAAAGCCAGCACTCTGTTAAGGAGTTGGCAACCTGATTCTTGAAGAATCCTGCGAAGTCTAGGACTTTTTGATTGTGCGATTCTGGACACTACTCATGCAAATTAGTAATTCAATCAGGAACTTTAGAATAGCGCCAAATTGTTGAAAGTGTGTATGGACGTTATAGACAAAGCGATCTTGGTTCACTGGCGACCGGTTTCAAGATTTATAAGCCCCGAGAACAGTCTATCTGTAACAGCCTACCATGCATCTCGATAAAGCAGGGACAAAGCGATTTTAACTCAAAGTGCGGAAGGAATTGAGCATACAGAAATATGATGAAATCGTTTGGTATTCGGGATCAAAAAGCTTAAAAATGTACTGGTAGGGGACGTTCTGCCATAGGATCAGCCAAAATTGAAGCCCTTCCTTTTTTTGAAGGAAACTTATTCCTAAATGTTGAAAGACGTGTCAACTCGTTTGTATTTAGAGGATGACACTTGAAGGCACGTAAATTACTATAAAAGCCCCAAAATGCACCAAATTCATGAAAAACAGTTAACTAATACATAATGCAAAAACAATACTGATCTCTACTGTGATGCCGAGAAAATGTTTTGCAAGAGGCTAATAAGATTTGAACGCTATTTAAAAGCAAATCTCGTGGGATTTGACACCTTTTTGTTAATTTTTTTTGAAGCACTCTTCTTACTAAATCTTAAATTGTGTTTCACTGTTGAAATCGAGCGAGGTCCAGTGGCTCAGTGGTAGTGCTTCGCGTTGGCACGCCACAGGTCCGGGGATCGAATCCCGGATTGGGCGAGGTTGACCCGTCCTTTCATTATTTAAGTGGGTCGATAAAATGGGTACCAAGCATGCTTGGGAACTAAACACCGGGGTTCCGCGTGAGGCCGACCACCTTACCGGGATATATGCCTAGCAACCTAGAGCCCTATGTCATGAAAGCTGAAATGGGCACTGCAGGCCTTGGCCCACTAATAGGCTGTTGCGCCGAGGAGTTTAGAGTTTAGTTGAAATCGAGCAATAAATGTATAAAGGCTCGCAAGAGCATTAAATGGCCCGAATTGGTTGGTTGTTATTGAATTAGGTTGGATTGAAAACCTTATTTTTTTTAACCTATCATTCTAAAATCATGTTGACCACCTGAAATCAGTATTGCATTTATTAAAGGACGTAATTTTTATTGCTGAAACACATTGTTTGAGTTTACCGCCAAAGGACGAATACAATAGTTGAGACGCTATTAAAACCCCACTGATGTCCAACAATCGATTTAAAACTTAGGTAAGCATATTTATTTAAATATAGTGCAGACAAAAATCTTAAATATTTTCAAAACTATTTCAAAAACGTTTACCATTCTGCCCAGACGTAGTGAATATTCCAATTCAAAGATATAATGAAAACTTTGTCAGCTTACCTGAAAAAGAAAAGGATACATTAGTAAATAAAAAAACTGCAAAATTTCATTCTGAAGAAATGTAGCTTATATTCTAGGTTATGACATTGTCCATTTCAACAAAGACTCGGCTTAGTTTAGTTTAGTTTGAAATATCGTCGCACTAGAGCTACACGAGGGCTATTGGCGACGGGCGTCGTATTATAGAACCACAGTCAAGTGACGAGCCGACACCTGAGTAGGCACCCAACGCAACCGTTAAAGGCGACATCGTATGTAGCTATGGGACTTTGGAGGATATTTAGCGTGTACTCCCTTTACACGGGGTATAATTCGTCGGACATTTTTGGCTGCACGGGCCGTTTATAAGTCGGCAGTTATTTTGGCGATGCCCGGACCCGAACGTGGGACCTTTCGCATGCTAGGCGAGTGCCTAACCGACTGGAAAGACTCGGCTTAACTCCCTCTGAGGGATACAGGCGTGTGAACCCTTCTCTTGACTATCAGGATTTCCGGCAACACACATAATTTTTAGCTTCCACACTACGTTTATAACTTAAAAAGTGGAAGGTATTATAATCGTTTAGTCCATCCGTCTGTCACCCACTTTCACAGAACGAACCACAAGTCGCACAATCAAGTGGGATATTTCATTTTGAAGCAAATAATCAGTCTAGGTTACATCCCAAATTCCATTAAAAAATTTAAATTAGAAGTATATTTAAAATTTAAATAACTAAAAATTTAATCTACATTGAAATAACATGCCAATTTCATTTTCATTCAATATTTTCACTGTTGCCATTTCGTCAAACGTACGAGAAACTTAATTAACAGTAACAATAAAACACTAGAAAGAATATTTATTTATGTGATATGATTCAGTTTGGATTGTTGTAATATCACAATAGAGTTCTTTTGATGGTTCATTATATATGTATGAGGAAAGATGCATTGCGAATTCTAACTTTGAATAAAAAAATATGCAAAAGTTCACTTTTATTTTTAAAGCATCAATTTTACTAATTATTTATTATTCTCTTTTTCGAAAGAAAGTTAATGAACATGGAAAATTGTGGCGACTAAAAGATATTTATTAAAAAAATATTGCATCATTATTCTTCGAATTTCAAACAAATTTAGCAAACGATAATAATGAGTAATTATTAATTTGCGAAAGAAGATTAATGAAAATAGTTAATTTTGGCGTTTAAAAGTTTGAATTAGAAATAAATTATTAGCTAAAGGCCCTGTTTGGCGAATTTCTTTCCGAGGTGTATAAATAGTGCGTTTTTTTGTTGAGCACAAATATTGTGTGGAAGCGGTTTAAGTGACAGATTCTATAACAAACCTACTTGTTTTAAATAAATTTTAGAATTTAAAGTATGAGGAGGAGTCTTTAATTATCTGCTACAGAAATTAATTTTTTTTAATTTAAAGACATTAAATTTTCAGTTAAAAATTTAAATTGTAATCTTATGCAGTGAAAACAAGTTTACACTTTTCAAGCCAATTTTCGTATCCCTCATAGGGTTAATGCAGCATTCTACAACACTTGATAGAAATAATGTACGGTAGAATAAATGTGGCAGCACCACTACAACGCTCTCTCGTTTAAATCTTCTATACAAGTTTCACGTTCAAGTCTACTTTTTAAAGTTCCTGGTTCAAATCACTGAACTGAACTGAAACTCTGGAAGGAGCATCGAAACGCTCGCTAATAGGGTCGGTGAAGCCCGGCAACCCTGTAAGAGCAACCCAACTTTGCCGCCAATCCTTTACTTTACCTGTTAAAATAGGCATTTTAAACCAACTCTTTCAATAGTTTTTTTAAACAGAAAATTGATATGTTATTACTTTCGAAGGTTCTTTACATAATGAAGTTTCGGAAACATGTACTTTAAAAAAATATAATTGCAGGAACAATCGTTTAAACTTAAATTCCTTGGAGTACTATTCTTGGCGAGCGATTTGGACGATCCAATGAAAACTGTCAAGTCAAGTGTCAATTGTAATCGGCGAATTCATGCCAAATGTGGCACATATTCTCCCTAAAGCTGTCGCCAAGTGACCCAAAAATAGGCTTCACCAGCTTTTCATGGGATGGTCCTTCCAGAGGTTCAGTTCAGTGGTTCAAATCAACACAAGTTCCCTCGTTCGAGAGCAACGCGACAGAGGTTGGCACTACAGACCGTAAGTGGATCCTTCTCATTTTTTAGACGCGATCACAGTGCAAGTTGCTACCGACAGAATTGGTCATTGTCAGTAAATACACATTCTCAACAACGCGAATGGACTAAAAGTTGATCTTTATGTTTTGCATGCGATCAGCGTAACCTTGAATAGTAACTTACATTAACCACGACAGACTCTAACGTCATCACGGGGGCCTCCGGCTGACAGGGTCCGAACTACACTCTTAAAACAAACGAGCGGTTTTAACTCAGTCTGGGTTAATTTCCACTCCTTTCCTTGCCGAAAATGCACTTCCTCTATAGGAGTGGATTTCACTCTTTTTGCTGAGTGGGTAAAAGAAATAAAAGAAAACAATCTACGTCCTACACTCTTAAAACGAGCGGTTTTAACTCAGTCTGAGTTAATTTCCACTCTTTTCCGGTGCCGAAAATGCACTTCCCCTATAGGAGTGGATTTCACTCTTGTTTTAGAGTGTAGCAACCTAAGTGATGTCAGTCCAACACTCTACCAACCAGGCCATCCCGCCTAAGTAAAGTACCCATGCTACTTATCCGCCTAAAAAGTGGCGCTGCATTACAAGATTTATCGGCAATTTAAAACGACTCCATCCATTAGGCTTCGAGTCCCATCGCCTGCCACTCTGGTGTGTCTACCCCAACACCTGTTGTTTTGAACAACGGATGCACGATCGAACTTCATTATTAAACCGAACCAAAGTGATAAATCGTTCGGGTTGTTTCGTCAAATCGGCCCAGAAACCTAATCTATCGGCCGAGAGAATCTTTCGCCGATCATCGCTTTCCGACTAACGAAGGCGGTCAAAGAAAAGAACGCGTCATTTGTTGTCACCTGTTGGAATCCAAGAGCTGATTGGGTTTAGTTTTAGTTTGAATAATCGTCGCACTAGAGCTACACGAGGGCTATTAGTGACGGGCGTCGTATTTTAGAAGGGGTACTTCTATGGTAGAAGTGTTATTTTGTATTTGAGGTACACAAGGATCCTTTTTGGAACCACAATTATTTATGCTGTATTTCGAGGGGTTTGGTATTTGCCATGAGGCCCGGTGGCTTAGTGGTAGTGCTTCGCATTGCCACGCCACAGGTCCGGGGATCGAATCCCGGATTGGGCGAGGTTAACCCATCCTTTCATCCCTTAAGTGGGTCGATAAAATGGGTACCAAGCATGCTTGGGAACTAAACACTGGGGGTTCTGCGTGAGACTGACCACCTTACCGGGGCATATGCCTAGCACCCCAGAGCCCTAGGTCACGAAAGCTGAAATGGGCACGGCAGGCCTTGGCCTACTAATGGGCTGTTGCGCCGGGGAGTTTAGTTTAGTTTTAGGTATTTGCCATAACAGCGTGAGATGTACACTCTTAAAACAAACGAGCGGTTTTAACTCAGTCTGAGCTAATTTCCACTCCTTTCCGTGCCGAAAATGCACTTCTCCTATAGGAGTGAATTTCACTCTTTTTCGGAGTGGGTAAAAGAAATAAAAGAAAATAATCTGCGTCCTACACTCTTAAAACGAGCGGTTTTAACTCAGTCTGAGTTAATTTCCACTCCTTTCCGGTGCCGAAAATGCACTTCTCCTATAGGAGTGAATTTCACTCTTTTGTTTTAAGAGTGTAGTGGATGGTGCTGAACTTATTTAAGAAATGTGTCCCGACAGAAATCCGTTTCTTTTGTTGAGACACCCATAACGTTTAAATGTCCTCGTAAACGAAAATAGTTCAAAATTTTCACAATAAAATACCAATGCAACTGACAAAGTATCTAGTAAAATTATGATATTGCATAATCGTCGCGCTAGAGCTACGCGGAGGCTATTAGTGACGGGCGTCGTATCTTAGAACCCCAGTCAAGTAACGAGCCAACACCAGAGTTGGCACCCAACGCAACCGTTAAGGGCGACATCGTACGCAGCGTCGGGTCTTTGGAGCGTATTTTAGCGTGCACTCCCTCTATACGGGTGGCTGCAGGAGCCGTTTATATTTTGGCGATGCCCGGACCCGAACATGGGACCTTTCGCATGCTAGGCGAGGGCCTAACCGACTAGGCTCCCCAGCCGCAAGAGCCGATTGGGACTAAAACGTAAATAAGGGCTAAAACGTATAACGTGATTGTCAGGTTTTCCAGATACAAAATTTATTTAAAAAAATATAAATTTATAATTTTACTAAAGTTTAAAAGTATGGAAAATTCATTCATTATCATATGCTGCAGAAATATAATTTTTAAAAAAATTAAATTTTTTTATTAAATTTTATTCTCATGCAGAGTGAAAACAAGTTTATATTTCAGCCAATTTGCTTATCAGAAATTAACAAGAAGTTTTAAAGGAAATAAAATAGCCTACTTTCTTGTTACTTTAATACTTAGAAACGCTCACAAAAAATCTTTGTACGGACAAGCGAATAAAAATTATAAAACAGATGTTTCTGGTATTATAACTTTCAAAATGTAAAAATTATAACAGAAAGTAAAAGGCGCTACAAATGGACAGACGAATGAACAAGAAATCGGTAAGACAGGCGGACACAAAGTACAATGCTTAAAAAGAATTAGGGGAATTCATAGTTTAAACCCTTTCACCCTTAATGATTCCATTTGGAATCATCAGCTTGCGATTTTTTTTCTCACTAAGTTGAGCTCGCATTTATTTATCGTTAGATGGAAGAATCATGTGTTTTGAAGAATTAAACAATGTTTTTTCTTAATTAACTGAAAATGTGAAAAACATGGTAAAATAAAATTCACTCCCAAAAAAATTTATGAAATAAATTGACCCTAAATTCTTCACGCTTGCGTTCTTAGACGTTTAAAAATTGATTTTAACAAATAAAGTTTTGAAAAAATTGTTATAATTTCTTTAAAAGTTATGATTCTAATTTTTTCCCCCTTAAACTTTAGTTAAAAAGTTAGGATTTTCCCCCTGTTTTTATCATATCATTCTGGATACATAATGAATCTAGTTCACAAATTTTAAATTTTCAGAATAAAAAATAAAACGTTGGAGCTGAAAGGGTTAACAAAAGTATGCAAAGTGCTCCCCTAATTGTTTTGAGCAGTGTATTAAGGATTGTTTTCTGATAAGTTGTACCTTTTAAACTTAAAATATAAAGTTTGGAAGTTTTCAAAAAGTAGTATAAACAAACAGACCCAAACAATATCTACGATCTCAATACCCTACTCCCCCATTTTTTTATTTCTTCCTATTTAAAAAAAATAAATCGACAAAAAAAGATTAGATGCATTTTAATACATATAGATATACTTGCATATGTAGTAGTGATGGCAGAAAGACTTTCCACTGAATTAAGAAAACTAAATTCGGAAAATTTTAATTGGGATCACTCACGGCCTACTTAACTACTAAGGCCGAAGAAGCTTTCCCAAACAAGCTCCGGGACGGAAATTTTGACGTCATAGTTCCGAGTGACGTTGTTCCGAAGATGAAGACAGCCTGTCCCGAAACCTGTTCGGAACCACTCGTTCACGGCTGACCACAATTTTAGGGTTCCGAATGCGTCCGAACTAGTTTCTCGATCTTCGGCACTGGGAACAGTGACGTCAAAATTTCCGTCTACGTTCATGTTTGGGAAAGCTTCTCTGGCCTTGTTATTGAAATTGGCCGTGAATCACTGCGAGATGTATAACGAAATTGGAAAAAAAAATATTCTGCATTTGGCAACTAAATGCTACCCTTGAGCTAAATTGAATAACGTCACGCTAGAGCTACACGAGGGCTATACGCTACCCATTGAAGTAAAAACAATCATAACCGTTTAACGGCTTCTAGAATACTTTGGTTTACAGTAATGTCCTTCGATATATTGCTTTTATTATCAATACAATAACGAAGAGATAAAATTACATCTATATACATAAAAGGCAACTTCCGTTTGTCTGTTTGTTTGTATAAGACACGAGATCTAAAGAACCCCGCAACAGATCGTCATGAAATTTGGCACAAAAATTCATCTCATCTCCGGAACAAACATAGACTAAGAATTTTTCGAATCAGACCATTCCTTCTATCGTTTTCGAACGTTTTTATGTTTCTCATTCAATGCATTGAAAACCTTAGAGGTTTATTGCTCCTTCAACTGCACGTTTTCACGGATTGTTTATTTAGTTTTATTTTACACATTTTTTAAAAACGATTTTTAAGTATATTTAGTTAAAAATCGTTTGTTTTAGTATCTTTATCACAGTTTAAAAAATACAAATATAAAAAAAATGCAAATCGTTTGCCGTTTGCTGGAGTAGCTTTATAACATCTAAACAATTAGATCATGTAATTCACTTTCATTAAGAATATTTTATTTTCTGCACGCAGACCAAGAGTGATCAGTTTAAAGTGAGATTTAAATTTTAACTACTTTGGAAGAACATATTATACCAATCTGCTTATATTGTATTTATATCTATATGTCCAAAAAAAGTTACTTAATTTATTATAGAACTCCCTTGAATTGCTTTAAAATAAATGTTCGAGACCCTTTTAAGATTTAGCTGTTTTTCCATTTTTAATTCTTACTGATTATTTTTTACTTAAATATGTATTCTTTTTAATTTGAGCTTCTTATCAAAGGTATTTTTGAAATTAATATTTATCATTACTATATATAAGTTGGGTAATGAAATGGAAAATTACTGGGTTATCTTCATATCTTATGGAACTAAAATGAAAGAAAAAAAATAGTTAAATTGACTGTTAAATTATTTTTCCACCTCTACCCGTGCAACGTCGGGTATAACAGCTAGTACTGATATAAATAAAGATTCTTTAAAACGTTTCAGTTATCAATGTGCAAAACATGTTATCTCTGCAGGCATGTTTATCTGGCTTACGATTGCAAAATTATAAGGCAGAGGCTAAGCGCACGGGCACCGTTCACGCATTACGTGTACGGGTATTAACGCGCATGCTCAAGTCGGGGCTTACTGAAACCGTGCTTACATTGCTTGCACGGACATGCATGATATACTTGAAAGTTGAGATTACTCTATTTTGGGCCCCGGGCAATTTTGTTTTCTCTATAAAAACATCAGTATCCAACATGGGCAGTATTGTAGGGCGCATTGAAAGCCTAAACACTCGTTTGGGGCCCCGGAAATTTTGTTTTCTCTAAAAAAACCAATTCTAGCCATTTGCAATGAAAGTTAAAAAAAATAGAAACTTTTCCAGGACAAATTTGAAACGATGATCTTCCATTGTGAAAAAAAATCTTATAAAATAATCTATAATTCAGCCGAAAGCGTGTTTTGAACCCGAGACCTTTAGAATATGAACCTTTTATGCTACCACTAAACTACGGTGGTCAAGGATGAATCAAACTAAAACTGTTTATAAGCCTCGCTCCTGCGCAGTTACTACCCGTGCGCGCAATGCTTGTACGGTGCCCGTGTACGTAGACACTCCGAAATTATAAATCCGGTTTAACTCTTTTACCACGAGATAAATTATAATAACTAAATGAAAGTTAAAAACTTGTTGAAAAGTCTTCGAATTAACGAACTGTTAAAAAGTTCCGGTGCAAAATTGCACCGAAAACCAGGAAATTCTAGCTGTCACCACTGTTTGAAGCGTGAATTTATACCAATTTTGTGGTAAAACCTTAACTTGCACCGCAAAAGTGGTAAATCCACGCTCCAAACAGTGGTGACAACTAGAAAGCTCCGATATTTCGGCTCAGTCTTGCACCGAAATTTTGAACTATGTATAATACAAAATTAGTAATCGTTTTAGTAATAAGATAATAATAATAGATAATTCTTTTAATAATAATAATAGATAATTCTTTTTTTATCAAAAAGAAATAATTTGACCGTTTTTATGTTTTGCATTACTTGACGAAGAAAATTAATTATTCTGGAGGGAAACAATTTTTGGTATTAGTGTGATATAAGGATCAAATGAACCCAAAGTTTCTATTTCAAATTTTAGGATTTTTAAAGTAGTTTGCGTTCCTGAGAATCCATTAAAAATGCCTAATAAAGTACAGCGTCCGACAACATCTGTTGTTTCAACAGAGCAAATGCTTAGCATATCTATAATTCCGACTTCCAGATATGCATTTCCGATTTCGAATGTTTAGAGACAAGGGTTAATAAACGACTGATTTTCGGATAACTTTCCGATTGGTTAATAACAATCCCACTATGCGTTAACCTAATATTTATATCATCATAAATACACTGCTCAAAACAATTAGGGGAGCACTTTGCGTACTTTTGTTAACCCCCTTTCAGTTCTAACTTTTTATTTTTATTCTAAAAATCTAAAATTTGTGAAAGGTATTCATTATGCATCCAGAATAAAATGGTAAAAAACAAGGGGGAAAATCTAAATTTTTTAACTAAAATTTAAGGGGGAAATATTGGAATAATAATTTTTGAATAAATTATGACAATAATTTTTTTCAAAACTTTGTTAAAAAAAAGTTAAAATCAATTTTTAAGCATCTAAGAATGTAAGCGTGAATAGTTTAGGGTCAATTTATTTCATAAAATTTTTTGGGGGTGAATTTTATTTTACCATGTTTTTCATATTTTCAATTAATTAAAACGAACATTAATTCTTTAAAAGACATGATTCTTCCATCTAACGATAAATAAGTGTGAGCTCAACTTAGTGAGAAAAGAAATCGCAAGCTGATGATTCCAAATGGAATCCTTGGGGGTGAAAGAGTTTAAACCATGCATTCCCCTAATTCTTTTGAGCAGAGTATTTAACATGTAAAGGAATTGAAACTAAATTGGTAATCTTTTAAAATAATAATAATAATTTAAATTAGGATTTAATGTGTTGGCAAAATTAGAACTGCCTGCTGGTGGTTGAAATTTATGAAATTTGACAAGAGCATTCGCGATTTCAGTAAATTTGATAGGCGAAAACTGATGACACAATCGAGCACATATACATTTTTAGACAAACAATTTTGTGACTAAGAAAAAACGAATCTTGTACAATGCCAGAAAGTTAATTTTTTAAGAACAGATTTTTGAAAGCCAATTCTTTTCTTTGTGTGTTAGATCGTTGCTAATGTAATTGTTCATTTAAATTATTTGTCGAAAATTGTGCTTTTTCGGCGTTATAAAATTCGACATTTTTCGTTTTTCCGATCGACAATATCTAATTGCCAATTCAAAATGTGAAAAAGTGAAATGAAACTAAATTTTTTCGAATGATATATTGAAATATAATATACAATGAGTTATGGTTTAGGAAAATTTGATACAATATACTATTTAGTTCTGATAAGTCTCTTATAATAACCAATTGAAAACAAATTCTTTGTCTTCGATCGCTGATAATTTATTGTTCATTTTAATTATGTGTTTAAAAATTGCCGTTTTTCGATGCCATTATATACATTTTTCGTTTTCCTGATAGGAAGCACAAATCGTTCCCAATTCAAAATGAGGAAAAGTGAAATGGGACTAAATATTTTCGAAAGATATATTCAAATTAGGATCATTGGGTAAGTTACATTTAGGGCACTTTTGGTACTGTATACTATTTATACTGCTCAAAACAATTAGGGGAATGCATGGTTTAAACCCCTTCACCCCCAATGATTCCATTTGGTATCATCAGCTTCCAATTTTTTTTCTCACAAAGTTGAGCTCGCACTTATTTATCGTTAGATGGAGGAATCATGTCTTTTGAAGAATTAAGTAATTTTTCTTTTAATTAAACGAAAATATGAAAAACATGTTAATAAAATTCACTTCCAAAAAATTTTATGAAATATATTGACCCTAAATTCTTCACGCTTGCATTCTTCGATGTTTAAAAATTGATTTTACCTTTTTATTACAAATAAAGTTTTGAAAAAAATTATTGTCATAATTTCTTCAAAAGTTACGATTCCTATATTTCCCCCCTTAAATTTTAGTTAAAAAATTAAGATTTTTTTTCCCCTTGTTTTTTACCATTTCATTCTGGATGCATAACGTATCCATTTCACAAATTTTAGATTTCTATAATAAAAAATAAGAAGTTGGAACTGAAAGGGTAAACAAAAGTACGCTAAGTGATTCCCTAATTCTTTTGAGCAGTATAGTTCTGATTAGTCTTATAGTATCCCATTAAAAAACCACAGTGGGAATAACGTGTAATTCAGCCCGAGTTACACGTCCCGATCGCATCGGATTTCCGATGGCAATATTTTGCCATGGAATGCGAGTGGCCGCCTGGTAATCAACATATGATCGATTAATCGATTTCGACTATCGATCTCCCCCTCGTGGCCGCCGTAAACAACGCTTATGGCGCAACTACCGCTATCGATAATCGATGTCTATCGATATTTATCGACCCAGCGAGAACGGCCCATTCGATAGAGAAAAAACACTATCGATTGTCAATAGTTGGAAATCGCCAGGGAACTTTTTGTGACGGGGGGGCCGAGGGGGTTGTCCTACGCAGCAAAATGCACTGCTTCTTGCTTATTGGTTCCCCTTTTAGAACGTTTCTTGCCCCCCCCCCTTGTATCTTACACGAGATTTGTTTATACCACAACAAAATATCGCATTGTAAGCGGAAAAGAGACCTATTGCAAAAATACTAGCTTTTTCTGAAAAAAACGTCCGAAATGGATTTTTTCCATTGCATTGCATTATAGAAAAAAAATAACGATTCGCTTACTGCATTCCAACTATTCTACCAATTGATTTAATTTTTGCTTTAATCGCTAGATATTTAAATTTTGAATATTATATCACTTACAACTAGAAAATTCATATTTGCGATATGTTACTTTTTCCGCGTACAGTGCGATGTGCTGAAGGAAAATTTCCTTTTACGCCCCTTCCTTCAACGTTTTAATGAAATAAAAAGCGTACGCGGAAATCTTTTAGCGTACTTGAACCCTTTTTACATTTAGATATTCAAATGTAAATTTCATACGAATAAGGACAAATCGATAGTCGAAAATTGATCAGGATTCGCTGTAATTTTGGCGAGCGAATGGCGTAAAAGCGCCTAAATATATCTAAATAATCAATGATACGTGACTAGTGGATATCGAATTTCCCGGATCCTATCTAATTAGAATGGAAAATCCATCATAGAAATAATCGCTGATATTTTAAAGAAAATCGATTAAAACAATCAATTTTTCCATGTATTGCTACCGATCGACAGTTAAAGAATAATAAACCTAATTTGCAAAGTGTGGTTTTTTTTAATGTAAATTGAGGATTTAAATTATGGAAATTATCAAATGCTCTATAGATCAGAATATAGAGAATATTAAATAATCTATAAGTTAACATATAGCAAATACTAACTGCTCTGTAATAGATGGATGTATAAACATTGCTATGAAACAATGAATTTACTTATCTTTTCTGCAGTTTTGACCAGAACTTAAAATATTCTACAGAAGAATACATGAATAAAAGATGAGTTGTGTATTTTTTCAGGCACGTTTAGGAAATATTATTTACATGCATTAAAGTCAGTTATTGTGTTTCATTGTTGAGCTTAATTTATTGAAACATTTGCTCATTTTTGTTAAAATAACACACACAAAACACACTACACTGTTAAAAATTAGGCACTTTGTTTCACCAAAAATATGGTACCTAGTAGCTGCAACGGCTGTGTGGTGAAACGTTAAACCATATTTTTGGTATTCGGTTGAACCATTTCTCAGGTTTTTGTTTCCAAATCCAGAAAAATGGTTCAACCAAACACCGAAAAAGAGGTGAAACATTTCACCACACAGCCGTTGCAGCTACTAGGAACCAATAACATGGTGAAAGGAACCAATATCATGGTGAAACCAAGCACAAAATTTGTAACAGTGTAGTCTAACTCAATATTAATCTATTCCATATCAATTTAATTGTCAATTGCTATTCACAACATAATCATCGCTAGTATCTCCCAAAACTCAATCCAAACCCCTAAACATAAAATCTAAACTAACTCTTTAAAAATCTATTCCATTTGCCCTCGATGCCTTATACATCCCATCTAAACCCCTCTTACGCTTCCCCGAAGCGGCCACCTGTTAACTCAAACTCCAGATTTAGAACGAAACTCTTAATCCCCCCCCCCCCCCTCCTTCTCCTTACCTTTAACAGGTAATTCCCTTCTTCATGGAAGCAGTAGCGAGAATAAACTGTTCGCTCTCACTTGTTATCTAAAATTCTAAAATAATTAGTTGCATTGAGGCGTCAAGGTGTGCTTTTCGACGATTTTTGAACAGCTAGATTTTGACACTTCTGTTTATAATTATGGTGTTCGCAGATGAAATTTATATTTATCTTTTATATACGATTAGGAAAACTAGTTAATTTTAATGAGACTTTGGCGCATAGTGGCGTGAGAAAGTTGCACTCTCTCAAATATTTAAAAACATAGTATTTTAGAATTTAAAAATTACTTTGTATTTTTTAGTCAGCTAAAATAAAAACCTTTTATAAAACACAAAAAGAAGCACAAAAAATTTGTATTTAAATAATAAATCGTGTATTTTGAATTCCAATGTATCGCCTCAAAACCGGCTATTTTTCATTTGTTGACTTTCCATAACTATAAATACATCAAAAAATGAATTTTAAAGATTTATATTTGCTAATCTTACTGTTCAATTATCTATTATTAAAAAATATATTCATTTTGCATTTTGCAAACACTTCGAAATTTGACATTTTGGCCGCTCCCAGACCACTGCGTCATGATTTTGAAATTAAAAGCTTATTAGGCCGACAAAAAAAAAGTACAGGCACTTAAACCATTATAAACAAGACCGAAATCTTGTTCATTGCTTACTACTTAATGCGGTAGTCTAAAATTGGAAAAATATGAACGCTTTTTAAATTACAACTACGGAAATTGTGCAATAAACGCTGGGGGTTCCACTTTACCAGGACATATACCTAGCACCCCAGAGCCCTAGGTCACGAAAGCTGAAATGGGCACGACAGGCCTTGGCCCACTAATGGGCTGTTGCGCCAAGGTTTAGTTAGTTTAGTTTAGTTTAAATTATCGTCGCACTAGAGCTACACGAGGGCTATTGGCGACGGGCGTCATATTTTAGAACCACAGTCAAGGGACGAGCCAACACCTGAGTAGGCACCCAACGCAACCGTTAAGGGCGACATCGTACGCAGCGTTAGGACTTTGAAGGATATTTGACGCGCACTCCCTCTATACGGGGTATTATTCGTCGGACATTTTTGGCTGCACGGGCCGTTTATAGGTCGACAGTTATTTTGGCGATGCCCGGACCCAAACCTGGGACCTTTCGCATGCTAGGCGAATGCCTAACCGACTGGGCGCCCCCGTTGCGCCAAGGAGTTTGGTTTTATTGTTCAATATTTTGTCAATCTGCCAACGCTCGCCAACCGTTCATTTTGTGCCCATTTTCTAACCAAAGAAATGTATTGTAGCACGGCCTACTCAACTACTAAGGCCGAAGAAGCTTTCCCAAACAAGCTCGGTGACGGAAATTTTGACGTCATAGTTCCGAGTGACGTTCATCCGAAGATGAAGACAACCTGTCTCAAAACCTGTTCGGAACCACTCGTTCACGGCTGACCACATTTTTAGGGTTACGAATGCGTCCGAACAAGTTTCTCGATCTTCGGCACTGGGAACAGTGACGTCAAAATTTCCGTCTACGCTCATGTTTGAGAGAGCTACTCTGGCCTTGTTATTGAAGTTGGCCGTGACTGAACTTAAAAAGAAAATTAGTTTTTAGAAAGAAAAAACAACGTTATGGGTTAAAAGGCGTGGTTACAAAGATCACAGCAGCGGCGCATAACCGTTCCTTTAAAGTATCATGCATATTTTTATCCCCGATCCCTCCTCACAAATTCAACCGAAGTCAAAACCGAACGCCACAAAAACAAATCTTCAGCAAAACAAGGAACAAAAAGAAAAAAAATCTTCCCCGAAAAGGCAGCCATACCTTGTCAAGGAAACAACACTTTACCTCAAACCGTGGTTTATATCCACGTCTGCTTTAGTCTTTCTTTGGCGAAATAAATACTACACCGAGCACAACATAAAGCCTTAGTTTACTGGCCATAACTTGTCACTAGGCTGAATAAAGAGCGTCTTTTTTAGGCACAAGTCGATAAATTTGTTTCCGATTTTTTTTTTCTTTATTTCTGAGAAATTTGTTAGAGGTATTCTTGAAAAATAGTTGGTCGTGGTTAGTGAATGGTTTCGGGGTCACGAAAAGGAGATAGAATTTGTTAAATGGAATTTTATTTTTAAATATTTTATCTTTGGCGCTGAGGTATTTTAAATGGTAATGTGTCAGGGAATAATGTTGTTCCGGGGTCAAGGTTAAGTGGCTAGTATGTAAAAAGCTTTAGAAATGATACGTTGTATATTTATGTTGAGGTATACCAAAATAAAAGGAAGTAATATTATAAATAAGGATACTATACAAATGGGATCCAAGTTCACATTTTGTAACGTATATTTTTATTGTAACAACCTCTCGATATACAAAAGTACTCTTCTATTAACTTACATTTTTATGGAATTAGTTAATCGTTGAAAACAGAAAATTTTAATTAAAATTACAACTTACAAGTTTTTTTATTTGAAATGAAAAATTTAACTCTTAACTATTAAAATTTTTATTATGTTCCTCAATTAACCATTTAAATTAAGTATTTGTTCCACGTCAAGGTCGACGGCTGGGTTATTAAAGTCTGCCAACTTAAAGAGAAAAACACATTGGAAGAATAATTATTAAAAATAGAAATTTTATAAATAAATTTTAATACTTTATAGTCTAATAAAGTGTGTGACTTCGCATTAATATTTCAACTTTCAAATTAAGAATTAAATAATTAAGGTTACAGATGTAAAATTAAGAATACTTAAATTGATGTACTAAGTACTAGAGACTGTGTTGATACACTGCTGAGTTAATAAGCAAAGACAACCGAGTCGGATCAATTTCCTTTAATTAAAATTTATCATACAAGACTATATCTTACAATAGATCAAGTATCATGTAAAATGCAAATTCCCAAAGGTGTGATAACTAAAGGGAATTCATATAAAAAACTCAATTTAATCATAAAAAAACTATAAAAGATTTTTTATCGTAAAAAAGAGCGACAAGTGTTAAATCTTCCAACAAAACAGAGCAACCCTCATTAGAAAAAAAAATTCAAAATCATCTCATAGCCGCTTAACCCTAACAAAAAGAAAAGGATACTTTAAAAAAAAAGATATCTGCATTTCTCGAAAGATTACCCCACTTAAATGTCCATAAAAAGCGCTTGAGGAGACTATTCATTTCACCGACTCAAAATAAAGGCTCATTTAAAAAAAAAAAACTTTTTCATCCCCTTTAAACTTTAACCCCGCCCGTGTTGATACTGAAGAAGGGTAAAAATATGAAAAAAATAATGTACGTCTCCTCGCAAGGAGAAAGAAGCTAAAAATTTCTGTGATCTAATTGGCAATTAGCAATCGCAGCGAGGCACTTTTTTTTATATTATCATCCAGCTTCCTTTTGTCGGTAAAAGTCTCATCGATTCTTTCGCAAAAAGGTATTTTCTTATATTTTTTACCCCTCTTCTTCAACTTATAAAACCACTAGAACCCGATAATTAAAACACTGCTCAACGCCGGGCGCCATTTTCTTTTGACTTCATTAACGTTACAATAAAAGGCACGTTAATTCTGATAATCTAATATTTCTCGACCAAGTACCGCCATTTTTTTTTCATCATTCCATATTTATTTTTACTTCCTTATTTTTTTTCTCTCTCTTAGCCCCTCTTCTCCTCCCCCTTAAGCCTCCTGGAGTATCGGCCTATAACGATATCGCACCGTAAGCTGAAAAGTGATGTAATGACTTTTTAGGTTAAAAAATTTCGGAACTTGAACATTTAGCGATTGAACAAATTTTTAATTGATTGGTTTAAGAGGGATTGTCAGCCCCATAGAGCTAATGCATTAGTTTTGGAATCACAACTTCCGCAGCAGTATTGCTTTGCCATGTTAGCCCTTTTACCCCAGATATGGGAATCAGCATAACATCGAAATGAAACAAATTTTAAACGAAAATGTTATGTAGTTATATATTTTTTTGAAGTTTTAAGATGCCAAAAATATACACTATTTTAAAACTCTATAAACTAATAATTAAATAACCGGGTGTTGTTTTCCTTCCAATTTTGTTTTTAATTGATGTTATGATGATTGCTATACCTGGTGAAAATGGGATAACATTGCAAAGCAATTCTTCAGCATAAGTTGTGATTTCAAAACTAATGCATTAGCTCAATGGGACTGGCAGTCCCTATAAAAAGCGAATGAACCCGATTAACCACGGATCTCCAAACCAAAATGCCTCTGTGCTAATCCAATGAAAAAAAAATCGAAGTCATATTTCTTCGGCTGTATTTTTTAAACGGTTTTTTTTATATGATAAATGTAGCTTATTTACTTTTCTATGTAATCCCACTTTTTGAAATCGGTTCGAATATTTTTTTTTAATTTTCAATAAATAATTTCACAAAAAATATTCGAGTAAATTTCAAAAAGTGGGATTATAGAGAAAAGTAAATCAGCTACATTTATCATATGAAAAAACGCTTGTAAAAATATTCAATACAGCCGGAGAAATGTGGCTTAGAAAATATTTTTCCCATTTCATTAACAAAAAGGCGCTTTGGTTTGGAAACCCGCTGTCAATCGAGCTCGTTCGCACTTAACACTTTGAATACAGTTAACAAAGTATAGTTAAATTTAAGTTTTTTTACAATTAAATGCAATAAAAAATGGAAAATTCCGAAAATTTTCCGAAAGATTGTCTCTTTTTTTTTTTTGTCAATGTGCCACTTTTCCACCAAGATACGATTACGGCAGCGGACGTTTTTGCTGTTCCTCGAATTTACTTTTTGAAGTTCGAAATGCCCCCCTTCCCACCCTTTTCCCTTCTTGCTTTATTTCTTTTGAGATGTAACGTATTTTTTTTCTCTTTCTAGTTGTGGGATAATGCTATTAACGATGAATTGTTGTTTCGTAAAGATGAGGGGGGAAAAAAGTTTTTTAACTAAAAGGAACAAGTGGTAAAAATCTTCATCAATATTCAAAAGAACGGGAATGGTTTTTACAACCCCCCGAGCCCTTTAGGGTTTTTTTTATCCTTAGCTTCTTTTATCTCTTCATTATTATTTCATCTTTCCCTTCCGGCACCCTTAATGTGGATTTCTTTAGCCGCAAATGAGAATAATTACCAACATTTTCTATCTTGATAAAAAAAATCTTTGATTTTAACTTTTTTTGCTAAAGAATTAGCCTTATGATCTTAATAAACACAATAATTCCATATTAGATCATAAGTAGTTTTTTTTTCAAGTATCACTCAAATCAATTCTTTAAAGATTATAGTAAATAGTTCATATAAGTATTTGCCCGAAGGTCAAAAATTTTTAAGTTACATTTTAAAAAAAACTTTTTTGTACTTATTAACAGTATCATTTTGAACTTGAAACTAAAATTAAACAACTTTTTAATACATAATTCACAATAAAAAATTAATCTCTAAGTTATCTCTTACATCTTTTTAATTGAAGTGGTGTCCCATAAAAATTATATCTACACATGTCCCTGGACAAATTATATGCACTGTATATTTTTAGTAATTTTTTTTATGTTTCTTAAGAGTTTTATGCAATAATTGTATATTTAAACTACAATATCATATATTTTTATTTAAAAGAATTGTTGTAGACTACATATTTGTATTTATACAAATATGTAGGTACAATATCACCCGGTAATTAATATTTTACATGAAATCTTGCAGTGCGTCTAATAATTTGTCCAGGGACCTTAATTTAAGATCTTAAGTAATGATAATAATGATACTGATAATAATTAAGACCTTAATTAAGATCAGTGTTTTAAAACTAAAAAGTAAAATTTCACTATTGCGCGAACAAAATTTATCTATTAGATATTTATTCAATATACGCTTTTGAAATTAATTTTATGAATGTATAAAGCAACGGATTTTAAAAACTACTTCATTTTAAGTGTATTTACAAAATATTGTTCAGAAAAATATTTTCAAAAGAGAAATGCCAAAAAATAACATAAAATGATGTGATAAAAAAAATCTATTTTTAATATTCTTTGTCTAATAATCACCCGTAAGGAAACCCCATACATACTAAAATAGTTATATTTTGTACATGACATTTCTGGAAAAAATGCATACATTGACTACGAATTTTGATATAACTCTTTTGCATCAAGGAACCAGATAATATTAAATATCGGCCCAGATGGATATCTCTTTATTTTTCGATTTTATTTTCCGGAATTTCAAAAAAGCAGATATCAAATCCATTCCAAACGGATGGAACACAATTTTCGAACGCTCCAAAAATGTTTGTTTGGATCAAATCAAAGATTCGTTCCTAAGTGAGCAATCACCATTGGAGCTTGCTCTTTTCCAAACGGCACCAGCAAAACAATAAAAAAAGATTAAAATATATAAAGCTTCCCCCCAATTTATCGCTATTTGTCAACATGATAACGTATCATGCATTTTCTCGGCTCACAATGTAACTTTTATCATCGGACGGACATTTTTTTTTTCGTCTACGAGTAATATCATTTTTGTTCTTTTTTGTGTCACCGACTTTTGCAACGATGCATTAGCGTAGGTTTTCAATTGTGCTTCACTGGACATAGATATAGAAGAAAAAAATTCTAAAAGTATGAAGTATGTGAAAATAAGTGGCTGAGATACATTATGTTCAAGGGCTATCAAAATGATGACACTTTTAAGGAGGCAGGGTTAGATATATCTCTAAATCAAAATGGGAAAATAAAATGTAGACAGTTTCTGATTCATGATCGGAGGGATGAGATACATGAAAAAATGGCGATTTGAAATGTTTTCGATTTTGTTTCTTGTTAACAACAAGAAAAAAAGAACGGCAAATGGAGAACGACACAAAAGTGGATTAAATTTTGAAGTAGTAATAGAAACTATTCTTTCTTATATGTATCGAAGTAGGTGATATAAAAAAGCCAACTTTTTAAAAAGTGATTTCCCAGTACGAAAACATTTTTTAAAATTAATTTAACAGTACAATGATTATATTTAAGGGGGAATGGCGCCGCTGGACCGCGTGTCTCCAAACTCAAGTGCCTCAGTGTTAATCCAATGGAAAAAAACTATTTTCTCTGCCACATTTCTCCGGCTTTATTGAATATCTTTACAGACGTTTTTTAATAATAAATGAAGATAACTTGCAGGTCTCTATCTTCCCACTTTTTGAAATTGCTTGGAATATTTTGTGTAAAATTATTTATTGAAAATTAAAAAAATATTCGAACCAATTTATTTCAAAAAGTGTAAAGGTCGGGACCTGTAAGTCAGCTACATTTATCACATAAAAAATCCGCTTGTAAAAATATTCAATACAGCCGGAGAAATGTGGAAGAGAAAATAGTTTTCTCTCCTTTGGATTAACACTGATGCAATTTGCTTTGGAGACCCGCGATCCAGCGCACCCATTCCCCCTTAAGGTTTTGATTTGCAAGATAAATGCTGTATGAAACTAATTTCCTTTTGGAGTCTCGATTGGTGAAATAATGTCACGTGAGAACAAAGCACCAATTCGAACACTGATCGAAGAAAGTGCCGTTATAAAAGCTAGAAAATACTACGTCACTTGAAACAAGAGATTCATTCCAAAACATAAATTGAATTAATATAAATATTTATTAAATTCAACATCAATTAGACCAATATAAGTGAACTTCATCTGCATTTAATAAAGAAAAATATTGTTTAACCCTGTAAAAATACTGAAAAATAACTTATTCAGTCTACATCTATTAAATTAAGGAACAACTAAAAGAGAATATTTTTTTGTAACATCAAACTCGAGCTAGACAAATTAAGATTTGAAAGCATATTCTAGTATTGACATCAAGCAATGACTTTAATAGTTAGTTAGTTGAATTTCTGCATGGAGACACTATCTTTAAATATCTGCTCAAAACAATTAGGGGAGCACTTTGCTTACTTTTGTTTACCCTTTCAGTTCCAACTTCTTATTTTTTATTTAAAAATCTAAAATTTGTTAAATAGATTCATTATGCATCCAGAATGAAATGGTAAAAATCCGGGAATTTTTTTTTTACTAAAATTTAAGGGGGAAAATATTGGAATCATAACTTTTGAATAAATTATAACAAATATTTTTTTAAAATTTATTTGTAAAAAAAAGGTAAAATCAATTTTTAAGCATTTAAGAATGCAAGCGTGAAGAATTTAGAGTCAATATATATCATAAAATTTTTTGGGAGTGAATTTTATTTTACCATGTTTTTCATATTTTTATTTTATTAAAACAAACATTATTTAATTCTTCAAAAGACATGATTCTTCCATCTAACGATAAATAAGTTCGAGCTCAACTCAGTGAGAAAAAAAATCGGAAGATGATTATACTAAATGGAATCATTAGGGGTGAAAGGGTTTAAACCATGCCGTTCCTTTAATTTGAGCAGTGTAGAATGCTAAAAGAAAACTGGATAGACTACTAAAACTACACGAGCTAGGAGGTCAATATTTATAGTATGTGGAAGATTGTAGAAGACTTATTTATGTGCCATTTTAAACTAATATATTATTTAAAAATAATAAAAACTTTTTAATATTTCACTGGAAACCAACAAAAGTAATTACCTTATACACAGAAGCAGAATTGCATGTTCTTTAATATATTTATAATGTACTTAGTTGTAAATTGTTTTTTGCAACAAAAAACACTTAGAAGATGAGAAAAACATCAATTAGCTAATTTAAAGAAGCTATTCAAATAATCATAAAGCCAAAGACTTTAAAATAACGAGTAAATAAAGTAACATTTAATTCTAAACAAGTAAACACTTTCACTTAAAAACATTCCAAAAGTTTTAACTTCTGCAAACGATTTTGGTGTTGCCACCCAGTTTCTCACTAATAGCGATCACGTGCAAATTCGAATCACGTAATACGCTAGAAAAGTTGTTTAAAATGCGCAAACAGACCAAACAAGAATCTGTTACCTCTCTTTTAATTCCTTTTACGTAACGAACCGCTTTTAAATATATAATGAATACTTAATTTAGCTGAATTGCTTGGCCGTTTACAAATTCGTTTGACTCCCACTTTCGGATTCATTTATATTTGTGTCAATGAAATCGTTTGAATTTTTCTCCTTTTCGAATGGAAAATAATGCAGTTTCCCGCCGTTTGTATTTCTCGAGTTCCATTCGATTAATCAACTTTTCAAACGTTTAAAGGTAATGAGATAATAATGGGCGCTTTTGCTTAAATTATCTTGTAAATTAATGGAAGTACGAGTTTCGAATTTTTGAAGAAAATGTATTTTGCTGAAGATAAATATATATCGAATTTAGTTATTAATATTTACGTGGCAGTATTCGTGTGAGTTCTTGAAACCTCTTTAAAAGTGATTTTAATATTTTTTTTTATTGTCTATTTGAAAATATATTTCCTAAAAGCTTCACCGACTTGTATCTATTTTATTAAATTTTGAGATAAAATTTCTTATTACAGTGAAGAGAAAATTTATTTTTTTAAATAAAAAAAGTACAAATCATTGCGTAATACTTTAATCTTTGAAATTTATGTAAATCGTTGCTAAAAACGTTTTTGAACATACTTGATTACTTCTTGATTATCGTATAAAATGTTTTAAATATATGTTATCTTCTTCCAATAAGGCCATTGAACAAGATAATAAAAATTTACTCTTTTTCTGCATGTGGATTATTTCTTGCCATATTAAGTTAATCTTCGAATTTTATTGAAAATTAACATGCAATGAATTTAATAACGTACAGTTTTTAAACCTGTTAAAAATATGAAGATTGGTTTCACTAAAAATATGCTTCCTGTTCCTATGGTAGACTGCAACGGCTGTGTGGTGAAATGTTTCATAATATTTTCGTTATTCAGTTGAAACATTTCTCATTTTTTGTTTCCAAAAAAAAAAAAACTGTACAGTGGTTCAGCCTTATACGGAAAACATGGTTAACAATTTCACCACACAGCCGTTTCAGCTAATAGAAACCATTATTATGATAAACCAAGTACACAATTTTTAACAGTGTATTATAAAAAGAAAGATAAAAAGTTATCAATATAAAAAATTTAAAAAACAATACTATATTAGATACCGCATCAAATAATTCACAATGGTCAAGAACCACTAATCTTATCTACTCTACCAAGCACCAATATACTATCCCTTCAATTTTTTTGCTACAAAACATCTCAAAACAAAAAAAAATACTCTTCAATGACCCTTAACTAATACATGACGCCAGATGTGACCCTACATTTGGCATATTGCGGTCTTTAAACCCCTCCAAAAATTCCACAAGACAATAAAAAAAAACCTACAGTAAAAAAAGAAAACGTTTTGAATCGTGTTAGAGAGAGAGGAAACAGCCAAAAGCATCGCGATTTTTCTTCATCTGCTCCGGAGATCCGCAGTGAAAAAAAGATACGAATAAAATGGGGACAAACGAGAATTTATGAGTGTCTTGTCGCGGGTTGCGTCGCGACTGATAGAATGTCCCGCGCTCTTTCTCTCTTCTTCCCCTTTGATCCTTTTGAAAGCTTCAGACGACAATGGGTTAGAAGGAGGGACTAGTACCTTAGCTTTTTTTGTGATGTAGAAGATAAAAACGCAATCTATTTTGCGATTGTTAAGTTATGTCTTTAAAATCCATCCTGAGCGACATGAAAATGGGCAAAAAACGCAGGGTGGTTTTCTCTATATAAATTTTAAATTCAATTTTTAAAAAAAACATTAGTTTAAAAATTCAAAATTAAGTTTATTTCTGAAGATATGATCTTAAAATTATTTCCAGTTAAATAAAAATAGATTATCAATAAAAATTTATTTATAAAATTTAAAAAATAATTTTTATTTCTGAAAAAAACAAAAAAACTACTGAAAAAGGCGGGTCTAACTTCCAGAGACTTAAAGATACGCTTTGTGGCAGAAATATTTTTTTAATTGTATAAAACTACTAAAATTATTTTAATAAATTATTATTTAAAAAGGTATTCAATTTAGAGTGTTTCTAAATTGCTACAAAGTTTTCAACCAATCTAATTAAAATTAATTTGATTTACAACAAAGAAAATTTTGAACAATTTGACGCAGTCGCAATAAAAAAAATTTAGTGCAATAAATTTATAAACTTAAGGTTACTTTAATTAAGGATAACCAGATAAGTTTTTTTTAAATAAAATTAAGAAATTGAAATTATTTTCTATCAAAAGCGTTTTCAAATAGTTAAGAGGTAACAACCTGTCAAAGTTTTGACACAGAAATTGTATACTTTAATGTAACTTTCCTTATTTAAGAAAATTTGTAAACTGAAAAGTACATAATGGTAGGTACAATAGATTTTAAAAAAAACTAACTCGTCGGAAAATGTCTCTCAGGCATTCTAGACAACTATCCTACACTGTTTAAAAAGTTTGGTGCAGGAACCCGAATCTTGAAATTTTCTAGCTGCCACCAGTATTTGGAGCATTGAGGCACCACTTTTCCTGTGTATCAAACTTACGGTTTCACCCCAAAATAGGGAAATTCGAGCTCCAAATAGTGGTGGATTCCGGTGTAATCCAGGATTCCGATGTCCAAACATTTTAACAAGGCAGTTTTCAAGCAAGCTCGTAAAGTACAGTAGGGTAACGAGTACAGTGATTGGCACCCTCACAGTGATTGGCCCTCTCATTCATTATAGAAAATAATAAGATGTAAAGCCCATTTCACACCTTGTCACAACTACTTGCAACTCCCATAGGACACCATGCATTTAAAAGTTGCACTCAAGTCGTGAGATTTTTTCATGCGAGCACGAAAAAATCTCAAGTTGCATGTACCATTAGCCAATCAGAATACAGTATTTGTTTGGCTACATTGTGGCGAACTAGACTTCGCCAACTGGTTGTTTATTTACTTTTTAAGACGCCAACTTTCCTTGCTTGCAAAAAATGCAAAAATCTGCGCAATTATAATTGGGTAGTAATTGGACGGCAAATATGGAAATTGATCTTATTAATGAAGTTCGGAAACATAAATTTCTGTACGATGCAAGCGATGCCCTGCTAAAAGATGAAACTTGCCAAATTGTGAGATAAATAATTTTTTGAGGAAACCCGAAAAACAAGGTTTCCACAAGTTACGAGTTGCAGTTGCATTTAGTTGCAACGGAATTGCATGTAGTTGAGCAGGTGTGAAATGGGCTTTAAAGCCCCAAATGTTGTTGCCAACATGACAAAGGTTTTTAAAACTCCCGTCATTAACGTTTGTCATGTTGGCAACAACATTTTGGGCTTTAACATCTTATTATTTTCAATAATGAATGAGGGGGCCAATCACTGTGAGGGTGCCAATCACTGTACTCGTTACTTAACATGTCTTTGATACATATTTTTATTAAACATTGCATTATGGATATCATAGTCGTAACTTTTTTTTTTAGGAAATAATGATTGAAAAGGTTTCTTAACTCGCATTTATATAAATGATTTAATAAGAACAAATTTTAAAATAATAGGTTGATTTCTGTTCTGTTATTGAAATAATTTAATGCATGTTTAAATGAAAAACTAATTTTTAACAGTGTATCCCCCCCCCCCCCCCCAAAAAAAAAAAAACATATCAAACAACAAGAACAGATACATCTATTGCTTAAAGAGAACACTTCTTTCGAAGCTCTACTATCCCTTCTCGTTCCTTCTCCCCCAACTCAACCCTTCTTATACTTTCAAACGATGAAAATATAAAAAATTTCTTGTTCCGTTCTTATTTTGGTTTAAAGGGTTGAATGGAATAATACAGGATCCAACGGTTTTGAGAGAATAAAAAATTCACTTAAAAGAGGGGTGTGAAAATAAAAAGATTTTTGTTTGTAAACAGAGGGTGGGGCGATCTTTCCGCAATGTCTTTTGGTGATTGATTCTAAGGAGAAATTTGTTTGCGCGGGAATTTTATCCGAATTTAATTCGGTTTATTTTTGATGTCCTGTTTTCTACGATTTTATCCTTTTTTTTATCTATACAAACTGACGAGAAAGGAAATGCAATATGTCGAAGTGATTTTTTTTGTGGTATTGTTATTTTTTTTATAAGGTTTGTGGTAAAAAGAAAGAGAAGTTTGAAAAGCGTACTTCAAAGATTTTATTGTGCTTTGACAAGGGAACTGAAGTTCTTGTATTCGATGTCTTAGCTATATCATCGGAAAAATTAAAGATAGTGATTTATATAAGAATAAGACTAAATTTTGTACTGAATTGAATCAGTGCTAATATATTATTTATTATATCATTAACAAGCTGTGTATAAATAAAAACTGATTACTTTGTACTAATTATTACTATGGCCACTTCATAACAAGGCAAAGAAACTCTCAAACAGAACGTAGTGGAATTTTGACTCACTGTCCAGTGCGAAGATGAAAACTAGTTCGACGCATTCGGACCTAAATTGTGGTCAGCCGTGAAACGATTCTTCGATAAGGTTTCGAGACAGTTGCTCTATCTTCGAAAAGCACTGAACGATGACGTACAAATTCCGTCCCGAGTGTTGAAAAAGCTTTTCGCTAGTATTATAGCTGAATTATACTTGATTTAGAAACCTTGCACAATTTGCCCAATAAGTGCACAATATTCATTATCGTTTATAAATAGAAATTTTACACCTAAATTCAAAAAAATTATTATTCATTTCTTTAATAAGTGTCCTTCATTCATTTATAACGAAATATACAGAATTTTAACTAATTTTTCGACTTTTAAAGATTCGATGATAATTAAGTATTTCAGATATTTTATTTGATTATACAGATTAAATTGGTCGAGTACAAAACTATCAAATTATGAATAAACAGACTATTCTGTAGTTACAGATATTACTCAATAAAAAAAGGAAAAGTTTAAAGAATAAGGATTTGTAAGGACGTGTATTTTAAAAAGAAGTCTTATCTATTATAATGTCTATTTTATACTACAGTTGTTAAATTTTTTAAACGTTACATTCTTTAACTAAATTGTTCTTAATATATTTAACTAGAACTGAAGCAAAAGTGTATGAAGCTAACCTAATTACATTTGTAACTGAATAAAAAGCCAAAAAAAATTGAATAATTAAATTTGAATTTTTAGTTCCAGAAAGTAATTTTGCGTTAAATTTGTTCGAATTGTTTTATTTTAGAAAATGAAAGTATCTATTTGAAACAAATTTCGATGTTTCTAATATTAGACCCACTAAATTAAAAAAAAAAGAATGCCAAAATTATTTTTTGAAAACTATTTTAACAAAACAGATTTTCTTATGAATACATTCAATTTTTACCAGAACTTCAGTTGATTACAGAAACGAGAATTAGAAATAAAGTAATTTAAACTTTGCTAATTGTTATCCAATACAAAAAATAACTTTTTATCATTTAACAGAAGTTCTAAATATTTTTTTTTTATACAAACACAAAATAGGTTACAACTACGAATAAATTCACCCTTAAAATTGAACGTTTTTGTTAAAAGACAAAAGTTACAACTTAAACTGTTTACTTTGGGAAAAACTTCGCTTTTAACCAAAAGCTACACTCTTAAAACAAACGAGCGGTTTTAACTCAGTCTGAGTTAATTTCCACTCCTTTCCGGTGCCGAAAATGCACTTCCCCATAGGAGTGAATTTCACTCTTTTGTTTTAAGAGTATATTCAGTTATTCTAATTTAACTAACATTTCCCAACAAATAAAAGCATACAAAAGCCATACAGGTAAAAAAAACCTTTATATAATTAATAAATTTTTAAATTCCCGCAATTCACATTCATTGATCATTTCAATCTATGCTATCAGTACAGCCGAACACGCATACCAATAGGAAACGGACCAGACAATAATTCCGAAAAATTCGATTTTGGAACAAATGGAACACCTCGATCCCCCCCTTTAGATCTGATTGGGCGTAATGTATCGATTTATCATTACCATTGGCACGCATCCAAAGCTGTCTTATTGGGCGTCACTTGGCAAAAATTTCGTCCGTCCGCCCCTCTCCCCCAAGCATACCTCGAGAATGGCTTTTTGGAGAAATGGGCCACAGAATAGCAATGGGGTTGCACAATAACATTGTCGCTGGGTTTTTTGAATAATGAACTGGGGGCACATTGATGATGGGTTTTAATGCTATGATTGTATTGATTTTTTTGTGTGAATTGTGTATCTAAGAAACTGATTGATTTAGAGATTGTCGTTGTAGCATTGTCGTGTGTGTCATTAAATTGAAGGGTACAGGGGGAAAACCGCTTAATTTCGTAGAAAACTTTCCTCATCAGGCGTCTTTGACGATGATAGCGAGTAATCGCCTAAACTGGTGTAAGGAAACCAGTTTCTCACTTTCTTGTGCATCTTCTCTCACTGCAACCCTGAAATTCAGTTCCGCGTTCTATTCAAAAGACTGGGTTCATCATCATGTTAAGCTTTAAAAATAAAGTACGATTGATTGAAAATCACGAATTTTTCTAAAACAATTAAGAAATTTTTAGACTCACAAATTAATTGAAAAGTCCTAAACCACGACTTTTCTACCTACCGAGATTAACCAAGGAGTCGGCCTTGGATTAACGCGATGCACGATTCCGACGCTTGGACCAAGCGAAGAAGAAAAAGAGAAACCGGTTTCCTGCGCCAATGTCCGCCAAGCAGACACAATTACGGGTCGACTCCTAATAAATCAAGCGGTTCTTCCCCTGTACTCTTCAATTATCTCAGTTAAACCTCGTTAAAACGAATCACAAGGTTTAGGATAAGGTTGAATTATCTTCGCAGTAGAGTTACATAAGGCCATTGTCGACGGGCGTCATCATTTCGAACCACAGTCAAGTGACGAGCCGACACCTGAGAATCCCACGGGACCTAAAAACTGCGTTTGTTTTAAGCGTGATTCTTAAATGCGAATGATTCAAAAAACTTTCTCGGGGGTAGTATGGGGAACGAAAGTTAGTTCAGTATATCAGTAGTTCAGTTGGCCAAGGCCACTTGATTACGTCTGACATTAGTCTACTGGTACCTACTACAGTAGTAGTACCTACTACAGGTACTTTTCATACAGTAGTCTACTTGGTACCTACTACAGTAGTCTACTTGGTACCTACTACAGTAGTACCATACTTGGTACCTACTACAGTAGTCTACTTGGTACCTACTACAGTAGTCTACTTGGTACCTACTACAGTAGTCTACTTGGTACATACTACAGTAGTTCCAAGGCTAACCAAGGCTTTAAGGCCTCAGAAGCATCCATAACGTTACTATGCGTCCTGTTCGGATTGTCAAATTTTCCGGGAAAAAACGAAATTTATTCAAACAAAGTCGACTTTACTTTTCAGGTTCCCAACAGGTTTCATCCCTCTCCTTCAGAACAGTCGACAACCGAACCGGACGGATAGTGTGACGTCACAGAGACCTTTTCCGACCTTATTAGTTAGATGACTTTTTGGATAATTGGGGCGCAGAATAGCAACAGGCTCCGTAAGGTTGCACAATAACATTGTCGCTGGGGTTTTTGAAAAATGAACTGATTAGGGTTTTATGCAATGATTGTATTGATTATTTGTGTGTGTAATGTGTATCTAAGAAACTGATTTAGAGATAGTCGTAACATTTAACTGTAGAGCAGGCGCAGGCCATTGACGATAGATTTCAATAATGATTATTTTTTAGGGGTTTCTTTGCCGAAGGCAAATTAAGGACTTATCGATCAAATTTAAATTGATCGAGTGACCTTCTAATCAAATCCAAAGGTTTGGCACACAATGAAAAAAAATCAGGCACATTGAGCTACACGAGGGCTATTGGCGACGGACGTCGGATTTTAGAGCCACAGTCAAGTGACGAGCCGACACCTGAGTAGGCACCCAACGCAACCGTTAAGGGCGACATCGTACGCAGCGTTGAGACTTTGGAGGATATTTAACGTGCCCTCCCTCCACACGGGGTATTATTCGTCGGACATTTTTGGCTGCACGGGCTGTTTATAGGTCGGCAGTTATTTTGGCGATGCCCGGACCCGAACTTGGGACCTTCCGCATGCTAGGCGGACGCCTAACCGACTGGGCTCCCCAGCCCCTCAAATTCAAGATAAAAAAACTCCCAGTTTGATATGGGTTTTTTTATCGCCATATGATGCCATATGATTATGTGGCATGTAAAAGATCCCTTGAGTACCTATTTTGGCTAGGGTTCTCTCGGCAAAATTAATACTCGACATACTCTTTATCATCCGCAAAGAGCTCAAAATCATTGTACGCTGAGAGCCGAAATTGGTAGCGAGAGCTGCCTATATGGTACCACAAAAAAAGGGCTCTTAGTTCTGGGGAATATGCCGAGTTCTAAAAAGGTTTGATCCACCAAAAAAGTAGTCCCCTTTAGTTTAGTTTGAATTATCGTCGCGCTAGAGCTACACGAGGGCTATTGGCGACGGGCGTCGTATTTTAGAACCACATAGTCCCGTTTAGAAAAACGCATTTAATTAATACAGTGAAGCCTAGCTCAAATTAATCTCAAGGGACCTACAAAATGCGTTCGTTTTAAGCGTAATTCGTAATATCCGAAGGGTTCTAAAGCTTTCATTGAAATGACATTTTTGAAATTTTTAAGCGTCTGGTCCCCCCTAACCAGGGGTTAACAAAGTTAATGATTACAAAATGGGTTCTTATATTACAAACATATAGACATTTACATAATAAGTCGATTGACTGATAGTTTATTGCCGTACTTGCTATTTTTCAAAAAACACTAAAATATATTTCAGGTTTTTTTTAATGATACCAGAAACTAACCCACAAAAGTGTTAACCTATTTTAAGGAATAATAATAAAAAGCATTCATTTATTATGATAACAAAGTATCTTTTAAAAAAAATGAAATCCAATAGTACCAAAGCTTATTTTTGCTACAAAAGGGATAATCTATAGCCGTTTAATATCGCTGAGATCACCTTCGCTAGAAACGTGGTACGAACCCATTCATTTAGATACTGATTAATACTGAATATTTGGAGCAAGTCTAATAGTAACAGTAACATAGATGGGCATATTATAAATGTTTTAGCGAGTGAAAAACACGTCTAAAATTAAAAAGCACCCTTTGCGTTAGCTTTTCTGTAATGAAACTATTGTAAACGTAAAACAACTTCTACTGGGGAGAGGTGCTTTTGTTGGTATTAATAATCTTAACACAAGCATAACCAAACTGAAACTATTACACAACATAAATATTAAATAATAAGTTACAGAGAATATCGTTAAAAAAGTTAAAGGAAATACTAAACGAAGACTATTTGAAACTTAAAGCATGTTATTCGAAATCTCAATTCAGTGACAAAATCTCGTTTCAAATCAAAATGGCTGTTGAAAGAAACCATAATAACGCTTTATTCTATAAAAGAAATATGGAATATAATGCTACAAGACCTATTTAAATAAACTTACCTCTTTATAATGATATTCAGGACTAGAATAATTATAGTTAATTTGGGGTGTTTACACGTTGAATCTCCGTACCGTCCACGTTTGTTACAGTGTGGTAGTACTTCAAAGCGGCTTGGAATCTATATAGATTGTATTATCGCCTTCATTCTAAAATTAGTATGCAGCTTTGAAATTTTATTACTCTAAAGCAATTACAATTGGTTGTTGGTAAGGTAAGGTAGTACTTTCGGACTTCTATTTCATAGCCCAGAGCTTTACACAGAATAACGCCGAAGTATGAACGGTCAGTGAGATTAGTTGGTGCTTTCTAGAGTTTGAAGTAGGTTGGTTTTGACAGTATATTATTCAGGCTTGTTTCTGCGTAAATTTGACAGGTATAATAACTTACCAGCATGCTTCTAGACCCTTCCTTCAGGGACTTTAACCACCAATACTGCCTCGTAATATTCGAACCCTGTCAATGACGAAGAGGTTGATACAGTTAGCTCCAGTGTGCTCTTGTCGGAGACCTGCTTATACACCGTCAAGTAAGACCGACACAGACAGAACTTTTACTGACAAAGAGAAAGAAATTACACCCAGGGCAAAGGCGGGAATCGAGCCCACATCCGGTACAGGCGCAGACTGTTAGCGTAATGGTCAGCGATCTTAACCACTAGGCCACTCGGGCCCCATTTACCAGAAGTAGGTTGGTTGCTTGGGTAAGTATGGCTGATTTATTGCTTCTCTCGAGGCACGCTTATACCAACCATCTTCCGTAGAAGTTTTGAGCATGCGGCTTACTTATTATTGAGGGGCCTAGTGAGCCTAGTGTCTGCGTCTCGTCTCGGACCCGGAAGTCCTGCGATCGAGTCCGGTACCACTGAAGACCTACCGAGATATGCGGAGTACGTGCTCGTTAAATCTGTTGGGTCCGAAAGTCCTCTAAGTTCCCATACAATCAATACTCTGGGGGTGACAACCATTTGGATCCTCTAGTTGGCCTCTGTCTCTAAAATAGATGGATCCACTATGTGTGTGTTGTCTGTTGTGTCTGTTTATTACGAAGATTTATAAGCGGTCGCTGACAAGCCCAAACCTGAATATATATGTTACCAACCACCAACCCTTATATTGCTCTACACAGCATACGCTTGTGATTTAGAACCTGGTTAACCTGGATATCTTGAGGAAAACTTCTGGTTTGGTTTGTTTGAACTGACATCGCATCGTACTAAGACTTTTGAGTATACTGGATAAAAACCATGATGGATAGCACGCAAACAATTGTTGTATATGTCTATTTCCCTTAATAACCCGATAATTTTTTTTTATTTATTTATTAAATAAGCAATAAACGTTAACATGATACTCTAGTGTGAAATCCTTTTTTAATGTGTTAATAAACGATTAGAGAAAGGCAACGTTAAGGTTGGTTTTGTTTGTGAGATAGTTTGTTTGCAAAAGCTCGCGAATTTCTGTTTCCGAAATCGTTTAAAACAAACAGCAGCTTTTCCCATAAAAATATCTTATTTGTGTTAAAATATATAAACTAGGGAATAACTAATTGCGTATCTGTTACAGCTACGTTAATTGGCAAAACTAAATCAACCCCAATAAATCTTTCTAAAGGCAAACTGAAATAAGCATTCAGCAACATTTTTTCCCCTTACTTTAATATGTTACTAACGATTAATTTAATTATTATCAATCCAACAGATTCTTTTAACAAAAATAAACATTTCGTTCTCCATCAACCCCTAAATACTTAATGAATAAAATCAATAAACAAACACAACGTCTTATCCCAATCATTTAAGTGATATAAACACCTCCAATTTCCCAATCAAACCCCCAACAAACAACAAAGTATTAATCACCCAAATGGAACCCGCAAACTAAACCAAAACCCCACACATTGAGACATCGGAACGAATACATTTCCCTGCGAATAAAACAATCTTATGAGCTTAGCTGTAACCGCCTCGGGGAAGAAAGTCCTCCACGAAGGCGCAACAAGTGTCGGTGCTATTAAAAGGCACGTAGCAGCAGACAGCGCTAAAGGGCAGCTTGACATCCAATAAATATTTATGCCGAAAGAAGAAGAAGACTGCTGTCGCACCGAGCGACGGTATTTCTGTTTTCGGGAATGGCAATGCGAGAGTTTGTTTTTGTTTGTGAGCGAGGAATCATAGGGGAGTGGGGTTCTTTTTTTTGAGGTGGGATTTATTTTAGGTTGATGGTTTTGAAATGTAACAGCAATAAGTTTCGTCGTGTCGATTGCTGGGTTTTGGGAGTTGGAGAATTTTATTTGATTGAAGATTTTATTTGAAACTTTTATCACCAACAATTTTGTTTCGGTAGTACATTAAACAAAATATTAATTTGAAATATATTATTCCCTAAAATCATATATTTGAATTTAATAACCTGATTTTAGCATTATGCTGTTTTAATTTTAAATAATAAAGTGAATGGTATGTCCGGATAAACATGATTTTTAAAATGTTAAAAATTTATTTTCGACTAATCCTGAATTAGTAATAGAGGATTTGACTAGATTAATTCCTTATTAATAATGTAATTCCTTTATTATAACAATTTAATGCAATTGTTTTTATTTGGTTTAAGTTCTTACTGTGCAATATTAGGTACAATACTAAAGTGCTTATTAAACTAGAAATATATAATTTAACTATTTCCAGTTTTAATAATTGCTTTAGTATTAAACTCAAGATTACACAGTAAAAACTTAAATAAAAAAATTGCATTAAATTGTTTCGCACGTTTTTCTAGTAAACAAATATAAATTAATAAGAATGTTAATTTCTTTAAATTTAAAAAAATAAAGTTTTCAACAAATTGAATTCCGTTAGCAGTAACTACTCATTTTTACTAGACCACTGTTGTAACCAAATAATATAAATCGAAAATTAAAAATTCATAACTTTTTTTATTATTAGATTTGTTTCTTTAATAATATGTCGTATACAATATTTTTCCCGAAATATGAAAAAATACACAAGCTCGTTTCATCATGACGTGATGACAAAAAAAAGCCATATTTCAACTTCATATAAAAAAGGCAATGATCCCTCACATTAATACATGTAATTTCCTATAACCATTACGTAACAAACACCATTATCACCTCTAAATTAAAAGGAAATCACACAATGAATGATGTTAACATTTATCATAACCTATTATCGCATTATTTTTTATACCACGTGTGGTTGGGTCATGGTGGTTAAGGGGATACGGTACCCAAACAAGTAGGTTTGTAACAGAATCTGTCACTTAACCCGCTTCCACACAAAAGTTGTGTTAAACAGGTAAAAAGGCGCCAAACACTGAATTAATTCTATATTAAACATTTACATGCTAAATTTGGCTAGTTTTATTTATTTTATTTCGAAAATTCAATAATTATTACTTATCGTTTGCAAAAATTAATTTGTATTTCAAAGAATAAATATGTAATAGAATGAAAATATTTCATATCAACATACAAAGAATTTCGTAGTGAAATATATTTTACGTCATTTCAAACTAATCGATGTCGCAAAATAAATTTATTTTAATTTATTGTCAAAAAGAATTAAGTTTCTCGGGCGATTGTTGCGAATGGCAATGGTGATTTAATTCTAATAACAAACAGGGCCTTTAGCTATTTGTAATTCAAACTTTTAAACGCCAAAATTAACTATTTTCATTAATCTTCTTTATCAGATTTAATAATTAGATTTAATTAAATTACAGTTCGAAAAATATATAATTAGTACAAATGATGCTTTAAAAATAAAAGCGAAACTTTGCACATTTTTTATGCCAAGTTAGAATTCTCTTTGCATCTTTCTTCATACATATATAATGAACCATCAAAAGAACTCTATTGTGATATTACAACAATCCAAACTGAATCATATCACATAAATAAATATTCTTTCAAATGTTTGTATTTTTTTAAATAACATTTCTCGTACGTTTAACGAAATGGCAACAGTGAAAATATTGAATAAAAATGGAATTTGCATGTTATTTCAATGTAGATTAAATTTTAAGTTATTTAAATTTTAAATAAACTTCTAATTTAAATTTTTTAATGAAATTTGGAATGTAGCCTAATCTGATTTTTTGCTTCAAAATGACGTATTCCACTTGTCTGTGGGACTTGTGGTTCTTTCTGTGAAAGTGGGTGACGGACAGACGGACGGACAGACAGACAGACGGACTGAACGATTATAAAACCTTCCACTTTTTTACGTTATAAACGTAGTGTGGAAGCTAAAATTGGTCAAAATATCGATTTTTCAGTTTTTACTTCTTATTATTTACAATATATTTTTGAACATTTCCTGAAAGTGGTATCTTTTGTAGAAAAAGAGTTATTACATATTTTTTGGAGTCATTCCTATAAGTTTGAATACGTATTTCGTCTGCTTCCAACCTGTTTTCTCTGTTTCGCGTTTTTCAATTCTTGTGTTTAATAAATCCCTAAGGCGTTTTCGCTAATTAAGTTAGAATTTTGAAATTTTTAACCTGTGTTCTTATATAAATGGTGCAAAAAAATTGTGCATGGAATAAGGTCTACGATATATAGTTGTTTTTTAAAATATGTTGAATTCAATAATTTGTAATTTTTTTGTGATTTTCAGTATAAATGCATGTTACTTTTTTTAACTGTAACTCACATTTTAAAATCCACGCACAGTTCTTGAACAAATAGTTCTAAAAACAAACTATAAAAGTTTGGTGGAGTTATTCTCAAAATTGAAAGAGAAGTATAGTTTTAAAAAGTTCAAAATTTTGACTTTTTTAAAAAAAATGAAAAACTACTTGTAAATATTTGTTTTTATTGCTAGAAAATGTTTATTTAGAGTGAAATTTATATAAAAACACTATAATTTACAAGTTTATGTTATTATTTCTAAAAATAATGTTTTGGGTACCGTATCCCCTTACGTCATCATGGAGCGGAGGATACCTTCGCTGGTTAGGGCTGGAGAGATCAGAAGGTAAGGCTTTGCATGCGAAAGGTTACATGTTCGGGGACGCAAATAACTTTCAATCTATAAATAGTCTCTATGCAACCAAAAAGTCCTACGAATAATACCCCGTGTAGAGAGAGTACGTGTTAAATATGCTCCAAAGGCCCGATGCTGTGTACGATGTCGCCCTTATAAGTTGTGTTGGGTGCCTACTCAGATGTCGGTTTGTCACTTGACTGTGGTTTTAAATTATAACTCCCGGCGCCGATAGCCCTCGTGTATCTCCAAGGCGAACCTAATTCAACTTTCAGTAGGTTACTTTGTATAGTAGGTAGTGTCGTAATCGTAGGTTATGTTGCCATTCTATAATCGGATCATGTTGAAAAAAGACAAAGAATCTTCCAATAAATAACACCGCGTATATCGGACTAGCACACGTTCAATTTGACGTGGTCCTGACGCCACGTACGAGACGTCACTTGACCACGGTTCAAAAATACGAGGTCCTTCATTAATAGCCCTCATGCAGCTGTTGTTTGATATTTTTTCAATCAAACCAAATTATCCTTTGCTACTTACAAACAAGAAATTCTGGTCAATGTTAAAAGGTTCGACCTCGAAGAACATTCGAATTCGGCCCGTGACATTCAAAAGGGAAATAAATCCCCATTTTGTGTCTATTAAGCGTTCTCTGATAGGTTTTTCTTTCCCTTGTGTACTTTGCTAAAACCACTCCCCACTTGCTTAAAACATTATCCTACTAGATGGTCTACTAGGAGTACACTTTGTTTTAATAGAATTTTAATCGTTTTCCTGACGCTTATTTAGATATTGCTTTGCGATATTTTTTTTATTTATTCTGTTTTCAGGAGATTACACAGATAAACAAAACATTCGTTTATTACAAAAAAACAATTCTCTCAAAATAGGTAAAATAAGCTCATTATGACTAAGAAACCCAGTCAATCGCTAAATCAATAAATTAAAGGCAATTAGCTTATTATATTAATTTAATAGATTTATTTGATAGAATTTTCAAATTATTCGTTACTTGTAGCACTGATTGACATTTCTAAATGGTAGCGAAATATTGCATGAAAAGTAAAGTTGCTCTTTCACAATGGATGCTGGGGAGCCCAGTCGGTAAGGCGCTTTCCTTGCATGCGAGAAGTACCAGGTTCGGGCCCATGAATAGCCAAAATATCTGCCGACCTATGAATGGTCTGGGCAGCCAAAAAGTATCCTGCGAATAATACCCCGTGTAGAGTGTACGTTAAATATGCTCCTAAGTCAATCCCGACGCCGAGTACGTTGTCGCCCTTCAAAATTGCGTTTTGTGCCAACTTGGTGTCGGCTCGTCACTTGACTGGGGTTCTAAATTACAACGTCCGTAAGACGTTGTAATTTAGAACTACAGTCAAATGACGAGCCCCGTCGCCAATAGCCCTCGTGTAGCTCTAGTGCGATGGCAACTCAACTCTTTCAGAAAGTTTTTTTAAATGTTAAACGCTCAGCGGATTGCTAATAGTCTAAAGAAAACTAAATTTACACTCTGGGAAATACAGACGCATAAACTCAACACCTGAATGGCAGGTTTTCCAGCAATACAGATGATTTATAAAAAAAATTGTTTTTTAATTTAACTGAATTTAAAAATTAAAGTATGAAAAAGTCATTTATTTTCCCTTGCTCTGAAAAAAACTTTATAAAATTTAAAAGAAATTTTAAACTCATGCTGTGAAAACAAGTTTACATTTAATCCAATTTGCTTATCCATTACAGAGTAGAGAGAGAGAGAGAGAAATTTAATTTTAAGTTACAAATTTAACCCTTTCAGTCCCAGTGATGCCATTTGGCATCATCATGTTTCTGATCATAATTTTTATAAAATAATGGGAATGACATCTATTGGGATTAATAAAAAATATTTTCTAATAGAAAAAAGTTTGAAGAATCAAATGAAGTACTTTTTGATATCATTAATAGTTATAGACGATCAAAAAAATTTCTAAAATGATAATGCCAAATTGTCATTGTGACTGAAAGGGTTAAATTTTAAACTCGTGCAGGAAAAACAAGTTTACACTTCTTCCAATTTTCTTATCCCTTATAGGGTTAAAACTAAATTACTTCGGGTGGTGAAAGGAAGTCCGTGGTGACTCTCTAAACTACAACTTTTAGTACAAGTAGATTTTGACTGTGCTCTATTGAACCCCGTATTGGGATTGCCCCTTAAACCCCTACTCAGAGCCTCTTCTCGGGGTTAAATGGATCAAAACGGCGCCCAGATAAGGCATCGGGAACAGCCGTAACCGTAGGGGTCTCCGAGAAATAAATAAACGCATAAAAATTCTACGCAGACGATAGTTTGGGGGGGAGGGGGTACTTCTGAAGCCTTGCCAGAAACGTTCGATCGGCAGATAGATTCTCGTTTGATTTCGTCGAGTATTCGAGATTGGGAAGCATCGAACTGCGCTCCGATTGGTCAAGGAAAAAAACAATGGGGGGTGTTTTTTGCGATGGTTGGGTTTTATTGCTGCAGCAGAAAATGGAATATGCTCCATGAACACGACGAAAATGTTTTTCTTTTGTGTTATTTTATGGTGTTTTGGGTTTTTGCAGTGATATTGTTTTCTGTTTTTTTTTATTTGGTGACCTTTAATGGTTGTGAATAATATTAGAGCTGTTTAAAATATATGTTATACATGAATGGTGTTTTTTTTTTTTTGTTTCATTAAATAGGGCTTGCAATTTCCCATTATTTTTTAAAAAGCAGAAGGGTACGAACTAAGCTTGATTGGGTATATTATAACTGATTTTAATGCATATTTATTACCAAAAACAAATGCCAACATTAACATACCTTTCTTCAAATATTTATTTTTTAATATATGAAGGCACATTATCAAAATATTAGACTTATTTAAAGCGATAATGTTCCCTAAATGCTATCTTGCTGATAAAACTCCTTTACCGTAAAACTCGTTTTGCTACTGGAAGACTTTGCTTGCCGTGAAGTTAAAATGCAGGGTTGAGATTTTAAGGTTTCTCGATAGTTGTAGTGCTTTCCTATTTTAATAATTAATTTAGGGTTTAAAGATTTTTTCTCAAGACATTTTTTTAATTATTTAATTTTAAAAAAACTCGATAGTTTGCTTAAATGTATATCATAAACTTGAATTTGTTTTTTGATAACTAATTGATTCCGGATATGCATTCGACTTCTTAATTAATAAGAAAAAATCCAATTTTAAGGACTTCTGCTTAATGCAGTTGGTATCGATAATATTCTGCTAATTTTTTTAAGTTTTTAAAATATTCGTCTGCCAAAACTTTTTTTTTTTTTAAATTATAGGTCAGCAGTCAAAATGTTGTTTCATCGTATATTGTAAATTCGAAAATTTTAAAAATAATTAAATGATTTTAGGCAAAAAATTTAATTATTTCTCAATTAATGAATAAAAATTATAACCTAATGCAAAATATATATTTGTAATAACAAATTATGCACATTGAAAGCAATAAAAAATAGTTAAGATGAATAATTATGAATTTTAACATAGTTTAAAAATAATAACATGCATAGCCGATACTTCATTAATGATGGATGAAACAAAATAATTCAAGTTTATGAATGATGAAACTAATTAGTTTTACTAAATAGTTTTAACTATGTGATTTGTAATGCTTTTACAATTTCTCTGTCGTTAGTTAAAAATTAGTTTTTGTCTGACAACCATCTCACCTTACAGCAATGCATTCATCATAAAAGTTAATTTTTAAAAGAAAAACGTTTCAGAACCAAGAAAACTTACAAAAAGGCCTATATATTCTGGCCTACCATTTGATACATACCCAAGTCTATACTTCCAAATAATTCATTTATATTTTAACTTCTATAAAGAGAAACTAATCTCTTTGATTTACCATAATTCATAACATGAAATTCATTTAAAGTATACTTCACCGAATTTTAATGGTAAAATTTACATTTTCAAATATACGCGATACTCGTTCGCTTAAAAACTTCAGAAATAATCTGGAATTCAAATTTTATCATCTATTTTTTTCCTTATTATTTTTAACAGACAAAGTAAAGATAAATAAATAAGTAAAAAAAATCAGACTTAGTAGAGAACTGCCTGGCGTTAGGCCAAGGACTAAGACTGTAGAAATATGCGCAACGCAACTATCTGTTTAGAGAACCGTTTATTTCAGTTACTGTTTTTAGTTACACTGTTGAAAATTTCGTCATTGGTTTCACCATAATAATGGTTCCTTGTAGCTGCAACGGTTGTGTAGCGAAATGTATCATATTTTCGATATTCAATTAAACAATTTTTCAGGTTTGGTATTTGGTGGAACCATTTCTTAGGTTTTTCTTTCTGAAATCTGAAAAGTGATTCGAAAATACAGTGACACATTTTAACAGTCGTTGCAGCTACTGGGAATCATATTTTTGGAAAAACTAAGCGAGAAATTTTTTAAGAGTTTGCTAATTAAATTAGTTTCTACCCTTTATTTTGGTAGATTTGTTGTTTTTCGAAGAATTTTCTTTGAGTTTTAAAGCTTTATAACACCTTAATAATAAAATGACAAATTTAGTTACTATAATGAATTGGTTTAAATATCGTCACACTAGAGCTACACGATGGTCATTGTCAGAGGACGTCACAACTTAGAACCACAGTCAAGTGGCGAGCCGACACCTGAGCAGGCACCTAACGCCACTTTTAAGGATGGCATTGTAAACAGCGTCGGACTTTGAAGCACATTTAACGTGCACTCCTTTAACACGGGAAGGAGTCGGACATTTTTTGGCTTCGCGGACCGTTTATAGATCGGCAATTATTTTGTCGATACCCGGACCCGAACCTGGAGCCTTCCGCAAGCAAGGCTAACGCCTTAACCGACTGGGCTCCTCAGTTTCATAGTAGGTAGAAGTCATAGATATCATAGTTAAAGTATTAGATTGGCAGATCACGTACCTCCAATGCTAACGACGGGTGCGCATGGAGGGCAAATAAGAGGGCAAAATGGCCAGTGTTGCTGCCACTTTAAGAAGAAAAATACTACGAAAAAATACCATCTAATTCTAAAATTACAAAAATAAATACTAGAAAAGGATTTAAAGTCACTAAAAAGATTCCAAAATGCAGCTAGTATTTTTACGATATTTTTTTGTAATTTTCAGAGTTAGATGGTATTTTTTCGTAGTATTTTTCTCCTTAAAGTGGCCGCAACACTGGCCATTTTGCCCTCTTATTTGGCCTCCATGCGCGTCCCGTCGTTAGCATTGGAGGTCACGTGATCTGCCAATCTAATACTGTAACTATGATATCTATGGTATAAGTTCAACTTATACGCAAGGTATACTTTTAAGGGCGAGATCGTACGCGGCGAGGGGGCATTTGAAGCATTTATGACGACTACTCTCTCTACACAGGATATTATTGGTTGGCCTTTTTGACCGCTCAAACCGTTTATAGGTCGACAATTATTTTAGGACAATTGCCCGGATATCTTGGTAAAACCTGCAGACCTTTTCGCTAACCCACAAGCAACAATGTTGCTTACGAAAGGGGGAATGGGCACGCTGGACCGCGGGTCTCCAAACTCAAGTGCCTCAGTGTTAATCCTATGGTGAAAAAAATATTTCCCGCTGTATTGAATATTTTTACAAACGGTTTTTTTTAATAATAAACGTAGATGACTTACAGGACTCTGTCTTCCCACTTTTTGAAATTGCTTCGAATATTTTGTGTAAAATTATTTATTGAAAATTAAAAAATATATTCGAACCCATTTCAAAAAGTGAGAAGGTCGGGACCTGTAAGTCAGCTTCATTTATCACATAAAAGAATCCGTTTGTAAAAATATTCAATACAGCCGTAGAAATGTGGCAGAGAAAATATTTTTTTTCGCCATAGGATTAACACTGAAGCACTTTGCTTCGGAGTTCCCCGGACCAGCGCGCCCATTCCCCCTTAACCTACTGAGCTCACCAACCTCTATTTAAAAACCAGATTTATTTTCTAAAACCAACACCAAGGTATTTAAATAAAAATTCAGAATAACGGGTAAAAGCAAAATAGCGTTCTTTCTTTTACACTCTTGCTGTTCGTTCTGTTAAAGTCAATATTGGAGCTCATAAGGACTTTGATGATGAGAAAAATGGGGATTTTTTTGGAAATTTAGCCGAAATATTTCATCCTAATATTGCGGGATGAGGCTTCCATACATTAAGTGGCCTTTTCGAAAAACCTTTCATCAATTTTCTCCATTATAAAGAGAATGTGTTTTCTGCCTTTGTTTTTGGAATGGATTTTTTTAACATCCATACAAATAGCTAAATGTAAATAGGGGTTAAGTCATTTGGAGAGTTTCCCGTCACGCTTTTTATTTAAAGTTTTAGTTAAGCAAATAGTCTATATGGAAATCGTCGTAGGTTGTTGATTTGCTTAGTTAGAAACTTGATACTGATGTTGCAGTAACCAATTTTTTAATATTCAATTGAAATTGCATTTGATAACTTACTATGGTAGCAATAAAGGAATCACAAATGTAAAAAAAAAAGTCAAGTCCATTGAAAAATTCTAACCTCCGCTCCTTTTTCAATATTTTAGTAAAGCAAAAAGTTTGTATGGAAATCTTCCCCTATATGATTTTTTTTAGCATTTAGCAATTGATATGAAGTTGTTGATATACTTAATTAGAAACTTGATACCGATGTTACTCTAAACAATTTTACACTATTAAGTTCACATTACATTCGATAACTTACTTTGAATTTGGTAGAAATAAACTGCCTAATAGATGGTAAAGACATTTTTAATAGCTATAAAAGTATTTTAAAGGATCGGTATTTTTTTTTTAAAAAATTATGGTGAGAGTTTTAATGAAATTAAATATCATATTTTTGATGTATAATTTAATTCCAAAGAAGAAACCTATAAAGTA
Source organism: Oedothorax gibbosus (assembly GCA_019343175.1). Classification (NCBI taxonomy): domain Eukaryota; kingdom Metazoa; phylum Arthropoda; class Arachnida; order Araneae; family Linyphiidae; genus Oedothorax; species Oedothorax gibbosus. The sequence continues at coordinate 4,958,295 of CM033280.1, read as the reverse complement.
TAAAGTAAAAAAAAACTATCTGGTGGTACATAATATATTGTTTTTGCTGGGCCTGAAAATAAAACAAAATATCTTTTTATGTCCAAGTTATTAAAAGGTAAAGTATGTATTTTATCTAGATTAAATTTCGACATTCTAAAAACCAAATCATTTATAATTTATTTTTATAAACAGTCTATTTCTTCATTCATTTTATGTAAAACACCACCGAATTCTTACATAAAAGAATAATTTAAAAATACAATATATAATAAAATCAGAAAACTAAAAGGCAAATTTCTTAATTTGTTCCCTTTCCACCACCATATCGTCTGCCAAAAAAAGAACTTCCCGAGTTGACCACTTCTCGCTCTTATCGATATAAGTACCCTTCTATCGATACGCAGAATCGCTTTTCTTCTCCTGCCTAACCACGCAAAACGAAAAGATGGATATACAAGGAAATGATAGTTTTAAAACTGTAACCGCTTAACTGATTCTTTTTTTCTTTTTGGAAAGGGATTTTCCATGGTTGTTAGAATAAGGAGGAAATGGTGCATGGTCAGAGACCTATGGAAAGTCGGTTGGCCAAGTGAAGCCATTATCGCTTCAAAGATGCACCCAAGCAAACGCTTGGTGAACATTGAGCTAGAAGGGAAACTGGAGTGACGTGTCAGCGAGCCGAAAACCCACTCACACCCTTTTGAGCGAACAGGGCAGAAAAGGACTATTTTCCCTACACTTGGATGCAATGCTTGTATGAGACCCCTCTATCATATTGACTTGGGCTCCTAAATGTATTTTAACATTTTTAGTTCGAAAGAATTAACTTTCTTTAACTTTAAATTCCAATTTTTTAAAGAAATAACAATGTGGATCACTAACTAAGAACCAGCGAAGACGAACCCAATAGCGAAATAGGCAAGTTTCTAGGTTTTCTGCCCGGTTCGTTTCTGTTGCAGTGCCGTGTATTCCTCCGCGTTTCGTTTGCTGCCCTGTTCAGTGAATCACACACCTCACTCCACTTTTCTTCTAGCTCAATGTTGGTGAAGGATTTGGAACTGTTCTCAAGAGAAATCTCTGTTTTCACAATAATATTTCATGATTATATTTCTTTTTAATTACAAAAAGTTAAAAGAAAAATAAAAGTTTTATAAATGTATCAACAGCTGCATATTTGTGTTGTAAGTAATATTGAAAGTAATTGTGATATTTATAGCCTTCCGTGAGGAGCCTAAACACAGCCAATTACAGAACTTTAAATTAAAAACTCTGGTCAAGTGACGAGGTTGACAGTCAAGCAGGCACCAAACGGAAATTCGAGCGTCCTCGTACGCAAAATGCCGTTGGGACTTTTGGATTCCACATATTCAAGCACGCCAGTCCTAGTATACACGAGGATCCGCGTGATTTTTTTAGGTATTTTTTCCAGTACAAATACACTGCTCAAAACAATTAGAGGAGCACTTTTCGTACTCTTGTTAACCCTTTCGGTTCCAATTTTAAAAATCTTAAATTTGTAAAATAGATTTATTATGCATCCAGAATGAAATGGTAAAAAACGGTGAATTTTTTTTTTTTAATTTTTGAACTAAATTTATAAGGGGTAAAAAAATTGGAACTTTCGAATAAGATTTAACAATAATTTTTTCAAATTTTTATGTGTTAAAAAAAGTTAAAATAAATGTTTAATCATCTAAGAATGCAAGCGTGAAGAATTTAGGGTCGATTTATTTCTTATATGTTTTTGGGAGCGAATTTTATTTTACCATGTTTTTCATATTTTTATTTTATTAAAACAAACATTTTTTAATTCTTCAAAAGACACGATTCTTCCATCTAACGATAAATTAGTGAGAGCTCAACTAAGTGAGAAAAAAAAATCGCAAGCTGATGATTCCAAATGGGATCATTGGGGGTGAAAGGGTTTTAACCATGCATTCCCCTAATTCTTTTGAGCAGTGTACGTTTATAATATGGAACGGGTAAGTTTATAGTACGAACCGGGAACGTTCTCGGGGATCCTTTTGTTAAAGATTAAAATAATGCGTTTAGTTGGTTGGTAGACATACATTTTCAGGCTTGTGTGCTTGGTCACAGGGACCCGCTTATAAACCTTCGTCAAGCAGGACGAACACGACATACAAACGCATACAAGACAGATGCTGCCATCTATAGTCTCCAGGGACCTGTACCCGTGGTAAACTGCGCAATGACCGACTACAGGACTTTCGGACCCAACAGATTTAACGAGCACGTACTCCGCATATCCTCGGTAGGTCTTCAGTGGTACCGGGACTCGATCGCGGGACCTTCCGATCACGAAACCGAGACATTGACCACTAGGCTCCCTACGGCCCCCGCAAAAAAATAATTCGTTTAGTTATAAATTTTGAGTTGTAGTCGAATGCTTCAAACTGTTTATTCATAGCCTCTTTATAGAGCTTTATCACAGCCAAACAAAACTTAATAATTTAGAACCGCGGTCCAGTAACGATTTCAAACCCATGATCTGGCACTAAACTAAAATTCGGGCACTTTTCTTTGAAATCTAATATATTTTTTCAATATTTCGGTGAACCCTACGCCTACGCCATGATTTATGTCTTAAGATGTGCTCGGATACATCGCTTCAATTTGGCGACTTAAATGATGGCTTCACTTTTTTTCTCGCCAAGCTTTTTACCTAAATGGGATTTTCGATTCTTCTATAGTTCCACCTGAAATTAATCACGCAGCTTCAGTTTTTTCCCATGATATTTCGTTCCTTAAACTGGCATTGATTCCGGATCTATTTTAATGCGTGTTCATAAAAATGGCCATTACACTTATGAAAGTAGAGAGTGTGTATCGACTAGGTAATTCCCGCCATCTTTGAAGACTAGGATTCAATGATCAGCGGTTAAATAGTTTTATTGCTTGGTTATATTGGCTTTGAAAAGTTTAGAGGAGTTTATTATAAAATCGCAGATTTGTAATACTAAAAAGCAACTTGAATGCAAATGTGTCCATTTTCAAAGTATTTACATTAATTCATTTTTATACACAACGATTAGTACTACTACGATTTTTGTCCAATTTTCAAAACGCTTAACATGTGTTTTTGGAATTTAATGAATTTGACTTAACAAAACACTTTATTAACATAAAACAAACATTACAAGCATAATTTTTTTTCGTCACAAAGGGGTTAAAAAAACCGTATATGTGACTAATTAATCATAATTATAATTGAAAGACACATTATAAGTGTTGTGATCTACGCATCACGTCATACCAGCGCATATGAAGATAGTTGTGCATGCTGCGCATAACTAACTGTAATACAAGTTCTGTGTTCAATTTCTATTTGCTGTTTTAAGACTGGCACCACGGGAGTACCCCATTTTGGATTACTAATGGGCTGTATTATACCTTATGACAAAAGTTTATTCAGTGAATCCTCAGAAGAAATTAAAATGAACACAAAATTAATTAAAATTGAAATTGCTTTCATTTTCTTGCCATTACCTTCAGAAACTAAATTAAGTATTTGAAAAATAATTGAACGTGCCAATGAGCTAAATGTTTTTTTTTAAAACCCAGAATGGAGGTTTTGACGTGAAATAACATTGTTATACAATTATGGTTAATTTTGGATTTATCAGGAAAATTGCGATGACAGTAAATTCATAATGAGGAAGATTTTTGTGATATGAGGATGTGCATTTAATAGTGATGTATTTTTATTTTGGAATTTTTTAAAGCAATATAAGTACCGGGATTTTATTCTTTATAATGAACGGGAACAAAGGCAAAGCTCTTATAATCCTATAGCAAATTAAATGACACATATACTTGGATCGATTTGATATTCTTTTAGTCCGTGCGAAGAACGGGTATAAAATTGCTAGTGTAACATATAGTATAGCACAGTATAGTATACAATGTATAATATATAACAATTTAAATAGTTAAAAAAAAAGAGTCCCAATCCGTTAAAACTAGATTACAACGTATTGAAGCTCCACTTTCAGCTGCACAAAATTCATGCAATATGTTTTAATAAAAAATCATACATTGGTTCTTACACAATTCTATCAGGAATATCTGTGTTCAAAACGAGTGATAGAAGTTAAGCACTTTTCTGATTCATTATTGAATGATAAGACATATCGAAAGACTTATTACCCCCCAACACGCACATTTTTAATGGGAATAGTTGAACATCCATTTAGAATTGTATCGGATTTAACACGCTAAGATGTTTTGCAGCTCTACACCGTGAAATGATGTTTGAAACATCATAATTAAGTAATATGGAAAAGAAAACACGCTTAGAGGGTAATAGAAACTAGGGATCTGTAAAAATACGACTTTCAATTATCAGTCAATAAAACCACACACATTTAAAGATAACTAGATACCCAATGAGGTAATTTTAATTACTTTAAGGGGACGCGGTACAAAAAAAACTAAATCCAGTATTTTTATAGCTAGCATCCAAATTAAACTATTTTTACAAAGAATTAACATTCAATAAACATATACGTAAAAATAATAAATATTGAAAAATAAGTTGTTTTTAAAAATTAAAAAATTTAACAATTTTAACGTTTTTTCAAAATGCTACTCCTCCTACAATTTAAAGAATTTTTTAATGGATTTTTTTTCAAAATGTTTCCACAACATCTCTTAATAAAAGTTGGTATGGATATTGCGCTAACAGTTAACCAAGCACAGTTATGTAACTTTTTGTATAAAAATTTCCCAAAAATAAGATTTTTTGTGAATTTTCAACTTCACCATTTTTTTTTAAATAACTATTCACACTAGACCTTATCCCATACCAAATTTTGTTAAGGGTATATATTCCTGAATACAGGAAAAAAAATTCTGGAGCTCTACATTAATTTACCTAAAAGCCTTAGGGTTTTAACCATTCACAAGCCGAAAAAATTCAAAAAATCGACATAAAATTTCAAAAACCATTTTACCGAACCATTGTATCATTTTCAATAAACCTCTACCATTATAAAGGATTCCTTCTTTTTTGTATTATCCTTAGCTCACAGCATTCGAGCGTGTTTAATTATTTTGTGGGCAGCACTAAATTTTGGATACCGCGTACCCTTAAAACGTAAAAAGTTCAATGAGAGCTACTATTTGCGTATGCACGATTTTTTCCATAAACATCCTTATGACATCAGACAGGAGCTGGGAACTTGTGTACCAAATTTATGGTCCGTATAGTTCGAGATGTGAGTCGTTTCACACAAACAGACGGACCGATGTTTAAAAAATACTCTTATAGAATCGGCAAACTCCAAAAAGTGTAGAAAACAAAAAAAATCCCCATTTCGACGCCATCTAATGCTTTCATTACCTTATATTTTATACTAGTTATTTGAAATTATAGGGAAAATTTAATAATTTTAGGTTAAGGGGGAATAGGCGCGCTGGACCGGGGGACTCCAAAGCAAAGTGCTTCGGTATTAATCCTATGGAGAAAAAAATATTTTCTCTGCCACATTTCTCCGGCTGTATTGAATAGTTTTACAAGCGGATTTTTTATGTGATAAATGTAGCTAACTTACAGGTCCCGATCTTCCCATTTTTTGAAATTGGTTCGAATATTTTTTTTTTAATTTTCAATAAATAATTTTGCACAAAATATTCGAAGCGATTTCGAAAAGTAGGAAGATAGAGACCTGTAAGTTATCTGCATTTATTATTAAAAAAACCGTTTGTGAAAATATTCAATACAGCCGGAGAAATGTGGCAGAGAAAATAGTTTTTTCGACATTGGATTAACACTGAGGCACTTAAGTTTGGAGACCCGCGGTCTAGCGTGCCCATTCCCCTTAAACATTTTTTCTTTTTTTACTAAAAAGAAACAATTATATATTTTTTCTGCCTCATAAACAGTTTTAGACAACAACAAACAGTATAATAGATGAAGTTACAGCATACTGCTTAAAACTTAGGGTTGAATGCACCTACAACACTTTATCCCTTAGATTTTATATAACTTTTCTTACAAGAGAGTTCACACTGGCTTTACAAAATCCATGCTGCGTCAAAAGAAGAAAAGATTAAAGATTCCGTTGGTAGACATATTTTCAGGCTTGTGTGCTTGGTCACAAAGACCCACTTATAAACCTTCGTCAAGGAGGACGGACACGACATACACACACATACAAGACAGATGCTGCCATCTATCGCCACCCCCACAATTTAGACATGTCTCTGAAGGGGAGGGAAATAGTCTCCAGGAACCTGTACCCGTGGTAAACTGCGCAATGACCGACCACAGGACACTCGGTGGGTCTTCAGTGGTACCGGGACTCGATCAGAAAAGATTAAGGTATATTACAATCGGCTTTAATCTTTAAAAAACTAATTATACCACCCAATTATTTACACTACTTATGATAATTTGTAAAAATTCGCCTGAAAACTTAAGACTTACAACAATTTTATTAATGCCATATAAAACAACCTACATAAAAAAAAAGTCATAAAAGTCGAATCATCAACAAACTTTTAAGCCAACGACTTCATTTGTTATCATAACTTCATAGCTCCTAAGTGGCAACACGACTTTTTTCTGTTCTAAAGAGGGGGTTGGAACGAAACAAAAAAATGGGAACAGTTTTTCGAAGCTAAAGGAGCGTGACCGGCAGAACGTGCCAAAACGTTCGATGCCATATTTCAGTTCTGACAACCAAACGATTCCACTTATTGGCTATTGCGTCTTGCTTATCGGTTTGCCACTTTGGCCCGGTCTTTTAAGCTGCTGTTATTATTACTTAAACCGTAAAAGTTAATATTGTATTTGGCAATAGGGAGGGGAAAATATCTGATGGGTCTTTAGCAGTTGGCTATTATATTATGGAATGTGGAGTTTTTGATATACGGCATTTACGTCTTTACTCTTTTGTAAGTTGTTATATGTTTAAGTTATAAAAGTAATTATATAGTTGTGGCCATGATCGTATTATAAATTTTCGATTTAATTATATTTAACGCTAATTTAAAAGATTTCCAAGACTTTCACAATACATACACACATAAATACCGTAACAAGATTATTAAACCATTAAGACAAAAATAGGTTTATGTTTTATAATTTTGATCTTGTTCTAAAAAAGATACACTCTTAAAACAAACGAGCGGTTTTAACTCAGTCTGAATTAATTTCCACTCCTTTCCGTGCCGAAAATGCACTTCTCCTATAGGAGTGAATTTCACTCTTTTTCGGAGTGGGTAAAAGAAATAAAAGAAAACAATCTGCGTCCTACACTCTTAAAACGAGCGGTTTTAACTCAGTCTGAGTTAATTTCCACTCCTTTCCGGTGCCGAAAATGCACTTCTCCTATAGGAGTGAATTTCACTCTTTTGTTTTAAGAGTGTACATTTAAGCAAAAAAAGTTTTTGTACGCACTTTTGTATATGAATTACACAAAAATAACTAATACTAGATATTAACCATCATTGAAGTCTTTATAATTTAAAACTGACGAAACATTAAATCTTCTCTTCAACCTATGGTTTTCCTCACTGCGAGTGAATCTTGAAAAGTTTTCATTTTGATTGCTAAAAATTTTTAATTATCTTCCATAAACCATCTAAAATGTGCCAAAAACACTTATCATATAATATCATGCTATAAAAAAACAAGCTTACACTATAACATTTACTTCAATCTCATACTATTAAGTTGCGTGCATTCAGTGCCAAGCTGTTACAATCTCAGAGCGACGTACAGATACTAGATTCTCAGAGCGACGTACAGATACAGATTTTCTAGATTGCCCCTTTCTACCATTACAAATCTCATATTCCCTTTCTCCCTCTCCTCCCCCCTCACCCCGGCTTCTAATTTTTCCGAATTCCTCAGGTGATTTGAACCCCTTCCTTTGAGGGGGGGTTGATTAAAAACGTTCCTGCTCGACCCCCCCCCCCTCCCACGTCATTCTAGACGATCCACAGACGCCAAACCCTTCAAGAGCGAAGTGAATTTTTAGAGGGACTCTTTTTTTTAACCACAACAGATGGGGCTGCTATGGTTGAAATATTTATTGCTAGTTTGGCGACAGTAATTGTTGGTGCATTCGTAAAGTGACCTATAAAAATATTTTTTAATGATATAATATGCGACTTAAAAATAAAGTATCATTTAAAAGCATATAGGGTTAATATTTTTGGAAATAAAACTGTTTCCAGCAAATCCATGCATATAAACTAGCTATCCTACAGTCCTGAATATCAATAAATTAAGAAAACAATATAATACCTAAATATATTCACACAAAACTTACGAAACAACTTTTCTCAAACTTTCCAATAACCAACAAATTCAAAGTTCTATGCATAGGTATTTTTGTTTGTCAACCTCGAAAGATTCGAAACCGGCAGCCACATATTTTGTTTCTTCAACTAATTATTCGATTCAAAAACAGAAGTGTTTTGCCTTCATAAAACAAAATCATTCTATTTGATTTGGAATGGAAGAACCTTAATCCGTTCGAACATTTGTGTGCTGTATTCCGAATTAGAAATATTTTTCCCGTCCTTTCCGCTTTATGGTTTCACCCGGAACGCATAATTCCTTTAGAGAAATAATCGTTACTTTTTTGGAAACTTTTCAATGTCTGTTTCCGCTCGCTAAATCCAGTGTCAATAATATCTCGGGTCATCCCGTATGCATTTATTCACGCAGCGAAAAAGCTACAAATACAAATCGACCTTCCGAAAACAGAACAAATGCAAAAAATTCCACTTCCCAACTTCTAACCCTTTAACCTCTTACAGTAAAAAAAAAAAACTTATTTTGTCTTTCCTTCCCCCAATGAAAGTAGGGTCCTCACCCCCCCTTTAGTAATGTTTTTGTGCAGATACAGTGCACACAGCAGTGGAATTACTCCGCCTCATGCTGTGCATAGCCTAACAGAAATCGATACTTTTTAATATGCATAGCATGCTTCAAAGAAACACAAAGGCATCGAAGGGGGGGAGGGTTCGCCCAATCAATAGCAGAATCGTTTGCTAGAGTTGCATCGGGTAGAATAGACACAAAGTTGAGGGGGGGGGCTATCTGGCGGTGCCATATTTCCTACTCATGCAAATTTGGCAGTGGATGCCAACGCACGTGTTCGGTTTTCCAAATGGACCGCCGGTACTGGCGAGGCAGGGTTGTAAGAATATCGCCAATGAGGTCGCCAGAATTAAAAATGCACGCAACTGTTTTGTTTAGTTTAGTTTGAATTATCGTCGCACCAGAGCTACACGAGGGCTATTGGCGACGGGCGTCGTAATTTCGAACCACAGTCAGGTGACGAGCCGACACCTGAGTTGGCACCCCAACGCAACCGTTAAAGGCGACATCGTACGCAGCGTTGGGACTTTGGAGCGTATTTTAACGTGCACTCCCTCTACACGGGTATTATTTGTCGGACTTTTGGCTGCACGGCCGTTTATAGGTCGGGAGTTATTTTGCGATGCCCGGACCCGAATTTTGCCCCGACCTTTTGCATGGTAGGCGAGCGCTAACCGACTGGGCTCCCCAGCCCCCGCAACTGTTTTGTAAATAATATTAATGCTTTTTACAACCACCACAAATAAAACAAGTAGGTTTATGACAGAATTTGTCACTTAGCCCGCTTCCACGCAACATTTGTGTTTACAGGGGAAAAAAAGGCGCCAAACACAGTATTAATTCTATATTAAACAGTTACACGCTACTTGTGGCTAGTTTCATTTATTTTCCTTCGAAAGTTCAATAATTATTTCTTATCGTTGGCTAAACTTCTTTACATTCAGAGAATAAATATGTAATTCTTTCCTCGCGTATAAATATAAGCAAAACATTTCGTAGCAAAATACAATTTAAGAATCTCTTTGTGTAAAATACATTTAACGCCATTATAAACTGATTTATGTTGCAAAAATAAATTTCTTTTAATTTATAATTTAAAAGGTATAAAGTTTCTCAAGCGATTGTTGTGAATGGCTATGGTGATTGAATTCTAATAAAAATGGCTTCTTTTACTTTTTAAATGAGAATTAAATTTTAGCAGTTTTTTTTTTAATAATTGAAGTATTTCGGATTCTAATTTTTTTCTGAGATTTTCAATATCTTCTAATTTCGATGCGATGAAATCCTTGACGTATCACACTTTCCTGTAGCTTTTGTAGTTTGGACAATGAAAGTGGGTGACAGACGGACAGACAGAGGGACTGAACGGTTTATAATACATTCCACTTTTTACGTTATAAACCAGTGGAAGCTAATAAGGTCAGAATTTTTTGTTGTAATTGATTCATTCGTATCCTAAACGGAATAGCCCACAACAAAGCTTTTAAAAAAGATAAGTTATTTTTATAAGGAAATTGTAAAAAATAGAAGTTGATGCTGAAAGGAAAAGAAGATTAGGCGCACTTTTCGTAATCTCACAGCTCTATTTAAGGATGCCTGCACAGGTAGCCACCATGTGCAGTGCCGATTTTGGCCTAGGCTACAAGGCCGGGCTATGGGCCTAGTCAGGAAGGGCACTTAAAAGATAAAATTGCCAAAAAATCGACTAAAAAAATTGAAAATCGCTAATCGCCAAACTCCCAAAACCTATCGCCCGACGGCCTCAAAATTAACAAATTTGCGAAAAATCGCCAGCCCTGGTCCATTTCCTGTTGTTTATTGAAGTCGATTAAAAATTATATGTTCTGTATGAGTGTATTTAATTTGCTAAATTTCCAAATTAGCTTTGAAATGGTGGGGGCCCCCAAATGTGAAGTGCCTAGGGGCCCTGGGTCTTTAAATCCGGCACTGCCAATGTGGGATCCATATGGGATCCAGTGGGATCCATATGGGCCACTTGGTTAAGAGGGATTGTCAGTCCCATAGAGCTAATGCATTAGTTTTGGAATCACAACTTCCGCAGAAGTATTGCTTTGCCATGTTAGCCCTTTTTCCCCAGGTATGGGAATCAACATAACATCGAAATGAAACAAATTTGAAACGAAAATGTTATCTAGTTATTTAATTATATATTTTTGAAGTTTTAAAATGCAAAAAATATACAGCAGATGGCGACACTAATTTAAAACTTTATCAAATAATAATTCAATAACCGGATGTTATTTTCTTTTCAATTTTGTTTTAAATTGATGTTATGATGATTCCCATACCTGGTGAAAATGCGATAACATGGCAAAGCAATTCTTTTTGCAAAAGTTGTGATTTCAAAACTAATGCATTAGCTCTATGGGACTGACAGTCCCTCTTAATGTGAGAACTACCCATATGGGCCCCAGAAAGAAACGACCCCCTTTATTTTTCGTAGAACTACATCGACCCACCTGGGGTATCACGTAAGTTCGTTTTCAATTGTGTACATTTATCGTTAGAGAAATTATTCAAAAACGGAAGCAGATAATTTTTTTGTTGCAGAATACTAAAAAATTAACAATGTCACCGATTTTTTCAGCTAAATTAAAATTACTTAACCGAAATAACTACGAGATTCCGTTTACATTAAGCTGATTCCGATAAAGAATTTTTTTTATTGTAACAACGATTACAAGTTTTAGAAAAAAAATATGCTAATCCCAAAATTTAATTTTTTATTTTTAGTTAAATTAAATATCTAAACATATAAATTCAACTCTACTACCTTTTTATGACAGAAATCACAATTTAGAAAATGTGCATTATTTAATCACCTTTAAACCCTAAAAGTGTACATCGTATAAAAAAGGGAACACCACTAACATCTATGTACACTGAAATTATTGTAAAAATGTATAATCTCAAAAACTTTTTCGAAATAATTTGTACCAAATCAACGAGAAAGCAATGCCTTCACTTTAACGGAAAGTTTTCCTTGAGGAAAAATTCCGACATCGCGCCGTTAAGTATTGATACCCGGCCCCCTAAATCTGTTGTTTTGTCAAAGAAAAATAAATGAAGTTTTCTCCTTATTGAGTTAGACCACCCCCTTTGTCCGGAGAGAACGCTGCAGAAAGATACACGTTTGCCTTAAGGAAGTGTTGTTGTCCGTGCCTGCTTTTTTGGGGGGCCCGGATGGTCGAGTGGTTTGGACCATTACGCTAGCAGTCTGCGCGCTCTAACGGGTGCGGGTTCGATTCCCGCCTTCGGCCTGGATGTACTTCCTTTCTCTGTGACAGTAAAAATTCTTTCTGTGTGTGTCTTAGTTGACGAAGGCTTCATGAGCAGGTCTCTGATCAAGCACACAAGCCGGAATATATATGTACCTACACCACCACCTGCCCCCCCCCCCCCCCCCAACCCCCCACCTGCTTTTTATTAAAGGATGTGTTATTTTCCTATGGTCCTGTAGATGTTGTTTCCTTATTGATAAACTCTTTCGGCAAGAAAGCAAACAATCAGGGTTGCTTACATAGATATCATAGTTAAAGTATAAGATTGGCAGATCACGTGACCTCCAGTGCAAACGACCGACGGGACGCGCATGGAGGGCAAATAGGAGGGCAAAATGGCCAGTGTTGCTGCCACTTTAAGGTGAAAAATACTACGAAAAAATTGCCATTTATTTCTAAAATTACAAAAAAATATCGTAAAAATACTAGCTGCATTTTGGAATCTTTTTAGTGACTTGAAATGCTTTTCTAGTATTTTTTTGTAATTTTAGAATCAAATGGTATTTTTTCGTAGTATTTTTCTCCTTAAAGTGGCGGCAACACTGGCTATTTTGCCCTCTTAAAAGGCCTCCGTCGTTAGCATTGGAGGTCACGTGATCTGCCAATCTAATACTTTAACAATGATATCTATGCTTATATCAGAGTTTCCAAGTTCTTATATCGGAGTAAATTTATCTTATATCGGAGTTTTCTGGCTGTGTTAAAGCTCAGTAATGAAAAAAAATAACTTGTACTTGGGAGAATTGCCGAACACGGAAAAATTGTAAGAATGAAAATAATATTAAATGACTGGGCGGCGGAATGGTCAGGGAACTGGCCAGCTAGTCAGAAGGTTCGAATCCTAGCATATGGGCATGGATATTTGTGTCGTGTGCTTGTCGGTATTTGTCCTGAGTATACACTGGAGCATACTTGCTCGTCAAATATGTGAAGTCAAAAGTCCCGAACAAGCGCATGATGGCGCACTGTGGTTAGCTTAGATACCTGGTCAAGTGTCGACCTCGTCACTTACGAGGGTTCAAAGTTACGAGACGAATTTTGGTTTTGTGCGGAAGAAAGAAATAGACAGGCGAAAACGTGCATCCGAACTCGACCATATTAAATGGGTTATGGCCAAAAGTAACGACAACGCGGTGCCGGGATAGCCTGGTCGGTAAGGTCTTGGACTGGCATCCCTAAGGTTGCGAGTTCGAGTCCCGCTGCCTTCCGAAGACCCCCGTGTACGCTAATGGTGACTGGTGCACGTTAAATCCGCCGTGGTCACAAAGTCCTCCAAGTTCCCATACCAAATCAATACCTTGGGCCGTAGTGAGCCTAGTGGTCAGCGTCTCGGTCTCGGAAGGTCCTGCGATCGAGTCCCGGTACCACTGAAGACCTACCGAGTATATGCGGAGTACGTGCTCGTTAAATCTGTTGCGTCCGAAAGTCCTCCAAGTTCCCATACCAAATCAATACCTCTGGGGGTGACAAGCCAATTCTGGGGATCCTCCAGTTGGCCTCTGTCTCTAAAAATTAGATGGATCCACTTATGTGTGTGTGTATGTTGTGTCTGTCTTACTTGACGAAGGTTTATAAGCGGGTCTCTGACCAAGCACACAAACCTGAATATATATGTCAACCAACCAACGACAACGCGTACAAGGTAAGTCTCTCTCCAATGTTGCATTAAGTACCCACTTAAATTTTTCGAATATGTTACAAAATTAGAAAAACGTATACTATCTGTGTTTAAGCTCTATCAGTCACAGTTTTTAAATTGGGTGTTGAATTTCTGTCTTTAAAACCTAAGACACAAACATAAACATAATCTAAAGTTCTTATACTCAACATCTCCCTTCAAAAAGAAAAAAACAAGTTTCGCGCCATTTTCGCAAGTTGCCGCCATTGGCTTGGTGGAAACCCCATGGGACCTCCTTGTTGGGGTCCCGTTTTCCAATCTAACCGATGACAATTTTATATTCTGATCAATACTCAGGGTGTGGTAGAGAGGAAGTCATTTGAATAAATTACGACTGACGTTCTTTCTCGACTTCTTTTTTTCTATGTATCCCCGTCGATGCGATTGGAAGTACTTTTTTTTACTTTCGGAATGGTTGTTTTTTGTAGCGAAAAGTTTTAAATATAGAGTAAGGAACGGGTTGATGGTTTCTAGGAGATTTGTTGGAAGTTTCTGTTAAAACCGATTGTGGACTTTATAATTGAATCGTTAAAAGTGTGTAAATGAAAGGTTTTGGTTCTTATAAGTTTTATAAACAGTAACTAGCTGTTATACCCGACGTTGCACGGGTAGAGGTCGAAAAATAATTTAACAGTCAATTTAACTTTTTTTTTCTTTCATTTTAGTTACATAAGATATGAAGATTACCCAGTAATTTTCCATCCGTATTTGACGAAAACATAAATACATAAAACACTAATATGCAGCTCTAGTGCGATGGCTTTTATTAACCATCATAGTTCAGAATAGCTTAACTCTACATTTATTGCTTAAATATGCATACATGCAGTCAACAGAAAAATCAGTGAAAAAATCATCAAATAATCCCACAATAAAATCCGGGAATGGAGACTGGTGGAATTACGTCACTTGAAACATGTCAATTATTTTTCAAATAATGAAATTAGTTTCTGAAGGTAATGGCAACAGAATAAAATAAACAATTTCAATTTTAAATGTTTTCGTTAAAAGTTTTATTACATTTTTTCAGCCGATGGCATCAGGAAAGTAAAAAAAGATCTGATTTGAGCCAAAGTGGTGTAGTTTTTTCAGAAAATTCGAATAAAAACGTTCGAAAACGATAGAAGGAATTGTTTGATTCAAAAAATTCTTAGCCTATGTTTGTTCCGGAAGATGAGATGCATTTTTGTGCCAAATTTCGTGACGATCTGTTGCGTCGTAGTTGCATTTTATGTATATAGATATATTTTTCGATTTCATCCCCTTCACTCCCCGGGAAATTCTTAGGCATGTATTCTTTAGATAAAAATAATTTTCAAACAATTATCGATTTAGAAGTATGTTTTGCAAGTAACTTTGGAAAAATTAGCGTTTAATTTGCTGGAGTCACGTCCATTTAGTGGAATTTGTATTGAGTATTGAGTATTTGTATTGGGTATTAAGCAGTAATAAAACACATTGTACATAAGAAACTAATTGCTTTACTCTAATCGTTTACACTGTTTACAATAAAGAGCATGCTTCACGTCTTGAGTGGCAACAGATCCAGCTGTATTGTTTTTATTCTTGGTTCTGCTGTAACTACATTTCTTGAAACAATTATCATCTAACTGAAGTTTTCTAACAATATTGACGTTTTGGTAATTTCTTTGCTTTTTAAAGTAGTATGCATTTCATAGTTCGAATTTAATGAAATTAGAATCAATTAATTTTATTAAATAGCAGGAATAAAAACAAGTTGCACGTTAATTGTACAATCTAAACAATTGCACAACTCTAAAATAAAACACAGCAGACGAAGAGACCACGTATTGAGAGTGAAACCGAAACAACCAATAAAATCACGAAAATGCAAGAATGAAAACTGGGAAGAGTTGCGTCATCTGAAACAAGTCTATTGACTCCGAAACAATGTATCTGCAGACCGAAAGTATCTAACATTCGAAACTAACACAAATAGTTAGAAATACTTCTCTTACAGTCACTGGACAAATTATTAGACGCACTGTACTTTCTTAGTAATGATGAAAACATACCAAAGAATGTCATATCATTAAAAAAGATGTCGATATATGTATTAAGTATAGCAGATAGTATTTTCTATTCAATAGCTTAAGTTTAGGAACACAAATGTCCTTCTAAAGGTATTTTGTTCATCATTGATTGATACATGAAATCTTGCAGTGCGTCTAATAATTTGTCCAGGGACTGTACTTTAATTAAAGAGGTAAACTGCACAAGTGTAAGGTTTCTATTTTCATAGCTAAGTTAGGACAAAATGTCCTTAAGGTATTTGTCATCATGATGAACATGAATCGTGCAGTGCGTCATAATTCCAGGGACTGTACTTATTAAAGAGTAAACGACAGTGTAAGGTTTCCTATTTCCAAATAGCTTAAGTTTAGGAACAAATTCCTTCTAAAGTATTTTCATCTTTGATGATACATAAATCCTGCATGCGTCTAATATTTGTCCAGGGACTGACTTAATAAAGAGGTAACTGCAACAAGTGTAAGGTTTCTATTTCAATAGCTAAGTTAGGACACAAATGTCCTTCTAAAGGTATTGTTCATCATTTTGATACATAAAATCTTGCAGTGCTCAAATATTTGTCCAGGGACTGTATCTTTAATTAAGAGGTAAACTGCACAGTGTAAGTTTCTATTTTCAAAGCTTAAGTTTAGGAACACAAATGCCTTCTAAACGTATTTTGTTCATCATTGATTGATACTGAAATCTGCAGTGCGTCCAATAATTTGTCCATGGACTGTACTTTAATTAAGAAGTCTAGGTTTCTTTCATAGACGAATATGAAACAACATGAACTTACAGAAATAAATGTATTACATTATAAATAAAAAGCATGTATATATATAAAAAAATAATCCTCCTCTAGAGTCCATAAATAGGTCAAGATATGGCCGGGCCCGAACAAATGCCATCGCTGTGGGTTTGGTCATCTGCCAATAGCTGCCTTCGAGTATTTGCGTGAGACCAAATAAAATCGGATAGATGTTTTATTTCGGGATGCGTTGGGGGGGGGGGGGGGAGATCTGGCGTCGATATTCGCCCGATGATTTCTTTGGGATCAAGCCATGTTTCGAAAGGGCTGGGCTGTTATTGCTATAATGTTGTGCTAAAATGCGCAATGGGCTTTTTTTTTCGCTCTTTCTAAGGCGCGTTCTCATGCACGCGAATTGGGAGGAATATACCGGGTTTTAGGAACAAAAATCCCTCCGTTAGGGAAAATTGGGGGTTCGAAATCGTACCCGCATTCTTCCTAGTCATTATACCGACATTTATCCGTGATGCATTACGGTTTTGAGAATCAAAACAAAACAAACATGGCGGACAGGTGGAGAGAGGAGGAAATTCGGAAATTTAACGTGTTTAACCTCCCTCTAATTTTTAATAGATGGATATTTTTAAGAATTTGCCGCGAAGCCATGGCGGTTTAAAAAAATAAACAAACTCTACAACGTGACTGAAAGTAAACAGGATGTGACGTTAAACCATATACGTCACTTCCGAAGTCCCGGTATATTCTGGGTACTCATGTGAACGGGTGATTTGGGTTTCAGGAATTGAGCCGGCTTAAAACCGGTACACTCTTAAAACAAACGAGCGGTTTTAACTCAGTCTGAGTTAATTTCCATTCCTTTCCGTGCCGAAATGCGACTTTAAATAGAAAACATTTCACTATAAGTAAACGGAGTGGTTAAACATAACATTAAAATGGAAGAACACAGAATCTGCGTCCTACACTCTTAAAACGAGCGGTTTTTAATTCACTCCTGGTAAATGCCCCTCCCTTCCTAGTAGGAAATGCACTTTCCTATAGAGGAATTTTACTCATTTGTTTTAAGAGTGTACTTAGTCCGTGCATGTGAACGCGCCTCTAAAAATAGATTTTCGAGTTTATGTATGGTATACTATTGGTTGTGGGGACGGCTCAGTTGACTGAGATGTATTACGTGTCCGCCTCATAAGCCCAAGTTTGAGTGTTCGAGCCCATGCTGAGTCGAGTCAGATTTTCTGTATGGGAAAATCTTGGGCACGTATGTCACATAATTATGCGACATGTAAAATATTCCTTGAGTAGAGGAGAGTGAGGGCTAATGGAACAAGGGGCCTAAAGCGGGGGGAAATATACTTTTTTACAAATAATTCTACACTACATCATTGTAACAGTTAGACTTAACATTTTAGCAACCAAAGATCAGCCATTTAAAGCATGTGTTGAAGTGGAGAGAAGAATTGTTGTTTTGGAGAATCCAAAGTTAGTTAAAAGTATCTTTCTTTTCACTTTTGAAGTATTAAATAAAAACTTTCTATGTTAGGTTAGGTTTTTAATTATCGTCACAACTAGAGCTACACGAGGGCTATTGGCGACGGGCGTCGTATTTTAGAACCACAGTCAAGTGACGAGCCGACACCTGAGTAGGCACCCAACGCAACCGTTAAGGGCGACATCGTACGCAGCGTTAGGACTTTGAAGGATATTTAACGTGCACTCCCTCTACACAGGGTATTATTCGTCGGACATTTTTGGCTGCAAGGGCCGTTTATAGGTCTGCAGTTATTTTGGCGATGCCCGGACCCGAACCTGGGACCTTTCGCATGCTAGGCGAGCGCCTAACCGACTGGCTCCCCAGACTCGGCATATTTCCCAGAACTGAGTCATTTTTTTGTGGCACCAATTAGGCGGCTCTCGCTACCTTGATGCTCAGATTACAATGAATCAGAGCTCTTTGCGGTTATTAAAGTATGCCGAGATTTCAATTTTGCTGAGAGATTCCAATCCAAATGGGTAGTCTAGGGATCTTTTACATGCCACATAATCATATGACATGCGTGCCGGCAATTTGATCTCATCCTGAAAGTCTGTCGGCTCAGCCGCGGCTGGAACCTGCAATCCTGGGCTTATGAGGCAGACATGTAATACCTCACAGCCATCTCGTAGTGAAATATATTTGACGTCATTTCAAACTGATCGCTGTCGCAAAAATAAATTTATTGTCTAAAAGAATTAAAGCTTCTCGAGCGATTGTTGCGAATGGCAATGGTGATTTAATTCTAATAAAAATGGCTTCGCATGCGTTTTAAATGACCATTAAATTTTGCAGTCTTTTAAAAAATTGAAGTACTTCGAATTCTTCTCTGAAATTTTCAATGTATTCTAATTTCTATGCGCTGAATTTTTGCCTGTGACAATAGAGTGTGGAGAAGGAGAACTAACTTTGAACTTTATAGACTATTCAGAGAGCCGGACATCCTGAAATATCATAAAATCCAACGCATGAAATGGGCCGGACACATTATTAGAATGAATGATTACAGAACAACAAAAAAAATTTTTTGGCTAAACCAAATGGAACTCGAAAAAGAGGCAGACCCAGACTGAGGTGGGTGGACGGCCTCCAAAAGGACTTTGTTTTGATAAAGGTCAGAGACTGGAAGGCTGTTGCGCGCAGAAGGAGAGACTTGGCATATCTCCTTGAGAAAGCCAGGGTTCTCCCAGGACTGTCGAGCTATTGATGATGATGATGAATTTTTGCCACTGAGGCGACAAAGAATAGGACGTTTATTGGGGCACAAGAAAAGGATAGAACGTGCGAAGGTATCTTCTGTTAAATTAAGCCTTAATCTAGAGCCCCACTCCAGTCCTAGTTTCACTGGGACTTTAATTCCACAATTTTTCAGAATTCAAACATCGAAGCCAAAAAATATGGTAAATTTGAGTTAAAATACGCTCTACATTCTTTTACAAACCTACTCACAGAAAAAACATTCTTTACCACGTGTATAACTCAACCAGGATAATCACATTCCAAGACATTCCAAAACTACTTCCTTAAAGCAGACCGAACACAAAGCATCAAAAAATATTTAATGGCTATTCATCCCTGCACACTTATTTACAGCGATAGATTCAAAGTATACCAGACCCTCTAACATGACATTAGTACATTAGTTACATGACATTAGTTATTGGTAGGATTTTTTATGTCTACACACAGAAAAAAAAATTGTTGAAAGAACAAAAATTTTGTTGTTTCAACAAAATTTTTTGGTCAATATAGCGCCAACAAAAATTTTGTTGTCAGTACCAAATTATTTTGTTGAAATTATTTTGTTGATTCAACCAAATGGTTTTGTTGATTCAACCAAAAATGCGCCAAACCGAAAATGCTCTATGACCGACCACAGGACTTTCGGACCCAACAGATCTAACGAGCACGTATTCCGCATATACTCGGTAGGTCTTCAGTGGTACCGGGACTCGATCGCGGGACCTCCCGATCTCGAGACCGAGATGCTGACCACTAGGCTCACTACGACCCTAAGTTACCTTTGAAAATAGCAATCAAATCCTTCCTCGACGATAATGGCCGAATGGCGCCCTTAATTTTCTTCGATTTGCCGTTGATGACAGGCGCCATGACGTCACAGTTATAAACAGCCAATAGCAGGCCGAGCTTATCTCAACCAAACGATTTTTGTTGTGGTGAAAATACTCGTTTTGTTGGGACAAGTAAAATATTGTTAAGTTAACAAAATTAGTCAACAAAACACGTCAACAAAAAAAATTTGGTTCTCCCAACAAAACATTTTTTTCTGTGTAAAATGATGTGATGGCAAGAAAAACACAGAACCTGCGAATGCATTTTACCATTTTTATGTTTCTACATTTTAATATAACTATTTAATTCTGTAACACAGCCCTTAAGGATGATAAAAGTTTTGTGTCTTATGTTTTTCATGCTTGGGCCAAAATTACCCGACCGGATTCTAACCATGTTTAATATTTTATCATTAACTAACATCATTTTTTTTAATTTCTAAAATGTAACAAACATTCTTACAAACTATTTATAAAATTTCAATACTTAAAATGCATGTTGATTTCAAAGTGTTTAAATAGTTTTTGTAGCTTAATTTGTTCTTTTCTTGTAAAAAAAAAAACTAGGATTTTGGGCCAAAGTTTGAACTCTAATTGACGGGATGGTAAATTTTAGTTGAAGCACGAGTAACATTCTTTTTCCAAAACTACACACAAAAGAACATTCTTTACCATATGTGTAACTCAACCAGCATTCCAAGACATTCAAAAACTACTTCCTTAAAAAAGACCCCAAAAAAACCTTCAAACATATGGAACAAAAAAAAAACTAAAAGAACATTCCATAACAAAAATGGCGACCGGGGGTTTTCGTTCCAACCCGTTTCCAATCGCGTGTCTCCCACAATCGCGTTCAAAATAAATTAAAATTCAGCAGCAATGTGAGTGAAGTTAATCAGCATGTTACATTTAAATTACAGAAAGTGGCGCTGAAAGGCGAAAAAGATTTGCATATTTACGAACCGATAACGACCAAAACGAGGGAAATAGTTTTGGTTCCTTTGGCCGCAAACTGCCCTGGTAAAGGCCGATAACCCTATTTGGGTTGATTATTTTTTTGCGATTCCCTAGTCGATTCGTTATTTCTTTTTTAAAAAAATCTGTATGTTCTTAAAGATTCAGGAATGGTAAAGAAGCACTCCTCGTTTCGTAATCAGAAAAACTAACTCGGTTATAAATTGCTTTCCCATTGTATTTAAGAGGGACTGTTAGTCCCATGCAGCTAATGCATTAGTTTGAAATCACAACTTTTGCAAACGAATTGCTTTGCCAATTGTTATCCCATTTTCACCAGGTATGGGAATCATCAAAACATTAATTTAAAACTAAATTTAAAAAATAAATAATATCCGGTTATTTAACTATTAATTGAAGAAGTTTTAAAATAGTGTCGCCATCTCTGCTGTATATTTTTAGCATTTTAAAACTTCAAAATATATAATTGAATAACTAGATATCATTTTCGTTTCAAATTTGTTTCATTTCGCTGTTATGTTGATTCCCATACCTGGTGAAAAGGGCTAACATGGCAAAGCAATACATCTGCGGAAGTTGTGATTCCAAACTAAGCAATTGCTCTATGGTCCATAGCTAATGCATTAGTTTGGAATCATTTTTGGATTGGTGACAATCCCTCTTAAGCATACTTGTAGATTTCTGCAACTGTCACTTGGATAAGCTTCGCTTCATTGGACGATTTCAACGTGTTTAATTGTTATTAGGACACTCTGAAGCCAAATTGACTATCTTAATTGCATATTTTTTAGTACGAGTACTTATTTAAATGCATATTTAAAAAAAATAGCTTTTTACAATAAAGCCATTTTAAAATTTGTTTAATACATTTACATCTATAATCGAAAACGGTGGTTAGCAAAAAAATGAAATAAAAGTAGTAATCCGAAAATTAATATATTTAATATTTGAATGGTTACAAGCTTAGTAGTTTTTTTAATTAATCATATTCTTATTCGAACTTTCAATTGAGAATTTAAGTAAAAATAGTCAACGGGTATGCTTTATCACATGATCACAAATTTTATAGCAATTTAAATTGTAAGAAACTGAGCACTACATTAGAAAAAATTGCACCATACTTCAAGGACCGTGAAGACGGATTAGACAAATATGGATTTAGCGGGCATCTGTTAAATGTACTCACCGTTGTATCAAGCGGAAACTTTTTACAGCATAAATCTGTCTAAGAATATCCATGACTGCGAAGTTGCATTGGGTGCCCGCTCAGGTGTCGACCTCGTCACTTTACCAGGGTTACATAATAAGAGGCGTATTTGTCTGTGTTAAAGCTCCTAAAGGAGGCTAGAAATAGGCAGCCGGAATCGATTACATTACATTACATTACACTACATAGCCATGACTTGAAGAGAACACGCAGCTACTGCATAACACCTTATTCCACCTGGCCACGCCAGTCTTATACGTACTTAAAGCTTAGCGGGACTACTATTTTTTTTATAAACAACGTCACTTTACAAATATCTATACATTAAAAAAAATTACTACAACGGACATAGAACCTGAACAGATAAGCAACCCTGATTGTTTGCTTTTCTGCCGTAAGAGTTTAACAATAAGGAAACAACTTCTACAGGGTCAAAGGAAAATTAAATAAGCAGAAAGGCTCTATTCGAGATTACAGTCCCTGGACAAATTATTAGACGCACTTTATTTTTTTTTAGTAATTTTATGTTTATTAAGAGTTTTTATGCAATAATGGTATATTTAAAATACAATATTATTGATTTTTATTTTAAAGAATTGTTGTAGACTACATATTTGTATTTATTTTTAACATATGGCAACATTTATTTATATATTATTAATTATTTATATATTATTATTTATGTGTGGAATCATCATCCTCAAATGCAAGAGAAAGTACACACTTGCATTGATAGCATGCCGCGCAGAATTAAAGCTTTGATAGCGGCTCAACTAAATATTGACTTTTACTAACATTGATCTCACTTTTCTTTAAAACTTAATAAGCTTATGCTTTTCTAAATGAATGCTGTTGTGGCGGTGTGCCTTGTGATGAACTAGATCTGCAGCTTTTGCTAGAGCAGCTAACTAAACTTCAACTAATTATATCAGGTGGCGTTGCACTTCCGGCCACAGGCTATATAAGCTACGTCGCCGACCGGAACACTCTCTCCTGTTTCTTAATTTTCCCATGACACTTGTCACGACCTTTCCCCTGGTCGACATGCCACGTATTTTCAACTTGAGTTTTATGCTTTGTTGAGTTTGTACAATGGTTAGGAATTTATATTTATATTAAGTTTATTATGGTTGTTGGAATAAAGATTGATTTTATATGAAACTTGGAATTTTCTTCAACATCCCACTTCTGACACCATACTGTTTCATTTATGTCAAATAAATAGGTAATTGATTGGATAATATAAAAATAAAAAACAAATCAATTTAAATTAATAAAACGGTAGAATATCACCCGGCAATTAATATTTTACATAAAATCTTGCAGTGCATCTAATAATTTATCCAGGGACTGTAGTACAACGTAACCCAAGCATCCAACAATAGAATAACAGTATCCCCAAATAACACCAGTACAAATTCCACGTTCTAATGAATACGAAATATTCGATGGCATTTACTCCCATCCCATTTAGTTGTTAAAGTGCATTTCATTCCAATGCCAGCAATCGTAATTAACCCGGCTAATGCATTTCCCCGCTAACCTAATCTTTCCGCCAATTGGCAAATAACGCATGAGTTCAATCGTCGGGATTCCAAATGCTCGCCAAAGGACCAACTGTATTGTATCGATCGTGTGATTCTATCGATAAAATAGCAGTTGCGGCATCCTTGTTAAAACAAGACTTAGTGAAGAAAAAGGATAAAAATAAAAAAAAAGTTCCCTATCGCACCAACTTTCCAATTACGAGAATGTTTAATTCCATTTTCCAGTTCATTCGCGTAGAGCAAATTTTTACCCTCCCCTGATAAAGGATGGAATGATATGGGGATGCTTGGCGATAAATAGGTGAAGGGATCTGAAAGTCGCCAAAGCGATATGATACCCAAAGTTATGAGCACAAGCAAACTGTACTCATTGTTTCTATACCAACTGTTTAAATACTTTTACTCTTTAACACCTTGATTTCTGCCCTCACTTGTTTTCTGCCGAAATACAAAAAAAATACAAGTAGGTTTGTAACAGAATCTGTCACTTAACCCGCTTCCACACAACAGTTTTCTTTAATAGGTAAAACGGTGACAAACACAGCATTGATATTCTATATTAAACATTTGCATGCTAAATTTGGCTAGTTTCATTTATTTTATTTCGAAAATTCAATAACTATTACTTATCGCTTGCGAAAATTAATGTATATTTCAAAGAATAAATATGTAATATACGCTTTTAAATGGAATGAAAACATTTCATATCAACATACAAAGAATCTCGTAGTGAAATATATTTGACGTCATTTCAAACTGATTGATGTCGCTAAAATAAATGTATTTTCATTTATTGTCTAAAAGAATTAAAGTTTCTCGAGCGATTGTTGCGATGGCAATGGTGATTTAATTCTAATAAATAAGGCTTCCTATGCTTTTTAAATGAGCATTAAATTTTGCAATTTTTTAAATAATTGAAGTACTTTGAATTCGAATTCTTTTCTGAAATTTTCAATGTATTCTAATTTCGATGCGCTAAATTTTGGACGTATCACACTTGTCCGTAGCATTTGTAGTTTGGACTATGAAAGTGGGTGACGGACAGACAGACGGACTGAGCGATTATAATACTTTTCACTTTTTACGTTATAAACGTAGTGTGGAAGCTAAAAATTGTCAGTGTAGCCACACATTTCACCAAGGAATGTAAGGAATTACATAGAAGGAATGAAAAAAAATAGTTATACATTTAACATGTGAAACCTCCTGTACACAAAATGTTAGGTTAGGTTGAATTGTCACACTAGATATACACGAGGGCAATTGGCGGCGGGCATCGTAATTTAGAACATCAGTCAAGTGACGAGCCGACACTTCGAAGAAAAGTCGATTCTCTCTACGTATAGCGTATGTATTTGATATAATGGCCGATTGAATTTTGGCATTGGTGGCTTTTGGCGAAGTTGAAAATTTAACGTAAGGTAGCCATTTGCATCCAGTTGTATGGGTTAGGGTGAGTTTGAATTATCGTCTCACTAGAGCTATACACGAGGGCTATTGGCGACGGACGTCGTATTTTAGAACCACAGTCAAGTGACGAGCCTACACCTGAGTAGGCACCCAACGCAACCGTTAAGGGCGACATCGTACGCAGCGTTAGGACTTTGAAGGATATTTAACGTGCACTGCCGCCACACGGGGTATTATATGGCAGTCAAACTGCTAAGAATCGGTGATTAAAACTCATAAAATAACAATTTTTGTAGTTGTAGAGTGTAGTACGTGATTTTTATTTTAATGCATGCTCTAACAAATCCCTCCTTTTGTAAAATTTAAATTGTTATTATACATTTTATTTTGTGAACCCTATCTTGTAGTACTACAACTCGGTAATACTTACAACTTAATAATACGGATCCTTAATCCTAAATCTTGGTCCCTAAAGGTAATATTTAGGATGTCAAGTGTTTGTTTGGGCTTATAACGAAAGCTATACATGCTTCACTTGGAAAAACTGTTTTTTCATTGTTTCATACAAATCACCATCCCCAATTCACTCTTTCCTCCATCCGCATATATCAAGGGGCTAATCTCCAATGCGAAGCTAATCAATATTTCCAGAAAGGGGGGAGGGGGAATATAGAATCCCCCCTTCTATCCTCTCCCCTTCATAGAAAAAAAACTTCACCATTCTTGGTTGCAGTGTTATTGATTATTTTGCCCCCGATGGTTTAATTATTCAGGCAGAAGTCCAAGTCTTTCATACAGATCCACAGAACCAATAGCAAATCAAATCGTGTTGCCACCCGATCGATAACAAATTGCTCACGCGAAAGCTACGATGACGTCACCTGCTCTTTGATGATTTATAATTGGCCAAAATCTGGCACTAGATTCTCTCTCTCTCTTTTGACATCGTCTGCTAGAAGTTCTATTTCCTAATTACGAGGCTCTTTTTCGAATCTGGCATCGATAAGGAATATCACCCCTCTCTTGCTTCGATTTTTTTTTTTTTTACTTTCTTCGTTCTGCCGCTGATAACACTTCAGGCGCTTTTTGTTGTTAATTTTCGAACTAGCTATTAGTGGCTGTTTCACATGTGTTTAAATGGATAATTTAATTTTTTTTATATTTTGAAAATTTAATGAACTAGAAGATTTTTTTTTCATATTTTTAAAGCATAAAAAATTGAAAATTTTTTTAGTTACAAAACATAACCATTTTAGTAGATTTTTTAAATCGCATTCTTGATGTCAATAAAAACATATAAAACACATGCAGCTTTTTCACACATAGAAAGTATTTGTTTAAAATTTTTTTACGTATTTAATTACTTTGTTGTTGTTCCAAACATTTCAAGTTTTCACAATGCTTTACTTTAACGCAAATGTATCTTTAGTTAGTTAATTAAGTTTTAATTATCGTCGCACTAGAGCTACACGAGGGCTATTGGCGACGGGCGTCGTATTTTAGAACCACAGTCAGGTGACGAGCCGACACCTGAGTAGGCACTCAACTCAACCGTTAAGGGCGACATCGTACGCAGCGTTGGGACTTTGGAGCATATTTAACGTGCACTCCCTCTACACGGAGTATTATTCGTCGGACATTTTTGGCTGCACGGATCGTTTATAGGTCGGCAGTTATTTTGGCGATGCCCGGACCCGCACCTGGGACCTTTCGCATGCTAGGCGAACGCCTAACCAACTGGGCTCCCCTGCCCCAAACGTATCTTTAAAAAGTGTAAAAAAAGTAATTCTTTTAAGTCCACATAAATGCGCAGATATAAATTCGAAGCGTTGGTCTTTAAGTTGACGGAAAATGTTTTTTAAATATTGGTATAAAATTATGAGAAATATGTATGAACTATGAGAAACACACGGAAAATAATGTATGGATAATAGGTTTCTACATTTCAACCACGATATTGAAGTTTCCGACTTCAAAGCAAGTTTATTGTTAAAAATACACTTGTATTGAACTTGTATATGAATAGCATTGATTTTTTAAAAGAAAAACATCTAGTAGAAGTGTTTTAAAGTGTTTTTTTTCCCTATAGTGTAATATTCAGAAAGTATTTAAGGTTAGGTTGGAATTATCGTCGCACTAGAGCTACACGAGGGCTATTCGAAAGAATTTAAGAGAAGTTTCGTTACTCATTTATGGCACCTTCTCTATTCTCAATATAAACATTTTTAAATTTCGGAAATTTAAAGGACTTAACAAACTTCTAACATTTCAGTAAGAATAAGTATCGAAATTCTGAATTTCTTCCATTTTTATTTTTACGAATTGGCTATTTTAATAAATTAATTTTTTAAAAATTTAACTAAATAGCAAAGTAATTTAATAAGACTGCGAAAAACAAATTTGATATTGCAAACAAAAAATATTAAAAAGATTTTTCAACACATAAAAACTATCGATAGTATAATGATTTAATAATTTTTTAATAAAGAAAAATAGTGCAAATTTTTAAAATTTTCATAGACCTACTAAAAGCATTTGACCAAATTGCCATACTTTTAATAGATCCCTTAAAAATATATTGTCGGAATTTTTCAATAAAACAACTACAATTGATACAAAATATCCTATTAATAATTAACTAAAGAACATTAAACAAAAATAGGTATTTGCGAAAGAGATACAAAACCGATTATCGTATAGTTTTAGTAAATTACTGATGTCACGAACATAACTTCACTGAATAATAAACTTGAACTACATATATAATGAAATTCAACTCTTAAAAAATCGTTAGCAACATGTAAATCTATTTAACTTAGTTTTATTTGCAAATATTATTATTAATGCATGTTACTTTTTTGTTCCAAAAAGTCTATGTTTGTTGCTTATGATACAATTTGAATAAAAGTATCGCTATTTATATATTAGTGGATTCGATTTTGTTGTTATATTTCTAGCCAACTATGTACTAAATCATTCATATTTAAACAGAAAAATTTGTATGATCGTAGTTTTGTCTAGTGATATTTTGTTACAAATACGCATTTTTGGTACGATATGAATCATTAAATGACACATAATTTGACTAAATTTTAAGGTATTTTTTTCCCTTTCATGGCCGGAAATCTCGCCAAATGGAATTTTTTTGGCGACAAAACACAGTGTACACAGTAATAGGTTACCATTGGAAATATCCCATTTGGTGACGGTTGTACATTTTTTAGACTTTATCGCTTGCGACCGTGAAATGGAAAAATAGTAAATTTAATAATTAATAAATTTATGTGTAAGAACAATTTTAGGTACTTTTCCGTTAGCCGGTTACATAAATGACAAAACAGTCATAAAACTCGTAAACGCTCAATTCTAAACAATTAATTAATAGTAATAAAAACAGATTAAACTATAAACTAATACAACAGTTATGTGTAAATCAGTTTTTCATTTTTTTTAAAATTCAAATATATTATTTCTTAAATTATTGAATATTTTAATTCGTTATTTGGCAATCACAATAGCAATTTAAACCAAATTATCTTTGACATTAAATGACTATGAACGTTAAATTACAATATTGTTAGCATTTGCCATTGGAATAGATCCACAAAATCATTGGAAATATCACCGAAAGCTGTGAAAAACATCAACTAATACTTCCAATCAGCAGGTAATAAACCAATGACATTACCTTTCTTGCTTTCTATAAATCAACAGACATCCAAACCTCGATTATCGCCAACATCAAACAACTAACTAGAGGCATTAATCAACAATCAACCAAATCAGATCAACAAAATCCTAGAGATATCACTGCAAGATGAAGCCCGATATTCATTTAACGTTAATGATTGGCGTTTCGGGTACTGCTTGATATTAATTGAGGCCACTTTGTGGACAATTCGCTGAGACGAGCATATTCGATTTGAAATGTCGAGGAATCGGACTGCTCTCGAATATCATATTGTCCATTGTCATATTTAGAAGGATGTTAAGGAAGCTAACAACTTGGTTGTTCACCTGTTGCTTGATTTGAATTGAGTTGAATTGTCGTCGCACTAGAGTTACACAAGGCATTTTGGCGACGGGAGTAGTAATTTAGGACCGCAGTCAAGTGGCGAGCCGACACCTAAATAGGCACCCAACGTAACTTTTCGGAGCGACATCGCCCGCAGCGTCGGGACTTTGGAGCATATTTAACGTGAACTTCTTCTGCACGGGGTATTATTAGTCATAATTTTTAAGCTGAACAGGCTGTTTATCTCTTTCAGTCCCAAGGACAATTTGGCATCATCAGTTTAGAAATCTTTTTCTGATCGTCTATAGACATTTATGATATCAAAAAGCATATCATTCGATTCTTCAAACTTTTTTCTATTATAAAATATCTTTTATTAATCCCAATAGATGTCAGCCCTATTATTTTTTTAATTATGATCAGAAACATTATGATGCCAAATGGCATCACTGGGACTGAAAGGGTTATACAGTCCCTGGACAAATTATTAGAAACACTGCAAGATTTCATGTATCAATCAGTGATGAACAAAATACCTTTAGAAGGACATTTGTGTTCCTAAACTGAAGCTATTGAATAGAAAATACTATCTGCTATACTTAATACATATATCGACATCTCTTTTAATGATATGGCATTCTTTGGTATGTTTTCATCATTACTTAATAAAATACAGTGCGTCTAATAATTTGTCCAGGGACTGTAGGTTGGTAGTTATGTAGGCGATGCCCGGTACCTATTAGGACCTTCCGCATGCAAGACAAGTGCCTTAACGACTGGGCTCCTCAGTCCCCTCACCGATTGTTTGATGGGAACCGAAGTATTGTTCTTCAAATTTACAAATGTTGTTTATAATAACTGCAAGGGAGGCCAGTCGGTAAGATGCTTCCTTTGCGTGCGAAAGGTCCCAGGTTCAGGCTCGGGCATTGTCAAATAACAGCCAGCCTAAAAACGGTCTTTGCAACTACACTGCTCAAAAGAATTAGGGGAATGCATGGTTAAAACCCTTTCACCCCCAATGATCCCATTTGGAATCATCAACTTCGATTTTACGTCATAAAATAGTCGAAATTGCAAAATTTTTAGCCACGCATAAAGTTTTCATAAAGTATTTAATGCATTTTTAATGATAATAATTCACCATACACTTTTAAAACAAACGAGCTGTTTTAACTCAGTCTGAGTTAATTTCCACTCCTTTCCGGTGCCGAAAATGCACTTCCCCTATAGGAGTGGATTTCACTCTTTTGTTTTAAGAGTGTAGTAAATGTCTTACATTCTAACTATAGCTGTTTGATACAAAATAAATTTTATCGCCTACTTCCAATCATAAGTAAAACCAAAAAACAACCTAACTATTATTAACAAATAACTTATTCCCATACAAGTTCCGATACTTTTCAAAAAGTGTTCTAGGATGTCCAATGGAACGAACGGAAGTTCTGATGTTCGACCAATTTAATTTTTGGTTCGAAAAGTCGCTTCGATTGTGTGGCGACTTTTGTGTTTTCGTATTTGTTGATTTGCGTATTCGATATGGTTCGTAAATGAGGGGCCATTTGTAATCGTTTAACGCTGGTTTACCTGTCCTGTCTCGCAAATGTGATTTGAATGACATAATGGCAGGATTCATTATGAATGATATGATTTACGATTGGAATACGTCTATAACGGTAAAGCAATTAAGCGGTATCAGCAAGTGATGTTTCAGGCATTTTTGTTTCTGATTTTGATACATGATTAATTTTATGTGTAGTTTGAAAGCTTACTTTATGGTTTATTAGATGAAACACTTATTAATTGCTGTATTATCTTAACCTTTTGTAATTGTTATATTTCAACAAGAAATAATCAAGTCATTAAAGCGTATGCTGCATCCGATCTTTTAAATCATATTTTATCACACGTCGTTAAAATTTAATGACACTAGTCCTGCAAGGGTTCCGTGAACTAAATAAGTAACAATAAATGAAATATGAAATGAAGTACAAATAGACACTACATTTAAATATCCATAAATACTATTCCAACAAAATTAAAAGGCCCAAACTGGAATTTTAGTCAAGTATCCCAGGATTTCCTTTAGAATTAAATTGTAAATATTTTCCTTTTCGGCAAGTTTCCAAGCAAATTCTCGTAATAAATTAAAAACCTCAACCGTTTATAGACACGTTATTGCACAAATATCTCACTCCCACAAAATTGACAGCCAACATACCAGAGAATAGCATTCAAATTAGATTAATCGAAAAATCCCGAAGTCCTTTCTTTCTATATATCCATCTCATTTAAAAACAACGCAAAAACAAAAATCATATCAATACACGGATTTCTAAGCTACATTTGAATTCCTAAATGTAAAAAAAAAAATTTATGTCCATTTGGAAGATTTCCACATATGCTTCTTCTTTTAGTGAAATTTTAAATGGAAAAAGGTGGTGGGAAATTCTTTTAAGGACTTGGTCCTTTTTTGAATGCAGCGTTGCATTTACTTTCTTCCTCCAGAACCTCAGATAATCATAAACATTTGTACCGCAAAAGAAAAATCTTCCAAAAGCGGTTCAAGACCACGGAAAAATTACCACACACGTTTTTTCTTTCAATATAATGTTAAAAGGAAGAAGCCCAGAGGGAAATTTGCCGATAGACTTGAACCCTTTTTGCATTTAGTGATTCATTTGCCTTCTTTCAGAACCAGCATAAACATTCGTACCGCAAAAAAAAAAGAAAAAAAGGCTCCCAATTCGATAATGGCTCCTTGAAAACGAATTTCTCAGTTCGCGTTCCTTTTGGCCTTTCGTCAATGATTCATTCATTCAGATTTCTCTTCTTCAAGAAACTAGAACAAAAAAAGCAATCTTCGATAACTTGACTGCGAAAAACAACTGCACTAAATAACAGGAGAGAGAGAGAAAAAAAAATACCACGCTTAATGCACAAGAACAACACGGGAAAAAATATTCCACAGTGTTTATATTTTAGATTAAAGAGTCTCCTATTTTTTTTGGCCAGCATTTGGCAGCGACAAGAATCTTAATGAAGTATCGATAACGCCAACGCTCCCTATATCGATTGACGATATCGATTTACCCGGTTATATTGATTAGCTTAGAAGAGCACACCCCCCACTGTCCTTTCTATGCTGTGTTTGTGAGTTAGGAGCGCGTGGAGAGATTTTTTTTCATTGTTATTTTTTTGGCATTTTCCTCCATTTGATTAGGATTCAATCCCACAATAGACTTTTTACGGAAATGGAACGTTTAGCAGTGAAAACATGCCATTTTCATTGGCTGTGTTTAATCTTTGTTGAAATTCGACAATATTTAAACATCGGGATTTTTATTGTGCCATGTTAATCATATAGATGCATTCAATCATACACTGCTCAAAACAATTAGGGAGCACTTTGTGTACTTTTGTTTACCCTTTCAGTTCCAACTTTTTATTTTTTATTCTAAAAATATAAAATTTGTGAAATAGATTCATTATGCATCCAGAATGAAATGGTAAAAAAACAGGGGGGGGGGATTAATTTTTAACAATTTGAGGGAAATAAAATGGGAATCATAACTTTTGAATAAATTATAACAATATTGTTTTCAAAACTTTATTTGTAAAAAAAGATACATTCAATTTTTAAACATCTAAGCATGCAAGCGTGAAGAATTTAGGGTCAATTTATTTCATAAAAATTTTTGGGGGTGAATTTTATTTTACCATGTCT
Organism: Oedothorax gibbosus; assembly: GCA_019343175.1. Lineage (NCBI taxonomy): Eukaryota > Metazoa > Arthropoda > Arachnida > Araneae > Linyphiidae > Oedothorax > Oedothorax gibbosus. Next base: position 4,925,195 of record CM033280.1, on the reverse strand, counting down.
TTCAAGTTTTCATTTCATTAAAACGAACATTATTTAATTCTTCAAAAGACATGATTCTTCCATCTAACGATAAATAAGTGCGAGCTCAACTTAGTGAGAAAAGAATCGCAAGCTGATGATTCCAAATGGAATCATTGGGGGTGAAAGGGTTTAAACCATGCGTTCCCCTAATTGTTTTGAGCAGTGTAGATGCCATCATAGTGCCATGTTAATCATATAGGTGCATTTTTATCACAGGCTATAAAACTGTCATATCATTATACATAAATTGAAGATCAGGTTTTAATTTAAAATGTTTAAAATTTCTGGAAAGGTGATTGTAAGAACAATGAAACAAACATAAAAATAGAACTTTTTTTTTCTCTTCGAATTTCTCTCATTTGATATTAGCTAATAAATTGATTACGGATTTTAAACAGAGCATAAATTCTCGATTATTGTCGAAAATTGCAATGCTACTCTACCGACTTGCGAATTTTTAGAGTAATAACTCTGGAGTTCACGTCAATTTAGTGGAATTGGTGGTTTTCAACGATAAAAATGCACGTTTTGTGTGTGCTATGGATAAACATACAAGCTCTGTCAGGTTTTTTTTGTGATTAATAGCTAATTCCAACTTTTGTTTGCTTTAATACAAAATTTTTATAAATTAACCGCTGAAAAACTTCCGAAACTGGTGATCATGATACAGAAATCCCGACAATGTTAAGTTTTTCGGCTCAGAATTTGAAATCTTTAAGTGATTTCTACAACTTATATACATAGTGGGTTCGACATTTAAGCGCATCGGGTGAAAAAGGCAGTGACATAAAAGGGTTTGCGCGGTGTCTAATATTTTTTATCTATCCCTCTGATCTCCCCGATTCCATCTCGTATTCTTTTAGGGATTTTTCCAATTTTTTCCCTATCACAGGGAAGGGTGAATTCCCCATTATTATTTTTTTTACTTTCATCTATCGTATGCATGTATGTGTGCGCCATGATTTCATGCATCTATAACTGAGTAATGGCTGCACTATTTCCAGCAATCAATAAGCGTGCGATCTATACATGGGGAGGGGGGTAGAATAAAATGACGTGGGTTCAAACTCGTCTATGACTTTATGTATGCATAAATAAATAAGTAATGCTGCTGCGATTCATTTTTTAGTGTTTCTGCTTAAAAAAGGAAGAGAACGGATTTTTTTTTTGGCAAAAGGTTCAGTCGGAATTTAATGATACCTTAAATTTATTTTTTAGGTATAATTAGTTTGGTTTAGTTTGAATTATCGTCGCACTAGAGCTACACGAGGGCTATTGGCGACGGGCGTCGTATTTTAGAACCACAGTCAAGTGACGAGCCGACACCCGAGTAGGCACCCAACGCAACCGTTAAGGGCGACATCGTACGCAGCGTTAGGACTTTGAAGGATATTTAACGTGTACTCCCTCCACACGGGTATTATTTGGACATTTTGGCTGCACGGGCCGTTTATAGATCGGCAGTTATTTTGGCAATGCCCGGAACCGAACCTGGGACCTTCCGCATGCTAGGCGAATGCCTAACCGACGGGGCTCCCCAGCCCACCTTTAGGTATAATTAACGAGATTTCCTTTTGACAATTAAACTATTAGCTTTGCAATCAAATCATTTCAAGTTTCACTACTATCTTTTTGCATATCAGAATATTATAAAACGGCAAATTTAAATTAATATAAATTATTCTTTATTTTCTTTGGAGTTTATTAAATTTTCGTAGAGTACTTACTTGAAAAAGAAAAAAAAAGACATTTGCATCGAATCCTTAAAGGTTTGCAAATAGCAACGTAAAACGTTTTTCTAGTTATATAACAACATGCAAGGAGAAAACACATTTACAGAACTAATGTAAGGTAATCGTTTCCGGCCGCCTATTTCTAGCCTCCTTCAGGAGCTTTAACACAGCCAATAACGCCTCGTAATTTAGAACCCTGGTCAAGTGACGAGGTCGACACCTGAGAGGGCACCCAACGGAACTTCGAGCGACATCGTACGCTAACGCCGTCGGGACTCCACAGATTTAACGAGCACGTCTGTCCCTGTGTACTCGGGCCCATCCGTGATGAGGATTTTTCTACTATTTCCAGCACGGATCCGATTTATAGGATGACTGGCAGTAGGTGGGATTCGAACCACCGCACTTCTGAGAAGGTTGAAGCTCTAGGCTGATGCCCTAACCACTCGGCCACGGACCCCCGTTCCCTTTACAGAACTTAAGGAGCAACATAATGCGTACAGTAAATAAGGAAAAGATCCAAACGTAACTTTTAGTCCTCAACTAACATAGAACTACGTTTTAGCTGTCAGTTTACAGAAACCATAATTTTATGTAAAAGCATGAAAACAAAAATTACATAATGAAATCGAGAGATGGGGGAGTTCGTCTTGCATCGGAAGGTCCCAGGTTCGGGTCCGGGCATCGCCAAAATAACTGCCGACCTATAAATGGTCAAAAATGTCCGACGAATAGCGCCCCGTGTGGAGAGAGTGCACGCTAAATACTAATGCTACGCGAGGGCTACTGAATGCAACGTTAATTCAACCTAACCATAAACATCAATTGCAAATCGAATTAATTTTTAAAAAATGAACAATCTAAAATTCGCTCTCTCTAAAAAAAAATTTCATTACGTACTTTATTCACAAGAGAATATTAATTATAATTAACAGCAACAATCAACAATACTTCTGTCGCATATTCTTTTTTTAAAAAAAATCCAATCTTACGGTAAAGTATTGACACAAAAGCGTTTCGAAAACTCTAATCCTTCAAACGAACCCCCGCCCTATTACGAACTGGAGGTGATTCGCTAATCACAACGAAACAACCAGATTCACAGTTTCCAAGAAGCGGGGGGGAGGGGGGTATGTACAACCGAATAAGTGCACGATATTGGAATGGGGTGTTTTTGCTCTTTTTCAAAAAGTGTTTGTTTATGGTTTATGTTTATTTTGGAAAAGTATGTTTGGGGGGTTATTAGGGGTATTTTGTAGTATTTTCAAATATCTAATAGGATCGTTTCCGAGTTTAAAATAAAGAAGCCAAAGTAGCCAGTAAGCCATAGAAGAGTTAAGAACGCATATGTAGTTTATCAGAATTTATTTATTTTATATCTAAACTCAATTTCTAAAAATTTATTTGCTGTTTTTATTAAATAAAACAGTTTTACGCAATTTAGATTACAATCAACGGCAGAAATCCTTATGTACCTCATATCTGAAGATTTTTGGTGTTAGTTACTACCCCCAATTCCTAGGTAAATATTTTGGTCTAACTTCAAAACCTATCTAACCAGTGTTTTTCTCGCTTTATAGATATATTGAATTGCATGCAGCCAAAAATGTCCGACGAATAATGCCCCGTGTGGCGGGAGTGCGCGTTAAATATCCTTCAAAGTCCTAACGCTGCGTACGATGTCGCCCTTAACGGGTGCGTTGGGTGCTACTCAGGTGTCGGCTCGTCACTTGACTGTGGTTCTAAAATACGACGCCCGTCGCCAATAGCCCTCGTGTAGCTCTAGTGCGATGATAATTCAAACTAACCTAACCTATTGAATTTCAACTCTAGTATAACGATTATCCTGTTTCAATACCTTAAATGAAGATCAAAAGATATAGTTATCAAATTGTCAACTTAGATGGCTGGACCACACATGAGGAGCCTAGAAGCCAAGGGGAATCAGTGCAGCTCTTTCAGTATTGGAGTTAAGAACGGTCAGTATTTGCACTGGCTTTAAATTTTGTTATGGTAAAGGGAAACAAGTGAATTTTTATTAAAACTGCACGGTGCTGCTATCAAGCGAATGGCCTTGTTTTTCTCATTATCAACGTGTGATCACTTGTATCCATTGGCTTTTAGGCTACTCACATACATACTATATGAAAAAAACGCACTAAAAATAATTAACAAGAAGTTCTTAAAGAACTAAAATAGCATACTTTCCCGTTACTTAAATACTTACTGAAATTCTAATCGGGAAACAACTTAGGTTCTTAACAGTAAATATCATCAACAACCGTTTCTACACTAGATTTATACACATTAGAAAAACAAATCACTAAACACAGCATCCAGCTATAACATAAACTTCTAAAAGCCAAAATCAACTATTTTCCTTAATATTGTTTCGCAAATTAACTTAATATTATTTATCGTCTGCTCGATTTATTTGTAGTTCGAAGAATAATTAAATATTTATTAATAACAAAAGTATTGAAACTAATCCAAACTGCATTAAAAAATACGAAATGTAAATTAAAACTAAGCATAATTGTATGCAAAAAATATGCCTTGAAGATTTCTTGTTAAACAATTAATGAACAATCAAAGAATTACATTGTGCTACATTTTATGACGTCATTGCAAACCGATTCATGAAAAAATTATTTTGCTTCAAATATTTTTAAATAAAGTGTCTCATGCCATTGTTGATTTGGCAACAGTGATTTAAATGACTCAAAATTGAAATCCAATGCTAATTCAATGGGAAATTCGCAGACAGATAATAAATTTATGTCCGTCTGGACGTACAGACAGGCGGACAAAAAGTATGAAAGTTGGGTCTCTGTGGTCATAGCTTTCCAACAAAAAAGAATTTTTAAGATCAGATGTATAGAACCGATTTTGGAAGGAGGGTACGGGCAGACAGACGGACATCGACCGCATGTCAATATCTACTTTTTCATTTTTTTAATTCTTTCGAATTAAAAAAAGAAAAGTAGGCTAACAATCTAGAAAGAGAAAAAAATAGACTGACCAAGAACAATACAGTTATAACCTATGGAAAAGTAGCTAATGAATCTTAGTGTGAATATAGCTGGAGAGTTAATGGAGTCAGATGGGTCCAGATAATTTAACTTATAAACGGCGGTTGGCAAATAAATTTGCCACGCGAAAACGAGCTGTCTGCTTAAGTTTATCTAAGTAAACAAAATATAAGACAAATAAAGACCATTGTCCTGAAAAAATTACATAAGACAAATGAAGTTACACGGAAAATTAATTTTTTAAAAAAAACTTAAAGTTAACGTGGTTATACGGAAATAAAAGAGTGTCAGTGTGTTCACAAATCCGTCGTTAATGGGCTAAACTAAGGGAGACTGCCTTCACCGGAAACCGACTGTAAAGCTGAGAAAGAAGAATAAGAAATGAAGATGACGCTTTTGAACTAGCGGCGAAAAGGGTAACTTTGGACCTGTAGGATAACTTTGGTCCAAGCAATAAATCCCTACACTCTTAAAACAAAAGAGTGAAATCCACTCCTATAAGGGAAGTGCATTTTCGGCACGGAAAGGAGTGGAAATTAACTCAGACTGAGTTAAAACCACTCGTTTGTTTTAAGAGTGTACACTGTTAAAAATTTTGTGCTTGGTTTCACCATGATATTGGTTCCTAGTAGCTGCAACGGCTGAATAGTGAAAAGTTCCACCATATTTTTGGTATTCGGTTGAACCATTTCTCAGGTTTTTGTTTCCAAATCCAGAAAAATGGTTCAACCAAACACCGAAAAAAAGGTGAAACATTTCACCATTCATCCGTTGCAGCTACTATGAACCAATATCATGATGAAACCAACCAATATCATGGTGAAACCTAGCACCAAATTTTTAACAGTGTACTGACTTTCTTCTTGAATATATGTTTTACTCATAGTTCAAGGCAGAGTTGCCACTAAATTGAAATAGGCAAACACATTCTTTAAGAGTGCATTTAAGGATGAGTTTTTAATTTGAAAAGCTTGGCCCAAAGTTATCCCCATTAGACGATACACAAGCTCTAACACAAAATATCTTTTTAATCACGAAAAACAGATAAATAAGTACATCTCCTTAATATCCTTAACATCCCTCCCCGGGTGCATTTTGATGTAATCCCCAGAAGTAAATCCCGTTACGTAGCACGTTAAAATGAAAGAACACGAAAAAAATAGGGGGGGGGGGGCGGACTAATGAGTGACTAAGAACTGAGCCAGCTTCTAATGCCCGCTCCATGCACTAGTGATTCGGCGATTGATTGCACGTTACCCCCTTCTCTATTATCGATTTTTGAACGCTGAATGAGAAGAGGGTTTTGACAAGTATTTTTTTTTATTAGAAACAAGACACTCGCCATAATTGGGAGTGGGGTGGTTTGGTTAATTTTGGAAAGAAATTTAAAGGGTTTGGGAGAGATCGGGTAACTCCATAGATATCATAGTTAAAGTATTAGATTGACTGATCACGTGACCTCCAATGCTAACGACGGGACGCGCATGGAGGCCAAATAAGGCGGCAAAATGGCCAGTGTGTTGCCACCACTTTAAGGAGAAATTGCTACGGCATCAATGGAAAAATACCATTTAATTTATTTTTTGTAATTTTAGAATTTATTTTAGAATTATTCTAAAATTACAAAAAAATATCGTAAAAATACTAGCTGCATTTTGGAATCTTTTTAGTGACTTGAAATGCTTTTTTAGTATTTTTTTGGTAATTTTAGAATTAAATGGTATTTTTCCGATGATGCCGTAGCAATTTCTCCTTAAAGTGGTGGCAACACACTGGTCATTTTGCCGCCTTAAAATGCTTCCATGCGCGTCCCGTCGTTAGCATTGGAGGTCACGTGATAAGCCAATCTAATACTTTAACTATGATATCTATGGGTAACTCTCTGTAACTAACTGTAAATGAAACTACCTCGGAACAAAATTGCCTCAAAAACCAAGAGGAGTCCATTTACTGCAATTAATACGAGATATTATTTCATGTTATGTAAATTATTAATATTAATGTTATTAACATTATTTTCGATTTTCTAATATGAAATAAAAGGTAAAGAAAGTATTGCGATGAAAACAATAATCCGAAATGGATATTTTTTGTTTTCTACACGTTTGAGAGTTCGCCCCGATTCTAAAAAAAAAATTATTCTTTAACATTGATTATTTTTTAACACTGTTCCGTCTGTCGGCCTGAAACCACTTTACAACTTGAAATAAAAAAAAGAGCTACTGACTTCAAAACTTGGTACACGAGTTCCTAATACCCGTCAGATGTCATAATAAGATTTTTCGAGAAATTTGCGAATCTGCAAATGCGAGCTGCCATGGAACTTTTTAGGTTTTAAAGACATATAGGGGAAATAATTACCATTAAATGTACTGATTTATTGTGTGTTAATTGTGAAAGTATGACAAGAAAAATTAAAAAATAATTTAATTTTTTAGTTATTAAAAAAATTGAAAAAAATTTGAAAAAGTTTTTTAAAATGCTAAGGTTTTTTAAATACAAATATTGTAACCCAATTTTTTCCTCATGTACTTTAACTGTTTTACAGAAGAATTGGCATCCAAATTTGATTTATCTTCAGTAGTTGTTTTATAAAAAAATATTTATCTAGAAAATCCCAAATTATTTTAGCATATTTGACAAATTTCGACTTTAGTATTTTTTCATAAAGAAAGTATTACTTTTGAAAACAATTTTAATGCCAATTCTTAATGTTAACATATTTGACAGACTGCATACAGCTTTCCTTAGACTTTCATCAATAGTTAAAAAAGCGTTAGCTTTTGAAAAACTTGTCATCAAGGAAAAATGAACACCGAGAAAAACACATTCAAAGTTTTCATTAGTTTGCATTTTTATCCTGATTTATTGAGAGTTAATTGTGAAAGTCGTGTAATGTTACACACCTCTAGAATTTTTCCTCGTTTTACCCCTTTTGTCTCCTATTCACCCACTTCCCTAAATGTTGTTTATTACAACGCTAAAACCGGTTAAAGTTATAAAAGATATTGAAACTACAATAATTTTATGCAATACTTCTTTTCCAAGTGACACCATACACAGGTAGATACGTATCGTATTTAATGCAAAAAGTTCATAGGTATATATTTGTAGGTTTTATTTTCTTTCAACTCAGTTGTCAGTCCAAAAAACGTTAATTTTACAAGGGTTTTTTTACAATTAATTGTTTTATAATCAGAAATCAATTTTAGCAATCTCTAAAGAATCGTTCTTTAAAACAATTTATACTTGAAGTGATTATGAAGTAAGTAACAACACTTACATAAATATTTAAATTTTGCAGAACTTTTAACACAAAGACATTTTAAAAATTTCAGTACAGTCAGTTTTTTCGTTGACCAACAAATTCAAAATCAAATCAAGTGATTACATTACAATTCCTTACATGATTATTAAATTTTAAGTTACCTTAAGAAATCTCTTCGAATAAATATCCAGAAATTTCGCATTCATATTTAAACTCGCAACAATCCTAATTATTGGAAGACACAAATAGCATTTTGCGCGGAAAAGCGACATAATGACAAAATTCATTTTTTGATTTAAAACCATTAAAATTTTGATGACCAATTGATTAGTCCAATTTATATAAAGTTGTTTTATATTTATAACAAGACCTGCATCCTCCAGTGGATTCCTGCACACGTCGGCATAGAAGATAATGAAACTGCGGATAGATTGGCCAAGGAGGGCAGAGACCTCAACACTAGCTGCAGTGATGTTTCTCTTCAGGATGCGAATGCAGTGGCCAGATATAAGCTTAGAGAAAAATCCATTTAGACCAAACATCTTCTCTCTGAAATAACTGCGAACAGATCTACTCTTAAAATCATAACTAGGCTGAGAACCGGACACCACAGGGGTATGAAGATAGATGATGGCAAGAAGATCTATAGAAGCTGTGAACATTGTCCTGATACACAGCTTACGCCTACTCACATCTATGAGTGTCCGGCTATGAGCGCCAGCCTGAGAAAGATTGGAGTACTGCCGACTATGCTAGATCCGTATGGAGACAACATCAAGCAAGTCGTAGAAGAAATTATCAAAATTCACGGACACATATAGAGTTTGACTCTCATGGACACGACAAAAAAAATAAAAAATTATATAAAAATAGATACAACCATTGAGCTACAATCGGCAAATCTTTCAACTTCTTACCATTAAAATGTACAGAAAAGCTTAACTTCAAATAACTTTTCTTGAAAAATTGTATTTTTGTTGATAATTCACTTTTCCGCTTGCACTTTGAAGTTATTTGGTACGAAGATTTATTGCAACTAAAGATCTATCGTTTGGATGCAAGGATTTGGACTCAAATAGATGTATTTAAAACAGTTCAGGAGTTATTGTACCTCGTTTGTGATTTCTCATATTAAAACGTGAGAATCGGTTTTAAATTAGACAGCTCGTTGTTTCCGGTTATCGAATAAGAATGTAAGAGAAATTACTCCTGTAATCAATAATTGCGCTAATTAATTAAATATTTGATCGGTCAACACAACTTTTGATTAGATATGCCAAAATTCTAACGCTTTAAATTCAAGGTTGGTTAAAATAGAAATAGTGTTCAACTGGAAGTCGTAATGGTATTATAATGAAATACAGTCCCTGGACAAATTATTAGACGCACTGCAAGATTTCATGTAAAATATTAATTACCGGGTGATATTGTACCGTTTTAGTATTTTAAATTGATTTTTGATTTTGATTTTTATACTATCCAATAAATTACCGATTTATGTGACATAAATAAAACAGCCTTAATTCGGAAAAGCATAAGTTTAATAAGTTTTAAAGAAAAGTGAAATTAATGTTAGTAAAAGTCAATATTTAGTTGAGCCACCTTTAGCCGCTATCAAAGCTTTAATTCTGCGCGGCATGCTATTAATGCAAGACTGTACTGTCTCCTGCATTTGAGGATGATGATTCCACACATAAACGGGACGTTATGTGTACCACGTTCATGTATCACTTTGTCAACACAGTGTTGCCATATGTTAAAAATAAAGACAAATACGTAGTCTACAACAATTCTTTTAAATAAAAATCAATAATATTGTAGTTTAAATATACCATTATTGCATAAAAACTCTTAAAAACATAAAATTACTAAAAAAAATACAGTGCGTCTAATAATTTGTCCAGGGACTGTACTATGACTCGCATGTCCTTATACAAAGTAAGCTTTGTGTTGCTATTCACTATAACCACACAAAATGTTTTTCACGCTACGTAACAACATGCAAGGAGAAACCACATTTACAGAATTTGAGTGCGGCAAAGCAATAGGATTTTAACCAAGGAAAGCAAAGGTGTACTGAAAAGGTTATACAAGTAGATAAATAAAAGCGCAAATTTAAGTTAAATTGGAATTTTTTAAGATAATAGGTTTCTTCTTTAGAATTCAAAAGATTTTTTTTATGAGTTTTCGATTATAAAAATAAAACAATATGAGATTGTTTAAAAGGAGAAATAAATTATATGGTTTATAAGTTGTTAATTTCTTAAGGAAAATTCAGATTTACTCTTTTTAAAAAAACAGAGTTTCGAAGTTCCAATCCAATGATTTCAACACAGAATCACGCAATATTTTTCATTCAAACTTCCTATTTGTATCGAAAAATGATCAAAAAACTGATTCCATACCACTTTTTAAAAAAAACTTAAATTGATCAAAATATTATATACATTTTAATAAGAAAAACTACCAAAAATAATATTTACTTTCAATGATACATCAAACTAAAAACTCAAATCAAGCCAGTTTTATATGGAATTCCACTTCATTTAGAAACTACAACCTAATCCAGAACATAAATCTCCATCCCTCCAATACAAATTAAATTCCGGAACTCGAATATAATGATACACCCGGACCTCTATTTGTGCCAAATCAAAAGAAAACGGACAGTCTAATGGAAACCTATTAATGACACACGGAGCGGGGGCAGGAATGCGATCCCACTACGGGGTTCAATGGGTGTCGTGGAATTGAGCAACTCAAAAACAATCACTGAAGTTAATTTAATGATATGTTTATACATTGTATTATGCATTTATGACTTGCCACCTTAAGGGGGAATGAGAACGATAGTCGGATCTGCAAAGTTTTCTCTCTGTGTTAATCCAATAAAAAAAATCCAAGCCAAATCACTAAGGCGGTAATGAAATTTTTTACAAACGATTTTTTATATGATAAATGTATTTGGCTTAAACTTCCCTGTTATTTCAGTTTTTGAAATTGGTTGGAATATTTTGTTGTAAAATTATATCTATTGTAAATCAAAAAAATATTCGAACCAATTTCAAAAAGTGGTATTATAGGCCCGTTTAAGTCAGCTATATTTATCATTTAAAAACCGTTTATTAACGTCCGTCTTTCAATACAGCTGAAGTTATTTATTCACTTGGAATATTTTTTTTCCATTTTATGAACACAGAGAGAAGACTTCGGTTTTAAGATACTCTGCTGCAGTTCTCATTATCCCTTAACTTAAAAACTTGATTGGTGATTGGTTACTTGATTGGCACATTGTGATTTGTCACTCAATGAAGTCACCAAATTTTCACCACACTGTTAAAAATTTGTGCTTGGTTTCACCATGATATTGGTTCCTAGTACTGCAACGGCTGAATGGTGAAACGTTCCCCCATATTTTTGGTATTCGGTGAACCATTTCTCAGGTTTTTGTTTCCAAATCCAGAAAAATGGTTCAACCAATCACCGAAAAAAAAGGTGAAACATTTCACCATTCAGCCGTTGCAGCTACTAGGAACCAATATCATGGTGAAACCAACCAATATCATGGTGAAACCTAGCACCAAATTTTTAACAGTGCACTTGTTGTGTTGCAAATCGACTCTTTGAAGAAGGTGATGGATGTCCCACATTTTATTGTAGTTTCAAAGATAGTGTTCAACTAAATAGAAAAAATACCCTAAGCATAAGTCAATGCTTTAATTCTTAATTCAATAAATTAAATGGTCGGCTGAGAACGGACACACAGGGGTATGAAGATAGATGGCAAGAAGATCTATAGAACTGTGAACATTGTCCTGATACACAGCTTACGCCTACTCACATCTATGAGTGTACGGATATGAGCGCCAGTCTGAGAAGATTGGAGTACTGCGACTATGCTAGATCCGTATGGAGACAACATCAAGCAAGTCGTAGAAGAAATTATCAAAATTCACAGACACATATAGGTTCGACTCTCATGACACGAAAAAAAAAATTAATATTTAAGTTCGAAAAATTACCACAAATTTGATGGTGAACGAAATTCGTACGTATTAACGTCACACAAGACAATAATCATGGAGGTTATTGTATTGAAATTTTAGGCCTGCTTTCGTTTTTGTTATTCGAAAGAATTTTTTTAAAAAATGGAAAGCAAGTATTGACATTATGGACATGCCCTTATGTCTGTCCGTCAGTACCCTCCCCCCATCCTAATTCGGTTCTGTCCTTCCAATTTTAAAAATTCTTAATTATTAGAAAAGTCATTAAAATCCTATATATCATACTTTTAGTCCGTCTGCCTTTATGTCGTTCTTTATATGATGGTTTGTCAAATTTTTGGTTTTAAGAGTCTGATTTTCATTTTTTAAAAAATTGTTAGAAAATTGTGTTATCAGATACTTATCTTTTGTTCTTTGTTTTTGTCGTTTCTTCTGTTTGTCTTTCCGATTTTCAGAAACTTTATTGAGTAGTTAATTAATATTAAAGAAAGCTATATTCTTTCAGAACTTCTTACTGTGTTCTTTTTTTGTAGAGTTTGTTCATTCCGGTATCGGACCCGTCACTTGACAACGACTCATAATAACGAGATTTGCCTCAAACATGGCCACTTCAATCCCTCCAAACAACACAAAACAAAATAGTGGGATCACTCTTCCACCCATTCAGGGGCAGAGGAATTTTTCCCCACAACAAACGCTAAGGAATGCACAAAAATACAGGCAGACACTGTGTCGACTGACTGGGAAGTCCGTAGGCCAGAAACGCATGTGTCAAAAATCAATAACTGAAATGTCATCCTTTTACAACTTTATCTCTCGCTCCTTGGTCCGTAGATCACAGAAATCGATTTCTGCTTTATTTATTGTGGGAAACATATGAATTGGATAGACGTGAGAAACTAGGGTTTGGGTTTGGTTTAGTTTGGCGCTTCAGGGGAGTTTGTGTGCGTAAAAGAGTCATTGTTTCGTTTGGAATGGTTTGAATGAATAGATTAATTCCATGTAACTATAGTGTTAGTCACAATTTTAAAAAGATTTTTTAATTAAAAAAATTAATCAAGTTAAATAAAAAAAAATTATATTATTTGGTTGCAATAAGTGTAGATCAGCTGTTCCACTATTTTTTTTCATTTAATGTTAAAAATTGTAGCGATAACGAAAAGCGAATGTAGCGATAAGCGAAAAGTTGTAGCGCGACTTTTTACACATGTGACTTACAATACAGAAAAGGTAATATTGCATGGAATTAGCGTACAATATAATATTAATAATATTATTATAATATTAATAATATTATTATAATATTAATAATATTATTATAATATTAATAATATTATAATATAATAATATTATAATATTAATATTATTATAATATAATAATATTTTTTTAATATTAATAATATTATTTTTTGTAAAGTTTTGGATACCTACTTGGAAATAAAAAGCACAAATGGAGTGGGGGGCTTAGGTTTTAACTTAAATAGTGGAACCCGAGGATATGATCAAAAATCTGCTACAAGAAGGACGTAAGACAACATTTTTACAATAGAGTAATCAATGAGTGGAATGTTTTACCAGATTATGTTGTGAAAAGAGTAGACGAATTCAAGAAGAATCTCGACACATGAATTGGATAAACCAAATTTCGGTTCCGTAAATTTTGCCACCATACTTTTTTATGAACTAGGTTCTATTCATTTCAACTAATGGAATCCATAATACCTCAATTATAAAAGAAAAGTGTCTAAACTATTTAATTCAAAAACAATAATTTTACATAAGACATGATTTAATGAATTACAAGTTTTAACTTTTCTATGAACCTGCAATCTTTGTAATTAAAATCGAAAAAATACCCACAAGCAATACAATCACTATACCCTCCCCCCCCCCCCTTATTTTGAACTTGCCGTCCAATCATTGGTGGATTACTGTAAAAGAGGGGGGGGGGGGGGCGGTAACGGATGAATCCCCATGTGAAGTTGTTTATACCAACGGCACTACCAAACTGCTACTAAGTGTGTCTTATATTTAAGCTTTATTGTTTCTCCTCTAACTAATAACTCGGGTAATATAGTTGTAAGTATAAACTATTAATAATATATAATGGATTAGGTATTTGATGTGAGTTATAACTAAGAATTAATGGGTTTAGTATTTAATGAAAAATAGTTATTTAAAATTAAAAGCAATTTTTTTTTTAATTTTTAGTGCCACTGGTCATGTAGTGTTCTCTATAATATAATAATTTGTATTTTAATTATGCAATTTCATAATTTCGCTTTGGGAATCTTAACTTTTTCGAACAGTTCACAAAATGGGACGCAATTGTGTTGTCACAAATTGTGGTTAGATGTGGAACAATTTATGAATAAGGAAGTTCATTCCCCAATGGGATATTTTTCTTCAATATTTTTTTTAATCCCATGCGTGATTTCTTTTACTTGTCTGTAGTATCAGTTGTTAGGAAATAAGTGTACATTCTGAACTTACTTATCAAATAGTATCAAAACATATTCGTAAATATATTTTATTATCATAACATTTTATTATCATAATTTTTTTCCAAAACACGTTTGTCCAATCGTTTGTAAAAAAAAAGAAAGCCCCTTATTATTAAAATAATCCCATTTTGAGGACAATGGACTCATACTATTTTTGAGTATTCCGTGTTAAATTTTGGTTCATTTTCAATTCATATAGTACTTGTTTTAAAACTAGACATGAATTAAACATTTTAAATAAGATATTATTCTCATTATACTGACTATTTAGAACCGCTCCCGTTGCCTTACATATACATAAGGTTCTAAATTCTTTTTAAATAGAAACACTTCTAATATTTTCTAATTTTCTTGGGATTTCTTGTTACATTATAATAAATTCTTCTATAGCTATTCTTCTGTTTCATGGCTACACTGAATATTTAAACAATTTCTGTTGACCCATCTACACATAAGGTTCCCAAGCATTTATTATTACTAGAAACACTTCGAAAATTTTATAATTTTCTAGGGCTTTTATGTTACATTCTAATAAACACTTGTATAAAATTTGTCAATAGTTTATTGATACAAGTCAGCTTTAAATTGTCTTTTTTAAGTTGGGTAATATTTGATCTAACCCACACTCTTAAAACAAATGAGCGGTTTCAACTCAGTCTGAGTTAATTTCCACTCCTTTCCGGTGCCGAAAATGCACTTCCCCTATAGGAGTGGATTTCACTCTTTTGTTTTAAGAGTGCATGTTCGTCGTGTTTCCCACACTGTCCGCAGAGACGGCAAAATCGCTGCGGCAAACTTCCCACCGGATCACGGCATGAATCTCTCTAAAGCACCGGCGCACCATCCACACTTTAAAACACCCCCCCTCCACCAATGCGCGAATTTTAAAACCACGCTGGCACACACAGCGCGACCCTTTAACACAGCCAAATCCCAACCATGCTTCTCCCCTCCATTCATCGATACAAAATCAAAGAGAATAGAAAAAAAACATCATTTGATCTCCGTGCTCCGTAGAAAGAAGAAAAAAAAAGGATTGAGAGAAGCAAGCACTTGGTCCCCCGTAATGCCGTTTTTCCTGTGCGAATACTGTTCCTGCGGGAAAGATGACTTCTCAGGGGCCATCAGCTGATATTCGCGGACGCTTCGGACATTTGTAAAGGGTAAACAATGACTTACCTGGAGCTGCGGTAAGTCGAAGTTTTTCCAGTACTGTATCAAAGACTGTACGTTCGCAGCCATCTTTGCCCAAGACCAGTGACAACTAAATAGAGCACGTGACCCAGCATCCTCGCGTAGCCTCGACCCCAGAGCGCTGGTGTGCTGCAGAGAAAGCGCCCGAACCAAAACAAACGGATTTTTGGACGATCTTTCGGTGTTTATATTTTGTGTTTTAGTTTAAATTTAGTATTAAGAGTTGATTATAAGTTGTTTAGTAATATATTTTAGTATTAGTTAGTTGTTTTTTTTAATGTTTTATCATAATTTCTTCTTTAAAGCATCGAAATTACGGTGGTGATATTTTGTAAACAAAAAACAAACGGATTTTTTGACGATCTTTCGGTGTTTATATTTTGTGTTTAATTTAAATTTAGTATTAAGAGTTGATTATAAGTTGTTTAGTAATATATTTCAGTATTAGTTAGTTGTTTTTTTAAATGTTTTATCATAATTTCTTCTTTAAAGCATCGAAATTACGGTGGTGATATTTTGTAAACAAAAAACAAATGGATTTTCGACGATCTTTCGGTGTTAATATTTTTAAGTTTTACTTTAAATTTATTATTTAGCTTAGATTATTAAGTTATTTATTTAGTTATGTGTTTTAATACTCGAATGATGTTTATGATGTGTTTTATCATTGTTTGTTTTCTAAAACATCAAAATTACGGTGGTGATATTTTGTAAACAAACTTATTTTGACGATCTTTCGGGGTTTATTTATTATGTTTTGCCTTGAATTTATTATTTAGAGCTGATTATAAGATGTTTGTAATGTATATTAATATTGGGGTGGACTGTTTTGTCATAGTTTCGTCTTTGAAACATTGAAATTACGGTGGTGATATTTTGTAAACAAAAACAAATTGAATTTGGCAATTTTTAGCGTCGGTTGTTTCGGTGTTTACTTTTTGTTTTACTTTGACTTATTATTTAGCATTGATTATAGAGAGTTATGTAATAATGTGTTTTAATATTTTGAACTGTATTTGAGGTGTTTAATTGTAGTTTCTTCTTTGAAACATCACAATTATGATGGTGATATTTTGTAAACAAACTCATTTGACGTTCTTTTGCGATTTATTTTTTAAGTTTTACTTTAAATTTATTATTTAGTGTTGATTACAAAGTTATTTAGTAAGGTATTTAAATATTTGTGGACTTTTTTTTTTAGTTGCTTTATGATAGTTTCTTCTTAAAAACAAACATTATGGTGGTGATATTTTGTAAACAAACTGATTTTTGACTACAAAACCTCAAAGTAACGACAATTAATTTTGTAAGCAACCGTGTTTACATTTGAAAATTACTTTAATTTAACGTTTAGCTTTTACTGTAAATTTAGTTTTAGTTAGAATTATCGTCGCACTAGAGCTACACGAGGGCTATTGGCGACGGGCGTCGTATTTTAGAACCACACTCAAGTGACGAGCCGACACCTGAGTTGGCACCCAACGCAACCGTTAAGGGCGACATCGTACGCAGCGTTGGGACTTTGAAGCGTATTTTAACGTGTACTCCCTTTACACGGGGTATTATTCGCGAGACATTTTTGGCTGCACGGGCCGTTTATAGGTCGGCAGATATTTTGGCGATGCCCTGACCCGAACCTGGGACCTTTCGCTACTAGGCGAGCGCCTAACCGACTGGGCTCACCAGTCCCTTTTACTGTAAATTAATTTAGAAATGCATTTCAAGATTTGTACTATATTTTTTAAGTGTTTGTAGTTTTTAACCATAAATGTAACGCATATATTATGTAAGTAAAGACATGAGAAATATTTCGGATTTTAAATAATTATTTTGGAGTATTTTATCAGTGATTAAGTATTTTCCCCATTAAGTTATTGTGTTATCTATTACTTTACACTGTTAAAAATTGTGTGCTTGTGGTTTCACCATGATATTGGTTC
This sequence comes from Oedothorax gibbosus, assembly GCA_019343175.1. Classification (NCBI taxonomy): domain Eukaryota; kingdom Metazoa; phylum Arthropoda; class Arachnida; order Araneae; family Linyphiidae; genus Oedothorax; species Oedothorax gibbosus. Next base: position 4,907,499 of record CM033280.1, on the reverse strand, counting down.
CTAGTAGCTGCAACGGCTGAATGGTGAAACGTTCCACCATCTTTTTGGTATTCGGTTGAACCATTTCTCAGGTTTTTGTTTCCAAATCCAGAAAAATGGTTCAACCAAACACCGAAAAGAAGGTGAAACATTTCACCATTCAGCCGTTGCAGCTACTAGGAACCAATATCATGGTGAAACCAACAATATCATGGTGAAACCTAGCACCAAATTTTTAACAGTGCAGGTGTTAAAGTATATGTTATTCGCATTATAGAAAACAAAAATAAATGCATGTTTTCCTAAAGTAATCTGTTTTATATCTTTAGTTTTTTTATTGGTGTTTGTGATTCATATATGATTCATTTTCATACGTTTAAAAAAAAATATTGGATTATTATAACCCTTGGCATAATTTCATTTAAATTTTTTCTCATCTACAGTCCCTGGACAAATTATTAGACGCACTGTTTTTTTTTATTAATGATGAAAACATACCAAAGAATGCCATATCATTAAAAAAGATGTCGACATATGTATTGAGTATAGCAGATAGTATTTTCTATTCAATAGCTTAAGTTTAGAAACACAAATGTCCTTCTAAAGGTATTTTGTTCATCATTGATTGATACATGAAATCTTGCAGTGCGTCTAATAATTTGTCCAGGGACTGTACATTTAGGGACAATGAAGTTTGTATGTAGAGTACAGTACAATTTAGGTGTATGTTTACTGAGCAATAAATGGCACAATTAAACTAATCATAAAGCATATGATAAAATGCATATATTATCTCAAAGAAAATACTTTCAAACAACCCTCTGAGGGATACGCAATTTGGGTTAAAGTGTAATCATGTTTTCACTGCATGAGATTGAAATTTTTAACTGAAATTTTAATTCCTCTAAAGTGTTTTACAATTTATTTCTGCAGCAGATGATTATGGGTGACTGATTTGTTTCTTTAAATTTTAATAAAATTATAACAAAAAAATTATGTGTGTTTCTGAAAAACATAGATATCATAGTTAAAGTATTAGATTGGCAGATCACGTGACCTCCAATGCTAACGACGGGACGCGCATGGAGGCCAAATAAGAGGGTAAAATGGACAGTGTTTCTGCCACTTGAAAGAGAAAAATACTACGAAAAAATACCATTTAATTCTAAAATTACAAAAAAATACTAGAAAAGGATTTACTAAAAAGATTCCAAAATGTAGCTAGTATTTTTACGATATTTTTTTGTAATTTTAGAATTAAATGGTATTTTTTCGTAGTATTATTTTTCTCCTTAAAGTGGCAGCAACACTGGCCATTTTGCCCTCTTAAAAGGCCTCCATGCACGTCCCGTCCTCCGTCCCGTCGTTAGCATTGGAGGTCACGTGATCTGCCAATCTAATACTTTAACTATGATATCTATGCTGAAAAACCTGACAGTCAGGTGACAAGTTTATATGACTGTATCCCTCAGAGTTAATGGTCCCACTCTCATATCTATGCGGCACAAAACCAGTTTTTAAGGTTAAAAACAATTCAATTGTGAATACACTACCTAAACTAAGTTTCAATGCTATTACTTGTGTTGACATCACTCCAAATTTAATGTACATTAAATTTAGAGTTAATTTTCCTTTGCCATATCCCATCTATTTTTACAGTGTGTTAAAATAAAAGTAACGTTTCATCAAATAACTTTCTAAAACTTATAAGTGCTTAATACAAATTTTACACATTAACCTTTATGGTGTCAGAAGTGGGATGTTAAGGAAAATTCCAAGTTTCATATAAAATCAATCTTTATTCCAACAACCATAATAAACTTAATATAAATATAAATTCCTAACCATTGTACAAACTTAACAAAGCATAAAACACAAGTTGAAAATACGTGGCATGTCGACCAGGGGAAAGGTCGTGACAAGTGCCATGGGAAAATTAAGAAACAGGAGAGAGTGTTCCGGTCGGCGACGTAGCTTATATAGCCTGTGGCCGGAAGTGCAGCGCCACCTGATATAATTAGTTGAAGTTTAGTTAGCTGCTCTAGCAAAAGCTGCAGGTCTAGTTCATCACAGGGCACACCGCCACACCTTAATTAAGCAATTTTTACCCTGAACAAGTTTTTTAAGCACACCTGTAAGTATCACAACTTATACTATTTTAGAGTTAAACAGGTGTACTATTATTTCAAAATAGTAGTATTGCAATCTATAGGAAGTAAGAAAACAATATAAACTTTTACCATTCAATATTCAGTAGGATCGATTAAATAGCGAAATAATGTGTTATAGTTAAGGTTTCTTTTACTTTAAAAGGTTATTTTCATGAAAGTATATTCAGGTTCGGAAGGTTCGGAAGGTTCAGCAAGACTATCCAGCTGTTGCCCAAATTGCATTGAAGCACTTGATGGTCTTTTCGACTACATATCTCTGTGAGCAAGCCTTTTCAACTTTAGTTTTCCTTAAAAAATAAATACAGAAATAAACTTGATGTTGAGAATGACTTGCGCCTTAAATTGTCAAATTTGATTCCCGATATCGACTCTTTTATGGAAGAAAAACAATGCCGGAAGGCAGAAATCCCATTAAGATTTTGTAACTGATTTACAATAATGCTTTTTTGTTTGGATTTGGGGTTTTTTTTAAATATAATATATTTGCTTAAGGAAAATATGCCTTTAGTTTTTGTACAATATCTTGGTTTATTAAAAAAGTAGTTAGTGCCCTTACTAAAATTTCGAGGTATTTGTAAGGTATTAATAAGGTTTCTCTTCAGAGGTATTTTGGATGTATTTTAGAGGTATTGAATTGAGGTATTTTCAGCTACTAAATGGTGCAGATTAAAACCTCACTAGGTATTTTTATAATACCTCTGTTGAAGGTTTCTTACAAATACCTAGAGGTATTTCTTAGAAACCTAGTAGGTTTTTGATACAAACCTCAAAGGTTTTTCTGAAATACCTTGCAATGAAGTATTTTAAACAAACCTCGAAGGTTTTTCTAAAATACCTTACAATGAGGTATTTTAAACAAACCTAAAAGGTTTTCCTGAAATACCTTCATTGAGGTATTTTAAACAAACCAAAAAGGTTTTCCTAAAATACTTTCGATGAGGCATTTTTAACAAACCAAAAAGGTTCCTAAAATACCTTGCAATAGTTGAGGTATTTTTAATAAACCTAAGGTCCTCTTAAAATACCTTATTAATAGGTATATAAATGAAAAATATATTTTTATTGCACTTGACATTTACAATATAAAAAGTACTATTGCAAGAAAATTTACTTGTATGAAATTGTCAAATTAAAATACTTTTGCTTGTGAAAATTATGAATGTTCTGCTAAACCTAACAAATTATAAATTGCTAAATACCTGATTAAGTTCTTAACTAATAACACAAAGGGTATTTAAACTAAAGAAATTAAGCTTAATTCTAACAAGATAATTTTCATCACTAGTGAATTTTCATAAACCAGAAAGGCATCTCTTAGTCAATTTTTTTTTAGCTTTCTTAAATAATCTTACTATTTACTCACATCTTGTGGTATTTGCTAAACTTCCATCAGCCAAACCATGACCAAACAGTCATTAAAATATTTGAACATATATTTTTAATTTAAAATAATTTTAATGCATATTTCAATAAAAAATATTTTAATATAAAAATAATTAAAAATATTTTAAAATAAAAATAATCAAAAATATTTTAAAATAAAAATAATTAAAAATATTTTAAAATAAAAATAATTAAAATATTTAAAATAAAAATAATTAAAAATATTTTAAAATAAAAATAATTAAAAATATTTTAAAATAAAAATAATTAAAAATATTTTAAAATAAAAATAATTAAAAAATATTTTAACACACAAAAAACACATAAAAGGTGACACCCATATCTTACTTTATGGAACCATAAACATTGAACTGGTCCAATGACACTCTTTAATGATTCTGTAAAGTGCTTATTTATTTTCTTTATAAAACAGTTTACTGGTCTCATAAAACATTTTATGGTCCAATAAAACGTTTTGCTATTCTCAAAAATATTTTAATGGTCCAATAAAACGTTTTAATGCTTTAACAAAACGTTTTGCTGGCCCAATAAAACGTTTTAATGGTTTAACAGAACGTTTTACTGGTCCAATAAAACATTTCAATGGTCCAATAAAACGTTTTACTGACCCCATAAATGTTTTAATGGTCCAGTAAAACGCTTTACTGACCCCATAAAACGATTTACTGGTCCAATAAAAGTTTTTGCTGGTCCAATAAAACATTTTACTGGTCCCATAAAAAATTTAATGGTACACTAGAATCTATTGGTTCCCATAGAATATTTTATGGGTCCCATAAAATATTTTATAGGTCCATTAAAAAAAATTTCAATAGGGCATTGAGATCGAAATTCTATTGATCACAAGTCTATTGATATCTGTACAGTTCTTTGGATATCCATAAGAACCGGAATCCTACTGACCACATTCCTATTGATGTCGGTAAATGTCTATGGATATCAATAGGGTTAACCATTAATAGAGATCGATACTCTACTGATATCTCCTGTGTTGATGTATGTGTATCTGTATTGATATCAGTAAAGTATTGCTAATGCCAGAAAACTAAGAATATGTATTGTTGTGAATTTAATAGAAATTGAATAATTGTATTTTTTAAAAAAAACTTTGCTCTTTCAAACTTTTCTTCCACACTTTTAAGAAACTTTGACAATATATTTTTCAAACAAGTTAAAAAGTTATAAATGTATCTTAATGAAACTATTTGATTGCATCTTAATCAAAATATTTAAACCTTATGCAAAGTTCTTTGATAGCATCCAAGAACAAGGGGTATTTAAAAATAAAACTTAAAAAAATACCTCTTTTGTTCTAGGTAAGGTATTTATCAGAATACTTAATTAAAAAGTTAAAATACCTGTACTATTAACGAGGTATTCATCTGAATACCCTAATATACCTGTAGTATTAAAGAGGTATTCATCTGAATACCTTAAAATACCTGTAGTATTAACGAGGTATTCATCTGAATACCTTAAAATACCACAGGTTTTTCTTAGAAACTTGGCGAAACTATATGAATACCAAATGATTCCGAGGTTTATAGGTTTTAAAAAATAAAACCTCAAAATACTTGTAGTATTAAGGAGGTATTCATCTGAATACCTTAAAATACCAGAGGTTTTTATTAGAAACCTTGCGAAACTTATAAAATACCTAAAACTTCAGAGGTTTCTCGAGGTATTTGAAAATAAAACCTGAAAAATACCTTTGGTCAGGTATTACTCGAAGAGGTATTATTAGGGAAAACCTCAAAAATACCTTTTAATACCACGAATACCTAGTTTAAACCTCAAAAAAACCTATAAAATACCTTAAATTTTAGTAAGGGTGGGCCCCATAGTTTGTGTTTGCAAAATTGGTGGGCCGCACAAGTAAAAAGGTTGGGAACCGCTGCAGTATTCAGGTTTAAAATATTACAGATTTCAAGAAAATTTCGTTGTTGGTCAGTGTAATTTAGTTATTTCAAATACATAGGAGGACAAACGAAAATGAATTAATCATAAAGTACATTTTATGTTCCAACTATTTTTTTACCGTAATATATTACTATCAACTACACAGTTAGCTTTAAAATAGGCAACGGCAAATAATTAAAATCGAATCATAATTGAAGAGCTTAGTGAAAGAACGTGCTAAATGACAAAAAGGTGAAAACGAACTTGAAAGTTTTTAATTTGCTAACAGATCTGGTAAAAACGTAACTTGCAAACAGTAAAAAAATTACTAAACTTAAAATTTATGAGTGGAAACATGTTATCATTAAAGAAGTTAGTAATATGCTCATTGACACAAAAATCTAATTTTTTTTCTTCAATAATGTCACTTAGCACGTTCTTCCACTAAGCTCTTCAATTCAGTGCACAAAGGTTTAACACAGACGCATACAACTGTGTCAAACTATCTCTAGCCCCATCTTTTCTTGACCCTAACAAATCTTCTTAATTCCCATACGCCGTAAACTCCCACGCAAAGGGGGAAAACTTTCAGAAGAGCATTCGAACATCAAAACTCCGCTATATCTTGGGAACAGGATTTGGAATGCCGGCTGGTCATTCGAATTTCGAACCACAAATCGTTAGGACATTTAGCTTCCCCCCTCTTTTATTCATTTTAGAACGAAATGGCGGGGTCAGATCGGGGGTTGGCCATTGCCGAAAAGTTAATGGAATGTTATGACCCGAAATGGCGCGAAGTTCGATGGATAGCTGTCGTTAACATAAATGGGTGGAAGATGGCAGTTGTTAAAGTGTAACTTACAACTAAGGGTTTGTGAGTTGTGGTCCGATGAGGTTAACTAGGTGGTAAAAAGATATAAAGGGTATATTACGTGAAGAGTTGATTTATCGTTTCACTAGAGCTACACGAGGGCTATTGGGGATGTGCAATCCCCTATTGAGGATATTTAATGTGCACTATCTCTATACACAGTATTACTCGTCGGACGTTTTGGTTGCACAGGCCGATAATAGGTTAACATTTATTTTGCTAATGCCCTAGCCCGAACCTGGGACTTTTCACATATAAGCCATACCAACTAGGCTCCCCAATCCATGTTAGACCTAGAATATTGAAGAGAAGCTTATTTGTTTTGGCCCTACTTGTTCGTTTTTGGTAGAACTGACTTTGCACTAGAGCTACACGAGGGCTATTAGCGACGGGACTCTTGATTTAAAACGGGGTTCAAGTGACGATGCCGATCCAACGCAACCTGACATTGCAGATTGGACCACGACAGATTTAACGTGCTCCAGTCCTATATGAGCACCATCAGTTATATGATGGCTACGGCGAAGACAAAGCCTCGTAAGGTATATTCAGCGATACATGAAGCTTTAACCCGTCGGGTCACGGCGTGGCGGTTCGTTTCTTGCCAAATATATCCGATATCACCAGGAAAACATTTAATTTATTCTAATTTTAAAAAATACAAACAAGTTTTAAAATTGATTAATCTTTTTTAAAACTGAAAAAATATTGAAGAGGTGTACTTAGTCAGTCTTAAAGGCTCTAAAAACATTATCTACTATCAAAGCCGATTTTCGGCTAAAAACTACACTTTCACTTAAATGCGTATAACTCTGTTGATTTTATAGATATTAAGACGAAATAAAAAAGAAAATGATCATAATGTTGCTATAAATAGTTTGCCAGCTCATAATTTTACCAAATTAGTAAGGAAGCGAGAGATAAAAAAAATCACAACTGAAAAATGAAAAATCGCTTAAAACGGGAGTTTTAGCGCTGAAAATTTGGTAAAAGAAAAAAGACTCGCCTTAAATATTTTTTTTTCTGTATAGACAAGTTATAGAACTACTTTCTGTAGAAGTTTAAAGCTTGAGGAATTTTTCTTTATTTTTTTACAATTTTTCAAAATTGCTGAAAATCGTATTTTCGCCATTTTTAACGTAAAATATCTCAAAAGGGACCGAGTGAAAAATTTGAAATTAATACAGGTAGTACCTCTTTATAGCATAAACAAGTGACAACAATTTTGTGTTGTATTTTGAACTGGTTCCAGAGATACAGTGCATCATAGTTGGGCAAAAACTGCACAACAGACCCCTCGCTCAGAATGTAACAGTTTTCAAAGGCAAAATTCCATGAATTGCATATAAATATTTAACTGAAATATTAAACGAAATGTTCTAATCATTTAATAAATTTAATTTAGGCAAGACAAATTTACAAAAAATATTTTTTCCTAAGTTCCAGAGATACAGTGCATCATAGTTGGGCAAAAAATGCACAACAGACCCCTCACTCAGAATGTAACAGTTTTCAAAGGCAAAATTCCATGAATTGAATATGAATATTTAACTGAAATATTAAACGAAATGTTCTAATCATTTAATAAATTTAATTTAGGCAAGACAAATTTACAAAAAACATGTTTTCCTAAGTTTAAATTTGTACTCCCTCTTCCCCCATGGAATTTGCGCATTTATCAACAATGCAAATTTCAAACAATGAAAAACCATTGTGATATAATAGAAAGAAAGTGAAAACCGTCAATTATTTAGTAAACAATGCAAAATCATTCGAATTACAGAATACATTTAAACAATGTAAGGCGTTTTAGCAACAATGTTTAAATTCCATTTTTCTTCAGATGCCCATCAGACTTTCACTACTCGACACGCAAAAATATTTAAGAGTTTTTGAAAGTTATTCAACTGCTAAACCAATTCTCAACGTATAACTCAACAACCTTATTTCATAACATCTCTTCAAAGGCAATCTACGATCAAATATAAGATCGCCATGGCATCAATTGCGAGACGTGTTAAAAAATTCTTGTAAGTATATAGGACTAAAATATATACATTCTACCCAGTTGAATGCAGTCGAAAACAGCTAGCGTATTATGGCCAGAATGCTATTTGGCGACTTTGGGGTTCGTGAAAAAGTAAACACAGGGTTGCTATATCAACAAGATTGATGTAAACATCTATTGAGTTGAACTGGAATGTTTACTAATTTAAGTACGTTTGCGCTACTTGGCTTCAAAAGAAAAGTCGCCAAATCGAGACCGGCCATAATACGCTAGCAGTACCTGCAGTCGAACTTCGTTATCGTGAAATTACTTAAGACAAATTTTTTTTTAAAGATGAATCGAAAAAATATTTCCAGCCTGTTAATTTATAAACTAATTTTAAATTTATTGCTTAATCTTTTAAATCTCTTAACGGTTACGTTTATCTCACGTTTTTTTTTTTTTTTCATTTGAAAATTTCACACATTTTGCATTGTTTTTCCTATAAGGAAACGTATTGAATTGTATCTTGTATTGGTATTTAAACTATTATTATTTTAAATATATCAAACATGTCACAATGAAGGGTCATAAGTTTCTTAATACTAATTAATATTTAACGTTAGCTATTTTGACACTACGTTTTAAATCACGTTAACCAGGTTCGACTGTAATTAGATACATTGCAGTCGGCTATGAGGAATTTTTTCGTGCATGTGAAATTTCAAGTTTGCTGTAAAGTTAATGTACAGAAAAAAAAAATGGTGAAATATTAATTTGTAACTTAATACAGCGAGATTGTTGTTGTTGAACTCGTATTATTCTACGTTTAAATACTCGATGTTTGCTTGTATTTAAGTAAAACTAATATTTTATAAGGACTTTTATGGAAGAAACATCTTACTACAAAATAATATGAAGAGTACAGGGAAAAAACCGCTTAATATCGTCGAAAACTTTCCTCATCAGGCCTCTTTGGCGATGAAAGCGAGTCATCGCCTAAACTGGTGTGAGGAAATCGGTTACTCACTTTGTTTTTCTCTCGCGGCAACCCTGATTTACGCCAGAGATCAGCGGTCACGAGTCACACGTTTATACCGCGAAAGAAGAACCGAAAGGAAAACCGGTTTTCTGTCGCCAATGTCCGCCAAGCAGATACAATTACGGAACTACTCCTAATAAATAAAGCGGTTCTTCCGCTGTACTCTTCATATATTTCTTCGACCTAAAATTCAAATCTTCAGAAAGGAATTTATACGAAATCTCTTCTTAGACTTGTTCAAACATTAACAAATATACTCGTTCGACTATGAGCAATAATGAAATGATGTAGAACCAAAACTGTACGAAGAAAGAAAAGATTCTGCAAACAAATTTTATTTTAAAAAAAAACATTGATAGTGTAATAGGGTTATTTAAAAATTGATTACGATTTGTTTCTTTGCTTTTTTTCTTCCTTAATATTAAACAATATTCAAATTGTATCCACTTGTGCAAAATGAACTCCTAAAATATTAATTGTTTTATAATGATGTTGAATAGACTTTTAACAATTCGTATATTTTACCTAACAAACTTTTAATTCTCATTTTAGCCGCAGCGTTCGTGCCTTCATCAATAATAAAGACGTTAAGGAGGTAATTTACATTTCTATATTTTTGTATGCCTATATATATTCAGTGTCTAGGGGTGACTCATTACCCGAAAAGTAATTTAAGATGTTTTACACTATAAAATTCAATTCAAAATATTTTGAGGCAAAGCTCATCACAGCTAAATATATTAGTAAAGAAAATACATTTGAAGGAGTAGTTCTCTTAATAGTATAAAAGAAATCGACTGTTTGTAGGGTTTTTCCCAAACCCTTCTACAAATTTTAGAATTTTTCACATAAGAAAAATATGTTCCTTCAAAAAAATTTCACAAAATTGATGGATTTTGGGATATATTGAGTATGCTTGGAAATGTTTATGTATAATAATTCGATAATTTAGTATAATATTCGAAAACTTTCAGAATTAAAATTAGATTTTGGTTTGGGTTAAATGAAATTATCACTAGAGCTACATGAAGGCTTTTTGCGACGGACCTTGTAATTTGGAGCCACGGTCAAGTGACGAGACTGCCTCCCAATTCTACCTTACACCGCATATGAATGTATAATTATTACACAATTTAAATCTATTAGAAGATATTAAAACTGCTTTATGTGCTGATGCATTTAGATTATATTTAGGCCCAATATATTGGTACGAATATCAAATACTGTACTTGACGACAATTTTTTTTTAAACAGGAGGTTATCCCTTGCTCCGATGGCTTGAACGAGTTGCATTTTTGGGAAGATATTGTTGGCAAAAAACAGGTCCAGTTCAATGGATACCACGTTTTTAAAGACGGAGGATACTGATGTTCTGATGTTGGACGAATACGGTGAAGAATAATAAGCCTTTCTTCATCTTTCTGTTGTGTGTTGTCCTCTAAATTGTCAAATAATTCTGCTGTTCCTTTTAATACAAAGCTTATCAGTCTCCGTACACTGTGCCAACCAACGAATTTTTAAGAAGTATTTGTCAGCTAAATAGATTACCAAGTCACAACTTTGATGTGTATAGCTGTGATTTTTCATCGTGTATCCGTTTTATGTTGAAATTGGAATTGGGAAAGTCATAGGTAAAGTGAATGTTAGCCGTGAATTCAAAAAGAAAAGGAATGGATTAGTAGTGGATCCTTCAGAATGGAATAATTTGATGGAAAAAAAGTGACAGTTCTGCCCATCGACCACTTAAGTGCCGAGAATGATGAGCCCCACGTCTGGAAGTCCGTAGAAAAGCGCCTTTTGTCGGCAAAAAAAGTTTGTTTATTACCAGTGATCCGAAAATCAGAAGGTAGCAACAGAGATAGTTTATACCTGCTGCTTTAAAAAGACTCTCCAGAAGACAGAAACCTCAAGAGGGGAAATATGCTGATCTTCAGAAAAAAAGAGAATTAAAAAAAAAGGAGAGTGATAAGCTTTATTAAAAAAAGCTTATATTAAGTAAAGATGGAATTAAATTCCTTTACTCACATTCCTGCCTTTAAGAAAGGTATGCGAAGAAAACAGAAAATCTTCTGATTGGATCACCAGTAAAGATTGGGAACCTTGTCCCATTTTATAAGACGGACAGCTCTAGACTGCAATGCCCAAATAGGAATAATCAGTAAATGAATAAAAGAAAGGGCTTTTTGAGCTGTACCAAGCAAACAACTTTCGGAGTACATCTTAGCCGTTTGGTGTCAAAATGCGGACGGAGAACATAATGCAGAGCTGTTGAGTATTGAAACCAAGAGAAAGTTATTGGATTGTTGATTAAAGGGAAGAGGAATAAGATGGAATCCTAGTTTCTACAGCTACAAACAGACAGCAATGACAAAATATGTATGTTTAAAGAAATTATGTACATTAATCATATTCAAATTTAAATATATGGTATAAAGAATGCAATGTATGTTTTTATGGATTTGGAATAAAAGTTTATTAAAGTGTACTTGTTTTATTTCTTTTGTATAAGTTATTTATTTTTTATTTCAGTATGTAAAGAAAAAAAGTTAAGTATGCACACAATTGATAAAGTTGAGGTAGGTTGTCAACTCATTAAAACCAGGTTTTGTAATATTTCAGTAATTTTTAGTAATAGGAGGGCAAATAGAAACTGGCCATTATATCATAGCTATTCTGGCAATTTTAACAGGGCCTATGGGAAAGCCCTCTAACTCCTAGAAGGGCCTGGATACAATCGGATTTCTTTTTTAAAATTAATGCTGATATTAGAATGGAAGGAAAATATATACCGATGGAATGCTGACCAGTGGAGAAGGGATCAATTGGTATGATATAAATGTTTACATAAAAAGAAACAATCACCGTTAGTAAGGGTACACCCGTGCAACGCCGGGTTTATAAAGCTAGTTATTATTATAAAATAACAATTAGTTTCTAACTAGTCCTTTAAACTTAAAAGTATTTTCTCCAGAGACTATCAAGTGTGCTACGTTTAAAGAAGTTTTTAGACGATATACTATTACAAATATTTATAATCATGAAAAATTGCTAAATTATGTTCCATGACACAACGCTGTAGTCAAGAATTTTCTTTTAGATACTATTCAGATTCTTTGGAGATATAAACTTATTTGAATTAAATATTACACTATTTCAAGTATCAAAATAAAGAATCTAAAAATATTTACTCACAAGCACATTTCTTGACCTTAATCTCACCATGGATGTTCGAAAAACTGGCGTATCGAAAAAGTTCTAATTTTCCAAAAAAAATCTTCTGAATTTTCGTGTTTCCATTTCATTTCATTGTCGGAAAAATACGGATATGTTTATTATAGAATTGTAGCTTACTTATTACACAGATTTATTTTTTTTAAAAATGTGTTAATAGAGATAGATCCTAAATATTTACGTTTATATCATATCATAGGTAATATTCGCCTCATAATAAGCCTAAAGTTTTTGGTCAAATTTGAATTGCTTAAAAGCTACACAGGCTATGTCAAGGGGCTCTCTATTTTAAATGTGTAACTCTAGAGCTAGCGCGACGTTAATTCAAACCAAAATCGTTATTTTAAACCGAGTTCAAGTGACGAGCCAGTTTAGTAGGGTTTGGATCACACCCAAAAGAGGTTTGGTGGAATTGCATAATCGTCGCGCTAGAGCTACACGAAGGCGACAGACGTAATTCAGAACCACAATCAAGAGACGAGCCGGCACCTGAGTAGGTACCTAACGCAACTTTTAGGAAAGACCTCTAGGTTAGGTAGGCTGAATTGTTGTGGTCCTACTAGAGCTACACGAGGGCTATTGCCGACGATATTTAGAATAACAGTTAAGTGACGACAAAGAAAAGGCCGAGAATTATTAAACTACTTTTAACACATTTACAAATGTTTCAGAAGATAACTTAAGACGCAAAAACCACTTAAGTCAATTTTCGTTTGTTTGAATGAACGTCGCACTAGAGCTACACAAAGCTATTATAATAATTGTATTACTTCTAAGTAATGTTTTCTATGTGCTTAGAATCTCTTAATTACAGTTAAATTTACTGAATTAATAAATGTTCCTTATAGTTACATATATAACAGTTAAAATTATAACTTCTTAGTATTTTAAGTACTTAAGGGGGAATGGTCGCGCTGGATCGCGGGTCTCCAAACTCAAGTGCCTTAGTGTTAAACCAATGGGGAAAAAAACTATTTTCTCTGCCACATTTCTCCGGCTGTATTGAATATTTTTACAAACTTTTTTTTAAATAATAAATGTAGATAACTTATAGGTCTCAATCTTCCCACTTTTTGAAATGGCATCGAATATTTTGTGGAAAATTATTTATTAATAATTTTAAAAAAATATATTCGAACCAATTTCAAAAAATGGGAAGGTCGAGACCTGTAAGTCAGCTACATTTATCACACAAAGAAATCCGCTTGCAAAAATATTCAATACAGCCGGAGAAATGTGGCAGAGAAAATATTTTTTTCTTCATAGGATTAACACTGATGCACTTTGCTTTGGAGACCCCCGGTCCAGCGCGTCCATTCCCCCTTAAGTCAATTTTCGTTTGTTTGAATTAACGTCGCACTAGAGCTACACAAAAGCTATTAGGGTTCGCCGGGAACATTATTCAACAATATTAATTGTATTACTTCTAAGTAATGTTTTCTATGTGCTTAGAATCTCTTAATTACAGTTACATTTACTGAATTAATAAATGTTCCTTATACTTCATTTACAACAGTTAAAATTATAACTTAGTATTTTAAGTACTTAGGAAGTAATCATCAGAAAAGATAATAAAGAAATGCCTTACAAGTAAAACTTAGTGTTATATAAATATTTTATTAACAATATAGATCAGATAACATATCATAAAAGCATTTCAAGTTACAGTAGCATACTCAATTTACAATCCAGGTGTGTAACTTGGCACAAAGAATTTTCAAACTATCGCCTAAATTTTTGATAATAATATTTCAATTAAAGAATGAGTAAAAAATCCTTTTTATGTGTTAAAATATTTTTTTGTGAATATTTTAATAAGAAATAAAATATTAATTTAATTCCTTGCATGCATATATTTCTTAATTACCATGAATGCAAATAGGCAATTCGCAATGCTTGATACTTTAAATTGGTAAGTAACGGAATTTTAAACAAATTAGGTAATTTAAATATATAACAATGACATTTCACTTAGAATTTTCCAAACAATAAAAATATTTTTAAACATATGAATGCAATTTTTTTTTTTTTTTTACAAATCGTGGAATAAACTTATTAAATAAAGTTTAGAGAGGGTAAATTTAAATCAAGGAACATTTAACCAAAAAAAAACTTTCTTGTACTAAACTTAACTGGTTCAAAAAAAAAAATTAATGTGCACAACAAATTCATTGTCCAAAAAAAATAACATTCATACTCAAGTTATTTTATAGTTTTATACAAAAATAAAATATTTACAAAAGCTTATTTTAAATGTTTATTATTCTACTTAATTAACTACTCAAATATGACTAATAAGTACAATGAAGCACAAATGGTATAATTATGTCCTGAGTTTCTTATATGGTTAAAAAACTTATTGCTTTTAAAACCGACTAAGTCAGTGGTTCCCAACCTTTTCTGGACCATCGCCTCTTATTTTAGGTTGATTAACATCCATCGCCCCCTTTTAATTTTCATGTTATGTCTAATCATAATTTGAGTTAAGCTAACTATAAAACAGTTTTATAACACTTACTACCGTTTATAAAAACAACCAAAGAGGCTTTATCCGGTCACTTTTAAATAAAATAGAAAAAACATAAAATACATATTTTTAAAAAACAATCGTGAAATAATTAACCAAGATATTTTTACTGGTTTCTAGAAAATTTAAGAGAGTTTAAAGTAAAAATTGTCTGGTTTGGTTAAGGTTGGAGAATGGTTTTACTGTACAAAGGTACAACATTATTTTAATTTTCCCCCTTTGAATACTCATCGCCCCTCAAGTATTTTTTGCCCCCTTGATAACACAAATCACCCACTTGGGGGCGATCGCCCCCAGGTTGGGAACCGCGGGACTAAGTTCTTAAATTTGCACAGTGAAATATTGGAAGTTTATTCATCGATTGCACACATATAGGTTAGGAACGGAACAAAAAAAAATCATGCATGCTGGGTTTATTTTTCTTGTTTAGTGCAAATTTAGCAATAGGAGGATCAAGAAATCAGGGGGGGGGGGGGAATTAAAAAATCAAGCAAATATATCTACTAGTAGTTGGGTTAGGTTGAAATTATTGTTACACTAAAGCTACATGATGGATATTCTACTAGTAGTTGTTGATGGCATTAACTATTTGAATTGAAACATAGTATATCAATTAATCTGGGTATAGAGAGAAATCTCAAAT
Source organism: Oedothorax gibbosus (assembly GCA_019343175.1). NCBI lineage: Eukaryota > Metazoa > Arthropoda > Arachnida > Araneae > Linyphiidae > Oedothorax > Oedothorax gibbosus. Next base: position 4,891,745 of record CM033280.1, on the reverse strand, counting down.
ACAAAATTTTTAATTATTATTTTAAATTCTCTTTGCCATATGCATAACAAAGAATATTTGAATACAAAAAAAATTATCCCACATTGAAAAAAAAATCTGTAACAAGTAAATACATAATAAAGCAAACACATTTAGGATAGCATACTACTAGTAAATAAGGAAACACTAGTTTTTACACTCAAATATATTATAAGTGAAATGCAACTGAATAAGAAAGATCTAAAAAATACAAAGCAATACAAAAAAGATTATTAAGCATATTCAAATACAACAACAAAACAACAATTCGCAAGTTTTTCAGATATTTACAAAGATTTTAGAAAGTTCTAGTTCAATATTACAACAAAAAAAAGATTACATAGCTTTACACATAGGCAATTTATTATCTGAATAAATTATAGGTAGACAGACATATATATACAGTTTAAAAAAACATTTTTAAAAATAGAATTTTGACCTGTTTTAAAAGCTTTAGTGATCCAACATGTGTGATACATATTTTTTTTTTTTTGCTTTACTGGTTTTGCTTATCAGCATAAAATAAATTAGGATTAAATTCTACTAACTTTCCAACATATCACAAAATGACACAATATTAGATTTAAAACTCAATTTTTTTTAAACTTTCATAAAGCCAAGTTTAAGTATTAAAGGCAATAATTCCAAGCCTTTTTTTTCTTGAATATAAAACTTTACTTTCGCAAAATTAAAGGATTATTTCCGAGAAATATCAAAAGTCAATTTTATTAACAATTTTCAGTATCTGGAGTAATCAAACTTATATAGATAACAAAAGTCAACTATGTTTAAAACGCTTCTAAAATTTGGATTTCCGTAATAATTTTTACATGATGATTTCAAATTACTAAACTTTTTATTTGTAAATAAAATTACCCCTGGGCTCTTAATGTGCATAAATGAAATTCATTTTTATCTACTTAAAAAAAATTAAATATTTTCTTTACAATACAACTCATAATTCAGTTTTTAAATATGAAAAAAAAAACTATATTTAAAATCTTTTCTTACAAAATATATTAATTTGTAGGCAAATTTACAATACAAAAAGCCTTTTTCACAACCTAAAATAGTAACTTATACGTAAATACCATTTTACGATGATCAGTACAAAAAGGAATTTCTAGGTTTATACACATTTTAGAATACTCAACAAGGGGGATAAATTAATACAACTGTACAAAACAAATAACTAGTCTTGGAGAAACATCAAAAATAAAGCATAAAACCATATTAGAAATGATTCATTAGACTAAAAAAATAAATAACACAAACACATACAAAATATATTATACTCTGCAAATAGTGCTTCAAGTATTTATGTACAAATGACTTAGGCTATTTCTAATTAGCACCATCCGTAATAAAATCGTAGAAATACTTTTAAAATAGCGTTTCTTCAACTAACTTGATAAGCATTACTTCAGGTGCTTTTAATTCCCACCATTGAGGTTTATGATATTTGGCCGATTTGTATTTAAAAGAAAAGTTAATGCAGCTATTTTGCTGTGGGTGCTATTTTCTTTTAAGTGGGAATGGGCGCGCTGGACCGGGGGTCTCCAAAGCAAAGTGCAGCAGTAGTTAATCGTATGGAGAAAAAATATTTCTCTGCCAAATTTCACCGGCTGTATTGAATATTTTTGCAAGCGGATTTTTTTGTGTGATACATGTAGCTGACTTGACATGTCCCGACCTTCCCACTTTTTGAAATGGGTTCGAAATTTTTTTTAATTTTCAATAAATAATTTTACACGAAATATTCGAAACAATTTCAAAAAGTGGGAAATTAGAGACCTGTAAGTTATCTATATTTATTATTTTAAAAAAACTTTTGTAAAAATATTCAATACAGCTGGAGAAATGTGGCAGAGAAAATAGTTTTTCCCCATTGGATTAACACTGAGGCACTTGAGTTTGGAGACCCGCGATCCAGCGCGCCCATCCCCCCCTTAATACTTAAAAGATGGGAAATCCTAAAATTTCTATTTGAGCAAATGTAGCAGATATCTAACACATTACAGCATGATGAAACTTAAAGCAAAATCATCTAAAAATAGTTTTTTTTATTAAAAAATATATATGTGTTTGATTTCTTAAAAATAATTTTTAAAAACTTAATAACCATATTATCAATTAATACAACATAATAACATTAGAAATAAGCTAAAAAAAAATTTTACAAAAAATCAATTAACTAAAAATGCAATTTAAATTTTAAAGTTTAATTTAATTAAGTTTTTATTTAAAGCATATAACTAATACATTAATACTGTTATCAAAAGTATATTTTAACATGTATAAAACAAATATTGTGCTAACCATTCATATAATAAAAAAATTAATAAGGGAGAATGGTCCCAATGCTAGGCAAAAAAAATTTCTTTAAAAAAAATATTTTTTATTGGGTTGATCAAAAAAAAAATTACGGTAAAATTGAAATAAAGTTTAAAAAAATTTATTTATAAAAATCTTCCATATCTTTTTTTTTTTTTGAAATTTCAATAACTGGGATTAGAAATTAAGTGTGGTTGTTCTAAAAATATACTCCTATTTTGTGACTACATTAGGGATTGCAAATTACGATTCGCTGAATGAGTAGATATGCTATAGGTATTTCGACAAGTACATTTGTACATATAAACTAATATATTATTTAACTAAGATCATTCTGCGTAAGAGACAATGTTACCTGTCTCATATAAACTTAAAAAATAAATTAATTGAGCATTTATTCAGAATAAGCCACAGTCAAAATGGTGAACTGAATACTTCATAGTAAAGTCCGTTACTAGAGACATGTTGGAAAAATACTCAACTATTCTACACAAAAAATTGCATAAATAGGTAATATGAAAGTCTAACAACATACAAAAATTAATCTAATTGAAAAACGTGTTACTTTGGAAGTTGTCGACAGGACTCCAAGTTTGTAATACAAGCATACTTTTAATTTTTACATATGAATACAGATTTTATTTAAGAACACACTGTTCAGGAAGTTCTGAAAAATAAACAATATAACGTTTAAAAAAATATGTAAACATTTATAAAATTTGATTGAAGATACTTTAAGTTGAGGTTTTTCGGAATTGCATTTAATTTAAAAATGAACAAACATTAAATTCCATGCAATCTTCTTAAGCGATAGTTATGATTAATTATTTGAAAAGACTTTTACTAAAATTTAGCATATTGACGATGACCTTGTAAACAACATTAACACCTTCATTTCCGAATAAAAACCTTAACTTAAAGTTTTCTAAATTAGATTTTTGAGTAACTTAATTTGTCCAACATAAAATGTTCAGAACTATGGTCTTCATTTGTCTTACATTTTGTTTATTTAATTTAGTTTGAATTATCGTCGCACTATAGCTACACGAGGACTATTGGCGACGGGTGTAGTATTTTAGAACCACAGTCAAGTGACGAGCCGACACCTGAGTAGGCACCCAACGCAACCGTTAAGGGCGAAATCATACCCAGCGTTGGGACTTTGGAACATATTTAACGTGCACTCCCTCTACACGGGGTATTATTCGTCGGACTTTTGTTTATTTAAACTGAAGCAGAAAGCTCGTTTTATCCTGGCAAACTTTCTTGCCAACCGTCATAAATTAGTTAAATATATCTTAAATTAAAAGAAGACTTTATAAAAAAAATATTTCCTTACAAGAGGCATGCTTCAAATTACACTTGAAGAAAAATAAATATTAATTACTAAGATTATTAATGCCAATTTATTTGTTATTTACATAAGATTGGGTATTTGGGTACCAAGCAGGCTTGGGAACTAAACACTTTGGGTTCCGCGTGAGGCTGACCACCTTACCGGGACATATGCCTAGCACCCCAGGTCACGAAAGCTGAGATGGGCACGGTAGGCCTTGGCCCAGTAATGGGCTGCTGCGCCGAAGAGTTTAATTTTAGTTTTTTAGATTTGTTATTTAGATACACGAGATTTTTGGTTATGCAGAAGACTGTAAATTGCTTTTTCTGGTAATTAATGCATATTTTTGGATAGACACGAAGAAACTCCGACTGGCTGCTGATAAACGCAGTATTTTTTTACTGCATCTGCTTCCTGGCTAGAGATGGAATGGATTACATAATTTTTTGCTGTTAGGGCGTGGCATTTTATATAGTTTTCTTGGCTACCGCTAGGCGCGGCGTTACACACGATTATACAATTTTCAAACTTACAAAAACCAATAAAAAATTTGGTTTCCAACTGCTTCAATTAACAGTTTAAAATTTTGAACATATCTGCAGTATTAAATATCATTAACTGATTTACCTTATACCTGAATTTTAAAGAAAATTAAACTATAAAAGGGATAGTTACCTGATTTTCAATTGGTTTAAGCTATATTTTCTTCCTCTAGAACTACCTCTGCAAAAGAAAATATCTCATTAAAACCAATCCGAAACACAAAAATATTATAGATTAAAATACGATATTCCAATTTTTAAATAATTTTTTATCGTTGGTTCTCAAAACTTTTAAGAGAAATTTATAGCTTTTCTAGGATTTATAATGCTAGTTCACATGGTATAAACTGTATTAACATAATTTTTAAGAGTTTATTTTAATAAAAGCATTTTTAATGTTTACATAGATTATAAATGAAGTTTGTTTTTTAATTTCCTTTACCCTTTTAAATTTTCAAGGAGACAATTGTATTGTGTTCATCGAATTTTACATTGTGTTTAATTTGCAATTTGCATTTTTATTTGTATTTTACAATGAAAGTTATCAGTAAATCCTTTATAAGTTATTTAAAACTACATAATCGATAAAATAATTATCACAATAATTTTATGAAAATAATTTATCTTTAATCGATCAATCAAGTAAATAATATCAAATACCTTCTCATTTTGATTGTGTCAATAGTACTTTATTTTTAAATACTCCTGCCCAAATCATTAATTTAATCAATCTCATAATCCAATACCATCTCATTTTGATTGTGTCAATAGTATTTTATTTTTAAATATTCCTGCCCAAATCATTAATTTAATCAATCTCATAATCCAATACCATCTCATTTTGATTGTGTCAATAGTACTGTATATTTAAATATTCCTGCCCAAATCATTAATTTAATCAATCTCATAATCCAATACCATCTCATTTTGATTGTGTCAATAGTACTTTATTTTTAAATAATCATGGCCAAAACCTTAATTTAAATCAATCTCATAATCCAATACCTTCTCATTTTGAGTGTGTCAATAGTATTTTATTTTTAAATATTCGTGGCCAAAACATTAATTTAATCAATCTCATAATCCAATACCATCTCATTTTGATTGTGTCAATAGTACTGTATTTTTAAATATTCCTGCCCAAATCATTAATTTAATCAATCTCATAATCCAATACCATCTCATTTTGATTGTGTCAATAGTACTGTATATTTAAATATTCCTGCCCAAATCATTAATTTATTCAATCTCATAATCCAATACCATCTCATTTTGATTGTGTCAATAGTACTGTATTTTTAAATATTCCTGCACAAATCATTAATTTAATCAATCTCATAATCCAATACCATCTCATTTTGATTGTGTCAATAGTACTGTATTTTTAAATATTCCTGCACAAATCATTAATTTAATCAATCTCATAATCCAATACCATCTCATTTTGATTGTGTCAATAGTACTGTATTTTTAAATATTCCTGCCCAAATCATTAATTTAATCAATCTCATAATCCAATACCATCTCATTTTGATTGTGTCAATAGTACTGTATTTTTAAATATTCCTGCCCAAATCATTAATTTAATCAATCTCATAATCCAATACCATCTCATTTTGATTGTGTCAATAGTACTGTATTTTTAAATATTCCTGCCCAAATCATTAATTTAATCAATCTCATAATCCAATACCTTTCCATTTTGATTGTGTCGGACCGGTATGGCCGGTGACCTTGGGAGTGTGTTGTTGGTAGGGATGGGCACCGCATGCGTTGGGCCTTCTTCAAACTGCATTGGAGACTGGTTGTAACCGAACTGTGGGGAGGGTCTGGGTCTTGGGCTGAAAGAAGAACTGTTTGAGGGGGACTTGAGTAACCGAAATTCATGCTTTTGTTTTACTATTTTACAGATAAAAAATTATTATTTAAGAGGGATTGTCAGTCCCATAGAGCTAATGCATTAGTTTTGTAATCATAACTTCCGCAGAAGTATTGCTTTGCCATGTTAGCCCTTTTTCCCCAGGTATGGGAATCAACATAACATTAAAATGAAACAAATTTGAAACGAAAATGTTATATAGCTATTTAATTATATATTTTTGAAGTTTTAAAATGCCAAAATTACAGCAGATGGCGACACTATTTTAAAACTTTATTAATTAATAATTAAATAACCAGATGTTATTTTCTTTTCAATTTTGTTTTAAATGGATGTTATGATGATTCCCATACCTGTTGAGAATGGGATAACATGACAAACCAATTATTTTGCCAAAGTTGTGATTTCAAAACTAATGCATTAGCTCTATGGGACTGACAGTCCCTCTTAATATATTTCTTACGTATATAAAAAGGTAAAACCTTTGTGTTATCAATAAGAGTTTAAAAAGCAACATAAAAAAAACGCAAATGAAAAGTTAAAAAATCTTAAAAAGCCTACATCAGTTTAAGCGTTAAAACGAAGTCCCGCCCCATCTTCGAGTTTTCTTTTATGGTCGTGTATTGGCATTTTCTGATTTTCATTCATCCATTATTTTTACGCACTGACAGGACTTCAATTAAATCCTGAAACAGCTTTATGTCTTTTAAGTTTGAACTTTGAAATTGTGTTTTATATGTTGCTTTGTAAACAATAATATTATTTATGTTTTAGCCAATTATTTATATTACCTTTTTAGGCCAATTAAATTATATATATCTGAGTTCAGCTTAATTTGTATTCATGGGTTTTTCCAAATTTCCTAAAACTCACAGATTTCTACTTCTAATACTGATAGATGAGAAAGAGAGCTATTATTTATTATCATAAGGTATAAAAGTTTCCTCGTCATACTATTTTGTTAACACATGTTAACTTACATGACTACGTACAACTTTATATTTGAAATTTAAAACATCAATTTCAAATATGAGAATCAATTTAATATTTATATTTATGTTATTACCTGCTCATCATGTAGTTCCTTCTCCTATATCTTTCATCTAATGTTGGGGATGCTACGTATGTGAAGCCCTAAAACAGAAAATGTTAGTGTCAGGGTTCATACTTTATCTATGATAGTGAAATTCAGGAGTTTCTAAGGAGTTTTTCAGGAGTGCAGCAATGTAAATCCAGGAGGTAATGAGGAATAAATTTGAATAGGTTTGTTTGTCATCGCATTAGTGACTTCACGCACTTGAAATGGTGAAACAGAAGAATAAAATCTTCTAAAGAGTTGTGCGGTGCATTATGGGACATTAACTAGTATCACAAATCACAATGTCCTAACTATTTTCTACTTCGCATTAGCAGTAGACTTATTCCGAATAAATTACGAGAGAAAACGGCAGGGAAAGGAGAAAATGGGCTTGTGTCGTCAGAAAAAAAATCAGGAGATGAGATGCGAATTTCAGGAGTTATAAGGGCCCTTAGAAACAAAAATTGAAATTCAGGAGTTCTTCAGGAATTTCAGGAGGCGTACAAACCCTGTAGTGTGTTTTTATATACCTGAACATTTACCCGCACATATTGAAAAACTAATTCAGTGGCTAAACATTAAAAAACTTAAACGTAAGGAAGAAAAACCACAAACTATTTCTTATAACCTCTTATAAAGGTAATACGTTTTAAACAAGTATTTTAGGAAATAGATAAATACTTAAATATTAATTTAAATTTGTTAATTTTTTTTTAAATATTGTGTGGTATTGTGGTAATCTAAGTTAAAACATTGCAGTCAAGCATTTTTTAATAAATTACAAATGGTGTTGCCATCAACTTATAATAAACTTTAATACATGTATTCTAATTCGAAATTGTTTATTGTAATAGAATTTCTTGTTATATTTGTAGATATTTTTTTTTAAATGTAAGTACTTACAGAAAACTGATTTAAGCTGCTGTGTATTGAAGAATCATCTGGACTGTCGTAAGGAGCCATGCTAGTGAACTTGGAATCAAATTGAGATACATCATCATCACTTTGCTGGAAAAAAGAGAATGGTCAAAATATGCATATATTGAATAAATATCATAACATATGAGGAGTCCAGGGGGATAAACCCTTCATCGACAGGATATCTGTCCACATCAGGCCTCTTTGGCAAGGATAGCGAGTCATAGCCTAAAATGGTGTAAGGAAACCAGTTTCACACTAGGTTCTTCCTGGTAAATCTGATTCTCGCCAGACACGAGTCACGTTTGTACCGTGAGAGAACAATTAGGTTTGTTGCAGATTTGTGTGCTTTCACACAATATTTATACTCAACTGGAAACACTATAAAACACCTCCAAAAGAAATTTGCCAAACAGGGACTTCTAATTCAAAATTTTAAATGCCAAAATTAAATATTTTCATTAATCTTCTTTCGCAAATGAATAATTACTCATTATCGCTTGCTAAATTTGTTTGAAATTCGTAGAATAATGATTTGCATCTTATTTCAATGTAGTTAAATTTTTAATTATATAAATTTTAAATAAACTTCTAATTAAAATTTTTTAATGAAATTTTGGATTTGGTCTAACCTGATTTTTTGCTTCAAAATGACGTATCCCACTAGTTTGTGAGACTTACGGTTCGTTCTGTGAAAGTGGGTGACAGACGGACTGAACAATTACAATATCTTCCACTTTTTACGTTATAAACGTAGAGTGGAAGCTAAAAGCAAGGGAGAAACCAGTTTCCTATTGCCAATGTCCGCCAAGCAGACCTGAATGCAGGAAGATTCCTATTCAATCAAGGGGTTCTTCCCCTGTACTCTTCATATGACTGGGCTGAAGATAGATGAAGCCAAGTCCACTTTCAAGGACCACTTTTCATATAAAACACACAGGAACTGATTTTGATCAACAAGAGGTTTCAATGGTTGTAATTATAAAAATTGGTATTCTTTGCAGGACTTATTTATTAGTCGAAACATTTGCAATGGTAGTTGGACTGATCGTGTGTGAATACTTGAAACGGTAAAACAACGACCAACTTGTAGTTGAGAGACAATTATAAAAAAAAATTATGATTAATATAGTTGAGTTTCTACGTTGGCTAGATTAAATCCACAAAGTAAACACAAAAACTAAACGCATTGGTTTTTAGCAACTATTTTAAGTCAGTGGTGCGACAGCCATGAAGAGACAAAGACCTACTGCACCCATTTCAAATCATAAGACCGGATACAGGGTGATGAGAAAAAAAAAAATTCTGTAAGATTCTATTTGCTTGAAGTCTCAAATTTTGTGAAAAATCATTCTAAAACTTCCTTTGAGACAAATTAGACTTGTAATATCTTAAAGACTTTAAAAGATACCCAACAGCTCAACTATTTTATAAATAAACACTAACATTGATCTTTTTTGACAATTGAACATTTAAAAACAGCTTTTTTGGGGAGGGGGGGGGCACATAGAATTGGCATATTAACATAGAACAGATCTCTGAAATATATTTACCCAGAAAAAAAATTATTTTTGTAACACCATAAAATCTTATAAATTTATCAAATTATGCAAATAATATTAATGGACTCAGTAAAAAAAATTAACAAAATAAAAGCTGCAAAATTACTGTATCAGGGCTATATGGTGGTTTCAGTTTTCGAGACATTACATCATCCCAATTCACGGTCTTAAAGAATGGGTGGCGTTTAATTGCTTCTGCATCTTCGGGCCCACTGCCTAATCTCTGATTAACAGGCCGTCGTAATAGCTGGAAAAAACAGAGAGGGTTTTAAGATGTATGAAAAAATCACTTTGAATAATTAAATTTAAATCAATTTAAAGAAATGACAAGTCAGTTTCAATTATAATCGAACCTCGTTAACGCGAACTCGCTTAACACGAAATTTTGCTTAACATGAACTGAAAGCATTTCCTCGGCCTATGAAGCTTTGAGCTAATGCTAAGAAATCTCTTAACACGTTAACGCCGGTGTGAGCCACCGGTGGACCGCGCTAGATTGTCTCATCGGGCGGCGCGTACCACCGGTGGTACAAACTAGATTGTGTTATTAGACGTTGAAAATATAACATACTTTCATGAAAAAACTGTGATGGATAAGTTTTGTTCAATAACATAAACATAATAATACAGTTTATAAATGCAACTCAAACTCTACAAAATTAACATAATAATTCTGCATTGCTCTATTTATAACATCATTATTTATTATTTTTATTGTAATTTGTTAAAACACATTTCAAGCAAAGTGCTGGCTGACCCTTGCAGTTAAGCCGGTGTGAACTGGCAAAAATCGTGCTTCGCCAGATGAAGCGCCGCCTTAATTTGAGTGCCGCCTCACAGAAAAACAAATTAAAATAGGCCCGGCGTGAACGTGTTAATGCGAAATCGGTTTTGGCGAAATCCCACTTAACCAGAACAAAAAATTCAGAATTCGACTTTTGTTTCCTTAGTAATTCGAAGAACGAATTAAACGAAACATTAGAAAAATGCGGCAAACGAACATTATAAGAATAAATTGTCTTCTAATTCTGATAAAATCAAGAGATCTCCCATGATTCGTCAGTTTAAATTCAATCTCTGTTCTTAATTGGTGTTCCTTAAAATTATAATTTCCATTTTATAAGTCAACAAAACTGTATTTTGGTGGATTAAGGATTCTTTAAGTCGCAAGCAGTGTTTAAGCTGGGTTTTGAAATTTTTTAGCATTTCAGCTAAAATCGAAAATTTAATTTTAGGTTTTTTCAAATGATTTTAGCATTTTAGGAAAAACAAGTTAAACACATTTTAAAATAATTTATTACAAACTTTTTACCTTAATGAAATGAACGGATCCAAATGAATAGACAAGTTCAAAAGGGCGGCAATAATGATGTGTCTGTCTGGAATGAACGGATCCAAATGAACGTGTCCATAAAAAGAACAATCGGATCCGTTCCTCCCCTCTGTTTATTTTCGCATTTTAGCGAAAGTGGATGTCAAGATTTTCGCAAAATGCAATTTCTTTTCGCATTTTGCAAAAAAAGCGATCACAGCTTAAACACTGGTCGCAAGTTTAAACATAGAACATTGATTCGATTGTAAAATTCAAAATAACTGGAAATTGAGAATTTAAACTTAATATCAACACAATGATTATATTTGATAATAGTACTTTGCTTGATTTTTTAATGAAGATTATTTGATTGATAATAAATCAGGCTTATCATGAATTTAAATGATGTTTTGGCATTTCCAAACTCATCATTTCAAAGCAATTAATTATAGAGCCACAAGGATATTTTTATAGACCTAAATAAATTCAAAATATAATAAGATTTTTCTGTAAAATTAATTTTACTTAATTAGGGTAACAAGGTAGAAAAAACAGGTTATCAGTATAACACGCACAAAAAGAATTTCCACCATAAAATTGACAAGAAAGAAAAATTATGATCCAACATACTTTTCTTATTAAATCCCTAGAGTCTGCAGTAACATAATGCGGAAACACTAATTTATGTTTCAATATCTGAAAAAAAATGAAAAAAATTATAAATCATATTAATTGAAATGTAAATACTTTAAAATCACTTTCTTTTCAAACTTATTTAGATTTACCTTTTCAATAGTTTTCTTTCTGTTTTCTGCTTGAAATGGGGGCTGGAAATAAAATAACAAATTTAAAATTCAGTTTAAAAAAACATTATCAATGTTAAACAATCTATGTTTGTATTGTTAAAGAACGAAACATTGTGAAACAAAAATAAAAACAACTTACAGCTCCAGTTAACATATCGTACATTAAAGCTCCAAGACTCCACCAATCAACTGCTTTGCCGTGGCCACTCTGAGTTAATATCTCTGGTGCCCTAAAAATAGTTTAATAAATGTTTTAAGACAGGTGAATGTTTATTTTTACTAGGGATGCACCGAATATTCGGTTGCTATTCGGTATTCAGCCTATTCGGCCGAATTATCGGTTTGGCCGAATAGCTTAACCGGCCGAATAGTCAGCCGAATAGTGACATTTTAAAAATTTCCAAATTTCTTCAAATTATCATCTTATATATCTATATTCCCAAACAGGACTAGGTTTCTTTTATAATAGACTCGCATTCTTAAGTTTTAGTTATTTATAATGTTAAATCAAGCTTTACTCAAGTTATATTATTAAAAAAAACATGTATCTTTAAGTTAACAGTTACAATGAGTGGGCTTTAAAAAAAAAAAAATTACTATATATATCTCAATTGAATTTTTTCACTAAAAGATTAAAAAAAATTAATTTTAATTGTATAATAATATTGTAAGCCATGGTTTTATTATTTTTTTTCTGATTTTCATTCTACACCGGATCCACCTACTTCTGTTTTTGTTTTCATACTTCCGTTTTCGAATTGTGATTTTACCAATTTACGCTTTCTAAAAGGCTTGTTTTAATAACAAACCAGTACTACTTTATTCTGCGTTGCTTCAATTAAAAATTTAATAGCTAGCATTAAAATTATTGTGTGATTGTGTACTTATATGTTTATGTTTAATTGAAATTGATGAATAATAAATACAACTTTCTTAGATCCGACAAAAAATAAAAATTGGTTTAGGTAGGCCGAATATTCGGTATTCGGCCGAATATTCGCCTTAGACTTTGGCCGAATATTCGTTATTTGGCCAAATTTGGTATTCGGTGCATCCCTAATTTTTAAATTATAAACGTATAAACCTGTCTCCCAGGTTTTTAGCGAAACATAAAAAAAATAAAAAATACTAAGTTTTAAATTTTTATGTATAGAGGAGTCATTTATAATCAACCTCTAAAGAAATATTTTTTTTTAACTTAAAAGAAAATATTTTTTGTTAAAATTTAAATTTTAATATCATACAGTGAAAACAAGTTTACACTTAAGTAAAATTGCTTATCGCTCAGAAGATAGGTACAGAGATCATACATAGAAATAGAAATTTGTAATTATTTCAGATTGTTTTAACAGAATATGTACAATATAAATTAAACACTTTTTTTAAAAAAGGGCTCTTAAAAGATCAAAAATTTTTATGTATGGACCTAGTATTTCAGAAATAATTACAAAAATTAAAGACACTGCTTAGATTTTCCTTTTTTAGCTAGTTTTTTTTTTAGACGAGATGGCTGTCCTAAATAAAAGATAATGTATTGAGAACTAAAAACTAAACAGTTTGAAGTTTCTTTTTAGAAAAAATCTTTTTTTGTTAAGTATAAGCACTTCTTGCACTTTTAAGGATAATGTTAAATACGACTTACATGTATTCAATGGTTCCGCAAAAGGTGTGGGTAATGGTAGTGTCTCGGATAGATTCTTTGCACAATCCAAAGTCGGTGAGTTTAGCATGGCCTGCAAAAATTTAGAAAGAAAACATGCAGAAAATATAAGGTCATTATTATTTTTTAAAAAAAATAAAGATCATATATTAAATAGATACCTTGATAGTCTAATAAGATATTCTCGGGCTTTAAGTCTCGATAAATAATGCCCTCCTTGTGTAAATGTTGCAGTGCACATAGAATCTCGCAAACATAAAAGCTGAAACAACACAACGATGAATTATGAATGCTAAAACAAGGACCAGATATTTTTAAGAATTAACAAAAACTGCATAATATTTTTACTAATACAGTGAAACCCCGATTTTACGTCCCCCTGAATCTACGTTTTTCCCGCATTTTACGTTTTTTTCATCAGGTCCCAGCTTTTTCCGTATACTGTAATGTTAATTTAACCCGGATTGTAAGTTTGTTATTTATGGAATTTCCCGCATTTTACGTTTTCCCTGGAAAGTAAAAAAAAGAAAAACTGTTCTAAAATAAGAAATATTTTTCCCATTCCACAGGCTCCTGTTTTCTGAAACCGGTTTTTTCTCATGGATCCCGGTTTGGCTTAGTTGGCCGTACGATGAGCTGGAGCTGGAAGATATCTTAGTAAAGTGGTTTAAAGAAGCTCGTGCCGCGAATGTACCTATAAATGGCGCGATACTAAGAAAAAAGATTTTTGCATTCTATGTACTATTTCCCGTATTTTACGTTTTTCCCGTATTTTACGTTTTTTTTACCCAGTCCCTTGAGAAACGTAAAATCGGGGTTTCACTGTAAAACAATAATAACAAGAGTGTAAGCTAAGGCGATTGAAATGAACAAAGTAATGAATGAGCATGAATTCAAAAATAAATATTAACTTAGAAATTAGAACATAGTAAGACACACAATACTAAAAGTAGAAACAAAAAAAAATAGTTTAGACAGATAAATGACAATTAGTATTATTACACAAAAAGGAATAGATGTATGTTTCATGTCACGAGTGGCAAAGTTCCAGAGGTTTTTTTTTTGCATTTTTGATCCTTCTGGAATTATATTTCTTTTGGTGATAGTTTGATTTAATTTAATTATTTCAATTTATTATCAAAATAATGGAATTGCTAAATAATTTTGGAAAGTATGTTTTACAAGGATTTCTTAAGATTTTTTTCTCTTAGCGTTTGTTTAGTCATCTTTTTGATCTCCCATTGTTTTTTTTCACATTCTTTAATTTATTATTAGAATGGTTTAGAATAGTTTTATCAAAATACTAAATATAAAATAGTCTAAATATCTACGGCTGTTACATTGCATTGAAAGTGAAACCAATGAAATTGAGGAAGCTCAAGCATGAAAACTGGAAACTTAAGTCATCTGAAACAACTGAATTGAAGGATAAAAAAATTATAACACAATACAAATGCCAGAACAAACTACATATGTTTAAACATGTGTAGTAGCATAAATAACTTCCTCTTCATAAGCTCAACAGCCTTTTGCAATCCAAGGCTGACTCGCTGATCCTCCTCCAGTTGGCCCTATTAGCCACAATGGCTCTCCATCGGTTGACTCCTATTAGATTGAGGTCCCTTTCAACATCGTCTAACCATCGTGTGTATGGTCGTCCTCTACATCTAGTACCTTCAATTTTGGAAAAAGTCACTTTTTTTGTGGGGAAATCATCGGGACATCTGTACAGATGGCCCAGCCACCTAGTTCGGGATGCTTTTATAGTTCTCACAATGTCGGTCCCGCCAAATTTTCTGTAAATTTCGTAGTTGTAAAGAATTCTCCACTCATTGTTCTCCTGAATAGGTCCGAATATTTTCCTTAATAATTTCCTTTCAAATATTAGCAACTTTTCTTCCACTGTTTTATTGAGGGTCCAACATTCACTTCCATATAGGACAATAGGTCTGATTAAAGTTTTATAAATTCTCAGCTTGGTGTTAACAGAAATAAACTTAAATTGGTTTCTGAGGCCATAAAAACATAAATGAGGCCATGAAGCATAAATAACACATTGAATAAAAAAAAGCAAACAAGGAAACTTTGACTATCAACTCACAGTGTATCTCTTTCCATTAACATGACTTCCTTTTCAAGATACATGAACAACTCTCCACCCCGCAAATACTCCAAAATTAAATAGAGCTTTCTTCCAGTTTGAAAAGCATAATACAAGTCCACAATAAAAGGGTGCTAAAAGCAAAGATAAAAAAGCATTAATACACACACCCGGAAAGCAAAGCAAGTTTTCACACAGGTTAGAAACATAACAAAACACACAACATTCTGTTGACAAAATATAAAAAAATTTATAATATCCTGCAAAAAAACTAACTTTTTCAAATCCATAATCGTGGCAAAAGTGATGCTTTTAACGAAATCGTGTTTTAAAGTTACTTTTACGCACTAGTGCGACAAAGTAAATAAGAGCATCTGATTGGTGTAAAATTCTTTATTTGAGCGTGATATTTTATTCGGCGGCTTTGTGATGGGTGGAAAATTCTTTATTTGAACGTGATTCTTTATTTGGCGTCTTATTTCCAATGCCAATCTAAGAAATACTTTTTGCATGTGATTTTAAAATAATCCTAAGACAATAACAAGTTTATGACCCTATAACAGGGTATATGGTACACATATTTGGAACAATTTGATATTTTTTTAATCTGTGCGAAGAACGGGTATAAATTTGCTAGTAACTAATAAGCCAATCAATAAATGCCAATTTAATAAATACTTTTATGCACGTTATTAGAAAAAATAGTCTTTTTTAAACTCGTGAATTTATTCAACTCGTTTAAAAAAAACCTTACTTTTCACACTAGTTGCATAAATAACTATTGTATTCCGGTTTACAAAGCAATTTTTTTATTTGCTGTCATAACTTTCACTAAAACTTTCTTAAGACATTATTAATTACATAATTACATCATGGGTCATTTTATGTATGAAAACTTGTTCTATACTGATGATCGTTTAAAATTATCCAGAATAATTTTCAGCAACAATTTATGTTTCTTGATTAAGTTTATTGCTTACTTATGGTATGAAATCTCACACATTTATAAAATTATGAATATTTGAAGATAATAGGTATATATACTAAGTATATTTGGTACTAAGTATATTTGGAGACTATATAAATCCAGCACAAAATAAGTGATTAATTAGCAAAATAACAATTACATACATCAGTAAAAAAAATATGAAACGTTACTTAATAAAATATTCCTAAAAAAACCTTGAAAGACAATTTTCAAAAGCACAAATAGTTCATATTTTTTTAGTACCAAATACAAGGGCAGAATTGACAGATTGTATTTTAAATCACTAATAATGTAATGCAGCTGGAGTTTTACCTTAACGGCTTCTAATATATTTCTCTCTGCTTTAGTATGGGCAGTGTCCTTTTTGTTTTTCAAAATACTGGCCTAAAAATAGCAAAGGCAGATGACTTAATAATGTTAAGACATTTCTTCATAAACACTTCATTATTTTCGGTTTTAAAATAATGTGGCACAAATTAATAATAAATATTTATTTACCTTTCTTAATACTTTCATGGCAAATATCTTTCCGCAGTGTGAACCGTTTATTTTTCGTACTTGAAACACCTTTAATTGAATTAAAATATGCAAAGTTATAGAAAATGATACACTAATTGTAAGTTTAAAAAATTACAAATTTTTAAGAAAGACAAGTTGAACAAATATCTCACAATACTTTAAAAAAAACTGGAATTAAAAAGCATAATTTTGTTGAATAAGTTTATTAACTTCCTAATTATCTAAAAAAAAACACACAATTTTGAACAAATCTAGAATTTTCAAGCTTTAGTAATTTAGTATGAATTAAATTTACAGTAAAAGCCCGTTTATCCGGCTCTCGATTAACCGGAAAGCTCAAATATCCGGAAAATTTCAAATTCCGATTTGGCGACGGAATTTAGCGATAAAATTGAATATTTTTCGCCAAAATTGCGATTTCTCGCCAAAAACTTTTCAGATTTTTTTTTCCAAGAAAACATTTCGTTTGGTGACAACATTTGGCGCAAAAAGTGTTTTTGGTTTACATTTTAAAATATCCTACTGGTTTTAGACCATGGGTTGGACGATTTATGTATTTAGATTTTTAGCATTTGAAAGTAACGATTGATTTTTTTCTTAATTAATAAATATATTAATATTTTTTAATCAAAATATTGTAGTCTATTATATATTTATATAAATGCAACATCGCCTATTTGCATATAAGATGCAGCCATTATCTCGTATTTTCCGAAAAAATCGGCATTTTTGGTAACCCGATTTGGCGACTTCCGATTAACCGGAAAATTCGATTATCCGGAAGAGTCGATTTCCCTAGCATTCCGGATAAACGGGAGTTTACTGTACTATACTGAAACAAATTTTTAAACAGTATAATTTTGATGTGGCATCCTTTTTAGTTTGAACTGCATTGCATCCTTCCCCAATATAAAACAAATTAACATCACATAATTGATACTTTTCTCTTCTAAAATCTAATCCTACAATTTTAATGAAAGAAACTGTGAAAATAAATATAAGTTTTTATTTACTTTGCCATATCCACCTTTTCCTAATACTTTTAGGATTTCAAAATCTTGAGGCCCAGTTTTACCAGAGCCTACATCATACTCTATGTCTATTTCATTGTCAATCTCATGATACCTAAAATCAGAGAAAATAAATTTTAAAACTAAATTAATAAATGCAATATTATACGGAACTAAGAATTGCAGAATTAGTATAACTAATACAAGGGAGAAATCTAAGGTCTAAACATTCAATTCTATATAAAACTTATAAACATCAAACTTAGCTACTTTCTTTTAAAAATTAATTTATTTAGTTTGAATTGTTGTCGCGCTAGAACTACACAAGGGCTACTTTTAAAAATTAAACAATTTAATTATATATTATCTTATGCTACATTAAATAAGGTAGGATAAGCAGGTTTAAAGGTAAGTGATTTATGTTTCTTTTTATTTTGGCATTTGTTAAAGTCTTAACAGGCTCGGAAACAAGTTAAACTGGATTTTTAAAAAAATTAACTTGAAAACTTACTCCGCAGGAGGAAACAACTCAGGGTTTTCAGGAATTTTCTAGAAAAAAAATTAAGACAGTAAATAAAAAAAAAACTAAATGAACGATTAATTTCCTAAAAGAGTTTTGGTGAAAACACAGATACCATGCCAAATACACATCTTAATCGGACTTTGAAATGAAAAGAATTTCACTATGTGGCAACTGTTTTACCTTTACGACTGAACAACATTGGAATTATTTCACTTATTTTTGTACCCCAAACCAAAAACATGACTTTTAAAATATTCACTTTTAGCTTCCACACTACGTTTTATAACGTAAAAAGTGGAAGGTATTATAATCGTTCAGTCCGTCTGTCACCCACTTTCATAGCCCAAACTACAAATGCTACGGACAAGTGTGATACGTCAAAAAATTCAGCACATCGAAATTAGAATACATTGAAAATTTCAGAAAAGAATTCGAAGTACTTCAATTATTTAAAAAACTGCAAAATTTAATACTCATTTAAAAAGCATAGGAAGACATTTTTATTAGAAATAAATAACTATTGCCATTCACAACAATCGTTCGAGAAACTTTAATTCTTTTAGACAATAAATTAAAATAAATTTATTTTTGCGACATCTATCAGTTTGAAATGACGTCAAATATATTTCACTACGAGATTCTTTGTATGTTGATATGAAATGTTTTCATTCTATTTTTTTAAAAGCGAGGAATATTAAATATTTATTCTTTGAAATATAAATTAATTTTTGCAAACGATAGGTAATAATTATTGAATTTTTGAAATAAAATAAATGAAACTCCATATTTAGCATCATGTAAATGTTTAATATAGAATATCAATGCTGTGTTTGGCGCCTTTTTACCTGTTAAATACAACTGTTGTGTGGAAGCGGGTTAAGTGACAGATTCTGTTACAAACCTACTTGTTTTAGTTTCCAAAACTATACATTTAATTGCAAGTTCAACCTGCTCTCACATAGTAACCACCAAAAATTATTTTTAAAAAATACTGTTCTGCATTATGGTTTTAAAAAAAAAATCCGCATAGCATTCTCATACCCTCCTTTCTTGTTTGGTATTTGTTTTAGATATTTAACATCCTTTTATGTTATAGGTTCAAACTACCACATTAGTTTTAAACTTTATAAAATTAAAAGGTTAAAAAAAGGATCTGAAAATCAGCCTTTGATTGCCAGTCATCAGTCATTTACAGTCAGTCATTTATTTGTATAAAAAAATTACGTCACACAAGATTCCCATCAAAACTTCAGAGATCTTGCAAAAAAACTTTTTTTGTTGCTCTCTGAGGAATACATTAACCTATCAGCTGACTATCAGGTTTTCTAACAACACATATTAAAAAAATTATTAATTTTACAAAATTTTAAAGTATGGACCCAGACCACCATTTAATCGTCTTCTATACAAGAATAATTCTAAAAGATTTAAACAAAAAAAATTATTCAGCTAAAAATTATCCCATGGAGTGAAAACAGTTTTACACTTCAGCTTATTATATTTGCTCAACCCTCAAATGGAAAAGGCATAGCCTTAAATCAATATTAGAATTTCAATTTACTCCTATTAACTACAATTTTAAAAAAAACAAAAAAATACTTGTTTACGATTTCATAACACAAAATATGTGTATTTTTAGAGCTTACATTTACTTGAAAGAAATTGAGATTGTTACATAGAGGATTCTTTCACACTCAAAACTATTATTACTTCTTTTGGTAATACAGAGACAGGGGGTTGCAAATTGGCATCATAAAATAAAACCAATACGAGGTTAAGACTTTAAACATCCATTAAAATATAAGTGCCCCTCAGTAAATAATAAATGTTATTATTATTTTTTAATTACTTGCAAATAGGGATGCACCGAATATTCGGTTACTATTCGATATTCGGCCACTTTAGCCGAATATTCGGTTTGGGCGAATAGCTTAACTATTCGGCCGAATAGTGAAATTTCTTCAAGTTATCATCTTATAAAACGTCGAAAAATTCCCAAACAGGACTTGTTTATTTTTATAATAGACTCAAATTCTTAAGTTTTAATTATTTATAATGTTAAATCAAGCTTTACTCAAGTTATATTAAATAAACATGTCTCTTTAAGTTAACAGTTATAATGAGTGGAATTTTAAAAAAAAACAATAATTACTATATATATCACAATTGTAATTTTTTCACTTAAAGATTAAAAAAAAAATTTAATTGTATATTAATATTGTAAGCCATGGTTTTATTATTTTTTCCGATTTTCATTCTACACCGGATCCACCTACTTCTGTTTTTGTTTTCATGCTTTCGTTTTCGTGTTATGATTTTACCAATTTACACTTTCTAAAAGCTTGTTTTACTAACAAACAAGTACTACTTTATTCTTTGTTGCTTCAATTAAAAATTTAATAGCTATATTGTATTAAAATTATTGTGAGATTTTGTACTTATATGTTTAATTGAAATTGATGACTAATAAATACAACTTATTTAGATTTGACAAAAAATACAAATTGGTTTAGGTAGGCCGAATATTCAGTATTCGGCCGAATATTCGGCTCAGACTTTGGCCAAATATTCGTTATTCGGACAAATTTGGTATATTCGGTGCATTCCTACTTAAAACTATTATTACTCCTTTGAAAAGAATACGGTACGCACATCATACCATCTCCTATCAACACACTTGGTGGTAGAACCCAACACAAATCCAAAAAAAAGCCAAATTACATTGGTAATACAGAAACAGGGGTTTTCAAATTGGCATCATAAAATAAAACCAATAAGAGGTTAAGACCTTAATATCCATTAAAATATAAGTGCCCCTCAGTAAATATTAATTATTTTTTTAAAAATTACTTGCAAACCATATTTTTAAATTTTAAGTCTATTTTTGTTTTAAAAAAAAGTTTGTAAAATAAGAATAATACAAGTAGGATTTTGCTTGGGCTTCAGAATAATGCTCTAGACTGGGAATTTTTAATAGTAGCCAGTGGCTACCAGAGAGAAAAAAAATGGTAGCCACATTTGCATTTTTAGTAGCCAGTTTTAATTTTAAGTATATACGACAAAAAGAAAGTGTGATTTTCCACAAAACAAAATTTTATTAAAGACATTTTTGAAATGAAAAGATTGACAGTAAAAAAAGAAGGAACATACCAAATATGCAAGTATTATGTGATTGGCCATTATTGAAAGGAGAAAATTATTTTATGTACATACGGCTCAACCTGGGTCAAAAAATGGTGTAGCAAAAATGGTAAAATGTAGAAGAAAGCTGTAGCAAAATGCTAAAAGAAAAATTAGTTGCTTATAAATCAACGTTTCACGCCAATTAAATCACTTGAATTTATACACAAATCAATCTTTATGTAGCAGTTAATTAATTGTGTTTAGCAGTATAGCTTAACAATACATTGATAATTTTTTTATGAATCACGACATGATAAATTTAAATAATTATATAATAGTATTCTACTAAATGTACCTGTAATTTTTTTTTAAATAAAAATTTTAAACTAAGTACATTTACTTTTATTTATGGTGTTGGATAATCTTCAGATTTGTCTATGAACATGTGTTTGCTGTTCATTTGGTGTATTAAAATCAAGTTTTGGTTGTTTGAAATCCCCAACTTTTGATCTTTCAATTTTCAATACATATCCTTATTAACATGGTTCATACATTTGTTAGGCAAAAAATATTCATGCACTTTTCCAGAAAAATTCAAGGACTAGAAATTTACTAGCAACATAAAATCTAAATATATAAAGCGTGTATAAGTCCATTTTTATAAAAAAAACTAAAATTATTCTAAAATCAGAAACCCCAGTACTGGCGGAAGTAGAAAAAAGGTTCAAACGTAAACAAAAAGTATTTTAACATTCAAGCTGTTGTGATCACGACTTAATCGAACACTTGATCAGAAAATATATTCTGGTTGTCAGACTGGGCCTGAACTTGAGCTACAAAAGTAACGAACGAGATACTCTTCCGATCACGCAGAGCCAGAGAACTGTCAATCATTCTGATGCAACATGACGTTATCGGTAGATTTCTTTAAAATTACTAGGCAGCAAAATAAGTAAATCAGGAAGCATTATTGTACTCTTCTAATGGGAGGTTGCACTGGCTGGTTGAGATTTAAAGACATCTTAGTGTAATCCAATCTTAATTCATCTTCACATTTTGATTATAATTTTTATTTTCATTATTAGTATCGGTTATTTGAACTTGTTGTTTATTGAAATTTAAGTTTAGTTTCATCGAATTACGTTTTTATTATTATTTTTATTTTAGAAATGCAGCTTCAGTATTAATTATTTGTTGAACAAAAAGGAAAAATTATGATTGCCACTTTTGGCGACTGGGGTTCAATTTTTAGGTAGCCACTTTCGAAGTAATAGTCGTCAGTTGGCGACTGGCGACCGCTAATCTAGAGCTTTACCTCAGAAGGATATAAGGTAACCAGGGATCAGATTTACTGTACGGTCACCCTTGGCACGATTTTTTAACATTTGGCGATAAATAATTTTTTCTGGCAGCCATTCTCCGAGTTGGTGCAATTAGGATTAAATGTATTGTTTATTTTTCTTTATTTACGATTTCAGGGATTTTTTTTATCCATTTTCTCGCCAGTCAATTTTTTCAAAATGTTCTTTTAAATCGTGGTTGTCAAAAAGTCGCCAAAATACCGACTTTTGGTAAGATTTTAGAAAATTCGCCAAGGGTGACCATACAGTAAATTTTTACCGGTTCAGTTTTGAAAAACCACAAATATTTTTTAGTGTAACATTTTGGAATATTTTTTTTTTTTACTGCCATTCAAAAAGTGTCATTTCTCAAGATAAGGAATAAGATATTTGGTTTTAAAGTGACAAAAAAATGCTTTAGAATAAAATTGATATTAAATTACAAACATAAAATATACAAAAAAAATCACGAACAGTGTTTTAAAAATATGTACATAAAAAAAAAGTTAAAAAATCGGAAATTAAAGCACAAAAATATTTTTTAAAAAACCAATAATGAGTGTCATATATTTTTCTTTTAAATAACGTTTGTTAAAATTAAGTTTTTTAAATAAAATAATCATGTATAATATTAAAAGAAACTAAGAGAAACTATCAAAACTCTAAAACTGGTTCGCGGAACTCTCGCTTTCAGTAGTACGCGGAAGGAATAAAAAATTAAACCAATCTCTCCATATGATCTACTTTTTCGGTTCGACCTATATATCGAAATTAGGGCAAGGTCGATCCGAATTATGACAACGTAGAGATGTTATTTAACCATTGTTTATTATTTTTAAAAAATAAAATTTTGACATAATACAGGATACACGACATTGTGATATAATACACATACCCAAACAAGGAATTCGTAAAAACAAATACTGATAAACGGCACTGAACTTCAAGGAAGTTGATAAGAAGTTTCGTTATGACTCATTGTGTTTAGTTAGTGAGCACATCTTTTTTTCGTAATATAAAATAAATATATATC
This sequence comes from Oedothorax gibbosus, assembly GCA_019343175.1. Classification (NCBI taxonomy): domain Eukaryota; kingdom Metazoa; phylum Arthropoda; class Arachnida; order Araneae; family Linyphiidae; genus Oedothorax; species Oedothorax gibbosus. The sequence goes on along the minus strand of CM033280.1, from coordinate 4,867,663 downwards.
AAACAAATACAAATTTTATTTATTTTAAAAATTACGTAATCATCAATATGTTTCTTAGGCTTACTTGTCCATCAACATCAATCGCATCATCCGATTCTTCGTAAACGTCTGACTCGTGAAGTTCCAAGTCAAAAACATCCGTCATTTTAATTCTGTTAAATTTACTGCACTTGTGGTTGAGATTCTTTACATTTAAATTTCGATAAAACTATATTTATAAAGAAATTTCGACGAATCTACTAAAAATTACACGAAAAAGTGCGAAAACAAATATCCACAAAGCACACAGTTTAGTTGTTGGCATCTGAGTCAGATTGCATAACATTTCTGAAATATTTATCCGGTAGCAGGTAGCTGTACAAATAATTTATGACACTAACCTTCAAAGATATCTAATAATGCTAAAATATGATAATAAGAATAAAAATGTATGTAAGTTATGTCTAGTTTTAAAATTGTACTTGTTCAGTGCTATATTTTGACGAAAACCTAAGCCCTCAATTGTGTTATGTCAATGAACCCAAACATTGGAATATCTCTAAAGTTTTTATTAAAGCCACATTCTAGAAATTTTAGTAGTCTTTCTGCTTCGAAACCACTTTTTAATGTAAAATTATGCTTTTAGATCCATACATTATTTGTTTTGCTGCTATATATTATAAAATATATATATATTGTAAAACAGTGTTCCACTTTTTAAACTTCTGCAATGAATAATGTTAAGGAAATTCTGGTTTTGTAATAGAAAATCGCACTCTTAGCTACCTTTAAACTCTTTTTACGTAAAACGAAGGAGTGGTCCGCAAAAACACATGAATCTGAATCATTACCTCACTTGTCTTCAGGGGGTTTTATACGGTTTTTTTTTCGGAAAAATAATTTGTAAGCATTACTTTTTAATTTTTACATTCCACATTACTCCATTTTACTACATAAATGAAATGCGGTAGAATATGAATGTCTTCAAATATCAAAAACTAGAATAAATGTTCTCTTTATCAATGTTTGCAATTATCAGTGATCTGTAGAGAATTGCTTTGAATTCTGATCTGAGGAGTGGCATTTAATGTGGCTACTTACAAACCTACTAATGAGGGATCAGACAACTGCTTACTTTAATGTTAAAAGCACTTCCTGGGGTACTGCTTTTATTATACCAAGAGGAGTGGAGAAGAGGAGGTTTCCATATTTTATTTGCTCGATTGTTTGGAGTCTTGGAGAACATCTCACCAAATATCAATAAGTTATTTGGTAAATGGTATTTGAAAATCAAGGGTCCCTACTTGGCTAATAGATCAGTTTATTTCATAGCTATTGAGACTAATGTGGGAAAGGGTCTATCAAAAGTAGATCTCGTGATGCCTTGAAAGCACCTTGAGAGTATTTATAAAGCAGTTTTATCACCTACTCTTGTCCAATGACAGAAATGATGGATGGCAATACACAGCTCTTAGATAGTATCACGTCTGCGGATGACATTACATATGTAATAATTTTAAACGGCACAATAATTCAATTTTGTCTGTTTCTAAAACATATGACACTGCCACAAGAATCATTTTTGCTACCAACAATATCGAGTAGGATAGCAATCTCTGGAAATTTGGTTAATGACCTCAAGAGCAGGTTAGGGCATCTAAAGGGAGAGAATGCAGAGCAGTCAAGTAAAAACTTTTTTGAATGGCCCCCAATTTGATGAGTGAAGTGCAAAGACTATTTCACTTTTATTTCGAAAAACCACCAATATATTAGTTGATGTAGAATTTTTTTCATCATTATAAAAATAGTTGCTAACATGTCATTTTGTGACAATTTCAATACCTCATCACAAATTATATTTCATCGGTTGAATTTTTTTTTAATAATAAGATATTTACTAATTAAGTTTTGATACTTTGATGGAACAATCCTTAAAAGTAGTAAAGCATACTGGAATCAGAGGTTTCACCAATTGACAAGTATCATAGATACTTGTTACATCTCACGAAAATTTGAAAAACAGTGTGAAAAAAAAATTCAACCTGATCAAACAGTGCAATATAAAAAAAAAAGAACAGGTCTTTGCATTATGCACGAAAGAAATACAAATATTATTCTATTTTATTACCTGAAACAAAATTTATCCTTGGTAAAGAAAAACACTACTACTATATTAGAGATATTGTTGGCTGCTGAAATAATTCTACCTACTAAAGATTTCGACATTTTAGTTATGAAAGGTTGGAATATAAAAATTAGATTTTAGATTGTATGGGGTGTCAAGCATACCAGCTAGTATATAATGGAGTATATATGGGTAATAACTAGCGTATGTTTAGTAAGAGGTATGCCTGACATACCCCTATACACATCCTAAATTTTGCTGAAAATAAAACATGATTAAATACATTTAACAAAGCTTTATTTGACTAAAAAACATATATAATTAAAATAATCAATAATATGTCACATGTAAATTGGTAAACTATACATTTTTGGTTACAGAAACTTCCCATAGGTTCACGGTACCATCATCGCTAGCAGAGGCTAGTAGACCGGAACTTTAGGATTCCAGTCAACGGAATTAACATCTTGTTCATGTCCGTCCTTCTCAGTGGTGATGAGTTCATGTGTTCGCGAATATGGATTTGATCTGGCATCTCTCTAAACACCCTCACGTAATTGTCGCCAGACCCAGTTGCGATCAAATCGAGGTTCGGCCACCAGGACACATCGAAAACGGCTCTTTCATATTGGCCACACAGAGTGCAGACGCATTTCCAAGTGGGATCGTTGTCGACCGTCGGTACACCTTCGGGGTTACCAGGTAGGTACTCGCGCCACATCTTGACCGACTTATCATCGCTACAAGTTGCCAACTTATCACCGACGCTGTTGAAAGTGGCTCCCCATACAGTCGACTCATGGGACTGTAAGGTATTGAATACAACTCAGTCGTCACTCTCTTCCTTCTAGAACCTCACAGTATCGTCGTAGCTTGTGGATATGAGGATATCTTTCAATGGGTGCCAGAGAACCCTCTTAACATCCTGCGAATCAGTGTTGAGGATACTGGCACACTCATATTCATTATCCTCCTCGACCTCTCACACCCAGACACTTATCTCAGCTTTATAAAAGATACACATGACATACTCCTATACACAGCCTAGATTATATTGGATAATAAGACATGATAAAATGCATCATGAAAGACCTATTAAAGAAGCTTTATTTGATCAAAAAATATATATTTAAAATAATCAATAATACATGGCTTGTAAATTGGTACACTATACATTTTTGGTAACAGAAACTTCCCATAGCTTTACAGAACCATCATCGCTAGCAGAGGCTAGTAGACCGGGAACTTTAGGATTCCAGTCCACAGAATTAACATCTTGTTCATGTCCATCCTTCTCAGTGGCAATGAGTTCATAAGTCGGAGAATGTGGATCCGAATCTGGCATCTCTCTAAAAACCCTCACGCAATTATCACCAGACCCAGTTACGATCACATCGAGGTTCGGACACCAGGATACGTCGAAAACGGCTCTTTCATGCTGGCCAGATAAGGTGCAGACACATTTCCAAGCGGGGTCGTTGTCAACCGTTGGTACGCCTTCAGGGTTACCAGGTAGGTACTCACGCCAAATCTTGACCGACTTATCATCACTACAAGTCGCTAACTTATCACCGACGCTGTTAAAAGCTGCCCCCCATACAGTCGACTCATGCGACTGTAAGGTATTGAATACGACCCAGTCGTCACTCTCTTCTTTATAGAACCTCACTGTATCATCGTAGCTTGTGGATATGAGGATATCCTTCAATGGGTGCCATAAGACGCTCTTAACATCCTGAGAATGACTGTTGAGGACGCTAGCACACTCGTATTCGTTATCCTCCTCAACTTCCCACACCCACACCGACTTATCTCGGCTACAGGTCGCCAGGAACTGACCTGAGGGGGACCAGGCCACGCTCTTGACCTCATTTTCGTGACCTTCCAAGGTTGCCACACACTCGAATTGACCTCCACGCTTGTCCCACACGCAGGTCGTGCCATCGAAGCTGGCAGAGGCCAGGAATGACCCGCAGGGGGACCAGGCAACACTGCGGATGGTCCTGTGGTGAGCGTCCGTGAGAATCGCCAAGGAGTCCCAGGAGTTTTCTCCCGTTCTGCCCCAGATTCGGATAGTTTTGTCACCGCCGCAGCTCGCCAAGAGGGTGCCGGTCGGGTTCCAGGCGACGCACCAGACTCGCTCCTTGTGGCCGGTCAGGTCAGCGACTTTGCGAAACGACATATTAACTCTTAATATCTTTCCTTAGAGTTCAAAGATATTTTATTTCCTAAAAAATATACTTTTACTTTATCTATAAGGAAACCAATTCTCAAGCACGTTGTTTACATTTTTCAAAGGTTGAGGCAGGTTTAGATGTTTTTGTTCTGTTTTCTTTCTACAGTTTAGAAAAGAAATAAATAGTTCTGTGATTTTGGGAACAATTTAACACTAAAACAAAAAATTAAAACAAATTTAGGCTAAAAATTCTCATTTTTCTTATCTTACCCTTTTAAGAAGGTTTTCTGTTCGTGATTCGACAAATACTAAATGTGTGGTAGTTGTGTTAAAGTTTAATCAAAAGGAGGCAGTTACAATTTTTGTTGTTGCAAGCTTGTTTTAGTTTCGTATTTCGTATTGATATTTCTTTATTTTGGCTTCCCGGTGGCCGAGAGTTGTAAGCGACGAGCCTCTCATCGAGAAGGTTTTTGGTTCTGTCTTTGTCCTAGCCACGCTATAGACGTATTCATGCTGGTGGAAAAAAAATCCTCTAAATATCACCGGGGTGCCCGAGTATGATATACGTGCTCCTTAAATCTGTGGAGTCGAAAGTTCCGACGGCGTTAGCGCACGAAGTTCCGTTGGTTGCCCGCTCAGGTGTTGACCTCGTCACTTGACCAGGGTTCTAAATTTCGAGGCGTAATTGGCTGTGTTAAAGCTCCTAAAAGGAGGCTAAAAATAGGCAGCCGGAAAAGATTGCATTACATTACATTATTTTTATATAGGAAATAAAATATGCATATAATGAGTAACCTCGATAATTATCTTTATTCGAACTAATAAAACTAAATTCTTAAAGTCTCTTTTCAATAAAACACGCGTTATACGTTCAGCTCAGATTAGCAGTTGGTAAAAAAACTTTAAAACTGGATATTATTTTAGAAATTGACTTGTAATAAGACTTTTCCTCTGTCCAAAGTGACAGAAGCACCTTCTGTGACCAATCACATGATTATTGTAAGAGACATAACGATAACTTATTATCTAAGAACTCGTCTGACGTCTACTCTGATAGGGCGCCACCTCCTCAATATAGGTACGTCGCTGGAGGAGAGGGGCATTTTCCCCCAGGCAGCCTGCACCCATGGTACGTGATGACTGCCCACAGATTTATAGAGCACGTTCTCCGCATGTACTCAGGACAACACAAATATCGATGCCTTATCCGTGATTTGAACCAGGGCTTACTCGCTTGACAAGCAAGAGTCGAAACCACAATACTGTCTGGGTGACGTTAACTTATGTTTAACCCTCAAATGCACGACTTTGAGAAATGAATAGGCCTTCCTACAATAATTCACATAAAAAAAAGCTCTTGAAGTCTAATCTTTTTAAAACTTAAACTGAACTAGCATAATAAAAAAACAACATGATTAAAAAAAAACTCGTAAAATTATCCCGTTAAATATGTCATGCAAGTAAGGGTTAATTATTGAAGTCCTTCGTAATCAAGTTTTTTAGATTACACCTGTCTATGCAGTATTTCCAAGAAATTCACCCCAATGGTATTAACGTCTCTCAATAACGGCAATTTGGAGGATTTTTTCCAATCTGTGCCCTGAAAATTGCTGGTTAAAGAAGTGTTCAGGCTCTCGGCTAATCCCGCACGAGAACCGGATCAGAGATTAAACCGCCCTTAATCGTGGCTGGTGAATACGACCGTTAATGATGTCTCATTGAAGTTATTTCTTTTGTTTTAGGAAACCCTCATGAATAGTTACCGAATTAAATAACACAAGAATTTTAAACAAAGTGAATTTATTTCAATAACTGTAAAATATTAGGTCCCGTCAGTTTTCTTACAGTAACATCCAACTGGTTTCTTATTTCTTTGAACAAAAACATTTAAATAAAAAAAAAATTTATAGATGACTATGATCAAAAAGCATTACAATATAATTACAAAACATTTGCATTTTGATAAGAGAAATTTTAACAGCAACATACGTTTTAGAAACCTTTAAACAAATATATTGTGTTCATGATTAAAACATTCAGTTGATAAGGCAACTATGTAACTTTATACAATAACAAAAGCCACATATACCGATTAGTTTTATGTGCATTTTATAATACGTCTTTAAACAGAATAGATAGTATTCAACAGTCAAAATTCAGTTTATTATGATTAGTTTGTGTCTTGACACGACATCAAATGCAACAAAACCTGGCGACTTGGCAGAGTCAGCCAAACTATTGCATATATTACTTGGCGCCCTTGGCGGTCGCCAAGTTTTGTTGCATTTGATGCCATAGTCAGGACACAGCCTAAAGATGATTTAATCCTGGTTTGGTTTGTTTTATGTCACACTAAAGTTAGACAATAACGATTAAGAATTGACCTAATCCTAGATTAAGATTAGTTTTGAGTTTCATCTAGATGGCTTGAGGTATTTACTTTTCTTTTCGAATAGCAATTCAAGGACCTTTTTATTGTTATATGGATTTTTAAGAGATGGAAGAAATTAATAAAAAGAAAACGATAGGGACACATTTTGATATTAATCATTAATAACTCATATTTTTAAATGATTGTCATAATTACAATAAAGTGTGAAAAATGAATTATAAAAATAAAAGCATTACAACTTTGTTACGGTAGATTATCAGCAAAGCAGTATTTTAAAAATTAAACTGGTTGTATAAATGTTGAGTATTCTAATTATCTAAAGAAAAAATCAATATTCTTATTAATTGAAGTTAGTAAATGAGAATTCAATGAATTTATAATGTTCAATTAAATCTTAATATTGGCGATAGTTTTTCATACATATATTTCCATTATTTGCACTAGCTATCTAACCTAATTGGGGTAATACGAAATAAAAGAAAAACAAACAATGATTATATATAGTCCTCGCAGTTCACTAAATAAAAAGCATTCAAATATGTTTATGACACTAAATAATTTTGATTTCTATCACTAATTGATTGCCACAAAAAATTATTCATTTTTTTTATGTATCTAGATTTAGTTGTGTGCAATTAGCCACTTGAGCAAACAATTCCAACTATAGAATAAATGACATATAGCACACAAGTTAAACACAACTAAAAACTTAGCTAACAAACTGAAATTCTAGAATATAAATGATATGCAATACTCTAAAGAAAAAAAAATAAAACAAATAGTGATACAACTTACCTTGACTAAAAACTAACAAAAATTACTTAAGAAAAAAACTTAAATACAACCAACAGGGTTCGATCTACTCCTTTCTATCCATGAAACTAAAAGGAACAAACTTTCAAAAGTATGGTTCTATTTTAGAACTTTCAAAATCCTACAAATGGCTGTTTCTAGAGATTTCAAAGGATGATACGAACCCTGCATGTACGGACTATTTTTGGCAGTTATGCAAGTGCACATTTCAATTGAAAGTTCCCATTCAGATCCAAAATAATCTGAGCCATAGAAAAAAATGACTTATTTCTTGCTCTGGTTAAGTATGAAATTATAATACATATGGAAGTATTTGAAAATCCTAAGTGTACCACCATGAAAACATTGTGATGAAACTATCTACAAAAACAAATTGACTATCATTTCAGGCTCATACAAATAATTTCTAATTAAAAACACAACTCGTACAAGTATTGGCAAAAATATACTACTTAGAATGACAAATATTCATCGAAGAATCGACTCTTAAACAAATTCAATCTCCAAATCCCTTAGTCAAATCCTCCAAATACCTTTCAAAATCATATTGAGTATTGTATAACAAAGAAATTTATAAATGCAGCTATACAGTTTTAGAAAATTCAGTTAACTGTTTATATTTTGATTCATTGATACATTCTTAATAAACAAATCTAAGTATAGTGTATATTTCTAAAACAGATTTTCATAGTCAAATGAAGCTTTACACAAACAATCAAAACTTAATATTTGAAACTTCACACAAAAACTTACAAATTTTAATTTAATAAATCAAACACAAAAGATTATTAATACTAATTGAATTAAAAAGATCTTGTTAAATTTATTTACTCCATTCTAAAACTGTGGCATAAAACAGGATATCTATATTATTGATTGACTACAAACAACTTATGTTCAAAAAGAGATTTCCAGAAGCATTAAGATAACTTTAAGTAGAAGCTTAGCTAAGTTTTAATGGCAGTTTCAAGCTAAATGTGATTTTGTTACTTTGAATAGACAAATTATGTTCATTTTGCTGAACCTAAGCATAGAAAAGTGTGTAGTTCTGAAACAGTGGAAATTTTCTTCTTGAAAATAAGTTGCATGAATTTTCTAACTGATCAAATAAAAAAAAGTTAAACGCCACAGATGTCTAGAAACATTGTTTAAATTTCAGTTTATTAGAGGAAAAAAGCCTCCTAGCTGTCAACAGCTTAATTGTTTAAAAAACTGGAAAAAAGTATGTCTTTTTGTGATCACAATGCTGTTTTCGTTTGTCAAAAGCTTGCCTAAAATACTACATTCAATCCTTTTATACACAGAGCAAGTAGTGATGGCAAACAAGCATTTTTTATAGATCAACTTATGGTTTATAGAATGTTATAATTAGGTATATTCCATTAAAACAAGGTAATGAGCATTTGTGTCTTTATCTCATGCAACATTACAAAACTTCTTAGTAAAAAATGTCTCCAGGTCTTGAAGAGTATTAAGAGTTTTAAGTAAAAAAGAAAAAATATGCTATGAGCGTTAAAAAAATTGATTAAGTTAACGAATAACTATAGCGTATTGAGGGGTATAAATAAAAAACAAGGATTGAAATATAAGATTTAATTGATTTGAGAAGATAAATTACTATTAAACCCTAGAAATTTCAACATTTTCAATCAAGGAAAGAAGTTAAACCAGCTTTGGACAAAACCTTAGACACCTAAAACACAATTATCGGTTAAGTTACCAACCATTTAAGTTTTCTTTTAAGCAAGAAAAATAATTTTAATAATTTAAGATACTATTAGATTTAGTTTCCCAAAGTGAATGCATGCCAGTTCAGTTTCCATCAATACCAGCCCTGCCTATAAACAACAGTCTAAAGTCTCCTAGTCTTTCGATGTCCTTGGAAAACAAATCTAAGTCCTTTGCTTCATTAGTCTAGGTAGGAAAATTAACTGGAAGAGTTTGAGCTAGTTTCAGCCACACTGTCATGTCCGTTCGTCTCTTCTATTTGCTCCTTCGGAGAGGCAGGAGAAGAATCAGAGTCTAAGGACAGTTGTTTGCGTTCGTATTCGGTTTTGAAATTGTCAATGTCTTGTTGGCTGTGAAGAGAAAATATATATCTATAAGTATTTTCTTATTGATTTAAGGTGTACGTATACACTTGAACTTTTTCCTTCTAATATTTCGCTTACAAATCCAATTTTTTTTTAATATTTGATATAATTCATAAGTGTATGAGGGTACGCGTAAAAATATTTTTTTTAAATTAAAATGTTAATTAGCATTTTATGCATTAATTAGCATGTTTTTTAAACACTCATAACTCAAGAACTAATTAACGTAGACCTCTAGAATTACCATGCAAATTAATCACCAATTCATTCTGAAGGGCGTGAACCTCAAACCAAGTTTGTCGCTCTTTTAGTTTTTTATTTATAATTTTTATAATAAGAAACATCCATTTTTTTAGAAAAAAAATAACTTTGACATGCAATATAAATATAAAATTAATTTAACAACCAAATCTTTATTGAGGTTCACGCCCTCCCCCAACTTATTCGACAAATAAACAAACAATTCGTTTGACAAAATGTTAATTTTAACTTTAGTTATCACTGGTTTAGCAAAGTAACACATGAGAAAAATGAAGTTTTGAGAAAATTAAGTTTAAAGGTTATAAAAGTTAACTAACTTTCATGATTTGGAAGATTAGAAAAACCTCTGTAAATTTTTATTAGAGTGGAGTATCAGTACAAACTTTACATCATTTTAAAGAGGAAGAATTGGAAATTCTAATGAACTTAAAAACAAAAAATGCCTAATTTGGTTATTTTTGTCATTTTCTAGTGTGTATGTATACCTTAAGTATTATTTATTCTGTTTATTGTTTCAATTGTAAAAAAATTAGGATTAATTTTTTAATGTACAGCAAATATTTGATAGAATTTTTTTACAATTTAAGTCTGCCTGAGCCTTATGGCCCATGAGGCTCACATGCATCTGTTGCCTTTGGTAATGGAGGTGCTAATACTAAAAGACTTAACTCTCAGCGCAGCAACCCATAAGTGGGCCAAAGGCCTGCTGTGCCCATTTCAACTCTCATACCAAGGGATCTGGGGTGCATATGTTCCGGTTAGGTTAGGTTAGTTTCAATTATTGTCGCACTAGAGCTACACGAGGGCTATTGGCGCCGGGCGTCGTAATTTAGTTCCACAGTCAGGTGACGAGCCAACACCCGACTGGGCCCTCAACGCAACCGTTAAGGGCGACATCGTATGCAGCGTTGGGACTTTGGAGCATATTTAACATGTACTTCCTCTACACGGGGTATTATTTGTCGGACATTTTTGGCTTCACGGGGCGTTTATTGGTCGGCAGTTATTTTGCCGATGCCCGGACCCGAACCTGGGATCTTCTGCATGCAAGGCGAATGCCTAACCGACTGGGCACCCCGGCCCCCGTGTTCCTGTTAGGAGGTTAACCTCTCACGAAACCCAAAGTGCTAATATTACAAGTAAAATTTTTAAGCTGCCAATTAAAAATGTTATGCCATAAATTTGTCACATTGAATTCTGCCTTACATTATCAAGTTATTTCTGCATTAATGTTATGGATTATCCAAGAATAAAACAAAAATGAAGGTATGCGATAACTTCGGCAGATGTTTTAAAATAATGGCATCACAAAGTAGAATTGATTGAAATTGCTCTGCTTTGCTTGCTTTTTGACAACTCTTTTGTATCCAATAAATTATTGTTTTAGTAAATTTTACTTTTTATAATAAAAAAAACCATTGGATTCTTTAAAACTTACCTAATTTGTACAAATAAGATGCCATTGATAATGTTCAACATATCTAAGACACTGCTTAAAGATGGCGGCTGAATCTGGAAGCACAAGTAGTTTTAAGTAGTTGTTCTTCATTACAATACATGATGTTAAGTTAATTCTGAGCCTTTAGAAGTTTAAAAGAACTTGAATGAACAAGTTCATGAAAATTTTTTTTAGATTTAACCCATTTACAAGAATTGGCAAAAAAAATTTGCCATGTGAGAGCTTTCTGTTTAAATTAATCAAAATAAACAAAATATAAGAAAAATGAAGAAAACAGTCCTGAAAAAATTATGGAGGATAATTTAAGTTACATGAAAAACAAATGAAAAAAAAAATAGTGTTTCGATTCGTAATTGTAGATGTTAATGGTAATAAAAAAGTTGTTGTTAATGGGTTAATAAATAAGTATCTCAAAATATATTTTAAAACACTTTCTGGACTGAGGCATAAGTTGACTAAGTAAAACAGCTTCAAATGACCAAGATGTTATTGAATTTTTTTTATTATAAATAGAACAAATAAATAAAAACCTATTATACAGAAATGCTTTTCTAAAGTTGAGTTGGAGTGATATATTTCAGGTTCCTTAAATAGTATTGCGTAAAACAATACTTCTGTATTTATAAACTACTGTTCTCCCAGGTAACAAGACAAAGTAAAAATATATATATGTAAAATAAGTCGACAGGGAAACTTCGGAGTAATTAAAGATTTTTTATTTAACAGCTAGTCATCAGAATAAGGTTGATTTGTCGACTGCAGTCGATAAGAGTGACCAAATGCTCATAAAAATGGCGAAAAATCTTGAGCCCTCCTCCACTGAGTTATGAGAAAGTTTGAAAAGGTCAACTTTAAAATGTGATGATTAAACAGTTTCTGTGGGAACGATTGATCTAGGCGACTGTTTGTGGCCGACAGGGTGTGGTTGGGATATTAAAGCACTAAGTGATATTAAAGATATATGAAAAAGGTAATTTTAGTTATTAAGTTTAATAGGGTTAAAAATATAAGAGATAAAGGAGAGAGAGGGTTAAGTTATAATATATCTTATATCAACTGACTCGGGCATGAAAGTGCAAGCTAATAAAAAATGCTGAACTCTTAATTGAAAATTTATTGCATTATCAGCGTCACAGCATGCAAGATAATTAAAAGTTATTTATATTAGTTCAGTTAAATGCACATGAAGGAAAATGCACAGATCACAGAAACAGCCAAAATGAGATTAACAAAGGCGGAAAACTTTTAGGCCTGCTGATTACACCTCAATATGTGAGCTGGCGCTAGTCCATTGTAGAAAAAAAAAAGTTCATGACTTGGAAAATTACTACTACCTGAATGGGGGGCAGTATGGCACTGGAATTTCCCTTATAAATCTCGTTCATCTTCTTTTGAAGTACCACAGCCTGCTGCGTCAGATGCCGCAAACACTCAGAGCTTTCTTTGGTTTTGTCATGAAGCTCTCCAAGCTAAATTAACAATTTATTTAGTGTGAAGTTTTTAATAATGATACTTATTTGTGGAATATATAATAAGCTGCTGCAATTAAAACTAAAATATTACTTAAATTTAACTATATTTGAATTATAAACACTTTTTAACGTTGCAAACAAATGATTCATTAAATTAGAATCTGATAATAAAAATGTGTCCAAACACGAAAATGAACTTCGATGGTGCATTTTAATTTTGAAATTAACTTGGTATTATCTTTCCAGCAATGGACAGATTGTAAAATTTAACATGATCCATATTTCTTAAGATTCTAAGGAATTTCATTACATTATCAAGAATATTTTTAAAGCACTTTCTATATTTTCTCATGAATGGGTGGAATATCTCATGAATGGTGGAATATTTATCTGGATAAAAAAAAAATGTCTATTTTAAAAATTAAAGAATTTCTGATTTAAAAAAATTTGATTTTGATAAACATTATAACATAAATTTGATAAACATTAAATCTCAACATACCGTTTGTTTGTAAATGCCATAAGTTTCCTTTTCGTTCTGTAAAGCACCACGGAATTCCCCCATACACGACTGAGTTCTGGCAACTAGATGATAGCTAACAGCCACTTTCAAATTTTTACTACCATAATAACTACAAAAGAAAAAAAATACACATCCATTCAGAAGAATTAAATATCTATAATTAAGTTTCAAAAATATTTTTAACTTCAAAATGTGTAAAAACTTGTATATGAACATAACCAAATACATAAACTTATATATTTTGAACTGTACACTTTAAGCATCTAAGTGATATTCAAAAGGGCAAAGAAAATATTTTTCAATAGGCACTAGAAACACTTAAATTATTTTAATTACAATACTTTTTAAAAACAATTTTCATATTTAAGTAATAAACAATTTAAAAGGAGAAATCGAACCTTTGAAATTTAAAAAAAAACATGAAACCTGGCAAATATCATGAGCTGCTAGAAAAACAATGAGGCCCCGTGGCGCAGTGGTAATGCTTTGCATTGCTGTGCCACAGGCCCGAGGTTCGAATCGCGGATTGGGCGAGGTTGACCCATCCTTGCATCCCTTAAATGGGTCGATAAAATGGGTACCAAGCATGCTTGGGAACTAAACACTGGGGGTTCCGCGTGAGGCTGACCACCTTACCGGACATATGCCTAGCACCCCAGAACCCTATGTCACGAAAGCTGAAATGGGCTCGGCAGGCCTTGGCCCACTAACGGGCTGTTGCGCCAAGGAGTATAGTTTAGAAAAACATTTCTCAGTGTGTTAATCAAACTTTTTAACTATAAAAAATTGGGATTAAGGCAGGTTAAAGGTTACTTACAGTAATTAGCATAAGTTGAAAAAATATCAAGACATTAGTGAACAGATAGAAATCGGAACTTACTTGATGTTTAACTTTAAGGCATTTTCCAGAAATCTTAAAGATAAATCATATTCACCAACAGCATGCAAAATAAGCCCTATATTACTCTGAAATGTAAAATAAAAATTCATCAAAAACAGTGTTAGACATCGGATAAAGAAATTCAGGAGCAATGTTTGCAACTAACTTAAAGAACTAAGGAGCAAATTCACATTTCCGAAAAAAAAAATGTATATTTATCCTCAATGGCTAACAGGACAATTTGAAGATCGCTCCGCTAATAGAAACACCAGAGTTTCGCGATCCAGAAAAGTTTTGCAGTTTAACAGGGACTTTCAGTCCCATAGAGCTAATGCATTAGTTTTTAAATCACAACTTTTGCAAAAGAATTGTTTTGCCATGTTATCCCATTTTCACCCCAGGTATGGGAATCATCATAACATCAATTTAAAACAAAATTGAAAATAAAATCTGGTTATTTAATTATTAATTGATAAAGTTTTAAAATAGTGTCGCCATCTGCTGTATATTTTTGGCATTTAAAAACTTCAAAAATATATAATTAAATAACTAGATAGCATTTTTGTTTCAAATTTGTGTCATTTCGATGTTATTGTGATTCCCATATCTGGAGAAAAAGAACTAACATGGCAAGGCAATACTTCTGCGGAAGGTGCGATTGCAAAACTAATACAATAGCTCTATGAGACTGACAGTCTCTCTGTATTTTTATTTTTAGGATAGCTGGAGTAAATTTTAAATGTAGCAATTTAGGATCGCAGCAGTTTCTAGATATTATGGGCGCATGATTTTCTAAATTTTTAGATCGCCACATTCATGGTATTTTACGATCGTGGTCGTTTTTTAATTTATAGCTTGCCAAAGTTTCACAATTTAGAGATCGACAAAGTCTATCAGCATATAGATCAACAAAGTTTCATAATATATAGACAGCAGTTGTGCAATTTTAAGACTGCCGAATTTTTGCGATTTTAGGATCCCAGTTTAGGCAGTTCACAAATTTTTCACAGAAAGTTTGATAAATTTAGGATTGGTGAATAGTTGAATTCAAGACGATTATTTTGTGCGAAATCGATGGAAACCACAATAAAAGAAATTGACCATACGAAAAACTAGTAGCCATAACTCCGACTAAATTTATTTTTTTTGTCCCATTATTGTAGGATTCAGTCACATTTTGCGACTAGCGACCATGAGTTTCGAACCCTGATCAAAAACAAAGATTAGGTACTTTTTAAAAATCACTTGATTTATTAAAAAAATGATTAAAATTTAAAAAAATATTTTCGAAAACTTATTCAAGCAAGACTTACATCTAATACAGCCATTTCTGGATGATTTTCTCCACAAATGAGAAGGGTTAAATACCTGGCTCGATACAACAGTTTCAGAGCTGTGGTTATTTGGGAATTTGCAAAGCAGTATAAGGCTAGATGGGTCTGAAAGCAAAAACGTGCAAGCACTAACAGTTACAAAAATGTCTTAATAAATATCTAAATAGTAATTTTATAAAAATGTGAAACATTTTTAAGGGATTAATACAACAAAAATAATTCAAACAAAATACAGAAACAACAAAAGCAGAAGCAAGACAATTTTGTTTTATACAAGACACAACAGACACTTTATACTTACATTGACCTTTATTTTATGTAGTTTTGAATGTTTCGTATTTTATTAAAATCAAATAGTATATATTTAATTTGTATTTGCATAAAAAGCAATGTCATAAAATAATGTACACTTACATATTCAGATATGGTGTATGCATGATCAAAGCCATTAACCCTCTCACTCATTAGAACAGCTTTCTGTTGAAATGCCATAGCCTATAAATAAAACATTTCATTAATACACAGTAAATTTTAACATTTCAACAAGATATTACAGGGTTTCTGCTAAAATTAACAAACCCAAATTCATGACTTTTCATGACTAAGTTAACAGTTTTTCATGACTCCATAAATCGCATCTCAAATAAAAAAAAAATTAGAATTAAGACAACTCGAAAGTTGACCACAAACATAGTAAACTACTTATTATGTTTGTGTGGACAATTTTCACATTGGCTTAATTTAATGTGCAAGTGCACAAATTTATTTTAAAAATAAATTACACCATAAAATGATTTCAAAATGTAATGCTATTTATAAAGTGAAAAAATATTTCTTCGTTAATGTAAACCTATTGCAGAAGTAATGCTTCAATGTATTAAAGTTCTCTTTGATTAATTATTCCAGGGCTTTTTTTGTTCTCTAATATGTGTGCCTTTTATTGCCCTTGCATTTCTTTTAATAACAGGTTACACTTGCATTAAAAAAAAGGTCACAAAACACTCTAGTTAAACCAAAATTACAAAAAAGCCTATCAAAAAAATTGTTGATACAAATTTATTAATTTTTTTAATAATAGGTAAACATTAAGGCTATAGCTCTAAAATCCCCTCTACCACCGGAAATTTCACCGATCTACGCAATAGCTCGATGACGTCACCGTTATTAAGAACTAATATTTGCATAAGAGGAAATATAATTTAACTTATAATATTGCTAAGAAAACCCATACATATACTTCGAGTTTCATGACTTTGGGTGTTTTTTTGCTCAAATTCATGACTTTGATAGCTTTTTGCTCAAATTCACGACAAAATTTATCCTATGTCCAAATTCATGACTTTTCATATGCGCGGAAACCCTGTATATAACTGAAAATTGAATAAAGCAATTTTTCCCATACAAATGAAATTTTAATTATAATCAAATGCTGCAATTTTTTTTAGTTTCTAGAAAAGCAATAAAAGAATTTGGATATTTTTTTAGGAGAAAAATGTTAGAATTTTTACCACAAGATTAATAAAAATGATTTGAAGGATTTGGTTGCAAAACTCACTATTCTCCAAAGCATAACTAAAATATCTGGCCCGTTCATTGGGGACTTAGCCGAATTTAAATTACCATTATGAAAAGTATCTAATACTTTGAAGCCTTCCCAAACTACATGAGACGTCGATTTAATACTGCCATATTTAAATAATTTTTTTTATAGTAAATGGTTTTAATACTATTAAGTATACCTGAATTATATGAAGTTTAACAATAAAAAAAAAACAAGCAACACTCAGTTCCCGCATTACGGCCTAGGCCTACAAGGCCCGGGCCTCAGTCAGGAAAGGGGGCCCTTAAAAAGAGAGTCGCCAAAAAATCGCCTAAAAAAATTTGAAAATCGCCTGTAAAGAATTACTTAAGATTTAACATAGGAGAGAACAGGCTCAACCCACTCTCAGTAATGTACATAGAGTCAGAAATAATGCAGTAAATTGACTATGATGACGTCATTCGTTCTTTTGCACAGAAGAAAGTTCACTGTGTTGCCGTGTGATTTTATAAATTTTATAGAATAACTATAGCAACATACTGTATTATTCTGATGTTTATTAAAGTCTATTAAAAATCATATGTTCTGTACTAGTGTATTTAATTTGCTAAATTTACAAAATAGCTTCAAGATGGTGGGGGGCCCCAAATGTCAAGTGCCTAGAGGGCCCCGAGTTTCTAAATCCGGCACTGCCAACACTTAAACAGATACACAAGTGCTTAGTTGTCAAAATAACTGCATAAATTTAAACAGATGAATACTTACTTCTGCATGATCCCCCATAATGTAATTCAACCTGGCTAACATGCGTAGACACTGGGAGATTTCTGGGTGCATTGCGCCATACACATTATTCAGCAGGTTCAAAGCCTCGGTGATGAGTTCATAACCCTCTTTCAAGAAGCCTTGTTGGATTTTGGTTTGTCCGGTAGTGTAGAAGTTGTAAGCATCGGTTGCCTGAAATAAAAAATAAAGTTTTTAACTTTCCTTCCAACAATGTTGAATACATGATAAGCACTAAAGATTCCTGGTGCAGGGCCTGTTCTAGGAAAATTCGGACTATAGGCACAACCTATTTTGGGGGCCCTTTTACGAAAAATGTGTGTGTTATGCATGATTTCCAGTAATGATGGTGCTATATAACCTATGTATCAAATTTTTGCTGCAATTTCATTGGCTTCCTTATTAACATCGATCAAAACAATCACGTTAGGTCAATTTCTCAGTCAAAATTGAGCAAAAAACAAAGTGGAGTATCAGAATTTTTTTTTAATTTGCTGATATTTTGGGGATTTACAGCATTTAGCATAATAGAAACTGAAGTTTAGGGGCCACTAAAATTTGGAGGCAATAGGCCCGGTCCTTGTGGAAGAACAGGACCTGCTGGTGCCTAATAGCCTACAGCTTGGGTTGTAGACATAAGTAAATAGACATCATATAAGTGTAGGCATTGTAATTGTAGCGTCTGTCACAATCAACATGTTGCTTTGGAAAAATTACTATAAATACACTATGGTTATACGTTAAAATTTCTGTGACATAATGCAAGTTACCTTAGGAAAGCAAGATAGATCACATAAAATTATTGTAAAATACCTAATTGTGAAATTAAAGTCTACAGTCTACATAACAAATCTTAACTGAACTGACATTTGGAATAAAATCTGAAAACCATTTCAAGCATTTTAAAGTTAATAGAATCATTTAGTTCTGTTTATTTTTAAAGTTTACAAGAAAAGGCAGGACCTGCAACTGTTAATTGCTTTAAGATTCTCATATTAAGTTTTCAGTCAGAGATAAAATCACACAGCTTGGTTAGCAAAATTACAAAAGAATAAGTATTAATAAAGCCTAACAGGATCTAGTTGTACAAATCATAGATGGCTGAACAAAACAAAGATACCAATAACTTTCTTCCTAGTCCTAAGAATGTTTAGAATCATTCTTTTTATCATACAAGAAAATAAAAATTAATATAACTTTTAAAAAGAATTCTATACCTTTCAATTTCGAAATACACTTACACGAGGATTGATGTGCTTGACTACAGGGAAAATATTCAATACATCATCTTCCGAGAAAATTGGTTTTGTCCTATGGTCGAAGTTGTACTCCTTCAGCAACAACTGAACTCCAGTCTTGATGCAGAAAGACCGCAGTATGGACGTTTTCTGCAGAGAAAAGTGTTCGACGACAGCGTCGATAGTATCACAGGACAGGTTCCACGCATAATAGGATGAGAGCTCGTTCTTCATGTTGGTCCAGAATGTCTTGGTTGAAAGCAAGGCCCATTCATTGTTATCTGCAATAATTTTTTGGATAAATTATTTTTTGTTGCAGAAACTGTTAATCTTTTGCAGGGCCGGATTTAAAGATTTGCCGCTTGTAGGCTGCGATTTGCCGCCCAGTCACAATATTCTCCAACTTTGGGGAAAGGTAGTTGGTTAGCTGCAAAATAGGGCGGTATGTGCTGTTTAAAATAGATACACATATTAGAATCATCTATGTACCTTTACATGCTAAATCGAAAGCGAAATAGGCGATTTTTAAAAAAACTGTTCGACTATTTTTGTTTCAACTTTGAAATCCGGGAGGGGGGGTGCACTTGCCCTTGCAGCGACCATGTTTGCTACGAAATATTAGTACTATATATACTTTTACGGTTTACGCATTAATGTAAATTATTTGTTTTCTTTCTTTAAAATATTCGTATCTTTATAATAATTTTTCTATGCTGAATGCTGCTTTAATTGGTCGTAAAATTTGCCGCACCAAAAAATTTGTCGCTCTAGGCTACAGCCTACTTAGCCTATTTAGAAATCCGGCCCTGATATTTTGTCTAACTTGAAATCTATGCACTAAACTCTGCCAAACTGACATATTGAATTGACCCTGGCACCAATATGTACTTTATGCCTAAAATTATCTTTATTTAATTTTTTTTTCAGATTCTTAAATGCTATGATTGAAGAACACAAGTGTAATACAAAAAATGTGATAACGTTTAAATAAAGCCTATATTCTGACTTGCAGTTTGATGTATATTTTGTAGCAGCGCTACATTTACGAGTCGGAGTATAGGCTTTACTTAAAACACCAAATTTCTTGTGTAGCACTTGTGTACTTAGCGTCAAAAAATCTTATACAATTTTATTTAAAGGTAATTGTGGACATGAATGTACATTACTGTTGACTTAACATATATATATATATATTTATACTTTTCATTGCTTTATTTCACAGCTATAATTTGTTTTGCCACCTTATGCTTTTTCAAAGCTTTATTTAAAATATTTGCACAGTTAAGGATAAAAAAAATTAGTCAATTTAGAGAAAAACTTTTTGTGACATAAAGTGAAGATGAAGAATGAATGCAATATACTACACAATAGTAAATGAATGCAATATTCAAGGTGGCAATTTTTAAAGGGGCCTTATAACAAACTAGCTTTATAAACCCGGCGTTGCACGGGTGTACCCTTAATAACGGTGATTTGTTTTTAGTACAGCAATGATGTAATGCCGAAGTGTCCATTAGTGACTTTTGGCGATCTTTAAAGTTTTGCAATTTAATTAATCAGTATTTAATCGAATTTAATGTAACTGTAATGTTTGCAATGTTTGGTGTGTAATTAAATTTAACGGTAATGTTTGCATTGTTTAGTGTGTAATTTAATTTAATTGTATCTATCGAGTTGCATGAAATGTGAATGTTGACCATATTCGGAGATTTTTGCTGCTCGGCCAACATAACACAAATCAAATCGCTACCGGATATTCTATCATAGCTGTTACACCATACAACACGATAGATGACTCATTTGTTTTAGAGCCTCTCTTAAAGTTGCCAATTTGTATTTTACAATAATAATTAAATAAAAAAACTTAGAAGTACAGATAACTTAGATGAAATGAGTCAAATTTACAATTACCTTCAAACCTCAAAGGGTTCTGCTTTCCCTTCCGCTTACCCTTTTTCTTGTACTTAACCTGCATTTGCTACAGAAAAAATAAAAAATAATCAATAAATCTTTAATCATATTTTTAGCCTACTTAAAGTAGGTATTGACATGCGGTCGATGTCCGCCTGTCTGCCCGTATCCCCCTTCCAAAATCGGTTCTATACAACCGATCTTAAAAATTCTTTTTGTTAGAAAGCTATGACCTCAGAGACCCAAACTTCATACTTTGTGTCAGCTTGTCTGTACGTCCGGATGGACATAAATTTACTATCTGTCGGCAAATTTCCCATTGAATTAGCATTGGAATTCAATTTTGAGTCATTTAAATCACGGTTGCCAAATCAACAATTGCATGAGAAACTTTATTTACAAATATTTGAAGCAAAATAATTTTTTCATGAATCAGTTTGGAATGACGTCATAAAATGTAGCACAATGTGATTCTTTGATTGTTCATTTATTGTTTACCAAGAAAACGGCAAGGCATATTTTTTGCATACAATTATGCTCAGCTTTAATTTACATTTCGTATTTTTTTAAATGCAGTTTGGAGTAGTTTCATCACTTTTGTTATTAATAAATATTTAATTATTCTTCGAATTACAAATAAATCGAGCAGACGATAAATAATATTAATTTAATTTGCGAAAGAATATTAAGGAAAATAGTTGTTTTTTGCTTTTAGAAGTTTATGTTATAGCTGGATGCTGTTTTTGGCAATTTTTTTCTAATGTGTATAAATCTAGTGTAGAAACGGTTGTTGATGATATTTACTGTTATGAACCTAGTTGTTTCCCGATTAGAATTTCAGTAAGTATTTAAGTAAAAAGGAAAGTAGGCTATTTTAGTTCTTTAAGAACTTCTTGTTGTAACAAAAGTTCTGTTTTAAGTAATGGCAACTTACCTCTTCAGATGAAACTGGACTAGGTAAGGATGAGCAGGATGAAAGAAGGCAATTCAAGAAATGACTAACAGCATTGGACAAATACATTGTCTCGACTCCTTGGATGTAGTGTGCAAAGAGGTGTTTGGCAGTTCTAGTGATGAGTTCGAGTACCATGATTTTCTGTAACAAAATATTTGAGTTAAAGTAATATAAACTTATACAAACAGAAAGTATGCAGAAAAAATATTTAAGAGGATTTGAAATGAATTGAAGAGTGTTAAGGGGAAATGGAAGCCCTAATCGGGTCTCCAAATTGAGTTTTTTTCTGTGTTAATAAATTAAACTAAACGGCACAACAGCCCATTAATGGGCCAAGGCCTGCTGTGCCCATTTCAGTTTTCGTGACCTAGGGCTCTGGGGTTTTAGGCATGTGTCCCGGTAAGGTGGTCAGCCTCACACAGAGCCCCCAGTGTTTAGTTCCCAAGCATGCTTGGTAACCATTTTATCGACCCACTCAAGGGATGAAAGGATGGGTCAACCTCGCCCAATCCGGCATCTGTGTTAATACTGGCGGGAAATAATTTTAAGTAATAAACGAAATTACTTATGCTGAACTAAATAGTTTAGCAAACTGTTTTTATGACATAAATGAAGCCCACTTAAATATCTATATAATTCCTCTATTTGAAATTGGAATTCTAGGAAGGTTTAAGCCAGCTACATTTGACACATAAAAAAAAGTCGGTAAAAATATTCAGTACAGCCAAAGTAATGTGGTTTGGAATTTTCTTTCCCAATTGGATTTAAAATATTCAAGAACTAAAAATGCTGGTTAAAAACTATACAAATTTTCAATTTTAAAAACTAGCGCTTACATACAAACGTGGCTTTAAAATAAACAAACTCCCAGCGAATATCAGAGCAGAGTGTAGTTGTTCATAAATTTCTGGCCGCTTAAAGTAATAAATATATACTGAAAACAGCAATAAAATACGTTTAAATTATCAAAACAGAAAAAAAACTGGATTCTAGCAGACGAAAAAACAAAAAGAAACTAAAAGCGAGTTTCGTTTAACCATTCATAACTTTCTTAATAATTGGAATAAATTTAAAATGTTTGTTTTAAAAGAAAGATAACTATGCATTCTATGGTGACGTCATAAAAAAAATTTCAATTTTTTCAAGATTTAAAGGCTTTCCAGACCCCGTAACACAGAGATAAGACTTCAGTTTGGAGAGACCCAGTTAACGCTTTCATCCCTTCTTGCATTCAAAAGCAAAAATTGTTTCTTCTTTTTATTTATCAATCATGTTACAAGCCGTTAGCCAAGCCAAAGGTTTTACTTTAACACCTAGTTTCAAGATTAAAATTGAGAAAACAAACAAAATTAGCAACTAATGTATATATATACTTACATGAACATATTGTAGCTGTGGTATTTTGGCAACCATGTCTGTAATTTTCCCTAAATATCTAATGCTAATTCCCCTGCAAGAAAACCGGCCAGATTATAAGAAAAATACCAAAATGGTTATATTTTAGTCTGATTTTTTTATTTTTTTTAGTCAGGGATTGGAGTAACGCATTACTTGTAACACCGTTACTTGTAACAGTTACTATTTTTAGGTAACGTCGGGTAACGCCGTTACATTTTTCAGAAAGTAACTGTAACTTAGTTACTTTTAGCGGTAACGAAGCAACGGAAAATTGCGTTACTTTTCCGTTACTTTCCGAAGGCTGTCTGACGCTTATTTATAAATTCCACTCCTAACACAAGGGAACATTTCGCATTCCCAAAATATGAGCTTTTCTTGGGAGGGAAAAAGCAAACTAGCAACTTTTTAAAAGTAACTTTCCAATCCCTGGTTTTAGTAATATTATATCAGTCATAATTTTGAATTTATAATTTTTTTTAATACCTTCCGTGTAACGCTTCAGTAAGTGTTGTTCCATCAATGGGGGAAGTAGAATGGTCTAAGCAGTCTTTGATCTGTTAATAAAATAATAGTTATAATAATCCAGAATTTTTCCAAGCAAAGTAATTACTTAGAATTGCTTATCAATAATGGGTTACAAATCCGTTTTTTTCTAAGATAAGTACTATATGCAAATACAGTTCATTTTTTAATAGTTGATTAAAAAATATTTGATTAGTCAACAAAAATTCCGAAGCATCTTTGATAAGTTGTTTATCTCTGCTTAATTTTTCACCCTGTAAAAATATTTTGGAAACCGATTTAAACCAAAAAAATTAAATGAAAACCATCAAATGAAATCAGCAGAAATGAAAGCATAACATTGGATTAAAAAAAAACATAATATTAGATTCACTTTTTAAACTTTGCATAAAAAGGGCTAAGGTAGATATGTTTGTCTTTGTATTATTTTGCATACAAGGATTAATTTATAAAAGGAAATTTTCATAAAAAGAAACTTTACCTCAGGGTCCGGATGCTTCACACCAGGTGAAAACACATCAGGATTAAACCTTATATCAAACTCTGGAAAAGAAAGTTAAAATAAATTAACATTATAAGTTTCCAACTGTTCTACAAATGAACATCTAATTTATTAGAAGATAATTGCAGGACCTATATAAACATAAGTTTCCAACTGTTCAACAAATGAACATATAATTTATTAGAAGATAATTGCAGGACCTATATAAACATAATTAACAGGTTTGAGCATTTACAAAATACGATCTAAAATGTAATGTAAATAACACATTTTTGACATGCATTTTCAAAATTAATAAGTAAGGCATAGCAAAACAAATGATAGTTTTATATTGATACATTAGAATCAAATGTTTCTTTGCAAATTGAACAGATTTATGTTCACAAATTCTTCATGTAGAAAAATTATAAACTGTACAAAAATTATAAACTGTAAACTTTTTTTTATCAATTTATTAATGAGGAAATTTAATACAAAAACAACTATCTGATTCTTTTAACTAATACATACCAGTTTCTTTTAGAGATCCTACTGCATTTGCAGCTTTTTTAATGACTTCCCTAGTGTTATCAACTGCAAATAAAATTTATTTTAATGTAAAGAAAAATCAAACAAACAAAAAAAAAGCCAAGTAAAAGAAAGTATAACCAGGGCAGGATTTAGATTTTATGCGCCCCTAGGCCCGTGGGTTTTTATCGCCCCCTCTTCACACCATCATAAAGGTGGGAGAAATTTGACCTCAGAAAGGTCTTTGTGAAGATAATTTGCATTTTATTCTAATTCATCGTGAAGTAAAATTAATTAAATAACAAATTAAATTAAATAAATAACGTGCTGTAGATACACACTGACAGCCAAGCGAAAGATTAGCCCGTCCAGCGTCACCTATACGAGGGAGGCGAATGGGACTTTTATTCGTGGAGAGCATGTAGATGTAGACATGTATTGTAGTCTCTAACATTTTATGGAAATTTTCTGACAAAAAAAGCGGAATAATTTTGTGCCCCTAATCATGGTGCGCCCCTAGGCCTGGGCCTATTGGTAAATCCAGCCCCAAGTATAACTCTTTAGAACAAACAGTAACAATCAACATCTATTTTTACACATTTTATAAGGAAAGATTAAAGCAGTTACCTTCAGTTTTATCTTTTTTTGCTATGCATTCAACAATTTTTTTAATGGCTTCGCCTGTCTTGCCGACTTCTTCATTTTTGTTCTCCATTTCTTCTATCACTTTATTATCAAGCTCAACTTCTTTGGATTCATCCTTTTTATCTGTTTTCTAGAAGAAAAAAATAGACCTGAATGTAACAAATAAAACTAAACAAAATTTCGCTTTAATCCTTATTAAAAACTTGTGATGTAAAACTTGATGTGGTTGACTATTAATTATTTTTGCAGATGACACAAACCATCACTAATTAGAATTGTGTAAAGATAAGTTATTTTAGTTTAATTCGAATTTTGTTTCATTTTATTACAAAGAAAATAATCTGAGAAACTCAAATGTCTGACATCTAACTGTGTGTGTCTCACATCTAGTTAAGATATCACAGCATATACCTATCGTTGACGATAGGTATATGCTGTGATATCTTAACTAATGTCAAGACGCCCTTGTCTAACTGCTATTGTAACTGTATCTATTATATTATAACTGCATAACCTATTAACTGTAACCCTTTTACCCACCCACGATGGCAGCGCCACTAGTCTATATAACCTGCGCTAAACTTTGGCGCGCCCTCTTTACTGCCGAATCCTTTTACCTGTGCTTCACGGCGAGAACGCCGGTGGAAAGCTAACGAGGCTTAACAGTCTCACTTTTAATTTTTACATTACCATTTACTTTCTTCATAACCCCATCAAGGAAGAATTGCAATGACATTACCATTATTTTTCAAAAACCCACCATCAAGAGGAAGAATTGCAATGAACAATTAAGCAATTTACTTTACTTTCTAAAACCCCTGAGAGATTCAATACATACATACCCATACACCATCAAGAGGAAGAATTGCAATGACATTACCATTTACTTTCTTTCAATAAAACCCACCATCAAGAGGAAGAATTGCAATGACATTACCATTTACTTTCTTTCAATAAAACCCACCATCAAGAGGAAGAATTGCAATGTTTATTTAGAACTCCCCTAGACGCCGACAGAATACTAATAACATTTAATAAGCTGAATAACCAGCAATTTTATCATTTTAAATTAAATAAGGAAAACACATAAAACCATTTTAAAAAATAAACTTACATTATTTAGAAAATTATTGACCCCAAGCTGTTGCAAGTGGAAAGCGGCCAACTTTATAAAAGTCATGTACCTGTAACTAAACCAAAGCAAAATATCTATTATTAGACTTACTATAAATTAAATTTGAACATTAAATATATTTTATAAACTAGAAACCATTAAAAGAATTTAAATATTTAATAAATTTGGTAAGTTAATATACTTACTCCACAAAAGCATCAATTAGTTCCTGTCTCAGACAGCATAGTTTATGCCTGTGATTGCGTGGAAAACCTAAGGCTTGAGCTTCTTTGGAAAGTTCTTCATTTTCAACTAAAATAAAGAAAACATTGGTTCTCTTTTAACATTAAGTTAGAGATTTAAAAAAAAATGTTTTGATAATGTTTTTAAATTATAATGAAAACTTTAATAAAAGGGAGGCTTATGATTTTTTTCTATTAAGTTGTGCCTATTTTGTTTAAACCTCTGAAGGGTACACAATTTGGTTAACCCGACAGCACTCGTAAGCGGGTCTATCAGACCCCACGCACAATAATGTTTCGAATTACCCAACTTCTCACTTTTTAAAATGGGTCAAACCTGGAGTAGCTACCTTCAAGATCACCCACTAAGGAAAGGAATGATTATCTTTCACCTTACAAAAGCGGTTTTAGTAGAATTGTGGTTTGGAAAGACCACATGCGAGTGCCCGCGTTTTTTCATTCTAGTTCAAATTGTCATGCTACTTGTCCTACAATGAAGAGACGGAACGTATGCGAAAATTGTTAGCAGAAATTTCTTCAGATGATGAATCTATAAACGAATCAGAAGAAGCAAGGTGATGCTATGGAGGATGATGATATGACAATTGATTATCGTCCTTGTTCCGATAGCAAGTCTAATGATTTGTCGGAAAATGAAGACATTAATTACTGGTGATCCTGTGGATACGATCGACGAAGTGATAAATTATGTAATTCAGAATTATAATTCCAATACCGAAACTTCGCCATAAATACCTTAAATATTTGTTAGAAAATAGCTTTTAAGTAAAAAATTGTGCAAGATTTGAACGAAATTCAGTGCCGGGGCCTAAAGTACCCAATTGCAAGTGACGATGTTCTTCTTAGGAGCGCGAGTGCTGCCGGGTTAAAGTGTAACCTTGTTTTCACTGCATGAAGTTAAAAATAAAAAATTTAACTACAAATTTAAATTCCTTTATTTTATTTTTCTAGCAGATGAAATGTAAATAGCTGTTCCCTAGCTTAAATTTAATAAAACGACAGTTTAGTAAATTTTACAGACAAGTGATAGGTTTATATGTCTGTATCCCTCAGAGGGTTAACTAAATTTAATTGCCATATTTAAGATATATCTGATATTGGCTACTAATCAATAACTTTAAGACCTACCTACTACATTACTTAAAGATTATAATTTAAATAACTAACTGTGTAAATACTTACGAGTAAGAAAATTAACATCAGGGGGAAAGGTCCTCAAGAGATCAAGAATGTAGTACCGGCTATCATTTCCAATAATACCCTTTAAAAGAAAGTTTTTATAAAATGAAAGGTCAAAAACAAATGGATTGTAACCATAGAGGTAGGAAGGAGGTGTAGAGAGGTCCACCAGTTGAGAGAAATTAAAGCAAGGCCGTCAGGTTTTTCGAGCTACTGCGCATAACATACTGGCACCGAGGTATCCCAAGATGCACCACTCTAGCCTGCTTCATTTGTGCGTTACTGCGCATATACAAGGACCTCTCTATTCTCCTTCCTAGCCCTATGATTGTAAACAGGGATTGGAGTCGCATATTACTTGAAACAGTTACGTTTTTGGGCAACACTGTCAGGTTTTTCAGAAAGTAACTTAGTTACTGAGCGCGGTAACTAAATAGCAGAAAATTTCATTACTTCTCGCATCGCTCTTCATGGATATGTTCAGCGTTTGTTTGACTTAATTTTAATTATTTAAAATTTAACGTTGAAATTTTCATTCTTAACTATTTTCCCGATTGTCTTTATTTCTTTTTCCTTTGTTCTCTTTGAAGAGCGGTAAGAAGAGTAAATTTCAATTTATCTTATAACTCGGAATTTCTAAAAGTAACTAGTTACTTTTCAGATTAAGTAACTAACTATGAATGAGATACTATTTAAAAGTAACTTTCCAATTCTGGTTGTAACCTTTTCGAATTCCAAAGTGCATCAAAACCTTCCGCCTTGCTCCCGTAATATTTCAGGACCAGAGTGTTCAGTAATAACGCAGCAATAATTAAAACTAATTCATTTTAATTAAAAGAAATTAATTGAGATTCAAAGTATTTTTTTAATAAAATTTCAAGCAAAAAATAAATGAAAAATTTAAAATGAATATACCCAGTAGCAGAACTTTTGGAATGTGGCTGCAGCATGACGTTTTAAGGAAAAAATTTGGCTGCAAGGAAAA
This sequence comes from Oedothorax gibbosus, assembly GCA_019343175.1. NCBI lineage: Eukaryota > Metazoa > Arthropoda > Arachnida > Araneae > Linyphiidae > Oedothorax > Oedothorax gibbosus. The sequence continues at coordinate 4,838,614 of CM033280.1, read as the reverse complement.
AGACCCCCCCCCCCCCCTCGCGACATTATCAGAAGATTTACTGTACACCGGCAAGCGACTGTTAAATTAATGCTTTAATTTTTAAGTTTAATTAATATAGTACAAACATGATATATAATAACATATTCAGTACGGGAAGCCATTGCACCCACTGGTGCACTGCACAGCAGGGATCAGCCTGGGTAAAAAAAAATGCTAAAATGTAGAAGAAAGCTGTAGCAAAATGCTCAAGAAAAATTAGTTACTTATAAATCAGTGTGTCTCACGCCAATTAAATCACTTGAATTTATACATAAATCAATCTTTGTGTAGCAGTTAATTTTGTTTAGCAATATATCTTAACAACACAATGATCATTATTTTATGAATCACGACGCGGCAAATTTAAATAATTATTTAATAGTATTCTACTACATTTATTTGTAATTTTTTAAATAAAAATTAAAAAATAAGTATATTTACTTTTATTTATGGTGTTGGATTATCTTCAGATTTGTCTATGAACATGTTTTTGCTGTTCATTTGGTATTAAAATCAAGTTCTGGTTGTTTGAAAACCCCAACTTTTGGTCTTTCATTACATATCCTTATTACCATGGTTCATACATTTGTAAGAAAAAAAATATTCATGCACTTTTCCAGAAAAAATCAAGAACTAGAAATTTACTAGCAACATAAAATCTGAATATATTAAGAGTGTATAAGTCCATTTAAAAAAAATATATACTAAAAATATTCTAAAATCAGAAACCTCAGTACTAGCGGAAGTAGAAAATTTTTTAGTTAATTTTCAGGGATAAATAAAAATAGCCGCTTTTACGACTGTTTTCTTGAAAATTATCAATAGGGGGTTAACTGGAAAAAGTCAGGAACCTTAAACTTGGTTTTCGACATGGTAGAGAAGAAAAGTTTAAGAACTTTTTCTAAATTTTAAGGAAATACCTTGCATTCCACTGAAGAGCACAGCTCCACTTCTTCGCCTTTTTCATTCACAACTCTAAAAAAAAATTTGATTTATTTTTAATTAGACTATAAAAAGTTAGAGAATCTTAAACAATAAAGGATAAAATTAGCCATAATAATATAAGGGTCAATGTTAGGAAAATGATCAATTTGTGTCACGAAATATTTCATGTTTTTTTTAAAAACAGCCTCTTAAGCTGTTTTTTACTTAGTAATGACATTTGTTTTAAAATTTGTACTCCTCATAATATTGACCCATATTCTCTACCTATAACCAACAATATGAATACCTAAGGACACCACTACACATTAAAATTGCTCCCAAATAAAACTTTAGCAGTACTTACGAATGGGGTTGTATTTTTAAAGGTCCACCGGCTTTATTCAACTAAAAGAAAAACAAATCTATAAGTTTTGACAGTTGGATTTTTTTGTTGATATCATTAACAATGTAAATAATTATTTCAATTACCATTTCAATATATTTTGGGTTGGTCAAGACAGTTTTTCCAAAATCGACAGAACCATAGACTACTGAATGCTCTTGTTCTCGCTCCAAAATACCTATAAAATAAAAATATTAGTTTTTCATAAAGATAAAATATATATATACAGTCACTAATAGGTAAGAAAATACACTGTTGGAATAACCCATTGAATCAAAATATTCCCAGTACGATTTCATGTCTTAAAAAGTTATAAAAAATGTGATACGTTGATTGAAAACAAACTAAAGCTGCTTAATGACACGATTCCCAGGTGTATGGCAACCCTGGATTTACTACTTCTTTAACACCAATGGAGCAATTTAGATTTTCTTAACAATAAGCATAGCATTGGCATGTGGTAAAACTGATTCAAGAATATCGCACAGGGATATTTCACTAGTAAATTATTGTTCATGCTTACCTGGAATAATTGATTGTGCAGTTACCCTGAAGCCACGATAATCAATGACAACAGTGCCGAGAGTATATAATCCTTCGACATCAACAGAATTGTAAGCTCTAACACCTTGCAGATCATTATTCTAGAAAAGATAACTATGTTTAAAATGAGGAATTAACAAACCAGAAAAAAAATTTGTAAACCAAAAACTATATATAATTTTTTTAGAAAGAAAAGGTGGTATTTTCTTTCGTCATTTTACAATAACTAAAATTTATGTTTAATTCATATATAAATATAATGGATTCAAATACCTGACAGATAGAAACGCATGAACAAACAACGCCACAATTTTCTAGCAACACATACAATTTAAAAATTTCATTATATTTAATTTTAAAGAGTTTAAACACTATTTATGATAGAAATAAAAAATTTGAAATAGAAAATTTTTAATTATTGAGTTTATAATTTGACTTTTAGAATAAAAAACAACTTTACACTTGCGCTTAATTGTATCTCTCTAAGAGGGTTAAAAGAAAAATTATCTATTTAGAAGCTACTAAATGTTTTTACGAACTCAATTAGTTTAATAAATTTATGAGAACTAAAATATAATAAAAAATCTTACAGGAGCTGAGAATGCAGCTGCATCTCCCCCAACTTCCTTGTAATGATCACGCACATCAAAACCAAGGCTAAAGAAGATGTTGTTCCAGATGAACATCTGCATCCTAAATAAAAAAAAACAATTATTAACATCAAGTCTTAGTATTTGCATGTAAGAAATTGTTTTTAGGGCGGATCAAGCCTTTTGCAGGCTCTGCATACTTCTCAGGACAGAGAACCATATTTTTTTGTGGCACTATCCAGGTGGCTATCACTACCAACTTTGACGCTCAGATTATAATGAATCTGAGCTCTTTGTGGATAATTAAGTATGCTGAGAAAACCCCAGCCGAATGGGTACTCAAGGGATCTTTTATATGCCACATAATCATACAACATACATGCCGAATATTTTTCTACCCTGAAAATCTTCCGACATAGCCATGGCTCGAACCAGCGAACTTAGGCCTATGGTGGCCGGCCCGTCATACCTCGCAGCCACTAAGCCAACTCCATTACTGAATAGCAAGAAAAACAGCTGTGAAATAAGTGTTCAAATTAGTAAACAGGAGTGTTCCATTGAAATGGCAATAAGCATAGCAGATAAATGTGAGCATTACAAACATGAGAAAATGAATATTAATTTTCAATTAGTAAAATTGTCGGTTGCTTATTTTACTTTTTCAATTGATAATTTTAGCTTCCACACTACGTTTATAACGTAAAAAGTGGAAGGTATTATTATCGTTCAGTCCGCCTGTCACCCACTTTCATATCCCAAACTACAAATGCTATGGACAAGTGTGATGTCAAATATTCAGCGCATCGAAATTAGAATACATTGACAATTTCAGGAAAGAATTCAAAGTACTTCAATTATTTATAAAAAAACTGCAAAACTTAATGCTCATTTAAAAAGCATAGGAAGCCATTTTTATTAGAATTAAATCACCACTGCCAAGCAACAATCGCTCGATAAACTTTAATTCTTTTAGACAATAAATTAAAATTAATTTATTTTTGCGACATTGATCAATTTGAAATGACGTCAAATATATTTCACTACGAGATTCTTTGTATGCTGATATGAAATGTTTTTATTCTATTTAAAAGCGAGGAATATTACATATTTATTCTTTGACATATAAATTAATTTTTGCAAACGATAAGTAATAATTATTGAATTTTCGAAATAAAATTTAAATGAAACTAGCCAAATTTAGCATGAAAATGTTTAATAAAAAATTAATGCTGTGTTTGGCATCTTTTTACCTGTTAAACACAACTGTTGTGTGGAAGTGGGTTAAGTGACAGATTCTGTTACAAACCTACTTATTTAATTTTGTGCAAGAACTTTCTACAAAAAGCAAAGAAAGATCATGAAGAATTGACCCATAAACTTTGATTCATAACAAAGACACCCAACATCTGTATTTTTGAAAACTTCTAATGAGTGGTAGGAGGAACCCACAATTTGTTATTGCAGTTTTTTTAAGATGTCATTGGGGATTAGTTTATCTTTGCTGTATGACTGTGTGACATAATGTACATTAAAAATAACGGATAATTTCAAGTCAGAGTTCAAGATATTTTCATCTTATATTACAAATGAACCTTCATTCATTGTAAATAATTTATGAACTCTGAAACACATTAAACAATAAAAATTTTAATGCAAAAGAAACAAAAACAATAAAACAAAATCAAACAAATTACTTTGTTTCTTCTCCAGGATTCAGGGCCATGACATTTCCATCCACAACTGCCATGGCTCCTCTGGTAGCGGCAGTTACAAAATCACTGTGCACTTTGAAAATGGCCCTCTCCCGAAGGAGACGTTCTGGGAGTGTCTTCCTTGGAAGTTCTCTGGTTGTTTGGAGTTCTTCGTTCCAATCTCTGGTCTGGCCAGGAATGTGTTCTTCGTAGCCTAACTTGGCTGAAAAGGCTAGAATGTAAAATAGGTACTTTTAATTAATTAAACTTTAGATGGCACTTTTAGCTAATAACAGGGTTCGTACTCTATCTATGATTGTGAAATTCAGGAGTTTCTAAGGAGTTTTTCAGGAGTGCTGCGATGTAAATACAGGAGGCATCGCGAAATAAATTTGAATATGCGTGTTTATTATTGTATTGGTCTAGTGACTTAGACCGAGAATGAAGGAAACAAGGGGTGTAAATGTTGTGGAAAATTTGAGGCTTCGGTGTACAGCCAACCCTCTTTTTTGGGGAAAAAATCGCCTTTTTTGGCAATTTTTTAAATTTTCGTGACTGTTTTAATTTCATGACTTTTTCGACCGGTAGACCTGATAAAGTACGAGAGAAAACCGACTGAGAAAGGAGAAAAATTATTCATGTCGTCAATTTTGCAGGAGAGGGGGGGGGATATCAGGAGATGATACAAATTTCAGGAGTTATAAGGGTCCTTAAAAAATAAAAATCAGGAGTTTTTGAGGAATTTCAGGAGGCGTACGAACCCTGTATAAAACTGTTATAACATTAAAAATATTAAAGATTCACATGCATGAAATTACAAGAGGCACTTAAAATTTAAGAAACTTAGGACTAAAATTTTAAGAATAAGATAATCAAACATATATGTAAATGTATTAATTAATAGACACCAAGTTACTATTCAAATATAAAAAGACTACTTAATGACCGGACAAAGAAGAATCATATCATTAGTACTTATTAAACATTTAAAGTCTAAATTAAAACTCTTTAATCCATAACTGTTTCTAAAAGACATTTTTAAAAAGCTTTGGAAATTAATTTTACAGTCCCTGGACAAATTATTAGACTCACTGCAAGATTTCATGTATTAATCAATGATGAACAAAATACCTTCAGAAGGACATTTGTGTTCCTGAACTTAAGCTATTGAATAGAAAATACTATCTGCTATACTTAATACATATATCGACATCTTTTTTAAGGATATGGCATTCTTTGGTATGTTTTCGTCATTACTAAAAAAATACAGTGTGTCTAATAATTTGTCCAGGGATTGTACAGATTCCTTATACATTAAATTACTATATTAATTCTCATTTGCTTAGATTAATTTATTATAATTAATTTAAAGCATACTACAGATAACAATATCCATTTATGGAGTTGCCAAATATAAGCATAAAGAGGCAAAACAAAATATCAATTATTAGTAAAAAGTTGAACACATTTAGTTTTAAAAACATGAAAAACACATGGGAAACATGGATATAATTTATTTATTTTTAAATAATGTAACTTGCCATCTTCTGCACGTATAGAATCTACTGTGTGTTCCATATTCGGTGCTGTCCAAGTATAAACTTGATAGGGGGTGGCAACACGCTCAAAAGGATGCCTTTGTGTCCGCTTCTTCTGAATAAGGCTGAAGTTCCTTTTAAAAACAGGGCTCACCTGACAATAAATAAAATTTAATAAGTTACAGGACACATACAAGTTGTGTTTAAAACAAATGAGCATTTAACTTCAAAACAAATCATTCAGATTTTCCATAGGTTAGAAAAAAAAAAAACATTTAAAAATGAATTACAAAAACTTAAATCTTTAAAAACGTAAAGAGGGTTATAGAGTTCGGCTTTAAAAACCGCTTGTTTCATTTCAAACATCAATAGTTTAGTTCTTATGTTGGATAAGTCTTAAATTATATAACATAACAGCCAAGAGGTTTTCTACTATACTCGCCGCCAACCAAATTAGAACACGTTAGGGATGGCGGTTTTTCAGAAAAAAACGACCTGGTTTTACCGAACCTTAAAATCCGGTTTTATAAAATCGGTCGGTTTCCACGAAACCGTTTTTTTAAGGCCAAAAAAACGGTTTTCCATTTTTTAAAAAGTTTTTTCAGTTTCTTATTAATTAATTGAAAAAATCAATTAATTTGTAAACTTTACTTTCGAATTAAAAAAAAAAACAATTTACTCAGTCAATTTTAAATGTTTAAAGTGTTTTGTTGAAAACTAAGTTCTAGGTTTTCTTCCTAATTCTTCCTTTCTTATTATTTAAAATGTTCCTTTTTTTATTCCGGTTTTTCTAATCATTTTGAGTATTTTTATTAAGCTTTGCATTATTCCATCTCTATTTCCTTTTCTTTTTTTTAAAATTTAATTCCTCCCATTTGCTATCTGTGCCGTTAACATAGTGCAAAACTAACATTTTTAAAAAAAAAATTATATAATTTAAAAAAAAACGCTGATGGCGGTTTTTGAAAAAAACCATCCTTTAACGGTTTTCCCCGCACGGTTCAGTTAGACCGGCATCATGAAAAAAACGGTTATTCAGTCAAAACAAGAGGGCAAAAAACGGTTTCGGTTTTCCATCCCTAAAGTGTAACAAATAAGGGTGGCGGGAACTATAACAAATACAATAATATCAAAACAATATTTTTTGTAAACCTCAAACATTTGGAGATTAAAAAATTCTATTTTAAATGAGTTTTATTTATGAAAATAAAACAGAAGAATAAACAAATAGCATACCTGGCTCAATAAATCAGCTAAAGAGTGAAATATAAGTTTTGGAGAAGCAGGCTTTGGATTGAATTCTTCATCAGTTGTCCTAAAAATAAAATGTTTTATGCATGTCAAATCGTATCCCATTTAATTTAATTTTTAAAACTGAATGCTGTAACTATTGAAAATGTAACAAGTTATAACATATTATGATATGTTTGATACTCACTGATTTATATAAAATCCACGTGTGGAGGCAGTAATATGTAGGCGTTTATCTTCGGCAGTTACAACATACAAATACAACAAATCCCCTATAAAAAAAATTATAAATTGCATCAGACAAAAATAAATTATCTATAAATTACGTTAAGTGAAATACATATAATCCAAAACCCAATTTAGTATTAAAAAAAGATTAAACAATTTTTACTATTAAATATTTGAAACGTGTTAGAAAGATTTAAAAATGACTAAAGAAATCTTTATAACAACGTGCAAAAAAGTTCACTTTTTATATTATATTCAATCATAAATCGCTGCGAAAATGACACTTTACATGTTTATGTCACAGACAGTGCCAAAAGTACTACTTTCGGAACTAGTGCGGTAAAGTAAATAAGAGTATCTGATTGGCAGAAAAACAAAATGATGTCATGAATATCTCCATGGAAACTAAATGATGTCATGAAAAACACATTTCTATTGGTTCATTACTTTTGCATTTTCTAATATCTCCATGGAAACTACAAGTACTACAAAAATTATTAAAGGAAAATAAATAAGACAAAAGTAAGAACACAAATTTTACGCCAAACAATACTTTTAGTTAACATGCATATTTATAGTAAAATAGAAAATTATTTTACAACTTTTTTTTTACTACTTTGCATTTTCGAATATCGCCATGGAAACTAAATGATGTCATGAAAATCACTGATTGGTAGAAATACTTTTTTGCACGTTATTATAAAAAAATATTGTAAGCAAGCACGTGCCAAATAGTACTTTATTAAGCTCTTGTCATTATTTCACTCGACCGTGCCACTCGCTTAATAAATTATTATTTTCGGCACTAGTTGCTTAAATAACTATTAAATACTGGCTATTGACTGACAATTCTTTTATAAGTCAGGACTTATGTATATTATATATATATATATAGAAGTATATGTAATTAAGACTAGGAAAAAATCCATTTGACAAATTTAAAAACAAACCTCTGAGTTTTCGTATGCCTGGCGGAGGATTCCAACCACTGATAGTCAATACTTTCAATGCTGGAGCAATCTGGAAATATTAAAAGTTTAACATTGTTAAAGCAAATTACCAAAACTAAAATAATTATGAGATCAGAGTTTGTACACATTCCAAGATCAAATTTCAACTTAAGAAAATAACTTTGGGAAAATCTTAATTAAAATCAATACCTTTAAAAGCTCTTTAAAAAATGTCTTAGGACGTTAATATTCCGCGAAAGAAGCAAACCTTATTTACCAGTTCTTTTTCACTCAAAACCGGGAAAATATATTGAACCCGATTTTTCCATTGAATAGAGAAGTTATTCCCCTAGAAATATTCTGTCGTGTTTGTATTCCAATGTTATTCCGAGACTTATTTCTTACTGGTGAATATATGTATAAGGCTAGTACGAAACCTAGATAATTAAACTTAAATAAATCATATCACTAAAAAGTTTACCTTTGGATCTTTACTTTGAGGCTGTAAAGGGGACAATGGAAGTTCTTTGTGGCCCGGTAGAATATAATCCATTGGAGTACAATCCACAGAGTCTGGACGACATTTTTTCTTTTCTAGAAAATTAAGTCGTTAGTTAAGTATAATTTGGTACATGCAAACAGATAAACTTGAGACAGAAAAGATTTGCAGTAAGAATAAGATCTTAACCCCTGAGAGATACAAACATATAAACCCGTCACCTGACAAGGTTTTCCGGCAGCATACATATATATTTTAATTTATAAATTTTACAAGATTTTAGGGTTTACAGTATGGAGTAGCCATTTATCATCATCTGCTCGTCTCGCTAAAGCTCGGGCAATGAAAACAAAATTAAACAAATTGTGTACCCTCAGAGGGTTAAACAAAAAAATATCAATGTGATAAAGATTTATTTTACTAATAAAATTACATTTTAACTTTAATTTTAAAAAAATGTATTTTAGGTACACATGATAAAAGGATTTTTAAGGACTTGTAAACTAAGCAATTTTAGTTCAAACTACAAACATAAAACTTTATTCAGTCTCTGTAGACATACTCAAGTTTAATACTAATCATTAAAATAAGATAGCAAGTAAATAACATGAACATGATTAAAAAATAAACATGATTAAAAATTAACTTACCTAAAATATCACCTTGGGTAATGGTATTTAAAAATGTGAAAGAGCTGCACTCTACACCATTATATGCATCAGCAGGATCCAAGGATTTGAGCAAATCACGGATGTGCCTTACATGAATCCGAGCCTCTCTGACAGTATATGGTTCTGAAATTTTTTTTTAATTAAGTGAAAAGTAAAATAATTACTAGAATTTTAAATTAAAAGTGAATAAACATTCAGTAAACATATTGCTATAACTGAAGGTATAAAATATTCTAATAACTAAATAATCCTAAATGGTATTTGATTTTAAATAAATTCAGTTTGGTCCCAAAAATTTTACAAGAATTACGAATTTACTACAGGTAAGCTGGCTGCAAGTAGTAAGAACGAGGCTAGCTCAAAATTTTGTAAAATTATTGATGTGACAAATTCATGATATTCTCTCTAGCTAAACCTTTTGAGAAAAACTCCTCTTCCAAATTAATACCTTTGTTTTGTAAAAAGTTAAAACTTAATGCTAATATACAACTAAACTAAAAATTACAAAAGGGCAGTAGAAGTATTTTGACACAGTCTATCGAGAATAGGTTTGCACTAAATTACAAGATAAGATCATTAAAATTTACAACCAAATATTGGCCAGGTATATAATCATAACCTAAAAAGCATCTTATAAAACCAAGAACATGTTAAAAGATCCATATTATTTATATCTATTCAAGAAAATTATAATAACCTTCAACAACTTTTATGACAGAGCCTTCGCCTAAACCTTCAATGCCTTTCAGCTCGGCAAAGTTGTCCATGGTCACTCCTTCCAATTGGAGAGAAAAACAAGTCCTGTGACATGTCTCTTCCCTGTCCATTAACATTTGGTGGATTTCTTGAACCAACTCTGTGGAGCTTACCTGAAAGAAAAGTTATAAAATTAGAATTTGTCACTTTAATAAGTTATGAGAAGAAAGCAAGACAATCAACAATATCAAACTAGTGCATTATGTATTAAAATGCAAGTTTTTAGCTTCCACACTACGTTTATAACGTAAAAAGTGGAAGGTTTTATAATCGTTCAGTCCGTCTGTCCGTCCGTCTGTCACCCACTTTCACAGAAAGAACCACAAGTCCCACAGACAAGTGGGATACGTCATTTTAAAGCAAAAAATCAGATTAGGCTACATTCCAAATTTCATTAAAAAATTTAAATTAGAAGTTTATTTAAAATTTAAATAACTAAATTTTTTTTATCTACATTGAAATAACATGCAAATTCTATTTTTATTCATATTTTCACTGTTGTCATCCACAAGTCCCACAGACAAGTGGGATACGTCATTTTGAAGCAAAAAATCAGATTAGGCTACATGCCAAATTTCATGAAAAAATTTAAACTAGAAGCTTATTTAAAATTTAAATAACTAAAAATTTAATCTACATTGAAATAACATGCAAATTCCATTTTTATTCAATATTTTCACTGTTGCCATTTCGTTAAACGTACGAGAAACTTTTGTTAAAATAAAAATACACTTTTGAAAAAATATTTATTTATGTGATATAATTCGGTTTGGATTGTTGTATTATCACAATAGAGTTCTTTTAATGGTTCTATATATATGTATGTAGAAAGATGCATAGAGAATTCTAACTTAACATAAAAAAAAATGCTAAATTTCGCTTTTATTTTTAAAGCATCAATTGTACAAATTATAAATTTTTTGAACTGTAAATTAATTTAACAAACTATAAATAAGTGAATTTTGGAAAGAAATGTAAATGGGAAATTGTGGCGACAAAAATATTTATTAAAAAAGATTACATCATTATTCTTCGAACTTCAAACAAATTTAGCAAACGATAAAGTCTAATTATTAAATCTGAGAAAGCAGATTAATGAAAATAGTTAATTTTGGCGTTTAAAAGTTTGAATTACAAATAGCTAAAGGCCCTGTTTTTATTAGAATTAAATCACATTTGCCATTCGCAACAATCGCTCGAGAAACTTTAATTCTTTTAGACAATAAATTAAAATAAATTTATTTTTGCAACATCGATCAGTTTGAAATGACGTCAAATATATTTCACTACGGAATCCTTGTATGGTGATATGAAATGTTTTCATTCTATTTAAAAGCGAGGAATATGACATATTTATTCTTTAAAATATAAATTAATTTTTGCAAACGATAAGTAATAATTATTGAATTTTCGAAATAAAATAAATGAAACTAGCCAAATTTAGCTTGTAAATGTTAAATATAGAATTAATGTTGTGTTTGGCGCGTTTTTTCCTGTTTAACACAAATATGTGGAAGCGAGTTAAGTGACAGATTCTGTTACAAACCTACTTGTTTTTTTTTTTAAAGTTGCTTGTTAAAAAAACAATTATTTAACAGGTGTTTTGTTTATCATATCCATCATACACATAGATATCATAGTTAAAGTATTAGATTGGCAGATCACGTGACCTCCAATGCTAACGACGGGACTCGCATGGAGGCCAAATAAAGGGGCAAAATGGCCAGTATTGCTGCCACTTTAAAGAGAGAAACTCCGAAAAAATACCATCTAATTCTAAAATTAAAAAAAATATCATAAAAATACTAGCTGCATTTTGGAATCTCTTTAGTGACTTTAAATCCTTTTCTAGTATTTTTTTTGTAATTTTAGAATTAGATGGTAATTTTTCGTAGTACTTTTCTCCTTAAAGTGGCAGCAACACTGGCAATTTTGCCCCCTTATTTGGCCTCCATGCTAGTCCCGTCGTTAGCATTGGAGGTCACATGATCTGCCAATCTAATACTTTAACTATGATATCTATGATTATACAGAAATTTTGACAGTGAATACTCGAAAGATGTTACAGGATGACTTATGACTTGAGTGGGGTGGCCCGTCAGGGCCACTGGTCTATTGTACTAACCCCATCGTTTAACCTTGAAGCAGGCCAATTGCTGAAATGAACTTCAGAATATCCCTGATTGATAAGTTATCAACCTCCCAGGCATCGATACAATGGTACCCAAGGTACTCAAATCTTTGTGCAGAGTAGTTGTCACATTCGCAGAGAACGTGAAACGAACTTTCCTCAACCTGTTGACAAGCCCTACAGAGAGGGTCATCTTTCATACCCATTATACTCAGATGTCTATTGAGAGCACAGTGACCTGTTAATAAACCAATAGCTGCACGAATCTCTTTCCTGCTAAGGCTAAGTAACTCCTTGGCTCTCCGCCATGGAGCACTCTGATTAAGCTCCCTAGCCTGCCTTTGATCGGCTGCCATTTGCCAATTTGTAAAATTATAGGCCTGGAACAGCCGTCTTATGGTCTTTCTAACAGGACTATGTTACAGGATACCCAGGTACAACCAACTTTAATGCAGCACGCTCCCTCTTAACTGGAGTATAATCGGAATTCGCTTTAAACGGACAATTTTTTTTTTAATCATTAAAGTATAAAAAAAATTGCTACAAAACCATGTATTCTGTTTTGGATTCTCATGTGAGGCTAATTAAATAAAGGCAGAACTATGAGGCAAGTAGCCAAACTTCTAGGCTTCAATAAAAAATGTTTTGATCATATGCAACCAGGGCCGGATTTAAAGATTTGCCGCCTGCAGGCTACGATCGATTTTTGTCACTATATATTTTTACTAAATAATTAATAACTATGATTATTGATACTAAATGATAATATTACTATATTATATATTATCACTAAATATTAGTACTATATATATACGTTTACGGTTTACACATTGATGTAAATTATTTGCTTTCTTTCTGAAAATATTAGTATCTCTATAATAATTTGTTTATGCCGAATGCCGCTTTAATTGGTCTTAAAATTTGAAAAAAATGATTTCACTAAATGAGAAAAAATATACTTTTGGAACACATACCTGGATATCAAACGTCTCAACTCCAGGTGCGACAATCTTTATCACAAACCCCGCATCATGAATGAACACAAATTCCTGGTCCTTGCCAGAATCCAAAATAACTTCATTATTCTTTTCATCGCTCGCTTTGCCATTCTTCATTCCGACAAGTTCAGAACTTAATTTCTGAATCGGATCTTCGTCCAAGTAAGAAATTTTTGTCCTAACACTGCCGTTGTTTTCCAAGGCTTTGTCTTTGGGCATAGTGTATGGAGATACTGGGGCATCCACCATGGCTTTTAGTTTTTTCTGCAGATCGTTGAAATTGTTCTCATCGCCGTTTGTGTGGCCGTTGACGGTTTCAACCTCGACAGTGGAAATAGAGTCTGTATCTTTAACCATGGTTAGTAGGAATTGTTACTGAAATTTTAAAAAATATCAAATTATTATGTTTTCAAGCAACATATGTAATTTTCAAAAATCTATAAATATTTAATTTATTGTATTTTTAACCATGGTTAGCAGAAGTTGTTTCTGAAATTTAAAAAAAAACCCATAAAATAATTGTTTTTAAGCAACATATGTAGTTTTCAAAACTACTACTGGTGCACTATCATACAGAAAAATATCCATTTAAATGACAGGAAAAGAAACATCAAAAACATTTTTTAAAAAACACTCAAATACAATTATAAAAATAAAGAAATATAACATTTTAGCTTAGGAAAGTATCAAAGAATGTACCGATATGATTGGTACAGTTCATCGAGTATTATAATTTTATTGAGGTTTGAAAGGTATTTTAAAACCATTTCCTACAAAAACAGGGTTTTAAAAATGCAGGGATAAAAATTTAAACACAGTGAAAACAAATTAACACTTTGGGCCTAATCTTTCTCAGAGAGAGTTCAATAGCTTTTTATACCAATCCTACCTCAAAGAGCTGTTCATTGTTAAGAAATTTGTCATGCATTTCAAATCAAATCTGTAATTGTACGATCCACTTCTAATCAGTGTGTATTTCTTTGTCATATTCACCGAGATAAAACCCAGTGATCTCCAATCTTTGAGATTTACAACCAATCTCTGCCCTGTTGGACTCTTAATTTACTAGATAAGAAACTCGATTTCTTGATAGATGTCACAACACATATTTGGATGCATAAAGTACTATCAGAGATACAATATCTACATGTGAATTAAGGCGCAGAAGAATTTCTGTGTATGTTTTATATATTGTATTATAGCAATGGCGTATTCAGAAATTGGCTCTGGGGGGGGGGCTAAGACCTCTTTTTAACCTTTTTAATTATTCATTAAAATAAATTATCAATTATAATTAAAATATACTAATTTTCTATTTAATTATTGATAAATTAAAATTTTATTTATCTAGCTTAAGATAATTTTACTTAGGGGAGAGGGAGGGCAAATATATAAATTGAAATTTTATTTATCTAGTGTAAGAATTTTATTTTGGGGAAGGGGGGGGGGGGTTAAAACCCTATATTTCCTTCCCTTTTCTGGATTTGCTACTATAGAAACTTTTAATAATCAGATATTTATTGGAGTTTTTTTTTTTACCATATAAGGAATAATGTATATTTAATTCTAGATGAGCAGTTATGGAAGGGAAAAAAATTAAGATTAGTCTGGTTACATAAAATAATGAAGGTATAACTACTTATAATTCCTAAAACACTCAGTGACACATTTCATTGCGAACCAAGGCTTGCTGTGCCAATTTCAGCTTATTATGGGGGCAATGAAGCAAAATATGGCCAGTTCATCTAAACAATGTGAAACCTAAGTGTTCAGTTCCCAACCTAGCTTGGTCTTTATTTTATTGACTCACTGAAGGGATGAAAGCCTGGGCAAACCTTAGAGAATCCAGGCATTATAATAAAGCAGATTTTAAATTTTGAAATTCTTATGTGGATGTTAAATTAATGCTCCTAATGTGCTAATAATTCAACAGTAGTAATAATTTTGTAATGAAATATCTACTTTCAACACATCTTAATTGTTTTATAAGAATTAGATTTATAAGGCACAATAAAATGTACTTTACTTTCTGAGATGGTTTACATAAGTTTATTATTTTAGAAAAAAAAGTTTTTAAAAGTGCTCAATCAAAAAAGTCTATTAGGGTTTGACCATTGAAATTTCCTGTCACAACACATGTCAAAATGATGTAAGGAATAATTTAGATAATTAGAGTTTTAACTATTATTTTCTCTTCCTAAACTGCTTTTCATTTTATAAGTACCTATACATTTTCATACTTATCATCAAGCTTACCAGCAACTATTTTATAAATCTTCTACTTTTCAGAAAAAATGCCTTTAAAGTTTTTAAAAACAGCTTGTATGGATTAAAACTCAAATTTTAGATTTTAATTTTTTTTTTAAAGTTATTCTTAGTTAAAACTCAGTTGCAAATCAAGATGAACTTAATTATTTTTTAAGAAAATTAACAATTAAATAAGGATGCATTGTAATAAAAATTAAGGTGATCCAATAAACAGAAACACAATTTTACTTTTGATAACATGCATTTTTCACACATTTTATTTTGAAGAAATATATTTAGCAGGCATGAAAAATTGTCCTTGAAAACTGATTGCATCATTCTTCCTTTAAGTAAAGACTACAGTTTTTATTGAAAATAAATGCATAAAAATGTTAGTTACCTGTCTAATAGACAAAAGGAATAATTATTAGTAGTATAGGGGTTTAGTCACCTTTACGATTTTATCTTGCAGGAAACTTAACCCAAATTTCGCCCCGCATGGATTTGGTACACGAGGGTTTGGAAAAAAAGTGATCGTAGGATCGTAATTATATCTGGCATTAATTGCAGTGGGATTATTTTTTTAGACCTTAAAATAACACTCTTTTTGTAAATATATCTTGAGCATTTCAAGTATAAATATAATTTTTTTATATTAAAAAAAACGCTCTTACTTTAAAAGTTAATTTTCAATAAAATAATGCAAAACCTGACACTTTGAAGAGGACAACAGATTAAATTGATTGCAATTAAATTTATTTCAAATGCAGATACTAAGAAAAATTCATGCAGTGTAAAATACACATAAACTTATCACGTTATGTAACATCATTAGATAGCACAAAAACATACTTCGCTCAAGGGCGTACGATTATTTTAACTTGCACTTTCCTTGGCAGTCGCAGAAACACTAAACTGATTTTAATCGAGTGTAGTTAAAGTCAATAAAGATGCATTAAGTTTTTTACATGCCTCAAATATCAGTAATGATCTCTTGGGAATAGCTCTCAGCTGTGAGTTTGTAAAACACATGAACTTTACGTACGACCTTCCTTCGAAGTCACAGAAAGCTGCGTGCGCCGGTGGACGGGATTCCACGTGCTTCTTCTCTGCTTCTTTACACCGGCTGTGACGTCACGATTGAACCTCATTATCATTAAACAAAATCCATATTATTACCTTAAACCTCTACTAAAACTGAAATTTGGCGTCAAATATTTGCATTAAGAGTGAAATTCTAATGATGCATTAAAGTCATTTAGTTAAATGGTAATGAGTTTTTGAGCCTAAAATGTAAGCTCATTGTAGAGCATATTTTTCAAACAAAAACATTTTCTTTTTTGAAATGGCATCAATAAAGTTTTGTTTTCGTTGTGGTTTGTTGTTGTTTTCAAGATTTTTAATTTTTTATGATTTGATTGCATCATGATACAAGCTAAGTGGAAAACAACATCCATCAAAAATATTTGGAAATAGCACTTTTAAATCTGGTAATAATTTTTTTTTAAAGTACTTCTTTGGAACAGTTTTTTCGTAGCGTCTTGTACTATGACGGAGTTATTACTGATATTAGTAAAATCATACTCAGTTATATTTTACGTTTTATCATTTAAAAGACTATCTTTATATAAAAAAAATTACCGATTTTAAATAAATTTTACGCAAAATCAAAGAAGGACCATGATTTAGATCACTAATGATGAATCGGGGGAGGGGAGTACAAAATCTCTGAAAGAAATTCTTAAAATATATAGGTTTAAACAATTTTGGGAACTATTTAGCATCGTCTGATAAGTGTATTTTATGTGTAAAAAAGCAACTACATATATCATTAGCATTTTTCAGAACTGCCAGTGGCCTTTCTTTTTTCAGTAACCCCTAATAGAAAAATGTTTAGCAAAAGACCTTAATAATTAGCCCCCAATTTTTCTGGACTAAATTGTTACAAGTAAAGTATATGCTACATCTGAGAAACCATTGCCCTTTAAAACTTCGTTACTTCTGTTTAAAAACATTAACAAGTATCTTTTATTCTAACGATTGTGGCAAAAAGTGTCTTCGCAAGTGTTAAAACTAAAATATTTCAAGTTTTTTGTACCAGTTATTTCCACATTAAAAACTTGAATTTTATTAATCAAAATGTTTAAATTTTCTTGATAATTTTTTTTCTCCACTCTTTGCAATCATTAATAACTTATGGCAAAGCTAAGAGGCCACAAAATGCAATGCAGTATTTGTTTCATGGTCTCGTTTAAAATCATCACCTTGTACTAATCTATTAATAATTTTTTCCTGATAGGCACAACTTGAAACAATCAAGTACACAAAGTACTACCCATTGACTATGGCCTCATTCACCGAGATCTCCGAAGTTACAATTACCGCAAGCAATGACACAACAGGGAACTCTGAAGTCCAACCCCCTAAAAAGAAAACAAAGGGCCACCGCTGCTACTTCTGCGGAGAAAAGTTCATGGACAAAAACATCCTCAGAAAGCACATCAGCATACACAAGGACCGAGACTTCTTCTGCGAAGTCTGCGGTAAGGCTTTCTCAGCAAACTGGGGCCTGCAGAAGCACATGAAAACCCACACTGGGGAAAGACCTTACCAGTGTGAGCATTGCGATAAGGCCTTTGTGCAAAAATGCACATTGCAGTTCCATATAAAAGCAATGCATGGCAACAAACCCCATCCGAAATGCAAGACTTGTGGGAAAAGGTTGAAATCCTTTTCATATTTGCAGTGCTGGTTGTGTCGGTACGAGGGCAAAGAAATGGTGGAAGGAGATGAGCAACAAGAACCAACGGATAGTGAGCAAAATGATTTCGTAACACAAACCGTAGAGTACCTGGATTTGGATACGAATACCCCTCAAACAGCAGATGTAATAACCATCAACAATCATCCTGTGGCTGATGTTGCCGTGGGAAACTTGCTTTTCGCCTGCGATGCCTGCAATCAAGGGTTCCCCTCTGTTATCGAGCTGAAGCAGCACCAGGTTAGCTACTGCCACGAACCCTTGCTAAACTGCCAGCACTGCAATCTGAAAGTTGCCAGCGTGCTGGCCATGAAGAGACATCTGGCCCAGCACTCTGACCTGAGACCCTTTGTCTGCCAGAAGTGTGGGAAGGACTTCAAACGAGACTGCAATCTTCGACAGCATATGGTAACTCACAAAGATGACCGCCCATATACCTGTAAAATCTGTAAGAGTGGCTTCAAGACCATACCGACCCTCAAGCAACATTTAATAAGCCACAGTGTGGACAGACCTTTCATTTGTAAGGAATGCGGTGGAGGATTCAAGTCGTCCCAAGGACTCAGAACCCACGTCGTGATCCACAATAAAGAAAAACCACTTTCTTGTAAGACCTGTGGCAAGACATTCACATTTCTTGGGAATCTTCAGAGGCATTATAGGGTTCATACTGGGGAGAAGCCGTACCAATGTAAGGTTTGCGATAAGAGGTTTTCACAGTCCAATGGACTAAAAGCACATGAACTTACACACAGGAAACCAAATAAAGAACTGGAAGAGTTCATTTGCACAGCCTGCGGGAAGAAATTCAAGTCTTTCTCCAATTTTAAGAAACATATGCTATTGCATTGATGATTTGAGTATTGTTATTGTATTGACTTTTAATGTAATTAAACTAGTTATTTTTCAGCATATTCTTCACCAACTTAATTCATTATAAATTGGCTTTTGTGATGCTCTATTAACCCTCTAAGGCAGGGGTTCCCAACCGGTGGTACGCAGTAAAATTTCAGGTGGTACACATGAGCAGTGAGCAAGTAAACATATTCCTCATTATTTTAAACATTAACATTATTTTAAAGAGAAATCTTTAATTAACTTCTGGATCAGATGTAAAACCTAGTACCCTTTGATCCTCCGGCAAGCTCTGTACTCCTAATGGTGATCTTTTAATCACAGGCAAACCACAACAAGTTTCGCACTAAAGACCATAAAAGTATATTTTGTATGCTGATTAAATTTTTGCTGAGTTTATACTGTTTTTTTATTTGTATGTTTTTAGACCTATGGGTAATAAATAAAACTGTAAATTAATACTATTTTAATCTGTTTATTTCTCCTTTATTATAAGCATGTTATAAATAAACAAAATATCTAACCTTTAAATACGAAGTTTTCTCAGGAATTCAATTCAAAAAGCCTTTAGAATGCTTTTCGAAGAGTAAATATTATATGTTTATTAAAATATTTAGGTCTGGTGGTATGCCAAACTTTCTCAAAAAGTCAAGTGGTACGCAGGTGCAAAAAGGTTCGGAACCCCTGCTCTAAGGAATACAGACATATAAACGTGTCACCTGACTTTTCACAATAAATATATAAATTTTACTGAATTTTAAAGTATGGAAGAGTCATTAATTATCAACAGCTACAAATATATGACATATCATAACTTAACCCCCTCAATATAACTTAAATCTTATATTTTGTACCCCAATTAAACTTAATAACTTAAATTATCTTTCTCATATATCCTTAATATCACTTAGTACTTTAACATCCCAACCACACCCTTCGGCGACAAACCGTCGCCTAGATCAATCCGTTCCCACAGAAATTGTTTAGTCAGCAAATAGTTTACTGTGACCTTAAACCTCTCTCGTCGTCGATGCTGAACCCTGATTGGTCAATCGAAGAACAAGCAATAACAATCTGTAGCTGTGAATCACTTTTTAATTAGACTTCAAGATGTAAGGTTGTGTGTGCTTTTGGCGGACCGAGCTCCGACTCCGTCCTATTAAACACTTTAAATGATTTCTTTATAATAAAAGATCTTGGACGTCCAAACTACCTTCATTTCTGTAGTTAACTAAATCATAATTATGCTCTCCTGTGTAGTAGATGTTATTCTACTACATATACAATTTAAATTTTTTAAAGAGTTAAATTAAAATTAGTTAAAAATTTATATTATTAATCTTATGCAGTGGAAACTAGTTTAAGTTTTAGCCAATTTGCATAACACTCAAAAAGTTTAAAAAAAAAAAAAAACAGATAATAGCTATGAAACTCTTTGGTATGCATTTTAAAAATTATCCTCAATGTGTCTAGTAAATTTGTATTTTATATTTAGTAAAAAAAATATTGTTTAATTTATCAAATTCTATCAATTAAATTGAGCAGTGAATGTATATTTGATTTTCTATAGGATAATAAACTTTGCCTTTGTTCCCGTTCATTATAAGGAAAAAAATCCCGTTACTTATATTGCTTTAAAATTCCAAAATAAAAATACATCACTATAAAATGCACATCCTCATATCACAAAAATCTTCCTCAATATGAACTTACTGTAGTGTCATCGCGATTTTCCCGATAAATTTAAAATTAACCATAATTGTATAACGATGTTATTTCACTCAAAACCTCCATTCTGGATTTTTTTTTAAAAATAAATTAGCTCATTGGCACGTTCAATTATTTTTCAAATCATTAATTTAGTTTCTGAAGGCAATGGCAAGAAATAAAAGAAATTTTAATTTTAATTAATTTTTGTTTTCATTTTAATTTCTTCTCTTGAATGGCAACACAAAAGGGAAAAAATTATCGGATTTGGGCGAAAGTGGTGTATTTTTTTCAGAAAATTCGAATTTTCTCTAAAAATGGAACAAATATGAAAAAACTAAACCTCAGGTGCACACGTTGGTAATAAAGGGAATCTATCTTAAAAATTTTGAATTTCTGAGGGCAGTATAAGTAGGTCTTTTACGATCCACAGACAGACTCTTTCTTTTATTATTATAGATGTGTAAAGAGTCAATATTTTCCATTTATCTGTCCAACTACTTTCACAGACTAATACCCAAATAACATACATTTAAAAAAAAAGATTGAATCATCAAGCTTAGTGTCAAGTGAAATTTCATTTTTTAATTTTAACTAGAAGTATGATGAACTTTTACTATCAAAGACATTTAATTCCCATTAGAATTCAGATATTTAAAAAGAAAAATTCCTACCCTGATTATAGCTTCAACTTTTAATGTTTATGTTGGATTATTAAATAAATATTCCAATTAAAATGAGAATTTTATATTAAATCATTGAAATTACATTCATATAGAAAACCAATTTTTATAATAAATTATAATTCGATAAAGAAGAACACAATGTAACTTAAACTTCTATTTATTGATTTTACCATGGAACATTTTCAATCATACCATAGAATATGCACAATCAGACTAGCAACTGAAACACATTAAACATCGCACAAATACATTAAATATCGACTAAAAATTGGCCATTTAAAAATTAAAATGTTTTGAAAGAAACATTTAAGGGAAAGTTGAAACTTCCCGGCTTTTTTTCACTTCACATGTTAAAAGGGTATGGACAGCTTTTCGGGCACACTGACTTTGCTTTTAAGTTTATAAGCTGGAAGTATTTTGCTTATGTATGTCCATGAAGTTTTCAAAGGATCTTAGTGTTTATCAGTTTATTTTCATAAATTATTTTTGAAAAGGGCTCAAATATTTTTCATGAATTATTTTTTAAATGGTTCAAGTAATTTTCATAAATTATTTTTAAAATGGCTCAAATATTTTTCATGAATTATTTTTAAAGGTTAAGTATTTCAAATATTTAAATGTTCAATATTCATAATATTTTAAAAGGTTCAATATTATGTAAATATTTTTTAGTTAAGGTGCAGGCTACGTAAAATAAAAATTTTAACTATTATTGATTTATAAACTTGAAATCAAAATGGGGTTGTTTCACGGAGGATCTGGCAATAGCTCTGCGGTTTTATTTTTATGTCTCTCGAATTACTTTTGTTGATATTCGAAATTGAGTTTTCTAAGAGTAGGTTATTTTAGTTATTTTTTAAAATTACAACTTCTTGCTGTGCTGTTGGTTGTTTTAATCATTTATCAAGGAAAACTTGCATTGAAAGAAGTTGGAATTTAAAAAAAATAACAACTAAAATATTCTCTTCGAAAACTCATTCCCGAATACCAAAACAACAGTTATTCGAGAGACACGAAAACAAAACAGCAGAGCTATTGCCAGATCCTCCGTGAAACAACCCCATTCACAGTGTGCATTAAAACTGCCCCGTATTCCATTCGAAGTGAAATAACAAATAAAGAGAAGATATGCTTACTTCTCCTTAAATAAAGATAAATAGATAGAAACTCTATACATATAATTATACACAGATATTATGTTCATGCATGGTGCAGTGTTTCTTTCACATTTAGTTGTTTAAGCAAACATATATATATATTTAAAAAACAAAAACAAATTCGCTTAAAATTCCATGATTATGCATTTGGGCATTCCAATTTTACAAACTTTAGAATTTCTTTACAAAGACGAGCCACCGACGGATGAAGGTCAGGATTTTCCAACAAGGTTCTCAGGATTCCGATCCCTCCTTCTTCGACGATCATTCTGCAGTATCTTTTGGCTGTTTGGGCGAAAAAATGGGATGCATCAGTTTAACATAAATTGAGTGTTTGACCCAAGTCTGATTCTGAATCAAACTATTTCTATTTTAAAATGCTTCAATGGACAGACCAAGAGAGTAAGAATTAGAATATACAAACTTTGTTACAACAAAAACTCGTTTATTAGGGGACGTACATAAATTATGTAACGCAAAATTTTGACTTTTTTTACCCTTATGTCACGCTGCGTCACGTTTGATCGAACCCCTCTCCCTAAAATTACGTCACATTGTTGCACCCCCCCCCCTTAAAGAAAAAGTTAGTTTTAATATTTCCCTTTGTTTCTGAAATTTGAAAAAAATGCATATTTTTATATTTAAAAAAAAATTAACTTGGAAAGAAAAAAATTTAACATTTAAGGCACATACATACATTTTTACATAAGAGATTACCCCCCCCCCCCCCCTTTATGTCACAATCCGTCATGTTGGCGCATACCCCTCCCTCCCCCCTCTGAGCGTGACATAATTTATGTACGTCCCCTTGTGGCTTACACATTTGGTTCCTTGAATTGCCTATAGACCTTTAACTTGTAAAATTTTTTTAATTAACTGTTTGGTTATAATGCTGAAATGTATCTTTAGATGATATCCAAAATGCTCTCTTAAAGAATTTATTTACACTTATTACAGCTACAAAATTATTACAACTTACGGTTTTTCAGACAAACATGGTGTACAGCCCAAGCTGCCCATAATTGAACTTGATAAGATTTAAAGCAATAAAATAGTGGATAGAAAGGATTGAAGGACCTACAAGATAGAAAAGAAATTAGACACAAAAACTAGGTATTAATTCAATGAGCTAGAACTAAAAACTAAACAAAAATTAACTCAATTAAATTACAAATTCAAACCAGAAATACAGCCATTTCAAAACAATACCTCAAGTATAGAATCAATATAGTGAAATCACATTTTAAGCAGTAAACTAACAAAGAAAAAAAATTATGATAATAATGCTGTTTTTAAGTAATATTTAACATTTGTAGTGGTAGACCTAGCTTTTTCCAGAATTTATGCACCAGTTTTTGCAGCAATAACAAATTTTAACATTCATGACTCATTTTTTAAATTAATATATTATTTTTTTCAACTAGAAAGGACTTTAGGATAATCTCTTCAAAAAATAAACCCAATTCTGAATTTTTAAACTAATATGTTATTTTTAGGGATGCACCGAATACCAAATTTGGCCGAATACCGAATATTCGGCCAAAGTCTAAGCCGAATATTCGGCCTACCTAAACCAATTTTTATTTTTTGTCGGATCTAAGTAAGTAGTATTTATTATTAATCAATTTCAATTTGACATAAACATATAAGTAAACAATCACACAATAATTTTAATACAATATAGCTATTAAATTTTTAATTGAAGCAACACAGAATAAAGTAGTACTCGTTTGTTATTAAAACAACCCTTTTAGAAAGTGTAAATTGATAAAATCAGAACACGAAAACGGAAGTATGAAAACAAAAACAGAAGTAGGTGGATCCGGTGTAGAATGAAAATCAGAAAAAAAAATGGCTTACAATATTACTATACAATTAAAAAAAAAAAATTTATCTTTTAGTGAAAAAATTACAATTGTGATATATATAGTAATTCTAATTATTGTTTTTTTTTAAGCCCACTCATTGTAACTGTTAACTTAAAGAGACACGTTAATTTAATATGACTTGAGTAAAGCTTGATTTAACATTATAAATAACTAAAACTTAAGAATTTGAGTCTATTATAAAAGAAAACAAGTCCTGTTTGAGAATTTTTCGACGTTTTATAAGATGATAACTTGAAGAAATTTGGAAATTTTTTAATTTCACTATTCAGCTGACTATTCGGCTAAAATGGCCGAATACCGAATAGTAACCTAATATTCGGTGCATCCCTAGGTATTTTGAAAAATTAAATTTAAAATTTATGCACAGAAAACAACCAGAAATTATTACAGATATCTAGTTTTTAATAATATAACATTTGAAAAATGCAACTTAGTTACCTGTAAGCAACCATTTCTGTAGCATTTACATCCCAATTTAACACGGCTGCACCCTGAAAAAAAGTTTAAATATCCTTAAAATACACTGCTCAAAAGAATTAGGGGAGAACTTTGTGTACTTTTGTTTAAACTTTCATTTCCAACTTCATATTTTTATTATAGAAATATATAATTTATGAAATAGATTCATTATGCATGTAGAATGAAATGGTGAAAAACAGGGGGAAAAAATCTTAATTTTTGTAACTAAAATTTAAGGGGGGAAATATTGGAATCATTACTTTTGAATAATTTTTTACAATATTTTTTTCAAAACTTTATTTGTAAAATAAAAGTAAAATCAATTTTTAAACATCTAATAATGCCAGAGTGAAGAATTTAGAGTCAAATTGTTTCATAAATTTTATTGGGAGGGAATTTTATTTTACCATGTTTTGCATATTTTCATTTAATTAAGACAAACATTATTTAATTCTTCAAAAGACATGATTCTTCCATCTAACGATAAATAAGTGCGAGCTCAACTTAGTGAAAAAAAAACCAAGCTGACGACACCAAATGGAATCATTGGGGGTGAAAGGGTTTAAACCATGTGTTCCCCTAATTGTTTTGAGCAGTGTATTTACTTTTTAAACAAACTTGTATCTTATTATTAAATAGTCGGGTTATATTTTAATTATCATCTTTATTAATGTAATAACTCAAATTTGGTTGCCTAATTTTAGTTCTTAGAAATATTGCTAATAAATTTAAATACAGTTGGGGATATACTTTTGATTTATTATTTTTTTTAAATTTTGTATTGTACCTTGGTATTAATCAACACATTTGAATTAATTTTTTTTTATTATTGCAACAAATTGCACATCCACAAAACCAAACATTGTCAACGTTTTTCCAAAAATATCCTTTACTAATGTAAGCATTCCAATATAGTAATAATATAAATGAATATTTAATTTATTAGTATTATTACTTTATACATTAACAACTTCGTGAGCAACATTATCGTTTTGCTTTCCGAATAATAACGTTACGTTAACTTTCAGGTTCATTTTTCGTACAACTTAATTTGTCCTACTTAAAAATATCCTTAACTATGGTCTTCATTTTTATCTTATATTTTGTTCAGTTACATAAACTTAAGCAGAAAGCTCATTTTCGCAAGACAAATTTTTTTACTATTCATCGTTAATAGATTAATGATTGATTTAGATTGTTTCAAAATTGAATTTCATACATAATAGCAGGGATTGGAATAACACGTTACTTGTAACAGTGACTTTTTTCGGTACCGCTGAGTAATGCCGTTAGTTTACAGAAAGTAATTGTAACCGTAACTTTGTGTTACATTTAGAGGTAACGAAAAATTGTGTTCCTTTTACGTTACTTCTCACGCTGCTCTTCACGAATCTTTTCCTTAGCTTTTTAAACTTAACTATTTAAAATTTACTTTTTAACAACGTTGAATTTTCATTATTAGCTTTTTTTTCGATGGTCACTATTTTTTTAAATCTTGGTTTTGTTCGAAAAACGGTAAAATGGTTAAATTGTTGGTTTCTTACAGCTTGAAATTTTTAAAAGTAACTGTAATTCGTTACTTTTCATATTAAGTAACTGTAAGTAGATACTTTTCAAATAAAGTAACTGTAACAGTGTTCCTTTTTTAGTTAAGTAACAGTAACAGAGTTACTTTTTGAAAGTAATTTTTAAATCCCTGCATAATAGTTTTTCTATTTCCTACCAAAGGTTTAAATTTTATAAATAATATCTTACCAGTTCAGTAACCATTTCATTCCAGTTGGGCTGATTCCAAAACGTCCAGAAAGTCTCGCCTTCACTAGCTAGATGGGCCACGATACCCGCTGCAAAATAACTCACGTCGATATGCCTTGAACCAAGGAGGGATCTGCAATAAACTCACTAAGTTAGACAGAAACAAGTAGGTTTGTAACAGAATCTGCCACTTAATCCGCTTCCACACAACATTTGTGTTTAACAGGTAAAAAGACGCGAAACACAGCATTGATATTTTATATTAAACATTTACATGCTAAATTTGGCTAGTTTCATTTTTTTTATTTCGAAAATTCAATAATTATTACTTATTGTTTGCAAAAATTAATTTATATTTCAAAGAATAAATACGTAATATTCCTCGCTTTTAAATAGAATGAAAATATTTCATATCAACATACAAAGAATCTCGTAGTGAAATATATTTGACGTCATTTCAAACTGATCGATGTCTCAAAAATAAATTTATTGTCTAAAAGAATTAAAGTTTCTCGAGCGATTGTTGCGAATGGCAATGGTGATTAAATTCTAAAAAAATGGCTTCCAATGCTTTTGAAATGAGCATTAAATTTTGCAATTTTTTAAATAATTGAAGTACTTCAAATTATAATTTTTTTCTGAAATTTTGAATGTATTCTAATTTCGATGCGTTGAATTTTTTGACGTATCACACTTGTCCGTAGCATTTGTAGTTTGGGCTATGAAAGTGGGTGGTGGACTGAACGATTATAATACCTTCCACTTATTACTTTATAAACGTAGTGAGGAAGCTAAAATACAAAAGAACAATACAATAGAAATATTTCCACAGGCAAGCCACTTATATAAATTTGAATCGTGTGGAAAAGAGTTTCCTATTAAAGACTTCAGGAAAACACAGACTTTTTGATCGACTATCTAAATTTCAGCTTTTGAATGCATATATTTTATGTTTATGTCTATTAGTTTTTTTAATAAAATTGGCATTTTAATTCTGCTGATGTTTCATAAAAAAATGATGACAAAAACCTTTGTGTAAGTAATAAGAGTTTTAAAAAAAAAAAAAAGATATGCCTTCAAACGCCATCGAAAAATTAAAATCTCTTAAAATCATTCGGTCGTTTCGGGAATTCACTGAAGGGAGAAATACCCGGTTGTATATTTTTAAAAGATCTTTTATTTTTTGTTTGCATTTGTTTTTAAACTCTTATGCTGATGTTTTCATGACTTAAATTATAGAAAGGAAGTAAATGATATATTTTTTTTAATTAGGGACTTGGGGAGTTTTTATAAGTCATGTGGGAATCTGTGTAACTGTAGTCTTTAGGGTGTTATGAAAACCAACCCATCGACATCATTAAACATCAGGAAATTTTTTACTGTTAAGTATTGAATAAAGTAAAATTTAAAACATTTAACTCAGCTAACATAGATTTCTAAACATATTTGTATTGTATGAAATATTGCATGAAAATTTGAATTGTAGTTAGAAACACTTTGGGTTGTTAGCTGAGGCACAAACAATAATTTTTTTTTAATCATACCTTAAAGCGTTTATAAATTCATCTTTCATCAAAAACTCCCTTAAATGTGTAACTTCTGCAATATTGTTCTGAAATCAAATAGCAGTTATGTATAAGATGTTTTCATGATTAATAAAATTCAATCAAATTGTTATAAAATATTAACTGCTTGCTACATCACATTGGTTAAATTAGGATTTCTTACAAACAATACATATATAAGATAATGACAATTATAAAATTTAGTCAATAGTTTAACTTACCATTAGTCCTAAAACTTTGGTTTCGACTGAGCTTTCACCATCGAATCGCTAAAAAAAATAATAACCATTATTCCATAAGTGCTATGTTTATAAAAATCCCAAATGAGGAAAAATTAAAATATTGCATGTGAAACAAAAGAATCATATCACATCTACAAATTTGAATTAAAACTCAATACTTTAAATTCATAAAAAAAAGTTATTCGAAAAATTTAGAAATAAATTATTTTTTAAAAAATAAGGAATCGCTTTCGATAATGTGGACTAAATAATGAATAAAATGTTATAGAAAACTTGAAAAAGCATGAACAACAAAAAAAACAATAAATAAACAAAAACAAATAGAATAAAGTTTTTTCTTAGGTATGGACTATCAAAACGTTGTTACAGATAATTTTTAAACACTAAGAAAAGTAAATTCATTTTAAACCCTCTGGGGGATAAGCAAATTGGCTTAAGGGTAAACTTATTTTTACTGCATTAGATTAAAATTTAAATTTTCAACTGAAAATTTAATTTTTATAATATCGTGCAAAAAAAATAATAACTTTTTCAAATCAATAATCATGGCAAAAGTGATGCTTTTAATGAAATCAGGTTTCAAAGTTACTTTTACGCACTAGTGCGACAAAGTAAAGAGCATCTTATTGATGTAAAATTCTTTATTTGAACATGATTCTTTATTTGGCGTCTTATTTCCAATGCAATCTAAGAAATACTTTTTGCATGTGATTTTAAAATAATCATTAATATAAATAAACACCTTCAAACCATTTGAACGTGATAATAAAATAATTAATAAGCCAATCAATAAATGCCAATTTAATAAATAATTTTTTCGCAAGTTGTTATAAAAAATAATGTATGACAACACGTTGAAAATAGCCGTTTTTAAACTCGTGAATTTATTAAACTCGTTTAAAAAATCCTTACTTTTCACACTAGTTGCATAAATAACTATTAGTAATTACATTTTTAAAATTTTATTTCTGTAGCAGTCGATTACAAATTACTCTTCCAGACTTTTATATTTAGTAAAATATATCAATTTTTAAAAATTATGTGTAATGCTGGAAAACCTGTTATTCCGGTGATGGGTTTAGAAGTCTGTATACCTCAGAGGGTTGTTTTTTTAAGTAGAATTTTTAGA
Organism: Oedothorax gibbosus; assembly: GCA_019343175.1. Lineage (NCBI taxonomy): Eukaryota > Metazoa > Arthropoda > Arachnida > Araneae > Linyphiidae > Oedothorax > Oedothorax gibbosus. Next base: position 4,808,968 of record CM033280.1, on the reverse strand, counting down.
AAATTAAAACAAATATTTAAAAAACTCATAAAAGATAAACATAATGAAGAAACACTTGTCAATAGCTTTACCTTAAGAACATCCAAAAAAAGTTGTAGTCCTCCCAAATCCAAAAATACTCCACATGTTTTGGGTGACTCATCTATAAATAAAATATAAACTTAATTACAAGGAAAACACAACTTTCTCTTGAATTGGCACGAAATTTTATATCGAATGGCACCAATTTCCTATTGGGATTAAAGATAGAGAGTAAAATATTTAGAGGCAATAGGTCAATCTACAGTGAAATGCAATTTAATTGTTGTCAATATTTTACTTATAAAAAAAGTCATGAAATGTAGCGATTTTTTTCAGTTCTTATTTTAGTTTAGATTATTGAACATTTGAAGTGAGCACAAATACCCTATGGGCTTGTTTCACGAGGGATCTGGCAACAGCTCCGCGGTCTTGTTTTCATTTTTCTCGAATTACTTTTGCCTTGGTTTTCCAAATGAGTTTTCTAAGAATAGTTTAGTTATTTTTTAAAAATTCCAACTTCTTTCAATGCAAGTTTTCCTTGATAAATGATTAAAACAACCAACAGCACAGCAAGAAGTTGTTATTTTAAAAAATAACAACTAAAATAACTTATTCTTAGAAAACTCAATTTCGAATATCAACAAAAGCGATTGGAGAAAAATTAAAACAAGACCGCAGAGCTGTTGCCAGATCCCACGTGAAACAAGCATATACTAGCCCTCGTGACCCAGTAATAACTTTGTCTTTGAAGGTTCCATATTGGGCATTTAAAGAGGAGCCAGGATCGAAACCGGTTCGAACCAGGCCTCTTCAAACAGAATTTTTTTTTAAAAAATGTGTGTTTTAACAACAATATATTTACTACCTATTACTATACTACACTAAACCTTTGATGTTTGATTAATTCAATCTAAAGAATAATAACCTTTAATAAACTTACTTCATCAACGAAGTCAATAATTGTCCCAATACAAATACTCAGTTTTCAAGTATTTATTATTAACAATTCAATTTAAATTTTGATAATATTAAATGTGAAATATTTATTTTTTTAATAACATTAGTGACTGTCTACATCCTAGAAATGTTTGATTGTGTGACTGTTTGCTAATATTAAAATTACAGAAGTATCAAATAGTTATAAATATGTTTTTAAAAAAATATTTTTATCAGACATAATAAAGATAGAATTAAAAAAAAATTACCTGTTAAATTCCACAGTGCACTCAAAGTAAACTTCATCATTATATCAATATCTCCTTGCTCAGCTTTGGTTTTCACGATGTCAAGAAGCCTGATCATATAATCAGTTTTGGCACCTAAATTTGATGTCTCAGCAGTTGATATCTGTTTTAAGAAATTAATAATTATTTAGTATGTTTATGTATTAGTATTTAACCAGATGTATAAAATTCTACTGTTCTTTAAAAGGGTATAAAAAAACTTAACACATGAAAACTTTAATGATAGTCTGGAAAATGTAAACTTCATAATAATAATTTTATTTTAAAAAAATATTTTCAGTTAATAATAAACATTATGAGTATTAATGAACAAAATATGTTCATTTGTTCCCAATCCAGATCACCAAATAATAATCTTCAAATATAAAATACTATAGAAGCATTTAATAAACAAAACTTGGAGAAGTAATGTTTCAAATTAAGGAATTTTAGGTATTGGAATAAGTAAAGTTCTAATTAGAAAATAGATATTACAAAGCGATTAGTCATACAAAAAAAACCTAAACTCCTCAGCGCAATAACCAGTTAGTAGGCAAAGGCCTGACATGCCCATTTCAGCTTACGTGACCAAAGGATGCTAGGAATATGTCCTGATTGGGTGGTCAAGCTCATGCGGAACCCCCAGTGTTTGGTTATCAAGCATACTTGGTCCTCATTTTATCAACTCACTTATGGGATAAAAGGATGAGTCAACCTTGCCCAATCTGGGATTCAATCCCCGGGGCATGGCAATGCGAAGCAACACCACTAAGCCACTGGGCCTCATTCGGCAGATGCCAAAAGTCAAATTAATGTTACTTTTCCTTGATTAATTTTCAAATTTATATACACCTACAGGGTTCATACTATATCTATGATAGTGAAATTCAGGAGTTTCTAAGGAGTTTTTCAGGAGTGCAGCAATGGAAATTCAGGAGGTAACAAGGAATAAAAGTGAAAACGTTTGTTTATTATCGTATTAGTCTAGTGACTTCACTGCACTTCAAATGACAAAACAGAAGGAAAAAAATCTTCTGAAGAGTTGTGCGGTGAATTCCGGGACAATTAACTATTATCACAATGTTTGAACTCGATTTTTCTACTGTGCATGTAGACTTATTCCGAATAAAGTAAAGTATTCCAAATAAAGTAAAGTATTCCAAATAAAGTAAAGTATTCCGAATAAAGTAAAGTCGCCAATTTTTTCAGGAGAGGGGGAAAAAATATCAGAAGATGAGACACAGGAGTTATAAGGGCCCTTAAAAGAAAAAATTGAAATTCAGGAGTTTTTCAGGAATTTCAGGAGGCGTACGAACCCTGACACTAACTTAGAAAAGAATAGTTGATAGAAACAGTGACAATAAAAATGTTATAACCTTACCCTAGCAGCCAAAATGGAACATATAGCAACAGACATCCTATTCATGGCAGGATCATCAAATGTCATTAAGGAATTCATGACTAACTCCGCACAGTGGTAACGATTAAATGTCTAGTACAAAAATAAGAAACACTTCTTTTAAAAAATAACTTATGAGACCATATTTTGCATGATTATAACAAAATATGCAATGATACACAGGGGTTAGACAAAATGATGAACACTTTTTAACATTTTTTATAAACTACTACTTTTGTAAACACTTTTTTTTATCTAGCTCCACATTATTATAACGGGTTACCTTTACACATTCAAAATATTGTATCTGTCTCTTCTTTCAAACATGAAATCTCTAATTTTATCTAAGAAATCAACAACATTGATACCTTTTAATCTTATTTATTTATGAAGCAATAGTAATAGCTGCCATGTTGCCGGATGTATTTTGTTTCTATCTTTTCCTATTTACTTAGTATTTATACATAATTTTTAATTGTATTATCAATCTTCTGCTATAGCCTGTACGGTTTTGTTTCCCCTTGGCCATCAATGTGTGCTTTGCCTTAGTTTTTGCATATGTAGCTTGTAAATAAATATTCAAAATAAAATATAAAATATTAAAAAAAATACGTAAAAAGTTTTTGAACATTTGTTACGGCGCACATTTTTGAGCAAAAATACAGTAACTAATAAACTTATATGGGATGCAGAATAGATCCAAAGATTAAAAAAATTGCACCCTAATCTCAAAAATCTATAAAAATATTACTAGGCCTTTTAAAGAAGTATTTAACTAAATAAAAGCAAAAATTCTGTAAAAATAAAACTAATATTTATATAGAATATTTTTGGAGATGTGAGCATTTAAAGAAAATTACAATCTTTTATTGTGGCAACAAAACTTGGCGACTGCCAAGGGTGCCAAGCGATGCAATAGCTTGGGGGGCTGACTCTGCCAAGTCGCCAAGTTTTGTTTTGTTGCATTTGTGGCGTAGTCAGGACACAGCCTATGAAATACACAAAGTTTAGCACACAAAATGAGATCGGAGAAGTTATGAGTATCAATAAAAATTTCTTATTCTCTGCACTTGTATACAATATTAAAAAACTATTTTTGAAAAAGAATTTATACTAAACAATTTTGTTCTCATACCTATAAATTTATACAAAATTCAAGCTATTTTGGGACAAGGTTGTTATGATTTTAGCCGACCCGAAAACCCCGGGTGGGTTTAAAAAAAAAAACTTGAAAAAACCCATCAAAAAACCCAAGTGGGCAATTGAACTTAAAATTGCCTTCACTGAAAATTAAAAAAAGAAAAATCTTTTTATACATCCAAAAAATATACATTTCATATCATTTTTAATTAATATTTTAGTATTATTCTTAATATATTTTTACATTTTTGTACAATATTTAAAATGCATTTACAAATTTAAGTTTATACTAATTATTTAACAATTAAATATAACAAGTACATTTTTAAAAATTCTAATTTAAATTTCTATCGTTACAATATTCCGGATTATATAATTTTACACACACACAAACAAAACTTGGTTCTAGACAATACATTTATAAATTTAAATATACATTTATCTAACTATTAACTAACTATAATGATTTTTTAATTGTTCAAATTTAAATTACATTATTCCTGATTATCTCTCTCAAGATGTTCTGTTAGTTTTAAAAATTGTAATGTATCGATAAATAGTTAAAACTTCCCTCAATAAATCCCCAAAACCTAAAAAACACATCCAAAATACTGAAAAACCCATAAAACCCTAAAACCCAAGTGAGTTGGGATTTTCATGAAAAAACCTGTGTTTTTAACAACCCTGTTTTGGGAAATCATTTTTCAAAACAGAAGGGGGCATCTACAAATTGAGCAAATAAAAAAATAGATAAGATAAGTGCTTCCTTAGGTATGACCCAGTTATGTTTGCTCAATTTGTTCATACATAAAAGTCATTAATTTATTCAGAATATACTTACAACATCCTGTAATAATCTGTCACTGCACAAAGTAAGTAATGCATTCTTTTGAAGCTAAAAATAAAGTAAATGTCAGCAAAATAAAGTAAAATATTATATGGAAACTTGGATTTGATTGAAGCAAAACTTTTCATATAGCACCATTTTAATAAAAAATTTTAGAACAATGATTTTTAATTTTGGAAAAAACAATACAATATACAAAAAAAAATATTATTACTACCTTTAAATAATCTCGAATTTTCAAATGCGTTCAGAAAAACTTAAACCTTTAAAATACATAACCACAGAGAATAATTTGCATTTTGAAGTCCTTATAGAATTATACATTAACAAATGTATAAATTAAAATTAACCAGCTTTTTATGCAAAAATGGTGAAACACTGGGTGCCATTTCTTAGTAAAGTAAACAAATGTTGAACAATCAAAGAATCACATTGTGATTTTTTGATTCATATTAATATGTCCTTCCAAACTGATTTAAGGACAAAATTGGATTTTCCCTTCAAATATTAATTTGAAAATAAGGTTTATCATAATATTGTTGATATGACAACAGCGATTTAAATGAATGAAATTTTAATTTCAATGCTTTTCAAATGGGAAGACAGTCAACAGAGAGATAGGCAAATGTCCGTCCGGACATGTGGACAAAAAGTATAAAAAATAGGTATCTGATGTCATACCTTTCTAACAATTTTTTTTTTTTTAGATCAAACAGATAGAGCTAAATTCAAAAGGGGAGTACGGACATAGGGACGTCTTCAGCATGTCAATACCTGCATTATATCCATTTTTTATTCTTTTAAATTAAAAAAAAAAGTAAAGCAGGCTAAAAATCTACATCCTGGTAACGGTATTAGTTAAATTTGTTAAGCATATTAAATATCAGGGCTCGAAAAATCTCAAAAATATTACCCGTCCCCAAGGATGGCTTGTCCAACAATGTACCCGTCCTCCTTTGAAACTAATCCGTCAAACTATAATTATATATAAATAGCTTCTAAATAAATAAAAATATAATTTTGTCTTATCTATTATGTCATCTATGTGACTTTTGGTGTGGTTTTTCGAGCCCTGTTAAAATATGCAAATCGCATACACATTTTTACAGGTTTTATTTTACAGGTAAAAATAATATATTTCAGGGTTCGTATTCTATCTATGATAGTGAAATTCAGGAGTTTCTAAGGAGTTTTTCAGGAGTGCAGCGATGTAAATTCAGAAGGTATAGCAAAATAAATTTGAATATGTGTGTTTATTATTGTATTCGTCTAGTGACTTAGACTGAGAATGAAGGAAACAAGGGGTGTAAATGTTGTGGAAAATTTGAGGCTTCCTTGTAAAAGCCAACCCCCTTTTTTGGGGGAAAAATCGCCTTTTTTGGCGATTTTTTAAATTTTCGTGACCTTTGTAATTTCATGACTTTTTCGAAGGGTAGACATCCTGATAAAGTATGAGAGAAAACCGACTGAGAAAGGAGAAAAATGATTCATGTCGTCAATTTTTTCAGGAGAGGGGGGAAAATATCAGGAGATGATACACAAATCTCAGGAGTTATAAGGGCCCTTAAAAAATAAAAAGGAAATTCAGGAGATTTTCAGGAATTTCAGGAGGCGTACGAACCCTGATATTTATTTCAAATACACATATTTTCTATTATATACTTTAAAAAAACAATAAAAAAATCTCTGAACAAACAATTCAAATAAATTATTTTATACACTATACGTAATTCAAAATTTATATTTTAATGACACAAACCACATACTTGTAACTGATTCGGGAAATTTTCCATAGATGCGAGAGTGCAGTCAACTATTTTTTTCAGCCATTTCGGGTGTATTTTGGAGCTCAGACTGCCTTTGGTGAGGTTGTACATGCAAGCAGTGGCAGCCATTTGTATCCCCAAAACATCCGGGTATCTTTTCATACTTTGCACTACAAGCTATACAATGTTTGGAAAGAAAAATATGAAATATATACGGCAATAAACAAACTTACAGAAATTAGTCAATATTTTTATTATATGAGGGCTGTTTTTTTTAAACCTCCGATGGGCTGTAACAAAAAGATGGGTCAAGATACAAAAAAGATTTTATACCAAAAGAAAAGTACAATACTGCTTATTTCTCCATAATCACCTTGACGATTAAAGCATTTATCATATCTGTAAACAAGCTTTGAAATACCCTCTTCATAAAATGTAGCCGCCAATGATTTGAAGGGAGTTGTGATGGTTTCTTTGAGCTCCACGAAGGATGATAGCTCCTTGGAAGCACTACAATCCAAGCCACTATGCTTATCAATAATTCACTTATGGTAAACCTGCGAGTTTCCCTAAACACTTGGTCAACTCGCTAAACAATAATGATGTTCATGAAGAAGGGGACCAAGGAAGCAAGTCTGTCGCTACAGATGGTATTGTTCAGCGAGTAGACCAAGTGTTTAGGGAAACTCAAAGGTTCACCATAAGTGAATTATGGACAAGCAGTGGCTTGGACCCAATCATTGGCGGCTACATTTTATGAAGCGAGTATTTCAAAGCTTGTTTACAGGTATAACAAACGCCTTAATCGCCAAGATGATTATGTGGAGAAATAAGCAGTATTGTACATTACTTTTGATAAAAAAATCTTTTTTGTATTTTGGCCCGTCTTTTTGTTACAGCCCACCGGAGGTTGAAAAAAAACAGCCCTCGTACTTTAGATAGTTATGTTTTAATATCCTTTACATATTTTTTAGTTCTAATTGTATCTTGGAATTCAAGCTACCTTTAGTTAGGTTGTACGTGCATGCAGTTGCAGTCATTTGTATTTCCAAAACATCCAAGTATTTTTTCATAGTTTGTAATACAAGCTATGCAACGTTTAGGAGAAATATATGAAATCTACAGCAATAAACAAACTTATGGAAATTCATAAGCAAGTTTATTTTGCTTAATACAATTATGTTTTTATATCGTATAGATAATTTTGAAAGAAAAAAATACGGAGTGTGTTAACTCTTTATTGTACTGTAAATATAAATAACTTAGATGGTTATATAAATAAATAGATGGTTAAATATGAATGTTAATGCTAAGAAATCAATAATTACTACAAATACACTAACTAGGAAACCAATAATTACTACAAATACACTCACTAGGAAACCAATAATTACTACAAATACACTATGTCCAAAATTATCTTTTAAGTCTAGTAACAGAATAATGGGTCAAAAATCAACTTAAATTCTTTTTTTTAAAGTATGAAAGATAAAAATAAAGTTTTAATTTGGAATGGAGTAAGCTTAAGTAATTTAAAATTTATTGTAATAATCACTTCACCTAAAATGTTATTATTAATTTTATTTCAATTACATTAAAGTGCAATTGTGCAAAATGTGTATGGTTAGCAATATCCATTATCTAAACTTTTCATTTAAAAAAAAAGAAATTCATACTTCTATGATATCAATACGGACATCAGATAGATTTTGTATATCAGCATATAAATAACAAAGGGATTTTTGAACATATAGCCTCCTGTGCATATATCGCCGAAGTGATTCCAAGACTTGCGTTTTCGTAAAATATCCAGTAATCTTAAAGACAAAAAAATTAAAATAAATCATAATATCATAATGAAACTAAACCTGCCTTTGGCTATTGTAAACAATAAACAAACACAGGTAAATATTGCAAAACAATTAACAAACACACATAATACAAAGAGTTTAGATAGAAATATAATAGTAATTAGTATATAGTAATTTTGAATGGAATTTATGAAATTTTATTAAAAGGCAGGTCGAAAGGGCATATCACATGATCTAAAATTCTCCAACCCTTTCCTCAACTCAACCCTTCAACGCAAAACTCAAAAGTTGGATGTAATCTGCCGTCTGCTATGTGAAGTTGGGGTTGAAGAAAGTATCTTCAACATCGTCAACCTCCCATGACCTGGTTGATCCAACCTGATATTTGAACCAATCAGATACATAAATTACTTTCGTCACAGCGAAGAGGCACTACATCATTTTAAAGCATGCATAGATTCAGCAAAACAAATGCTGAAATATTAAAAACATGTAATCAAAAACCAATAAAATGTGAAATTAGAAAACGAAAATGGCGGTAGATTGGGCATATGCTACGCAAGCCCGAAAAAAAATTCAAAGTAAAGGAAGCTTTAGAATGGAATCCGCAAGGCAAAAGAAAAAGAGGGAAGCCAAAAACAATGTGGCATAGAACAATCAACAAGGAAGTAAATGAACTTAACAAGTCATGGGGAGAGATTAAGACCGTTGCTGCCAACAGGGTGAGGTGGCGGACCATGACGGAGGCCCTATGCTCCATGTTGGAGTGAAAGAGGTATAAGTAAGTATAGATTCAGCAAACTTTGATGAGCAAGCATAAATTTGCGCAAAACATGAGGATTAAGTTATATTATTAACTGCTCGTAAATAGAATATGCAAGCAACCCTTCATGCTTAACGCTGGCAACCCTATGTCCAACTTCGCGAAGTCAAAATTGCGATAAAAGTTTAAAATCGAGTTGTGTTGAAGGTTGGGCTGAATGTATGAGCACTTAAGGGGAGTCGGATGGGTGTTTGGGTCAAAAATGTTGATTTCCGGTTCTTCTTTTATTTGTAATCTGCATATCCATAGCTTTAATTTAAGACCAAGATTATCGATTTCTGTTTAATGGCTTTCTTTTTATAAGCATTTTTCAGAAACTCTGTATATAAGTTCGTACCTATACCTTACTTTTCTTTTGTGTTTCCTAAAATATCAAGTTTTTCAACACTGTTAAGAACATTTTCTCAGGATTTATAAAATATATCAGCATGTTTTGTTTTATTATTTCTTCCCTATTAATAGCTCTTTGATTTAAACTGAGGAATTTTAAATATCTCTGCTAAAAAAATTTATATAACTTTAAATCTGATTTTTTGTGTCTTTCAATACATATTTTTAAAAAAGATCACTGTCAAAGTATTTTTTTATACTTTGAAATATACTCAGTTTAAATCAAAGAGCTATATGTAAGGAACAAAACATAAAAAAGTTCATGATGATATCTCATATAGTTCCTGAAAAAAATGTTCCTAAAGTTAGGAAAAAAAACATGGGCGACATAGAACCATCCGACTCCCCTAAGTACAGTTAGATAATTGTTAGGATCAGAATTTTCAACTAAGTTGAAACGTACTATTCATTGTACATATTAATTTAATGTTAATGTGATTAATAAATCATTATATTGATTAAGTATGAACAATAAAACAACTTTTCCAAGCCATCAAGGTACCTTTTGCAAAACTAAATTACTTAGTTTTACTTACCATATTTGGTTATCTGATGTGATAAAGTCAAATCTGACAAAGCTTATGAATAAGCAAAATGAATTTTTTATATTGCTCAAATACCCTGAAAAGAAATTTCATAATGAACAAAAAATCAAAACATTGTAAGTTTAACACTAAAAAGCAAAATATTCAAACAAATTTTTAGAAACACTACTACTTTAATTACAAAAAGTAAAAACTGGCCAATTATGAATTTCGCTACAGCTATGATATAATGGCTGACAATTCGTGACCTTTGGCAAGCTGGAAAATTTAACGTACTTGTGCTATACATATAAAGTTGAATTAAATATTTACTAAATTTTTGCTTTATTACTTAACAATCTAATGGCAGGATTTCCCAACTTTTTGCACTCGTACCACTTGAACTTTTGAGAAATTTTAGCGTTCACAGACCTAAATATTTAATAAACGTAAATATTTAATCTTCTAAAAGTGTTCAACCGTTTTTGAATTCCAGAAAAAATTTTAAAAAATATGAAAGGTTTATGAACATGCTTATAATAAAGTGAAAAAAAAAAATAAAATGATTAATTATTTTTTATTTCCATAGGATCTGGAAAACTCTAAATAATGACAAACTCGCAAAAAATACATCATACAAATTAAAGTTTATGTATCTTAGGGAAACTTGTTTCTTTAGATGTGTAAATGTTCATTGGGAATGAGATTTACTTTAAGTCCATTTCGAATTATTTCAGATTTGGCGATAATTTTTTTTTTTTGGCAACCTGTCTGACTTCGACTGATGATTCGAATTCTATGACTTTGCACCGATAACGTTTTCCGGCAACCCTATTTTTAAAAAAAGTAGCCAAAATATGGACTTTTGGCGCGATTTTGGAAAGTTTGCCAAGGGGGACCGTACAGTAAATCTCTACCTGTTCATTGTTACAAAAATCTCAATTTTTTCAAAAACGTCCCTTAGCACACTCTTCCACTAAGCTCTTCTGTTAAACCATACTTCAGGGTGCCCCTTGGCAAAATTGGCGATTTTTCTTTGACGTCAATCCTGTTTGTGCGTAACACCGTGCAAACAGTAATGGCGGACAAAACATAATGAAATTTCAATGAAACATTGTAAAATTTCGCTAACGCTTTCATCTAAACCAATCAGAATCTGAACATTCGAAAATAATGTTTAATTTAAACCAATCAGAAGCTGAACATTCAAAAATAACGCTTTAATCTAAACCAATCGGAATCTGAACATTTGAAAATGCTTTAATCTAAACCAATAAGAATCATGATTGCTAAACAAAACTAAATAATTTTCATAAAAATATAGACGTTCCTATAAAAGAAACAACATCGCCCAGGTTGACGAGGGCACCCTCAAGTATAGTCTAACCAGCTCTTCATATATCATGAAATATAAAGGAATGATCAAACACAGACAAATAAACTAAGCTTACTTTAACTGGTTTGCTTCAAACCCGGCTCTTCCAGACAAATCCAACGACACCAGATTGGGCAGCTGACACAGGGCCTCTAAAAAGTCAGAACAATTCACACCACTGTCCCCCTCAGCCTCTCCTGCATTCTGGAAAATCTCATCGTTGTCTTCAGATATATCCAAATGTTGCAGCATGTGGAGCTTGGCGATGACGCCCAGGGCTTCTTTCGGATTGGTCGCTTTCACGTTGTACATATTCAGGTATTTCAGCCGATCCTTGCATTTCTTCAGCGGCCAGATATCGGAGACAATCGTCCCAGAGATGTTTAAACTTTCTAAACAGGGCAGATCGGTGGTGATGATCTGTAGACCCTGGCTGTTGAACTCGGTGAAACTGACGTCCAAGCACTTGAGGCTCTTCAGCTTGGACAGGGCGATGACAACCCTGACTTTCTCGTTATTCCCGAACGTGCTCTGGGATACGTTGAGTAGACGCAGGTTTTGGAGGGTCCAATCACCGAGACATCCGATGATGTCATTGACGGTGATGTTGGTGGATTTGACGGCGACAAGTTCGGTGATCTTGTGGGATCGGAGGATTCTTAAGCCTTTGGAGGATATCTTCGAGGCGTTGGATATGTGGACACGACGTAATCGGGTGACGCTGGGGTCGAATATAGTCAACAATTTGTCGGTGAGGGTTTTCTCATCGAGGCTGGCGAACAGGGGCTCAGAGACGCTGGATGGCAGACAGGTGGAGCTGTCTTTGAAGACATATTTGTATGTGTTGTTTTCTTGCACGAGAGAAAACACAGAATTGACATTTTGGGTTATGAATTCGACACATATGTTGGCGAGACTGTCCGGCGAATCGAACATGGTTGGTTTTAGTTATTTGTCATAGCAATGTAATCATCCAATTCATGAAATAATATGACGAAAAGTTAGCAAATATGGAATTGAAAATACACTTCAAGATGTTTGTATTGGCTGGTTTAAAAGGTATCAAGTTTTCATTTAAACAGGCTGTTCATAAAAACTAAACCATGAAAATATAAGAATTTCATTGAAATTAGGAATACATAAATAGATAAAAAAAACACTAGTAAGTATTAAATACCCATTTTTACACTAAAATTTTCTTGCAATTATTTTGAGATCATTTGATGTTTTTGTCAAAACAAAATACGGCAGAAATTGCCACGAAAGTTGAGAAATTTCGAAATTTTTATGTGGAAATGTCTTTTATTTCTTACTTTAGCTAAATATAATATATTAATTAAATGTACATATTTTACGAATATAAAACTTTCCGAATTCTTTTAAATTATTTTCATAGTTGTTTTTTATTAAAAATCAAAATGTTTTAAGACAATGTCTGTTGTCAAAGACTTTATATAAAAAAATTAACTGCGTAATGGCAGACCTAAAGATGAATCGTTAAAGGCTCAACGAAGCCCCTTTCTCATGTGACCTGCGAAGCCCGTACAGGAAGTGACGTCCTTTAGAGCTATGTGTTATGTTAGCGCAGAAGTATTTTTAATTTTGTTTTGTTGATAAGAGAGGCAGTGTTCCTCAATCCACGTGTGTGTGTTTTTTTCTGGCAATTTTGGCATTCTAATTATCAAAATGTTTTAAGCAAATGTAGTTTGTGTTGTGTCGGTATATTCTTTTATTAGTTTTATGTTATTAAATATTCCGACTGTGTGCATGTGGCAAGTAAAACGTGTTTTGCTTGTTTAAAGAATAATGGCTTAATTTGCCGAGCTACCAAACATGCTGGGCCGAAGTATTGTGTGAAATTATTTGAACCATTATTAAAGTATGTAGATGCAATGATGATTTCGTTAAACGTACTTTCATATTTTGATTTCTATTGTTTTTGAATGACAACAGCTTTAGGTAATGTGTTATTCATTTTTATTGAAGTTGTTTATCTAATTTGAATATAATATGTATATATGAATAAAGATTGTTGTGGCATGGTAATTAGTTATGGCTGGGAAGCCCAGTCCTTACATGAGGAAGGTCCCAGGTTCAAGTATCGCCCAAAATAACTCCTCAAACCCAAGGGAGTTTCGGCAACCTCTCTTGGCTGTACTTCTCACCCGAATAGTTACCGATATTGGTTGTGGTAAAAATGCCAGTGCACGTTAAATATTCTTCAAAGCTACATATGATGTCGCCCTTAACAGTTGCATTGGGTGCTTGCTTGAGTTTCGGCTCATCACTTGACTGTGATTCTAAATTGCGACGCTTGTCGCCAATAGCCTCATGTAGCTCTGGTGCGACGATAATTCACATTAAACTAATCATGGTAATAAGTTATATCTTTGCATAATTAGGAAGAGTTATTTGGTTATAGAATTGAATTAAGTTTGAAAAAAAACATTTGTATTATGCTGCACTTTTTTTTTTAAATAGGAGTAATAATGAAACAGTGTAAGCAGTAACGGCATATATCCCAATGACTGAGCAGTTTTGGTTTGACCCTATCTGTTGGATAGTGGCTTATCATTGCTGTTTGGTTTTTAGGAATACCATTATTCATTGTGGTAAATTAATAGCAAAACAAGCTTATATCATTAATGATGGAAAATTAAGTATTAAATACCTATGTAAAAAATATGAAGGGGAGGTACGAGCAATTTTTTTTATGTTTTACTCTGACATTGTTCTGTATAGTAGAAAAGATGTCATTTCAATTTAGTAGTCATGTCCCTATTTCTGTTTTTTATTTAGGTGTATGTGACCTTCACCAATGGCAGAGACTGTCGTGTTAAATGGAGATGCTTGGCACAAAATAAAGTGAAGTTGGCAGGTAACCCTATTAAGCCTAAACAAAAAGTACTCTCAACCGTAGTTCAGTTTAAAGCGCATAATTTCATACTTTAAAAAGAGTTGATAAGTTTAAAAATGACTGAGTAGTTGTAGGCTGTAGCACGAAATCTGAATTTACACAATATGGTACTAGTAATTTCCTTCACAGGTAAGAAAATATGTTGTAATTACTAGAAAGTCAGAAAACGCCAACTCCACTGGAAAAGAGTGGTTGAATACTTGCAGAGCGTTTGATTAGGCTTACTACAAAGCGATCAATGGCTTCATTGACAAACCGGTTTTCATATTGTTTTTTTCACAGCTGCATCTTCTCAACTCTATGCCACCAGGCTTCTCCACAGCACATTTTGGAATGCATCCTCTTCTGGCTGATGACTAGACTTCCTGTCAGTCAATAAACTTGTCTGGCACCGTCAGATGATAGAGGATCCAATGGCATTCACATTATAATTGCTCATATAAAATATCAGGACGGGACACACAAAGAGTTAGAAGTTTGAGGCCTTAACCAAGCTGTTCTCTGACTGCCCCAACTTTAGGGAGGTTCTCAAGCCAGTCCCGAACACATACTCCAATGCCTTGGTTTGAAGTGGAAGGACAACGGCAACCCACTTTTATTTTTGGACTTTCTCAGGGTGACACACATCATGGAACTGGTCTAATTTCGACCCAGGGATATGTAAAAAAATAGTTACAAAATATGTTATTAAAATGAAAATACACCTTGAAACGAATTTAAAACTTAATAAATAAATTTAGTTAGTTATTTTAAAGAAAATATGCTACTTGCCTGAATTTTCAAGATATTTGATAAGCAGCATTATTACTTTTTTTTTTTTTACATGTACATGTTTTTTTTATCCACTCGGTATTGCTCTTTAATTTAACAGGAATTATTCCTCGGTTTTATAAGTTTTGACAAAGAATATTTACTTAATAAATAATAATGATGTAAATACATTGTTTAAGTCACAACTGTCACTGTATTAATATTGACTTCAAAATTGTTAAAAGCCTCAATGTTCAATTAAAAAGTTTAAAAAAATGTAGAATTCCGTTTAGGAAGTTTCAATAAAATTGCAGTTATACTTATGATAATGTAATGTATATTGCATAATAAAGTGTAAATTTGTGAATATTGTTTTGTCTCTGTGAACAAAATATATATATTTAAGTTTTCTTAATTATGTTTGTATGTGTGTTATGTATGTTTGTTCTGTTTTTTTTTTGTGAAATGTTTATTGTAAACTTATATGAAAAAAAATCTAGTTAATTTAAAATTTGTATTTGTCAGTTCATTACCATTCGAAACAATTTATGTTACACATTACACATATACAAATTTATCAATCTCAATTTTTATGTTCTATTTTCATAACTTAATTGATTTTTTTTTTAATCTAGTTAACTTGATTATATTCAATATCTAACAAATCAACCAACTCAGTTGTGTGATAATAAATTAAAATATTTTTTCTTTATAATTTGCAAGTATTTGAATTTTCTAATAATTCTTGATACTTGTTTAGTAGCTTGAGGTTCAGGGGCTAGTTAGGGTGCGAGGGGCTAAAAAAAGAACATTTTTAACACTAAAATAACAATCATATTAGTAATAAGAAGACAAGTGGATCAATAATCCATTATACCCCATTGCCTTTTCGATATATCGTCACTTAAGTTCCCACATGTGCTATCTCATTTTCTCAACTTTTCAGGATAGCCGAAAAACGTGTTTGTTCATTTAACACCGGCTGTTACATATATCGGTCTACATAATAATTAGACCGATATATTATGTAACAAGAAAAAGTCCGAACAACCGGTGTTAAATAAACACGTTTTTCGGCTCTCCTGAAAAGTTAAGAAAATGAGAAAGCACATGTGGGAACTTAAGTGACGATATCCTTTCTAAATGAGAGGTATGAAAAATTAAGTTCAAATATTACATTATTTTTTATTAAAACTAATTTAAAGTCCAATGGGGGGATAAAAACTGTTATCTTGAATCAGTGAATCGTGATGTGCCGGTTTCTGTGCATACAATTATAAGTATAACATACAAAACTAAAATAAAAACTTTAATCTTTGCTAATAACTTTTACAAAAAAAGTGAAACATCAAATATATTTGGGGCTGTTTTGTTTTATAAGTAAGAAAGGTTTATATAGAAAGCGGAACTCTTTAAGTTGTATACAAGAAAATAAGTCACAAGTGATTAAGATATCGTTAATTTAAAAAAAAAATTCAAAGAGCGTAGCTCAAAATTTTTTTCAGGTCGGTAGGATATTTCATTTTTTGCATAGACGCCGACTCCAAGGGATGGTCGTCCACAGCTTTCAATATGTATACCTATTTTAATGGTTTTTTTAATGTTTATTACTCTAAATTCTTCCCGATAGTCAATTCCTAAAGTCGGCGCTTTTGATTTATAGCAATTTTTTAGACTATTTTTGTTGTAAATTGGGTTTATGATAAGTATAATCCTTTCTTTTTATTTTCGTCTATATTCTTTTAATTTTCGTCGTTATATATTTGATTCTATATATTTCTTCATTAAAAAAAGAGTCCGCCGGAACAAAATACATTTTTGTCCATTTTAGCAGTAGTTTTACATGTTTGTTGCTAAAAAAAATTACGAAATAAGCTGTGTTAAATGTTGCAAAAACTGGACAACCAAAAGTTTTTCAATCAACAAATCAACTTTTTATATTCGTATACAGAACACACGGCTCTTACTGACGTCAGTTCCTTTAGAGAGTTCGCAAGGCAGTATGGGAAGGGGGCTTCGTTGAGCTATTAACGAGTCGTGATTGGCGCGTTTGACCTACCCATAATAAACAAAGACGTTTTGATTAATAAGAATAGAGTTTGGCTACTATAGCAAACCTAATAAAGATTTCACCTCCAAACACGTGGGTGTTTGGCGGCAAATTTGCAATTTTTTAAGAAAACCAAAAGGAATTGTCTATTTGCCACGCAAAGTAGCCACCGGGAAAATGGCTGACGCACCGCGTTATCGGCCCACTCGCTAAATATCAAGGGTTAGTTTTGCAGCAAACCCTTGGTTAGGTAGGGATGACTGGTCCTTAGGAGTGCCATTTGGCGCTAGTGTACTTAATTATCGATTTAAGTTTGGACTAGACTCATGTATTTTTTTTTTCCTTAATAGGTTTAATAACAAGAGAATTTTTAGGAAAATACCGCTGGTCTCGTTATATAAAATTATTCATTTTTGTTTGTTTAACTTAAACATCCATTCAGGGTTACTACCCGATGTAATTCTAATATTTGTTTATTTTTTATGTGGTTTTCTTTTTGGCGATTAAATATTAAAAACAATTTTTCCCATTACAAGTTGGTCTATGTCCTGACATACGCCACAAATGCAACAAAACTTGGGACTTGCAGAGTCAGCCGCTAGTTGTAGGCTGTAGCACGAAATCTGAATTTACACAATATGGTACTAGTAATTTCCTTCACAGGTAAGAAAATATGTTGTAATTACTAGAAAGTCAGAAAACGCCAACTCCACTGGAAAAGAGTGGTTGAATACTTGCAGAGCGTTTGATTAGGCTTACTACAAAGCGATCAATGGCTTCATTGACAAACCGGTTTTCATATTGTTTTTTTCACAGCTGCATCTTCTCAACTCTATGCCACCAGGCTTCTCCACAGCACATTTTGGAATGCATCCTCTTCTGGCTGATGACTAGACTTCCTGTCAGTCAATAAACTTGTCTGGCACCGTCAGATGATAGAGGATCCAATGGCATTCACATTATAATTGCTCATACAAAATATCAGGACGGGACACACAAAGAGTTAGAAGTTTGAGGCCTTAACCAAGCTGTTCTCTGACTGCCCCAACTTTAGGGAGGTTCTCAAGCCAGTCCCGAACACATACTCCAATGCCTTGGTTTGAAGTGGAAGGACAACGGCAACCCACTTTTATTTTTGGACTTTCTCAGGGTGACACACATCATGGAACTGGTCTAATTTCGACCCAGGGATATGTAAAAAAATAGTTACAAAATATGTTATTAAAATGAAAATACACCTTGAAACGAATTTAAAACTTAATAAATAAATTTAGTTAGTTATTTTAAAGAAAATATGCTACTTGCCTGAATTTTCAAGATATTTGATAAGCAGCATTATTACTTTTTTTTTTTTTACATGTACATGTTTTTTTTATCCACTCGGTATTGCTCTTTAATTTAACAGGAATTATTCCTCGGTTTTATAAGTTTTGACAAAGAATATTTACTTAATAAATAATAATGATGTAAATACATTGTTTAAGTCACAACTGTCACTGTATTAATATTGACTTCAAAATTGTTAAAAGCCTCAATGTTCAATTAAAAAGTTTAAAAAAATGTAGAATTCCGTTTAGGAAGTTTCAATAAAATTGCAGTTATACTTATGATAATGTAATGTATATTGCATAATAAAGTGTAAATTTGTGAATATTGTTTTGTCTCTGTGAACAAAATATATATATTTAAGTTTTCTTAATTATGTTTGTATGTGTGTTATGTATGTTTGTTCTGTTTTTTTTTTTGTGAAATGTTTATTGTAAACTTATATGAAAAAAAATCTAGTTAATTTAAAATTTGTATTTGTCAGTTCATTACCATTCGAAACAATTTATGTTACACATTACACATATACAAATTTATCAATCTCAATTTTTATGTTCTATTTTCATAACTTAATTGATTTTTTTTTTAATCTAGTTAACTTGATTATATTCAATATCTAACAAATCAACCAACTCAGTTGTGTGATAATAAATTAAAATATTTTTTCTTTATAATTTGCAAGTATTTGAATTTTCTAATAATTCTTGATACTTGTTTAGTAGCTTGAGGTTCAGGGGCTAGTTAGGGTGCGAGGGGCTAAAAAAAGAACATTTTTAACACTAAAATAACAATCATATTAGTAATAAGAAGACAAGTGGATCAATAATCCATTATACCCCATTGCCTTTTCGATATATCGTCACTTAAGTTCCCACATGTGCTATCTCATTTTCTCAACTTTTCAGGATAGCCGAAAAACGTGTTTGTTCATTTAACACCGGCTGTTACATATATCGGTCTACATAATAATTAGACCGATATATTATGTAACAAGAAAAAGTCCGAACAACCGGTGTTAAATAAACACGTTTTTCGGCTCTCCTGAAAAGTTAAGAAAATGAGAAAGCACATGTGGGAACTTAAGTGACGATATCCTTTCTAAATGAGAGGTATGAAAAATTAAGTTCAAATATTACATTATTTTTTATTAAAACTAATTTAAAGTCCAATGGGGGGATAAAAACTGTTATCTTGAATCAGTGAATCGTGATGTGCCGGTTTCTGTGCATACAATTATAAGTATAACATACAAAACTAAAATAAAAACTTTAATCTTTGCTAATAACTTTTACAAAAAAAGTGAAACATCAAATATATTTGGGGCTGTTTTGTTTTATAAGTAAGAAAGGTTTATATAGAAAGCGGAACTCTTTAAGTTGTATACAAGAAAATAAGTCACAAGTGATTAAGATATCGTTAATTTAAAAAAAAAATTCAAAGAGCGTAGCTCAAAATTTTTTTCAGGTCGGTAGGATATTTCATTTTTTGCATAGACGCCGACTCCAAGGGATGGTCGTCCACAGCTTTCAATATGTATACCTATTTTAATGGTTTTTTTTAATGTTTATTACTCTAAATTCTTCCCGATAGTCAATTCCTAAAGTCGGCGCTTTTGATTTATAGCAATTTTTTAGACTATTTTTGTTGTAAATTGGGTTTATGATAAGTATAATCCTTTCTTTTTATTTTCGTCTATATTCTTTTAATTTTCGTCGTTATATATTTGATTCTATATATTTCTTCATTAAAAAAAGAGTCCGCCGGAACAAAATACATTTTTGTCCATTTTAGCAGTAGTTTTACATGTTTGTTGCTAAAAAAAATTACGAAATAAGCTGTGTTAAATGTTGCAAAAACTGGACAACCAAAAGTTTTTCAATCAACAAATCAACTTTTTATATTCGTATACAGAACACACGGCTCTTACTGACGTCAGTTCCTTTAGAGAGTTCGCAAGGCAGTATGGGAAGGGGGCTTCGTTGAGCTATTAACGAGTCGTGACCTAAAGAGGGCCACATTTTCCGAAAGTCACGTGAAATTGGCGCGTTGACCTACGCCATAATAAACAAAGACGTTGATATAATAAGAATAGAGTTGCTCTATAGCAAACCTAATAAAGAATTTCACACCCAAACCACGTGGGTGTTTGGCGCAAATATTGGCAAGTTTTTAAGAAAACCAAAATAATTGTCTATTGCCACGCAAAGTAGTACCGGAAATGGCTGAACGCACGCGTAATCGGCACTCGACTAAATAGCAAGGTTAGTTTGCAGCAACCCTTGGTTAGGTAGGGATGACATGGGTCTTAGGAGTGCCAGGTTGGCGCTATTGTAGCTTAAATTATCGATTTAAGTTGGAAAACTCATGTATTTTTTTTCCTTAATAGGTTTTATAACTTCTTAGGAAAAGTACCGCTTGTCTCGTTATATAAAAATTATTACATTTTTATTTTGTTTAACTTAACATCACATTCAGGGTTACTAGCCGATGTAAATTCTAATATTTGTTTATTTTTATGTGGTTCTTTTTGGCGATTAAATATTAAAAACAATTTTTCCATTAAAAGTTAGGCTATGTCCTGACTACGCCACAAATGCAACAAAACTTGGCGACTTGGCAGAGTCAGCCGCCATGCTATTGCATGACTTGGCGCCCTTGGCAATTGCCAAATTTTGTTGCATTTGTTGCCTTTGTGGCGTTTGAGTGAGGACATAGCCTTAGAATGCTTGCAAATAAGCTAGCTTTGGAATTTTGGATAAACAGTATTATCCTTCATAATTACAATGATACACAAAAATTGTAATGAGTTATATTTTAGTTTAATATTGAAAGATTTTCTTTTTTTTCAGTTTTCACCAAAAATTCTGAAAATAAAGGATTAATAATAAAAATCAACACCTGCCAGGCATCTTAAGAATAAATATTTTCAAAGGGATGATTAAATATGCATCACTATAGAAACACAAAATAATGAAAAATTAATCTAAATAAATAAAAGCATACTCCCAGATTTTTAAGCATTCTAACCTTCTAAATCTATACTGATCCCAATCCAACCGACTATTTTATACTTTTTTTTTTGTTATTGATTTGATAAAAATATGTAAATCTCATGGAACATTTATTTTGTAAATTTTATATTTTAATTAAGTTCGTGTTTATTTCAACTCGGGGGGGGGAGTCTCAACAGACAAAACCTGTTGGGTTCTTTTAGTTTCGGTTAACATTTTTAAAGGTAACAGGAAAGCCATTGGAAAAAATTGGAATTTAAGGAAACTTACTTGATGAAGAATAAATTGTTGTTTTTTACACCTTTTAAAAAAAAAACTTTCTAAACTGAATCTTCAGTAGTGCACACATTGTATATTTGTAATAAATATGCTGTTGCTATTATAACACTTTGGCAGGATTGCATAATGGTATGTACTACATAATACTGAAATTGTATGAAAACCATTATTGTATAACCTCACAAATATGTACAACTTTTTGAAAGGAATCTCCAGTTATGCATGCATTGTCGTAAAATGCCAGTTTAACATGATTTCATAATGGTTCAACATAAAAATGCACTTGAACCATTATTTAATAACATTTGGTTCAACTGTATTTTTAGTTGCACTTAAGTACAACACATCTTTTTAGAAAGCAAATAATCATTGAATTTAACAATCAATATAATCTTATAGAATTCAGAGACGTATGGGTTTTCTTTTTTTTTTCTTTTCGAGCTTTAATAATGAATTCAGGATTCCTAAAACAACATCTTAATGAATGCTCATTTGAGTCAAGAGTCACCCATCAAAATGAAGCCATTGGGATAAGTATCCTTTATTTTAAGTTTGATGATTAGATGCAGTGGCGCCGGAACTTATTCTTTAGAGGTATGGCAAGAAATGCCTTTATCTACCCTACCCCCTCCTCCCACTTCCTCTAGATGTTTTAAATATAATATTATATTATTTAACAAATAAGTATTTTTTAAGCCATCAACCAATATTTACATTTATTAGAAGTTAGTTTTATTTCAATAGTTTTTTTAAAAAAAAACATACCTGCGAGAGTTTTTTTTTTATTGTTGCATTTTGATAAGATCAAAGTGGGAAGGCAATATGGTTGAAAATATAAGTTTCTTAGGCTTTGTTTTGGATATTGTGAATTTATATATACGAAAAGTTTCGAACTATAGGGTGTTTTATAAATCCCGGTACTCTTGCTTTGAAAAAACACTGAGCGTTCTGTTCTGAACGTAAAATACTAAACAATTTTTGAAAAGACAAATTTCTTGGACCATGTCCCTGTGTTCAGATACTGGAAGGCGATACCGAAAATTTTACTGAAACATGGCACATTAGCCCATTATTGCAGACCCCCCCAGTAGGGGAATGTGTATACGTGTAATCTTTCTCGGTGTGGTGTGGTTGTAGGGTAGGATATGTGACAAAAATATTGGCAAGCTTAATTGTGTTTGTTGGATTTTTTTTCCATACAGTCACTTTTGGGTTTGATTCCGTGGAATTAAAAAAAAACTGCATAACATACTGTGAATAATCTGTGCAAAAACTGCCATACCGGTTCCGGCGCCACTGATTAGATGTCCTGGTGAATCACCTAGGCTGAAGTAGACAATTGAAATGTTAAAACCATATATTAGGGAGCTCAACCGAAGATACAAAGAAAAAAGTTAAAAAATAAAATCTGCCAGCAGTTATGTGTTAGCAATGAACTACAAAATATATCGATAGATAGCAAAAAATTGAATGAAATTCATAGCCACCACAATAACTCTGAATTCTGCATCCTACTTCATTTATTTAGGTTGTGTTATTTCAATATTTTTATTATAGATGTTGCTATTTCTGTTGAGTTTGCAATGGAGTTCATGTTTTATTATTAGAAATGACAAGACATTTGTTTACAAAAAATAAGATGCTTACCAAGTACAAATAATATTGAATACAGCTTTAAACTAGTAATTTGACTGCGAATTCTTGAAAAATGTCTTTAACAAATTGCATTTTCAGTTTAATTCCAAATCTAAACGCTTAAAAGGTAAACAGTTAATCAATAATTCAATCAATAATTTTATTTCACATTCGAACTTTAAAATAGAAAAGATCACAACATTTAAAAATTAATTTTCTTTTAGCAAATATGCAAATAACATGATAAATACTAATACTAAAAGTGGAAAACGGAAAACGCTATCTGCTAATCCATTAGTCCTAGAGGTCAGTGTAACTACTACTGGCGTGATTTTAGACTCGGCTTTGAAAAAAATTGTATTTCATTTTATTAATGAAAAAACTATCTTTTAACTTTTCATCATTAAATAACTTTTATGAATCGAAAAAAATATAAAAAATTTAATAGAATATAGTCTTAAATTATATTTTTATCTTAAATTATTAATAATTAATTTTTGCCAAAAATGTAATAAAGAAACAAATATGGTAGCACTTCTCGCCAAGTCATTGTTCATCTAGTTACCTTACTCAACCTTTCCTTTTTTATGGGTCTTCTGTACGTACATCGTTGAAATTGATTAACAATGTCGCAGCGCCATGATTTTTATTAACGATCATATATATCCGTGGTTTTTTTAATTCAAAAATTCGTTTTCGCTCCCGTCAAAATATAGGCCCCTACACTGCTTAATTTGGCCCTGATTTTCTATAGATAGTTTTGATTCGCAGTGTAAATGGACGAAATTTATGCCAAACAAAGCGAGAAATTGATAAAAGTAGTAATCGTTCTCCCCAAATTGGCGATTCATCTTAGCTCCCTACTCAAACGGTTTTTCCATCAGGTGTTAGTCTATTTTGTTTAGGTCGTTGTTTGCAGTACGATCGCAGCCCAAAACAATTTAACTCAACACATTTTGTTGTTTCAGTTTTAACAATAATAGTTTGATCAGGGATATGTAATGTGGATGTGTAATATTTCTACGAAAATATTATAATGCTCTATCAAATACTGGCATTTTGATTAACTTATGATGATAAAATGCCACCAAAAGCTTCTAAAAAAGTTGCTGGGATAATTTTAAGATGCAGGAAAACCATAATGAAGGATGGTTTTATTGTAAGTTGAAACTGCTTGATGAAACGGAAATTATAAATAACAAGCTGTAAAAATTTATTTTTAACTTTATTAAAACTTAGAGATTAATTTTTTAAAAATTTTTGTCTAATATTTTGTATAACGATCGTTTACGTTTGTAAGTGTAGCTTAAAAAAGCGTAAACAATGATTTCCTACTTGTTTTTGGATTAGTCTGCGACTGCTTATACATTTGCATAGTTTTACGTTTATTTAAAATCCTTAAATTCATGTTAAAAGAGAGTTTTTATTCATGAAAATATTCAATGAACTTTCGAAATGTATTTGTAGGAGTAACTGTAATCAATATCTGTCTTTTAAGAATTATGCATACAATGTACACTATCAAATATAGTCATCAAAAAATCTATCAAAATGAAATTTATATATTGGTCATATGGGCTCTTAAGTTTATAAATTTTAGGCTATGTCCTGACTACGCCACAAAGGCAACAAAACTTGGCGACTTGGCAGAGTCAGCCCCCATGCTATTGCATCGCTTAGCGCCCTTGGTGGTCGCCAAATTTTGTTGCCTTTGTGGCGTTTGATGTCGTAGTGAGGACATAGCCTAAGGATTATTCTTTCTTCTCATCATGACCTTATTCCTGTATAGCCAAAATTGGATTTAAAATCCCAATATTTTCCCCCCAAAACTTCAATATTTTATTTAACACTATTAGCTATTAGAATTAGGGTGACCAGACGTACAGTACATATCACAGTACAGTACTACTTTTTAGGTTTTTGTCCTGCCTATTTTGAAGAGTCCTAAAATACCCAAATGCCCTGTTTTTAGCTTCCACACTACGTTTATAACGTAAAAAGTGGAAGGTATTATAATCGTTCAGTCCGTCTGTCTGTCCGTCACCCACTTTCACAGCCCAAAATACAAATGCTACGGACAAGTGTGATACGTCAAAAAAATTCAGCGCATCGAAATTAGAAGACATTGAAAATCTCAGAAAATAATTCGAAGTACTTAATTATTTAAAAAACTGCAAAATTTGATGCTCATTTAAAAAGCATGGGAAGCCATTTTTATTAGAATACAATCACCATTGCCATTCGCAACAATCGCTCGAGAAACTTTAATTCTTTTAGACAATAAATTAAAATAATTTTTTTTTGCAACATCAATCAGTTTGAAATGACGTCAAATATATTTCCCTACGAGATTCTTTGTATGTTGATATAAAATGTTTTCATTCTATTTAAAAGCGAGGAATATTGCATATTTATTCTTTGAAATATAAATTAATTTTTGCAAACGATAAGTAATAATTATTGAATTTTCGAAATAAAATAAATGAAACTAGCCAAATTTAGCATGTAAATGTTTAATATAGAATTAATGCTGTGTTTGGTGCCTTTTTACCTGTTAAATGCAACTGTTGTGTGAAAGCGGGTTAAGTGACAGATTCTGTTACAAACCTACTTGTTTTGTATTTGCCCTGCAAAATGTCCTGCATTTTGCATGATGATTAAAATGTCTTCATTAGAACCAAAAGTAAGACATTTTCTTCATCTACAACTCTTAGTCCGACCAGAATAAAGCGACTGACAAGGGAAAACAAAATTTTTACAGAAGTTGCAATTTCAAAACTAATGGCTTTAACTCTGTGGGCTGATCATCCCTTTAAGAACTTTTCTTACTCTTTTATTTCAGATTCTCCATTTGGTAAATTAATTATTTCTTTAAAAAAAACTAAACTAAACTCCTCGGCACAACAGCCCATTAGTGGGCCAAGGCCTGCCGTGCCGTTTCAGCTTACGTGACCTAGGGCTCTGGGGTGCTAGGCATATGTCCCGGTAGGGTGGTCAGCCTCACGCGAAGCCCCCAGTGTTTAGTTCAAAAGCATGCTTGGTCCCCATTTTATCGACCCACTTAAGGGATGAAAGGATGGGTCAACCTCGCCTAATCCGAGATTCGATCCCCGGACTTGTGGCGTGGCAATGCGAAGCACTACCACTAAGCCACTGGGCCTCATTTCTTTTAAAATTATAAAGTAAATATATGCATAAAATTAGCCAACAGATTTCGTTATGACGTTCAAGATTTAGTAAACATAAATTGTTTTAAGGACGTTATATTAGAAAAATGTCAAATGTGTTAGTGTTGTTTAATTTTTTCAAAGAAAATAAATATTATTTAGTATTTTTATTAAAACTAAATAAAAAATAATCTTTAGCTTTTAAAAACAAATCTGAAGTGAAACTTTGATCGAAAATTGAACTTTAAAAAACATTACCCAATATTTAAACTGTATTTGTTTATATGCTTCAACTAGTAAAGATGTTTCATATATTACTTATTTTTTAATGTAACGGGTTTTTTAATGTTCATACTATTTTCTTTATAGTCATCTGGGATTGGAGAGCCAAGTATATACCATGCCTTAGTGGTGATATTCCTAGAATTCTTCGCATGGGGACTTTTAACTTCCCCTATGATAACGGTAAGTTTCTATTAAAGTCTTGGAATTTTTCCCATTATCATAACATATTGAAAAATCTATCTTGTAAATAAATGTAAAAACTTACCTTTATAAAATTTACATAAAAATTTTGAAAAATAAATACTAATTATCTGATATGAGATAATATGTAAAACCTTGTTTAAAGAATCGGAACAATTTCAATTATGAAATAATCTGTACAATTTCAATTGTGAAAGAAAGAGTGCAACAATATTTAATTGTTCTTTCCAGTCAGCCAGGAAATAACGATAATTAAATTTGAGGGTTTTAAAAAAAAATCAAATTGTTTAAAAAAATATAACTGCAGTAAAACCTTGATTATCCGATATAGTTGGGGGTGGAGGTAGGTCGGATAACTGAAAATTCCGGAAAATAGACTTTTCATTAAATAGTACAGGAGCATAGTGGTACAATACAAAGAACGCCAAAAGTCTGCGGATCTCAAGTTTGGCCAACGTTCGAAATCAGCGCTGGTTTTTGGAAACATTGAATTTTAGTGTGAAGTTATCTCTGAAACTGATACTTCCTGAGACAAAATAAAGGTCTAAAACATTATTTTAAATTTCTATTATTTTTTTTAAATATCTGAATTTAGTTCTGGAAAAAGCGCTTATGTTTTGTTTATAGTAGATATAACAACGAGTCTCACAATTTTAGGTGATTCTGAAAATTTAAATTTGCCAGAAATTCACTTTCACTTTTTGAGTTGCAGAAGTTTTGCCATCTTAAAATCGCTTCAGTTTCCTGATTTCAAGAAAATCGGAATTTCCCGAATTCAGAATCGCCCAAGAGTTCCGATTTCAGAATCGTTGGAGATTCCAGATTTTTGAATCGCAGAAGTCTGCCTGATTTCAGTATCGCAGGAAAGTCCACACTTCAAAATCGCCATAGATTTCTGAGACTGGTTTCTTTTGCGAACAACTGAGCATGAATTATTTGGAAAATAATTGAGAAATTATTTGATGTTAACTTAGGCACGATCGGTTAACAGAGTGTTCTGGATAAAATCGAGGTTCTACTGTATTTTGATTTCACAACATGTTATAAACATTATTTTTTAATCATTTGTTGCAAATATCATATCTAGGTATTGAATGAAACATTCCCCAGCCATACTTTTTTGATGAATGGACTTATTGTTGGAATAAAGGTAATTTAAGTTTATGAAATTGCAATAAACAGTTCTATAAATAAATATAATGTTAACCCTTTCAGTCCCAGTGATGCCATTTGGCATCATCATGTTTCTCATCATAATTTAAAAAAATAATAGGGCTGAGCATCTATTGGGATTAATAAAAAAAAATTTCTAATAGAAAAAAGTTATAGACGATCAGAAAATTTTTTCTTAAAAGATGATGCCAAATTGTCATTGGGACTGAAAGGGTTAATCTGATATGAGATCATCCAAATATTGAACAAACCATTTTTATCTTGGATCAAATTTAAATAATAAAAAAATGATGGATTTTAGTTCGTCATGCTTTTCGATTAGTCATTATTTCCTTTCATTCTATTCTACAAAATCAAATTACAATTTCCTTTATAAGTTTTTTTAGGTGTAAAATAAAAAAACCCAGTGATTTTAAAGTAGAGATTTCGAAATCTCTACAATCTTGTGCTGATTTTATAGGATTTTGCCAATTTTAGAACATAAAGACAATCTAGATTTTGAAAAACAATTTAACTGCCAAAAACTGTTCACCATTTTTTATCTCCACAAACCCACATTTCAGGTTATACCACATATCAAGCTTTTCTGCTTTTCTCTACTTTAATTTAATTGTCTGTCTTTTTTTTTAAATATTGGAAACTACAAATAGGAAGTCTGCACTTGTGTTTTTTATGGCTTCAGGTTAACTAGAATTTTTATATTATAGCATTAATATTGTATTTTTAATTAACTTGTTTCTGTCATAAAAAAAATTATTGTCTTTGTATTTTTAGGGGTTGTTGTCGTTTTTGAGTGCTCCTCTCATTGGTGCCTTGTCTGATGTTTGGGGTCGGAAGCTATTTTTGTTACTCACTGTGTTTTTCACATGTGCCCCTATTCCACTGATGAAAATTAATACATGGTAAGCAGTTTTGATTTATTTTTCCTTTCATGGGCTTGTTTCACTTGGGATCTGGCACAGCTCTGCGGTCTTGTTTTCATTTTCTCCGAATTACTTTTGTTGATATTCGAAATTGGAGTTTTCTAAGAATAAGTTATTTTAGTTTTTTATTTTTAAAATTATAACTTCTTGCTGTGCTGTTGGTTGTTTTAATCATTTATCAAGGAAAACTTGCATTGAAAAAGTTGGAATTTTAAAAAAAAAAAACTAAAATATTCTTAGAAAACTCAATTTGGAATACCAAGGCAAAAGTAATTCGAGAAAAATGAAACAAGACCGCGGAGCTGTTGCCAGATCCCTCGTGAAACAAGCCAAATATTAAATACAAGGTAATGAAAGTATTGTAATGGGGTCAAATAATGGAGATTTTGTGTTTTCCACATGCTTGACGGGCACTGATCTAAAACGGAGGTTTTTGGACATTGGTCCACCAGTGTCTGAAACCACTACAGATTGAGCTAAAAGACTACAGACTTCTAATTTTGTACACAAGTATCTAATTAAAATTTATTGGGGGTTTATGGTTCGTAGGAAAATTTAATAACATTTAGAGAATAATTTTTCTCAAATTATGTGGTTAACACTTTACCGACCGGCCGTCGATTAATCAACATTTTGTTCTCAGCGCATACCGACCGGCCGTCGATTATTCGACGTTTGCTCCCAGCGCTTACCGACCGGAGGCCGATTAATCGACTTGATCTTTTGGTTAGGTTAGGCCGTGTTCAGTCTACGCCTCGATCCAAGTCTGGCAAAAAGGCATAGTACGACCGTGACAGTGTGAAAGCATAGTAGTTCGAACCGCTACCGGTTGGTGTAAGTTTTAGAGTTATTTAAATTCATTTCAATAGTCACCAATTTCAATAACTTACTATTAATCTCAAAGTTTAATATCTCAATAGCTTACTATTAACCAAGGTGAAAAAAATCACAGTTATCTATTGAAAAACTTATAACTATTACATCTGCTTCATATACGAATCAAGCATGGGAAATGTTTTTTTAAAAAAAAGGATGTCTGTTTCGTTTTCATTAGTTTAATAAGTATTGATAATTTTTTTCTCCATTAGGTGGTATTTTGCCATGATATCAATATCCGGAGTGTTTGCTGTAACCTTCTCGGTGGTTTTTGCATATGTCGCTGATGTGACTGAAGAATCGGAGAGAAGTGCTGCTTATGGACTGGTAAATTGTTTTAGTTTTTACATACTGTTTATACTCGTGTATAAGCCGATAAATTTTGGACAAATTTAGTGCCGTAAAAATCGGGGTCGACTTATACACGAGACATCGATTTTCCGAAAAAAATAAATCCCCAATCTCTAAACTAAAACTGAATTTCAATCAAACTTAAGGTTTAAATACTATCTATTAAAAATAAAGACACAAAAGCAGTTAAATTTTGAAGATGAAATAAGATTGGTATCTATGTATTTACGTATCCACCATGTGTTGCTTTATTGTTAGTTCTTGGCATGATGTGTATTTTGCACGTGTAGCTCTGGCACAGGGCAGTTCAGTCAACTAGTTTTCAATTTGTAAAGAAAACAACAGCGGTCCGTGACCTTGACAGCGTGGTCTTCACGCTTCATGGAACATAGTTTCAACTAAGCTTCTCCATTCATGGTCAGCAATGTCAATGACACTCAGAGCCGAAACCTGTTTTATTTTCATTGGGGTTGAAATTTAGCTTGCAAAATAAATAAGAGAAATTAAGGCCCGTCATTAACCGTTTTCTTCTTATTTTCTTCAGAAGGCCCTGACCTTATTTCCTACCTCGACTAATACACGGGTTACCGATATTTGGTTTAAAAATGGTGGGTCGACTTATACACAGAGTCGGGTTATACACGAGTATATACCGTAATTCATTTTTTTGCTTTGGTCAATTAATTAATTGCAGTATTTAAAAGATGTATAGTGCAAAACGTTTTTATTGCAATGAAAATAATTTTGATCGAGTATGAAATGGACGTATGTTTCATGTTTTGAGATGCAACAGTTCCACAGGAATGGAAATAAGGTCTTGATTGGTTAATCAATGTAGTGGGCGAAGTTGGTAATGCAATACCACCATTCACGGAATCGGAAACAACGAATAAATTCCAGGAATTAAAGTAGGAATGTTCCTACATCACGTGAAACAAACCAATTGAGAAAATCATTTTTGTCCCATTTTAGAACATTTATTGAGTTACCATTGTGGTATTTTTATTATCTTCTTTAATGTTTACTTCTAAAAACAAAACCTTTTTTCCCCCTCAAAAGTTCAGTAAGTAAGTTAAGAGTTATAGTCGTGTTAAAAAAGCAGTTTACTTTAAATCCTTTTTTTCCTCAAGATTTTAAATGGTTTATTTATATCACTTAATGTGAAATATAAAGCTGTTTTCAGTTATGGTTAAAGAGAATGATTTATTCAATTCAAGAATAATAATATTTAAAAATATTAAGGGTCAAGCTTATAAAAAGTGCCAATCTAAAGGTAGAGCTTACACATGTATAATTTTTATAATTAAATGATAGCATCAATCATCTTTTAAAACTTCAAAATATAGTGCAAAATTATGCTACAATGTCTTAAACACATGTTTATTAAAACTTGTTAACAGAATCATCATCTCAGTAACAAATCCAAGTTTTCTAAACATTACCCATCTGACTTTTAAAACCTTCAAAACCTTTCCCAGTAAGAAATAAATACAAAATATGATGAATTTATTACGATTTAAAGCAAAAAAATTGTCATTATTTCAGTAATAATAAGAGTTTAAGATATTATTTAAAAAAAAAGGAATTAAAAATTGGTCAGGATGTAAATTGACAATTTTCTTAATATTGATTTTTAAATTAAAAAAAAAACACTTATATAGTTATTTACAAATATTTTTTACAACATACTAAATATCTCAACCTCTTTTCCAGGTTTCTGCCACTTTCGCAGCCAGCCTTGTAACAAGCCCCGCTCTAGGAGCCTACCTGGGAAAAATGTACAATGACAACCTTGTGGTTGCCCTTGCTTCCGCGGTTGCCATACTAGATGTGTTTTTCATTATGGTGGCTGTCCCCGAGTCGTTGCCCGAAAAGTTTCGGCCTGCTTCTTGGGGCGCTCCGATATCCTGGGAACAAGCAGACCCTTTTTCAGTAAGCACTTAGATTTAATAAAAGTTAATAGTTTGTAATGCTGCTGGAAGTCTGTTTTTTATTTTTAGGCTTTTAGAACATAGAAAACTTTTAAGTATTTAATAGAAAACTGTTTGGAAATGTGAAAAAGAGCATTTTATTTTTAACCTTCGATAAGCTAATTGACTGCAAAGTATAAATGATTTAAAAATTTAAATTTATAACTGAAAATTTAATTTCTTTGATTTTTTTAAAAATTATATTTTTATAGCAGGGATGATTATAATACTTTAAAATTTAGCAAAATTTAATAAATTTGTAAAAACTATGTGCTATGCTGGAAAACCTGATAGTCTGGTTTTATGGACGGCAGATTTATTTGCCTGTATCTCTCGGAGCCGGAGGGTTACTGAGATAATTTTATTTAAATTTTAATATTAATATCCTAAACGTTTAAAATTAATTAAAACTATAAACTGAAAAGTGATTGGTAGATTCTTGGTAGTGATTGGTAAGTAAGTCTTGTTTTAACTGTCTATTTTTGCTCCTTATATTTTTTTCACTAAAAAAAATTTCTCTTTTTTCAGCAATTACGAAAAATTGGCAAAGATAAGATGATATTGATGCTTTCAATCACTGTGTTTCTATCCTACCTTCCCGAAGCAGGGCAATACTCTTGCTTCTTTGTTTACCTACGACTGGTAAGTTTTTTGTTTCCACGTTATGAGTAATACAGCAATAAAGTACTGTACCTTTGTCTCATAGTAGGGAGTGGCATACTGGATGATACTCTCCTAATCACGACTGGGCGTTCTTGTTTAAATGTAACCCGTTACAATTTTTTCGTAAAAAGTCAAACTAATGTACCTGGTAAAGTTACTACTTTCCAAGCCTATACAATTACATTCTTTTAAGATTACTTTTTACGACAAAATTTTATATTTTACAAATGTTTGAAAAATAAAGTATGAATAGTATTTTTTGTCTAAATCGACTTTATATAGTTAGCAAAATTACTTGTTGGGGTCAACAAAAGCTGCATCTAAAATTTTTTTCGCCTTGCAGAGCTAATTTGGGTCGAAAGCCAACCACAAAAGCCGACTGTGATGCGGGCACCAAAGAATGCTGCGTTGGGACAGTACACACAGGACAGTTTGGGCAGTGTGTGGAGAAGCTTCTTTGTCCTTCCGTTGAGATTTTCATTCCTTTTAAATGTTTTGTTCGTAGTCTGGCTATTATTGAAGATATTGTACGGTTACAATTTAGAGCAGGGATGGAATATTTAAAATTATTTTTGATAAGTCTACGGCTGGCAACTGCATTGGCGTCAACGAGAGTTATGAGGTTAGATGATTGGGGGCAAGCTCTTGATTCTTTGGCAAGCTCATCGGCTTTTTCATTTCCAAGGATGTTAACATGAGCTGGTATCCACTGTAACGTGCAGGTTTTCTTGGCTGCGATGACTTTGTTGATGGATGCTTTGTTGATGGACTCATTAGTAATACCAATTATAATTTTCAGGGTTCGTACGGCTCCTGAATTTCATATTTTTCTAAGGGGCCCTTATAACTCCTGAAATTTGTTTCATCTCCTGATATTTTTTTTCCCTCTTCTGAAAAAAATTGTAGACGTGAAATCGTGAATCGTTTTTCTTTGTCTTTTTTCTCCCGTACTTTATTGGGGAATAAGTCTATACTGTGCATGTATTGCACCGCACAACTCTTTAAGTGAAGATTTTTTTCCCTTCTGTTTCACCATTTGAGGTGCAGTGAAATCACTAGACTAATATGATAATAAACAAACATATTTAATTTTATTCCTCATTACCTCCTGAATTTACATTGCTGCACTCCTGAAAAACTCCTTAGAAACTCCTGAATTTATGTTTCTTAGATAGAGTATGAACCCTGAATTTTAAAAAGCTATTTCTGCTGAATAGTTAACCTTAATCTTTGCTATCGATTTTGTCTTTAAATGAAGGAATCTAAAGGTTTAAGATAATAGAAAATTGAGTTATTCAATGCCAATAGATTAATAGTTACCAGGGTTTAAGCCTGTTCATAAACTAAAACAAAATATTTCCTTTTTAAAAATAAAGATTTTGGGGGGAAATTTTATTAAACTTATCAAAAGTTTCATTTTTCAAAATGTTCTTTATATTTTTCATGAATTTAGAAAACACGAGATCAAGACAATGTAGTCATGCTACATATTCCATAATTCCAATATTATATAATTCCAATATCATATAATTGTTAACCTAACAATGCTAGTTAGGAAAAATCTAAAAAACAGTGACACAATTAAACCTAAGTGGTTTTTTTTATGATTTAAACCCTTGGAAATGAGATTGATGTTATTAATAAAAGTATCATCATTAAATTAATATTTTTGTAGAGGTGTTTGTTTTCAGCACATTCAACTTATGTTTTGTTATCGCAGGGAAATGAGCATCCATCTTTTTAGCTTCCACACTATGTTTATAACGTAAAAAGTGGAAGGTATTATAACCGTGCAGTCCGTCCATCACCCACTTTCATAGCCCAAACTACAAATGCTACGGACAAGTGTGATACGTCAAAAAATTCAGCCCATCAAAATTAGAATACATTGAAAATTTCAGAAAAGAATTCAAATTCGAAGTACTTCAATTATGTAAAAAACGGCAAAATTGAATGCTCATTTAAAAAGCATAGGAATCCATTTTTATTAGAATTAAATCACCATTGCCATTCGCAACAATCGCTCGAGAAACTTTAATTCTTTTAGACAATAAATTAAAAGAAATTTATTTTTGCGACATCGATCAGGTTGAAATGACGTCAAATATATTTCACTACGAGATTCTTAGTATGTTGATATGAAATATTTTCATTCTATTTAAAAGCGAGGAATATTACATATTTATTCTTTGAAATATAAATTAATATTTGCAAACGATAAGTAATAATTATTGAATTTTCGAAATAAAAATAAATGAAACTAGCCAAATTTAGCATAATTTAATATAGAATTAATGCTGTGTTTGTCGCCTTTTTACCTGTTAAACACAACTGTTGTGTGGAAGCGGGTTAAGTGACAGATTCTGTTACAAACCTACTTGTTTAATTTAGTTTCATTTATTATAATAAACTACTGCCCTAAAATCTCTATTTTTCTTTTCTTTTAGATAATGGGTTTTTCTGCAGATGAAGTTGCGTTATTTATTGCTGTAGTTGGACTGCTATCAGTGATTGCACAGGTAAGAATAACTTCTTTTCTGTTAAAAAAAAGTTGATGATTTGATAACTAAATTTACTGTAGAAAAATTAAATACTTATTTTATTATAGGGTTTGTACAATCCTTGGTATTTGTACTTTTACGAAACTATATACATAACGTTGAATTATTTTCTTTACATGATATTTTATAAATTTACAGAATTGAGAGGGGCTGGGGAGCCCAGTTAGTTAGGCGTCCACCTAGCATGCGAAAAGTCCCAGGTTCAGGTCCGGGCATCGCCAAAATAACTGCCGAGCTATAAACAGCCCGTGCAGCCAAAAATTTCTGAAGAATAATACCCAGTGTAGAGGGAGTGCACGTTAAATATCCTCCAAAGTCCCAACGGTTGCGTTGGGTGCCTACTCGGGTGTCGGCTCGTCACTTGACTGTGGTTCTAAAATACGACGCCCATCGCCAATAGCCCTCGTGTAGCTCTAGTGCGACGATAATTCAAACTAAACTAAACAGAATTGAGATTTTTTTTCAAAACTTTTTTACCTGTGTTCATAAAGTAAATTGATGCAAATAATGAATGAAATTTAAAATTAACTACTTTCTAATAATTTACAAATCTTGTGAATTACTGGTGTAACACCAGAAAAAAAAACCTTTTTGTTATTTAAAATGCAAAGATCTCCCTGTAGTAATACCCCGGGGCTTACAAGCATCAGAAAGGGGATTCAAACATCAAATAAAACTACAAAAAACTGCAATAGTATAAAAACAAAGCAAAGGAAAGCAAAACATAAAACAAAAAGCACAATAACAAAAATTGTAAAAATTTTACGTATCTATTGCATTTCATTTTCTAATGGATTTTCCTCTTTGTTTGGCAGACTGCTTTTTTAGCAATGTTGATGAAAACAATCGGACCCAAACATACCATCATGGTCGGATTACTATTCGAAATGCTTCAACTCATGTGGTACGGATTCGGATCAAGAACATGGTACTTGTTTTTTTTTACTAATAGTATCTGTTTCCTTTAGTATATGTTTAAACAGGGAGTTGTGGAGAAAACAGCCTGCTTTCCTGTTACTGTTATACTCACAGAAATTCTTAAAGTTATAGCCATACAAAAAGTTTAAAGGATGGGCCTGTTGACTTGCCTTTCGAATAAGAATTTAAAAAATCTAATGGTTAGAACCATAGATATCATAGTTAAAGTATTAGATTGGCAGATCACGTGACCTCCAATGCTAACGACGGGACGCACAGGGAGACCAGAATAAGAGGGCAAATGGGCCAGTGTTACCACCACATTAAGGAGAAAAATACTACGAAAAAATACCGTTTAATTCTACAATTACAAAAAATTACCATAAAAATACTAAAAAAGCGTTTCACATAAAGTCACTAAAAAGATTCCAAAATGCAGCCAGTATTTTTATGGTATTTTTTTTGTAATTTTAGAATTAAACGGTATTTTTTTCGTATTATTTTTCTCATTAATGTGGCGGCAAAACTGGCCCATTTGCCCTCTTATTCTGGTCTCCATGCGCGTCCCGTCGTTAGCATTGGCGGTCATGTGATCTGCCAATCTATTACTTTAACTATGATATCTATGGTTAGAACAGAAGTTGAATAGGGAATATAGATGACCCATAAAAAGAGGCATGGGGGGGGGGAAGAACCCCTTTATCAACGGGAAATGTGTCTGTATAAGTTCTGCTTGGCGATGATAGCAAGTCATCGCATAAATTGGTGTAAGGAAACCTGTTTTGCATTGATTCTTATCACACCGCTTGAGCATCAGATTTGTGATTTTGAGCATCTCAGAAATCGTAGCATACAGTCCCTAGACAAATTATTAGACACACTGTATTTTTTTTTTTGTAATGATGAAAACATACCAAAGAATGCCATATCATTAAAAAAGATGTCGATATATGTATTATAAGTATAGCAGATAGTATTTTCTATTCAATAGCTTAAGTTTAGGAACACAAATGTCCTTCTAAAGGTATTTTGTTCATCATTGATTGATACATGAAATCTTGCAGTGCGTCTAATAATTTGTCCAGGGACTGTAGAACTTCTTAATTTATTTAAGAATCTTAAAATTTGAAAATAACTATTTTCATTTCGAAATCAATGTACATGTATGTGGTAGCATATTTTTCTCGTAAAATATGTCTATATTTTTGCTTCATAATTTTAATACATATTTTACTAACCAAAATAGGGATTTAATAATGTGAATAGCAAATATGT
This sequence comes from Oedothorax gibbosus, assembly GCA_019343175.1. Classification (NCBI taxonomy): domain Eukaryota; kingdom Metazoa; phylum Arthropoda; class Arachnida; order Araneae; family Linyphiidae; genus Oedothorax; species Oedothorax gibbosus. Next base: position 4,771,318 of record CM033280.1, on the reverse strand, counting down.
AAAATTTCTATAATAAAGAAATCAAAATTTTAAAGATAAATTTTATAATTCCTAAATTTAAGTTCTAATTACGTCTTTTCTACCAACCGAGAATTTCGCATGTTACACAAATCCGACATTTGAACCAGGAGAGAAGAACCATGGGAGAAACTGATTTCCAGTTGACACTGCTCGCGAAACAGGCCTCAATATGAACTGGCTCCCAATCAATGACGGAGCTTTTTCCTATGGCTCTTCATAATATCCACCAAAGCCTATATTCTATCAAAAGCAAGAAAGTAGGATTAAAAGTTCTCCTAACAGTAAATTATATAACACTTATAAAACTATTCTTTAGGATGATGTGGGCTGCTGGAGTGCTGGCTTCTGTGTGCAGCATCACATATCCTGCTATAAGTTCATTTGTATCAACGCATGCAGATGCTGATAAACAAGGTATGATACTATAAATTGACATGTTTTTGTTCCTGGTTATTTTAATAGTGTTCAGTAATACGGTAAAAGAAAACTTAATAAAATGAGTACTTATAAATTCTTATTTAAAAACTATAAGAATGCCATTTTTAATGGAATTAAATCATCGACACTAACAACAATCATATGAGAAACTTTATTTACATTGTAGTTTCTTGTGCGATTGTTGTAAATGGCAGTGGTTATTTAATTGAAGTACTCCAAATCTAGAATTTTTTCTGAGATTTTCAATGCTTTCTATTTTTTGATGCATTTTTTTACTTATCTTACTTGCTTGTACCATTTTTTGTTTTGGTTAGGAAAGTGGGCGCTGGACAGACATTGCCTTTACAAAAACTTCCACTTTATACGTTATAAACATTTTGTGGAAGCGAAAATGAAGAAGCATTTAATTTTTTATATATTTTTTTTCTATGACTATCGTTTATATGAACTAGTTTTTTTATACATGTCTTTAAACCTCTGAGAGATACACACATATTAACCTGTCACATGACTGTCAGGTTTTCTAGCAACACACATAATTTTTGAAAAATTATTAGATTTTTTTTAATTATTAATTTTTACTAAATTTTACACTTTGAAGCATGGAGGAGTAATTTATAATCATCTGCAACAAAGACAATTTTAAAAAAAAATTAAAGAAATAAAATTTTCGGCTGAACATTTAAAATTTTAATCTAATCTAGTGAAAACAAGTTTGTACTTCAGCCAATTTGCTTATGTCTGACATATTATAACTTAACCCCCTCAAAATCTTATATTTTATATCCCAATTAAACTTAATAACTTAAATTATCTTTTTCATATATCCTTAATATCACTTAGTATTTTAACATCCCAACCACACCCTGTCGGCGACAAACAGTCGCCTAGATCAATCGTTCCCACAGAAACTGTTTAGTCATCACATTTTTAAGTTGATCTTTTAACTTTCTCATTACTCTGATTGGTCAGTGAAGCAGAGCTCAAGATTTTTCGCCATTTTTGTGAGCATTCGATCACAATCTCTCGTCGACTGCAGACGTCAAATCCACCTTCTCCTGATGAATAACTCTTAAATAAAAGATCTTTAATTACTCCGAAGTTTCCCTGTTGACTTATTTTACATGTATATTCCCATTTAATTTCAGGGTTGGTTCAAGGCATCATAACTGGCATGCGAGGCCTGTGCAATGGCCTGGGTCCAGCACTCTATGGATTTATTTTCTACCTCTTTGATGTGGATTTAAGTGGAGACGTCAACGAAAGTAATTTAGCAAATGTGCATGGTTTTATCCAGGGAGTGAATGGGACTTTAATTGTGCCTGAAGCGCAAAGGGTAACTGTATATGACTTTATTTATCTGTAACCTATCATAACTGTATAAACTTAATTATCTGTTCATAATTTTGGGTTTTCTTGATTTGCATCAGCTTCCACAAAAATTTTGCATTTTAAAAATATTCTTGCATTGACATAGAATCATTGAGCTAGAAGGGAAACTGGAGTGAGGTGTCAGCGAGCCAAAAACTCACTCACACCGTTTTGAGCGAACAGGGCAGAAAAGGACTATATTCCCTACACTTGTATGCAATGCTTGTATGAGACCCCTCTATCATATTGACTTGGACTCCTAAATGTATTTTAACATTTTTAGTTCGAAAGAAATTAACTTTCTTTAACTTTAAATTCCAACTTTTTTAAGAAACAACCATGTGGATCACTAACTAAGAACCAGCGAAGACGAATCCAATAGCGAAATAGGCAAGTTTCTAGGTTTTCTGCCCGGTTCGTTTCTGCTGCAGTGCCGTGTATTCCTCCGCGTTTCGTTATTGGACCGGCTCGTTTTCTGCCCTGTTCAGTGAATCACACACCTCACTCCACGTTTCTTCTAGCTCATTGCATAGAATAAAATCATCCAGGAAAACATTAAATATAGTTTGGTTCTAATTTCCTGATGTTGCATGTGGCCAATTGAATGAGCCAATGGTTACAGTGTTAGAAATTCGATAAAGAAATTTAGGAGCAACCTGTGCTACCTTTTATAAAAAAAAGGAACATCATCTTGGAGCATTTTTGAGGAAAATATTTTTCTTTAAAAATTATTGATCCAGAGTTTGTGGGTAAGGCGGACATCCACAAACTCTGGATGTCTACTGCAGTTAAATCATCGGAATCAAAAAATTTTACTGATTATAGCATCCCCAAAGTTTTTGTAATTATAGAATAACCGAAGTTGCACAATTATAAAATCACCCGAGTTCTAGGATTATATTATATAATCATTAGAGTTTCGAAATTTTCGGATGGTTGGGGAAAAAAATTGGAAATCACAATTTTCAATAGCTGGACTTTCTGAATATTACGTTCACAAGTTTTTATTTTCCGATCACCGAAGTTTTTTTTAATTTTAAGATTGCCGCACTTTTGGTATTTTACTATTGCCGGAGTTATAGATCACAGTAGTTTCGAAATTTATAGATCGACAGAGTTATGCAATTTTTGGACAGTCAAATTTTTGCTATTTTAGAATCGCAACCTAAGGATTTAACCCTTTCAGTCCCAATGACAATTTGGCATCATTTTAGAAATTTTTTTCTGATCGTCTATAGCCATTTATGATATCAAAAAGCACATCATTCGATTCCTCACACTTTTTTCAAAAAGAAAATATTTTTTATTAATCCCAATATATGTCAGCCCTATTATTTTTTTAAAATTATGATCAGAAAAATGATGATGCCAAATGGCATCACTGGGACTGAAAGGGTTAACAGCATTTAGGATTAGTGAGAATTTGTGATTTCAAGATTATTTTCGACAAGGTAGTTGGAAACTACTGCAAGAAAAATTGGTGTGGGCGATTTTGAAAAACTTTTCGCCCTAACTGCGATTAAATTTTTATCCGTTGTCAAAAAAAGTTGATGATCTTGGTTGCATTTTGCAACTAGAGACTGTTAATTTCAAACCCTAATTGAGTCGTGCTCAAATGTTGGGTCTTGTTTAAAATTACGAGGCTTGTCAGCAGTGGCCCATATACAAGAGTATTGATCGTCAATAATAGACGGCTTGCATTTGAAATAGTTTAATTTTTGGCTATAACAAAAGTTAAAAGTATTACAAGTTATGTTCGTTCCCCACTACTTTAAAAGTAAACGGATGCAGTTGTTCTAGTTGAATGTACCTGGTAAATTGTGTATACAACATGTATCTGTAGAGTTGTGTTAATTTAATCAAACCAATAGTAGTTATGTTAATACAAAATAGTGTATATTATACAGGGTTCGTACGCCTCCTGAAATACCTGAAAAACTCCTGAATTTCATTTTTTGTTTCTAAGGGCCCTTATAACTCCTGGAATTTGTGTCTCATCTCCTGATATCCCCCCCTCCTGATTTTTTGTTTTTTGACAACACAAATCGCTTTTCTCCTTTCTCTGCCGTTTTTCTTCTGTGCTTTATTCGGAATAAGTCTACTGAGCATGGGCAGTAGAAAAATAGAGTTCGGACATCGTGATACTAGTTAGTAAATGTCTCAAAATGCATCGCACAACTCTTTAAAAGATTTTTTTATCTTCTGTTTCATCATTTTAAGTGCAGTGAAGTCACTAGACTATTGCGATAACGAACAAACATATTCAATTTTATTCCCAGTACCTCCTGAATTTACATTGCTGCACTCCTGAAAAACTCCTGAATTTCACTATCATAGACAAAGTAGAACCCAGATTATCAAATAACTTATCTAACATCATATTTCTTATTTTCCAGCTCATCCCTGGCCCACCGTTCGTCCTTGGCGCCATGCTTGTGATCGTGGCTTTAATCGTCGCCGCCTTCATCCCCGACTCGAAATCCCCCGCCGCCAACTGGCCCCACCACTCCGACTCCTCCCCTTCCCCCACCCTCCCCTCCGGCGGCAAGCTGTCCACGGCCGGAGACGCATTCCACTTTGACGTGATCCACAAGAGATCGGACGGATCGCAGCCCCTCATGCAGGACACGGAGCCCTTATAGCAATCACTGAGTCCCGCCGTGATTACGTGGCGGGCGGCGGATTCCTCCCCAACCGACGAAATGACGGGATGTGAGGGGGAGACCGCCGTGTGAGATCTACGGCGATGACTGTTTGTTGGTGGTAGTGTTCCCGTTCTAATGGTCGTAGAATTGCGGAAGGATTTGGATGATTCTTTAGGGGCACCCTTTGACTTTTGCAAAGTGGCAGGTTACAATCGGTAAATCAGAAATAAAATAATATAAGGTTTTTCAGTCGTCAATTATTGCAAGTAAAATAAGATAGGGGTTTTTAGTCTTCAAAAGATCCAAAATATAAAGGAGGTATACCATAGTAGAACAAATATAATATTGGTGGCTTGATTGGAGAATGTGTAGCTTTAGTCCGACCACTTTGACGTGATCCACATGAGATCGGACGGATCGCAGCCCCTAATGCAGGACACGGAGAACTTATAGCAATCACTGAGTCCCGCCGTGATTACGTGGCGGGCGGCGGATTCCTCCCCAACCGAGACGGGATGTGAGGGGGAGACCGCCGTGTGAGATCTACGGCGATGACTGTTTGTTGGTGGTAGTGTTCCCGTTCTAATGGTCGTAGAATTGCGGAAGGATTTGGATGATTCTTTAGGGGCACCCTTTGACTTTTGCAAAGTGGCAGGTTACAATCGGTAAATCAGAAATAAAATAATATAAGGTTTTTCAGTCGTCAATCATTGCAAGTAAAATAAAATAGGGGTTTTTAGTCTTCAAAAGTTCCAAAATATGAAGGAGGTATACCATAGTAGAACAAATATAATATTGGTGGCTTGATTGGAGAATGTGTAGCTTTAGTCCGACCACTTTGACGTGATCCACATGAGATCGGACGGATCGCAGCCCCTGATGCAGGACACAGAGCCCTTATAGCAATCACTGAATCCCGCCGTAATTACGTGGCGGGCGGCGGATTCCTCCCCCACAGACGAAATGACAGCCGAGGGGGAGACCGCCGTGTGAGATCTACTGCGATGGGATGAAAAGAAAGTTTGTTGGTGGTAGTGAGGTAATGCTCCCGTTCTAATGGTCGTAGAATTGGGGAAGGATTGAGGGTTTTGGATGATTCTTCAGGGGCACCTTTTTGGTTGGTGGGGTAGGGTTGCAATCGGTAAATTAGAAATAAAATAATCGAAGGTTTTTAGGTTATCAAGTGTTTTGAAACGGTATATATTGCAATTGTGATTTGGGTACCTTGGTCAAATGGTTACCAATTACTGCAAATTAAATAATGTAAGGGTTTTCAGTCTTCAAATGGAATGAACACAATCCTGATTTAGGGTTCCTTTGACCCATGGTTACTAATCATTGTAAGTTGAATAAGCTAAGGGGCTTTAGACTTCACATGTTTCAAAATATGAAATATTTTTCTTATTATGGCATACCCTCTTTATAATACTGGTGGTTTTATTGGAGAACTTTTTTTTTTAAAGAAAGCTCATCTTAGGAAAAAAAATGCTCTTCTTTAATAGCCTTTGTGTAGCTCTTGTAAGCACATTAATCCAATCATACGAAACAACATGTAGTTTGGAGAAAACGTATGGCTACTTGTTTTATATATAAACGCCAAACCAAAGTAAACCTTTTATTCTAAAAACATGCCATTAGATAATACCAAATTGAATAAAAGCAAAAAATTTAAGGTTGAAAATAACATTTTCTTTTTTTGTTTTATTACAGTGAATCAAAGAAAATTAGAATTGCAGTAAGTGCAACCACAATCATTTTATAGTATAAATACCTGGTTAAATGTTTCCAAAGAATTAGCTTGCATTAAACATTAACCTCCATTTTTTGCTAGAATTGGTGAAAGCCATGGGTGCCCTAAAGAATCAATTGAACGGATAATAAAATAATCTGTAAAAAAAATGGTTGTGCCTGAAAGAACTGTATCTGTTGTATTCTTCCAGAGTATATGAAGAGTATTTTCCAGTTAGTCTGCTGTGCAAAGTATCGAATATACATTTTCAATTGAGACAACATAGAAAACATTCCTGTGATTTTTTTTTTCAATGTTGTATTTTTGAAACTTTGTGTTGTGCTTTTTTTTTCCTATTATTGTGTGTTTATTTGAAAATAGGGATGCACCGAATACAAAATTTGGCCGAATACCGAATATTCGGCCTACCTAAACCAATTTTTATATTTTGTCGGATCTAAGTAAGTTGTATTTATTATTCATCAATTTCCAATTAAACATATATGTACACAATCACACAATAATTTTAAATACAATATAGCTATTACATTTTTAATTGAAGCAACACAGAATAAAGTAGTACTCGTTTGTTATTAAAACAAGCCTTTTAGAAAATGTAAATTGGTAAAATCACAACACGAAAACGGAAGTATGAAAACAAAAACAGAAGTAGGTGGATTCGGTGTAGAATGAAAATCAGAAAAAAAAATAAAAACATGGCTTACAATATTATTATACAATTAAATATTTTTTAAAAATCTTGTAATGAAAAAATTTCAATTGTGATATATATAGTAATTATTGTTTTTTTTTTAAAGGCCACTCATTGTAACTTTTAACTTAGAGACATGTTAATTTAATATTACTTGAGTAAAGCTTGATTTAACATTATAAATAACTAAAACTTAAGAATTTGAGTCTATTATAAAAGAAAACAAGTCCTGTTTGGGAATTTTTCTACGTTTTATAAGATGATAGCTTGAAAAAAATTTGGAAATTTTTAAATTTCACTATTCGACCGAATAGTTAAGCTATTCGGCCAAACAGAATATTCGGCTAAAGTGGCCGATTACCAAATAGTAACCGGATATTCGGTGCATCCCTTTTTGGAAATATAAGTGTATTTTAGATATTTGTAGCATAACTTCCCACCCTGAAAGTAACTTGTACATTTAGCAACTGTATCGTTTAAAAAAAAAGAGAAAAATATGTATAGTAAATTAGCCTGTTCTACTTGTCACGTGAAGAGTCGTGCATTTTAAATAGGATAAACAATCATGTATTTTAAAGAAATTTTAATGATTTTTAAATATTATTTTGTTGTTTAATTGAACCCTATTATCAAATAATACAATTTAATTTGGAAAACATTATTATATTGCAATTTCGTATGGATATAAATTATTGTTTTCCCTCTGAGGGATACAAACCTACAAACCCGACTTTCAGGTTTTCTAGCTACGTGCATAATTTGTTTAAAAAGTTATAAATTTTAAAATTTTAATAAATTTTAAATTTAAAAGTATGAGCCAGTTATTTATAATCATCTCCTATACAGTCCCTGGACAAATTATTAGACGCACTGGAAGATTTCATGTAAAATATTAATTACCGGGTGATATTGTACCGTTTTATTATTTTAAATTGATTTGTTTTTTATTTTTATATTATCCAATCAATTGCCGATTTATTTGACAAATAAAACAGCATTCATTTCGAAAAGCATAAGTTTATTAAGTTTTAAAGAAAAGTGAAATTAATGTTTGTAAAAGTCAATATTTAGTGGAGCCACCTTTAGCCGCTATCAAAGTTTTAATTCTGCGCGGCATGCTATCCATGCAAGACTGTACTGTCTCCTGCATTTGAGGATGATGATTCCACACATAAATAATCTTATAATAAATAATTAATATATCTTAATCATAATTATCTTAAAATAAATACAAATATGTAGTCTACAACAATTCTTTTAAATAAAAATCAATAATGTTATAGTTTAAATATACCATTATTGCATAAAAACTCTTAAGAAACATAAAATTACTAAAAAAAAATACAGTGCATCTAATAATTTGTCCAGGGACTGTAGAAACACAATTTTTTTTAAGAAATTAAATTTTCAGTTAAACATTTAAATTTTAATATAATCAAGTGAAAATAAGTTTACACTTCAGCCAATTTGTCCATCCCTCAGAGGGTTAATATCTCAATATTTTATTTTGCTTGTTTGGTGAAACGGTAAATATATTAAAGCCAAAGATTTTAATTGAAATAAAGCTAAATGTAATGGAATATTAGTGAAAAAAAGTTCCTGCAGACAAAATTTCAATTATTGCCATAAATATATACTGCTTTCGTGTTGACAAGTTGACTCTTTGTCGCAAATTATACTAATACTCACTTTATTGTCTTTTTAGTATTTTGTGTGTTATCTTGTTCCAAAATATTTTTTTTAAATGTAACAAAAGAAACAAATTCCAATTACTGCCATATAGAATTTGTGTTGTGAAATAGTCTTGCAAAAATAGTTGATTTTAATAGAATTAGATGAATGAGAAATTATCAGTGATTGTAATTGTTGCACAAAATTGTGGATGTGTACAAAAAGCTTGACCTTACAAGAAGGACCTTAAGTGTCGAGTTGATAAGGTGTTGTCCTTCAAACTTGAAGTCTGCCTGATTGAACATTAACGACTGTAATTTAATTAATATCACCTGCTGTAATATGAAAATTGTAAATCCAAATCAAATTAAGAGGGACTGTCAGTCCCATATAGAGCTAGTACTTTAGTTTTGGAATCACAATTTCCGCAGAAGTATTGCTTTGCCATGCAAGCCCTTTCCCCCCAGGTATGGGAATCAACATAACATCGAAATGAAACAAATTTGAAACGAAAATGTTACCTAGTTATTTAATTATATATTTTTGAAGTTTTAAAATGCCCCAAATGCCCAGAAGATGGCGACGCTATTTAAAAACTTTATCAATTAATAATTAAATAACCGGATGTTATTTCCTTTTCAATTTTGTTTTAAATTGATGTTATGATGATTCCCGTACCTGGTGAAAATGGGATAACATGGCACACCATTTCTTTTGCAAAAGTTGTGATTTCAAAACTAATGCATTAGCTCTATGGGACTGATAGTACCTCTTAAAGTATCCTGCACTAGCTTTACATTATTTTAAATTATTTCTACAATTCAGGTTTGTGAGTTTCTATGATCATGAAACTTTTCAGCCACCATACTCTTGGAATATAACTGAGCTGTTTGCTAATTGCTTGAGGAAAAGGACTAATTATTTTAGTAAATAAATAATTTAGGGTGTACTTTTGTTTCACTTGGAAAATTGTATGTGTACATCTTAATGTAACTTTTATGTGTTGTTCTAGTCAACAGGATTTGTAATATTTGCATACAAAAAAAATCAGATTTTAGGGCATTTATCTACCAAAACATATTCCCTGTGCTACAATCATTCTACAGTAGTTACAATTTGTAGTAATCATTAGGAAAACTTGAACAAAAGTTTTAATTTTTAACTTCCAGGCGTTGTTCTGCCACAGCTGTGAATAAACATTAGTTCTGTATCACTCATGCAAAATAAAGTACTATGGTTCGTTTTATTGTGTTTAGTTTTGTCATTTTTATGTGGTGTCCAAAATGAAAACAAACCTATTCTCACAATCTCCACAATTAACAACTGGAATGGCCATGCCTACAGTGACGTCAACCGTTGTCTTAAACCCAAAGAGTTCTATAGTAGGGTAGAGACTGAACCTCTCAACAGCAAGATGGACCAACACGGACACAATATAGGGTGGCATGTGGGGCAAGGTGGCCAAGTGGTTTGGATCGTAGGCCATAACGCTAACAGTCCGCGCGCTGTAACGGGTGCGGGTTCGATTCCCGCCTTTGCCCTGGGTGTACTTTCTCGGTATCAAAATTATAAATTAACGCACTTTTGCCACTCTATTCTGGCTCCGTAGTGAGCCATGGCTGCCGATGGCATCTCAGTACTATAGAACTCTTTGCTTAAACCCCACAAACTAACCACCCGGCAGATAATTCGCCTAAACTAGAACATTCACGCCTATAGTTACGTCAAGCTTTGTCTTTTCCACAAACAAACTCCGCTCTGCCCTCTTTGAATTGTCCATGCAACATAACCTATTTTAAATGTGAAATTTAGAATTGTCAATTAATGCAAGTCAAATCAATCTGTAAAACTATTGAATTACAATCTAATTAAGCAAAACAATTTCAATTAAATGCCCTGGAAACACGAACTTCAGACAATTTGAGAAAACTTGTTACTTTAGTAATTAAGTTAGTTAGGTACTTTAGGTTAGTTAGTTTAAGATTACTTTAAGTTAGTTTAGTTACTTACTGATTTGTTACTATCTTAGTAACTCAAGTGATTACCTATCTAAATTATGTATATTATATATTATTAATATTTAAAAGATGCATATTTTTTTTTATCTTCCTAATAAAACGTTCCGACAATATTACATTCCTAATTATATTTTCCCTTAATATATAGCCTGGTATATTAAAACAGTATATTTAACATTGCCTTCAAGATATTTTGCTTTTAAACAAGAAATTTTTTTGTCAAATGTTTGCCAGAAAGTACCTTAAAATCGAAAAACGTGTAAAAGTAACACACATAACGAAAGAATCACCCTTATGTATATTAAATCAGTATATTTAACATTGCCTTCAAGATATTTTGCTTTTAAACAAGAAAATTTTTTGTCAAATGTTTGCCAGAAAGGACCTTAAAATCGAAAAACGTGTAAAAGTAACACATGTAACGAAAGAATCACCCTTATGTATATTAAATCAGTATATTTAACATTGCCTTCAAGATATTTTGCTTTTTAAACAAGAAAAATGTTTGTCAAATGTTTGCTAGGAAGTGCCTTAAAATCGAAAACTACGTGTAAAAGTAACACACGTAACGAAAGAATCACTTATGTGTATGATTAAATAAAATACACTAAGTCCAAAGAATTTGAAAAATCATTTGCAGCTAAAACTATGTTTATTCAAGTATCTACAACAGCATATATACAATAAATTAAATCACAAAGACAATTTAAATGGCAATGTACATAAAATGGCACGTCTGAAAAAAAAAGAACATTAAATTAACATTTATACTCATTAGTACTCATGAATAATACAAAATTCAATCAATTTTATGAAAGCATTTAATTTATTACTATTTATTTTTAACTTTGTAAATATCAAAATTAAATTTAGACTGTCACATGCTGTCTCTTCTAAGAGAGTAAATAATAAAAAGCATAAAGATGTTCAAGAATAAGATAAAAGAATAAAGACAATACATTTTTTTAACCTTACTGACCTTTTGTTGATCGTCAATTTTTGTATTAATATCCAACAACAAATGATAATAATCTTTTAATAAAAGGGAGTGGGTATCTGAAGTGTGGTATTTATTTTAGTACCTTTAAAATATAAACTTTCAATGCAATTAATTTCCATTTTAAGAGGGACTGTCAGTCTAATGGAGCTAATGTATTAGTTTTGGAATCAACTTCCGCCGAAGTATTGTTTTGCCATGCTAGCCCTTTTTCTCCAGGTATGGGAATCAGCATAACATCGAAATGAAACAAATTTGAAACGAAAATGTTATCTAGTTATTTAATTTTATATATTTGAAATTTTAAAATTCCAAAATTATACAGCAGATGGCGGCACTATTTTAAAACTTAATCAATTAATAATTAAATTACTGGATGTTATTTTATTTTCAATTTTGTTTTAAATTGATGTTATGAGGATTCCCATACCATGTGAAAATGGGATAACATGGCAAAGCAATTCTTTTGCAAAAGTTATGATTTAAAAACTAATGCATTATCTCTATGGGACTGACAGTCCCTCTGAAAGAACTAACTTAATTTTTATTGTGGTGGTAGATTAAACTTAAAAAACTATTTTCAAAAATATGTCATTATTGATTGTAACTAGCCAATATTAAACTTACTCCACATGTTATAGCTAGATTTGTGCACTCGGAAAGATGAAGCAATGAAAAACTCGGAGTAGCCTGGCATGTCTCTTCGTGCTGGTCCAATCCTTTGTTGAGTTGATCTCTCAGATGTTGGAGCGTTAAACCGTCCTGCTTCAATTTAAATGAAAAGTTAAATATTTAGTAAATAAAAAGATAAACTGAAATAAAGTGAATGAATTATATTTAACAGGGAGACATGGAGGGCTTAGATTTTACTTTAAATATCCGGACCAGAGGTCATGATCAGAAATTGAATAAATCGAGCTTTAGAAGGGAGGTAAGAAAACATTATTTTTACAATAGAGTTGTCAACGAGTGGAATGCTTTAACAGATTATGTTGTGCATTCGAAGAGAGTAGAAGATTTTAAGAAGAAACTTGACGGACATTGGAAACTGGTAATGTATTAGATTTATTTTCGGACCAACCTTGCTGGGCCTCTGGCCTGTTGTTGGTCGACAATTTTTGTATTTGTATTTGTATTAAGAAATTAAAAGGTATGGAATAGACATAAAACACAGATATAGGAAGAGGAGCAGATATGCCGAAAAGGTAAAGCCACTTTTCCACCAGTATCCCATACATAAGGCAGTTCGCAAGCCAAAACATCCCGTTCGCCCATGGCGTGCCATAGGGGACCATGAGATAAATTCGACTAAATATATATATATTAAATATTAACTAGTTAAAACTTTTTGTCAGTTTTTCTGGCATAAGTTTATCACTGGATATGTTTTGATAATTTCTGGTGGATATGAGGCACTTATTCATAAAAGAAGCATTTTAAAAAGGCAATTTTTATTGCATGTAACTCTTCGGCAAAAGCAGTGTTTTGCCAATCAGTATCCTGTGATGCATTGCGAAAAGCGGCTTCGTCACACAATCGTGGGATTTGTATTGCGTTGTACGGAGATTGCGCAATCGATGGGCATATCTGCTACACTTCCTATATCTATGACATAAAATAAAAACATCCATGTAGGCAAATTTCATAATTTAGTTTTCCCATTTGAAGAAGTAATTGAAGTTACAGTATTTGGGATGACTGTATTTAGATACATATGACTTTATAGTCAAATCTAACCTCATTAACAAAGAAATTCTTGAAAATTGCCAACTATAGTTAAACTCATAGTTTCCTTGCACAGAAGCCACGACCATGGGCGGAGCTATAAAACATGCCGAGCAATCAGATGAAGAGGAAATTTCAGCTGTTTTATTTTGTCTTCATCTGATTGCTCAGTGCGTTTGATAGCTCCGCTCGTGGTCATGGCTTTTGTGCAAGGAAACTGAGTTTAACTATAGGAAAATGTTAAATATTATCAACAAAGAAATTGTTGGTTAAGTGAATTTAATCATTAAGAGGGATTGTCAGTCCCATAGAGCTAATGCATTAGTTTTCTAATCACAACTTCCGCAGAAGTATTGCTTTGACATGTTAGCCCTTTTTTCCCAGGTATGAGAATCTACATAACATCGAAATGAAACAAATTTTGAAACGAAAATGTTATTTAGTTATTTAATTTTAAATTTTTAAGTTTTAAAATGCCAAAAATTGCAGCAGATGGCGACACTATTTTAAAACTCTATCAATTAATAATTAAATAACCGGATGTTATTTTCTATTCAATATTGTTTTAAATTGATGTTATGATGATTCTCATACCTGGTGTAAATGGGATAACATAGCAAAGCAATTCTTTTGCAAAAATTGTGATTTCAAAACTAATGCATTATCTCTATGGGACTGACAGTCCCTCTTAATGGAATATTTTTTTGATTATTGTTTGGTGTTTATTTGCTGAAAGGCTACAGTAGGCAATACAGATTCAATCAAACCTTAAATTTAACACAATGCTAATAAATTGGCAATTTTTATTTCGATTAGAATTAGAAGACATTTTAATTAATTTTGACATTGTATATATAAATTTTAAATAACATACCTGAACATCAATTCTGAGCCCACAATTACAAAATATCACTGAATGAATCTGGTTTAACGTACTCCTAAGAAAAATTAAATAACAATTTAAAAGCAAAGATTTCAACAATAATCCTTATTAATTATATGTTTCTTTTTATTAACTAAAGCTACATTTTTATTAAGTTTTAATTTTAACGTGAAACAAAATTGTTACAACATTCAAATAGGAGAATTCTATAAATTTAGGATGTGAATAAATTTTTAACATAGCTTGTTTACAAATCAAATTATTAGTTAAATTTTAAATTTACAATGTCAAAATCCTTACTTTTGGCAAATGGGGCAAATAACTTCATCTCGTTGCAGCCAGTTGATGGTGGAGTCAAAACTGTCATTTTCTTCTGCTGCATGCAGTTGCAAGAATCTTCTCTCTTTTTAAAATAAAACAAACAATTGAGTTGGTATTATCCTTAACTATAAAGGTACTAAAATATTTAAAATGTAAATAGCTATATTTTTATTTTTAAAGGAAACTAAAGCTAACCAACTAAAAAAATAGTTACTTAATGTATAAATAGAACATAAAAAAAAAGATTTTATAAAAACCGAGACATATACAGAACAGAAATCAGTTTGGGATTTTTTTATAGGCTAGACCTTTTATATTTAGTTTAGTTTGAATTATCGTCGCACTAGAGCTACACGAGGGCTATTGGCGACGGCTGTCGTATTTTAGAACCACAGTCAAGTGACGAGCCGACACCCAAGTAGGCACCCAACGCAACCGTTAAGGGCGACATCGTACGCAGCGTTAGGACTTTTGAAGGATATTTAACGTGCACTCCCTCTACAAGGGGTATTATTCGTCGGACATTTTGGGCTGCACGGGCCGTTTATATATTGGCAGTTATTTTGGCGATGCCCGGACCCGAACTTGGGACCTTTCGCATGCTAGGCGAATGCCTAACCGACTGGGCTCCCTAGCCCCTAGACCTTTTATATACTACCATGTTTCATGAACATTTTTTTAACCAAAAATTGAAAAGGAAGAATAATATTCAACAAGTCTAAAAAACCTTGATTAAGTATAGGTACGCAACATACAATAAGTAATTATAGGCAACTTATTCAAATGATATTATAAAAGTGCGCAATATTTCTTCTTTGAAATTATACCTTCCTCAAGCAGCTCCTTTTGTATTTCTTCCATAATACTTATGACTTCATTTATCTCACCATCTTCATACGACTCCTGTCGTACAATACAAAAAAATAAGTTTTTTTTAATCAATTCAAATATTCATAAACAACAAACTCAAAAAAGGTATCGTATTGTTTTTAAGAGAAATGGAGGGTTCAGAATACAAGTGAACCAATTCCGTCATTTTCGAGGTAGCAGTGTATAATAGCATGCACTAAATATGTAGAATTTCTGAGCAATAATGAAAAAGTCCTATTTCAGATAATATCCGCTACGAATCAGCAATTATTAAGGGGCAATGGGCGGGCTGAACCGCTGGTCTCTTAACTCAAGTGCCTCAGTGTTAATCCAATGGCGAAAAACTATTTTCTCTGCCACATTTCTCCGGCTGTATTGAATATTTTTACAAACAGTTTTTTACTTACAGGTCTCTATCTTCCCACTTTTTGAAATTGCTTTGAATATATTGTGTAACATTATTTATTGAAAAATTTAATAAATATTCGAACCCATTTCAAAAAGGGGGAAGGTCGGGACCCGTAAGTCAGCTACATTTATCACATAAAAAAAACCTGCTTGTAAAAATATTCAATACAGCCGGAGAAATGTGGCAGAGAAAATATTTTTTTCTCCATAGGATTAACACTGATGCACTTTGCTTTGGAGACCCCCGGTCCAGCGCGCACATTCCCCCTCAAGGTAATTTTGTTATAAAGCTTTAACTTTAAACCCTCTGTACCACAAAAAAGCTTTTTATGGACTTGGTTCACTTGGATTCAGAGCTTTCCAAATAATGTAAAGAAAACTCTTGTTATAGTAAGGAAACAACTATGACGTTTCGGAACACCTAGCGTATTCAGGCCGGAAAGCTATTTGGTGACTTTTGGCGTTCGTGAAAAAGTAAACACAGGGTTGCTATAGTTAGTAGTATTTTACGAAATATTTATATTAATTCCGGTACGGCATCAGTAAATTCACTTTTTAAAAAATATTATTTTAATTTTTAACATCAATATTTGGGTTAAAACGTTGAAAAATTATTAAGATTAGTTAATTTAGAATAATAATTACGTAGCTCGTTACTTGTTTGTTTTGGTTTCATAGCTGGTTTATTGCTTCTCCAGATGCGGCTTATTCCTGTCATTATAGTATGGCTTTTTTTTCCCGTGACGTATTCTCTCAGTTGCATTTCTCGAATTCCTTCCGCTGCTTCTGCTCACGGAGTGGTGTCGGCAGCGTGAGGGAATAGTTTCACATGATGTTTTATTTTTATCATGTCTTGAAAGCCCAGTAATGTTTTAATGGTCGAAACTTAAAATGTTGTACGCCATATACGTTACGAAATTATCCTGTCTGCGGCGCAAATTGTGAAACTCTGAAATCTTTCGACTCCCTCCGGGCTGTTGATTGTGGCCCCTCGAGCCTTGATATCCTTAAAAAAAAACGCTGGTACCCCCTCCGGGCCGTCGATTGTGGCTACTCGGCAATCCTTCGGGCCGTCGATTGTGAACACTCGAGTCGTTATATCCTTCAAAAGACCGCTGGTGTCGATTGTGGCAACTAGACATGTGAAACTATGTTGTGATTATAATATATTTAATCAAAAGTTGTTAATAAGTAAAATTATTATCGGCCTCCGGCCGATTATAATAAAATCCAAACCAAACCTTACACACCTTTCGAACAAATACTCACCTGCACAAAAACCGGAATTTTCAAAATAAACCCATTTCACGCTTTACTATTCTTGTACGCTGTATTTTCAACCAAACCAACTTAAAAGTAAATTAGTTTGCAAGTTTTGGGAACAAGATTGATGTAAACATCCATTGAGTTTAAAGTTGAACTGGAATGTTTACCAAATTAAGTGCGTTTTCGCTACTTGGCTGCAAAAGTTTAGCCGCCAAATCGAGACTGGCCTGAATACGCTAGCAGTACTGACGTTTCTACTTTAGTTTTAGTTTAATTATACTGCTCACAAATCTCGCCAAACTGAATCTTTAGCAATTTTCAGAATTTTTTGGCTACAAAACACAGTATATCAAGTTAAGGGCTGCACCTCACAGGTTACACATTAAAAGACTACAGTGTACACAGTTAAATGATCACAGCAGACAAAGTTAAAGGTTACCATTGGAAATATTTCATTTGGCAGCGGTTTACATTTTGGCGACTAACTGCAAAATGAAAAAAAGTGCCAAATAGTGTTGTTTATAAAACATATTTCAGATTACATGGGACACTTACATCTGGGCTCTGTGGAATGATATTTTGCAACGGATTATGCTCTGTACTCGCAGTTCTCCAATCTTCTTGCATCAGCACATCGATCGCATCGTCGGAACGTGCTTCGTCAAACACCAAACCACGGAATTTGTCAACCAATCTTCCACGTCTGTTGCGAAATCTTTCATGACATTTCTGGAAAATAAAAATATTATCATGACAGTAGTATGACTTATGACATTTAAACCAGAAGGGGTAATAACGATCCTCTGCTTTCCCCGGCGTCTCTTACCTATTCTGAACTATACTCTAGACATAAATGCCTTGTTCGGTCTGCATTTGCCATTCCCCCTGTGCACCATTGGTACAAGAGTAATCGTCCCGGCGGATCTCTATCCCTTCGGTGCAGCAGATACGAGCAAACTACGATAACACGATTTTGTAGTGGCCACCTAAGAACAAATAACAATAAAGAAAAGGAATTCCTAAATTGTACAAAGTGTTCCAAAGGCCAAGCCACTCCGGAGCACATCCTTGAATGCTTAGGACTCGATAAAGAAGATCTTCTTGAGAGACCATTTTTGGTTATTGATTTCTTGAGAGTGTGCAATATCATAGACCTGGTCTAGCTCTGCTGGGCAACAGGGATCAGCAACAACAACATGACGGGGCGGCAACAACTTAAAGTTGGGCTCTGTGAGCCTATCACTGCGACCAAAGGTCTATTGTATCTACTATTCCCTGGAAATAAAAATGAATACCTGCCTCTTTATGAAAAGAGGCCTGCTGAAGCAAAATTCAGCAAAGACCGAATTGGTCTTGAAGCTCCCTGGGCTCAAGTAAATGTCGACCGAGGTGTTCGAATCTGTATGCAGAAAAGGTTTCCCACTCACAAAAGATATGAGCTGCAGTTTCTTCCTTGAAACTACAGCCCATGCATAAAGGATCATCAGAACCTCATAATGGAAAGATGCTTCCTGAGAGCCTACAATGGCCAGTAAGAAGGCCAACAGCTTTACGAATACCATTGCGATTAATCCCAAGCTCCTTGTGGCGAGAGCTAGGACAGCCCGAGTTAAGGACGAATAGGCGCGCTGGACCGGGGACCAGAATGGGTTCTAATACTCCCTTTACTGGTCCAGAACCAGGCCTGGGCATCTCCTGTGAGTTTCAGAGGTACTGTCTATCCCATGTTCAGGTATAAACAGTGCAATGAATGGTTCAACTCAACTGATCAAAGACAGGCAAGGGAGCTTAAGGGGGAATGGACGTGCTGGACCGCGGGTCTCCAAACTCAAGTGCCTCAGTGTTAATCTAATGGCGAAAAAACTATTTTCTCTGCCACATTTCTCCGGCTGTATTGACTATTTTTACAAACGGGTTTTTTTTAAATAATAAATGTAGATAACTTACAGGTCTCTATCTTCCCACTTTTTGAAATTGCTTCTAAGATTTTGTGTAAAATTATTTATTGAAAATTTAAAAAAATATTCGAACCCATTTAAAAAAGTGAGAAGGTTGGGACCTGTAAGTCAGCTACATTTATCACATGAAAAATATCATTCGAATATCATTTTGAATTTAAAGTTTCGAATTTAAATATGCTTGTAAAAATATTCAATACAGCCGGAGAAATGTGGCGGATAATAGTTTTTTCGCCATTGGATTAACACTGAGGCACCCGAGTTTGGAGACCCGCGGTCCAGCGCGCCCATTCCCCTTTAAGCTCCCTTGCCCGTCTTTGATCAGTTGAGTTGAAATATTCATTGTACTGTTTATGCCTGAACATAGAATAGACAGTACCTCTGAAACTCTCACAGGAGATGCCTGGGCTTGGTTCGGGACCAGTAAAGGGAGTATTAGAACGAGGGATGCACCGGTTACTATTCGGTATTCTGCCACTTTAGCCGAATATTCCGTTTGGCCGAATAGCTTTACTATTCGGCTGAATAGTGAAATTTAATTTTTTTTTTATATTCTTCATGTTAATTCATCTTCTAAAACGTCGAAAAAATTCCCAAACAGGACTTGTTTTCTTTTTTGATAGACTCAAATTCAAGTTTTTGTTATTTATAATATTATAATGTTAAATCTAGCTTTACTCAAGTTGTATGAAATAAACATGTCTTTTTAGGGGAACAGTTACTGTGAGTGGGCTTTAAAAAACAATAATTACCATATGTATCGCTATTGTAAGCCATGGTTTTATTATTTTTTTCTAATTTTCATTCTACTTCGGATCCACCTACTTTTATGTTTTCGTACTTCTATTTTCGTTTTCGTGTTGTGATTTTTCCAAGTTACACTTTCTAAAAGGCTTGCTTTAATAACAAACGAGTACCACTTAATTGTGTATTGGGTTTAATTAAAAATTTAATAGCTATATTGTATTAAAATTATTGTGTGATTGTGTACTTATATGTTTGTGTTGAATTGAAATTGATGAATAATAAATACAACTTACTTAGATCTAACAAAAAATAAAAATTGGTTTAGGTAGGCCGAATATTCGGCTAAGACTTTTTGCCGAATATTCATTATTCGGCCAAATTTGTATATATAAAATAATATAATAATAATAATATATATATATATATTATATTGACATATTGAGTGTACTTTACTAGCCGTGGAGCCACAAGTGCTAAACAATGAAATAAAATAATTTGCATAATAAACACTCGTGTATCTGTTGTGTCATTTCTTTACGTTAGATTTACTTAATTTATGTCTGAACTTATCGCTGTAAAAATGGATTAAAAAATCGTTTATTATACGGCAAAAGCAGTTTGTTATTACAAACATATGGGTGGCTAACACACCAACCTAAGACTACTGACAACCCATATCTGCAAGCTAAAAAATTAATACATAATATAAATATTAAATTTGTCTTTAAATGGAGACATTGAAACATAATTTTTAAAAGTTAACTTACTTCACGAAAAGTCTCTTTCCACGGTGGAGTTTTTAGCTTGTATAATGTATGGTGTCGTTTTAAACGATCATTATCTGGAATCCTAGGCGGTTCCATTTAAAGGATGTATATTAAGTAAAAGCTAAAAATAAATGTTACAAAGTTTTCGGCAAAAAGGGTAAAATGACAGACGAAAATGAACAGTTTCGTATTTAAAGTTCAAGGCCGACGATGTGGATATTTTAGGGATGGAAACCCGAAACGAAACTAATGTTTTTGGTTCCGGTTAAACCATTAAAATACTGCTATAAACTCTCTCTTATACAGTCAATCAGCATTAATGCATAGCTGTGATATAATGACTAAAAATATTTGGCGACGAAACAGGGTTACAATACAAATTGACTTTCATTGCAGTTCTATAAGAAGGTTTACCAAATCAGTGCGTTTTCGCTAATTTATAGAAAAAAAAAACCCCCCCAAAAATGCAAGCTCCCTACACCCCCGCAGTACAAAAATTTTTCCCTTTTTAAATTTCCCCCGGTTTTTTTCACAAAAAAACCAAATTTTCCCCCCTTAGATAAAAAATTTTCCCCTTAAAAACCCCCGCACTTCCCAAAAAAAATTTGGGGTTTTTTCCCCATTTCCCCCCCTTTAAATTTTTTATTTTTTAAAAATTTTTAAAAATCTTTAAAATTTATAATCGAAAAAAAAAAATTTTTTAAAAATTTTAAGGAGGGGGAGATTTTTTTTTTTCCCCCTTTTTTTTAAAAAATGCTCCCCCAAAACTACAACTGTTTTAAATTTTTAAAAAAAAAAAAGGGTTTTTAAAAATTTTAACCGTAACTGTTTTTAAAAACCAAAACTAGTTTAAAAGAGTGATAAAAAATAAAAATTTAGCTTTAAGTAACTTTTTTTTCGGTTTTAAAAAAAAAAAAATTTTTTTTTTTAAATAAAATTTTTTCGTTTTTTAATTTTTAAATTTTTCGGAGTTTTTTTTTTTTAAAATTTCTTTACTTTAAAGACGTTTGGGGCAAAACCCTATTAAACCCCCCTTTAAAAATTAAAAAAAATTTTTTTTGGAAAAAAAACACGGTTTTTGGTACATTTTTATTTTTGGGGTTTACATACAAAAAATCGAAAAAAATTTTGGCAATATCTTGGTATTTCTTCTAAAGAATCAATTAATGAGCAACAAAATTTATGCTTAAATATGCCAGTGCAGAATATTTAATGCCCTTACATTAAGCCAAAATAACTTTATAATCGGAAATTAAATGCATATTTTAGTTTCAAAATTATTTATTCTTCGAATAATAAATTCAGAATTTTTGTAAGTATTTTTTTCACATATCTTTCATGGTTTACAACAAGAAAAATACATCTATCCAATTAAGCTTTATAAAAAAAAAATGCTATATCGAATAAATTTTTACAAAAGCTTACATTACACCTTTTAAAATTTTTAGAGTTTTATTAAAAAATCATTTTATCTACCACAAAGTTCAAAGATTATGGAACTCAAGAAGTCTTTAAAAAAAACTTTTCGAATAGAGATAAGAACACCCTAACATCCGAAACAAATACTTGATAATCACACAATACATGCTGTCTACCGAAAGCGTCTTCTAAGCAAATATTTACTCGCTCTATCATCGTCAGAAAAAAAGTGTTTATTCATTAGAGTAATCTTTCAATGGAATCTACCGCTGATTGACATACTGGTGTTTTTTTTTTAAAGTCCTATACGTGGCTACATTGTAATTATAGTTTCGGGGTGTGGATGCTCTAATTAAATATTTTTTTTCTTTGTAGGTTAAAAAAAGTTATTTTGGAGGCACTTTAATTTTTTTAATCCAATTTTATAAATTTTGTGGCTTTTTAACCAGCACTAAACTAATTTTTATTAGATAAAATTTATTTCATACAGATTAATGACTCTTAATGATCTCTTTTTAAGAATCATAAATATCTATTGTTTAGACTTTGGTGCAGATGTGCCGATCCCCATCCCTCACAGAATTAACTCCTAAAGAAAACGGAAGAAAAATTGAAATTTTTAAGAAACTAAATACTATAGAGAAGCTTTTCACTAGGTAAATGATTCTAAAAAAATATCAACAAAAAACAGAGGGTTTGAGATATTTCAATTACAATTATTAATGGAGAAATCGGCTCACGTTTTGCACTCCTACACTCTTTCGGGATCGAATTCTCGAAAAGTTGTTTCTATATGGACGCCACGATTATAAAAAGAATATTCCTAAAAATTTGGTAGCTTTACCTCCAGTTGTGTTGGCTGGCGTTGATACGTGACCGAATGAGTAACAGTCAGGACTTTGCCTTTATATAGAGAGATATAGAGATGATAGAGACGAGATCAGATATATACCTTAGATAGATGATATATATTATACCCTCCCATATATGATCTCATTATAATATATATTATATAGATAGATATAATAGTATATATATATATATATAGATATATATACTCTAGATATATGAGATATATCTATATATATATATAAGATCATATAAGTCATATATATATACGATAGATATATGTATAGATATATATATAGACTTATACTTTTAGTATGCAGTCTATATACTATATTAGATAGATAATGTATTATTATACCATTATATATACGCATCAAGGCATAATATATATATATATAAATACATACACATACATACATACATACATACATACATACATTGTACATAACATACATAATAATAACATACATACAAGTAATACATACATAGCATAACATACATACATAACATTAGCACACTGACATAACATGACAACATAGTCATATACATAACATTACCTACAACGTACAGCACTAAGCATAGTAGCCATTACCACAACTAGCCATTACAAGTGAGTGACAATTACACATAACATACAGATCCCCCCACTAGAATACGGAGCAGACACCATAGTCAGACCCTATAATACACATTAGAACGCATACATAATACATAACAATACACATACACACATACCTACACATACACATAACATAACATACATCACATATACAAATGACATACTCAACATACGGTGAAAAGCCAAGTACATACCATACATAATCACCATTGCACAATACGATACGATTTACATGTTACGCATACATACATAGCAAACATACATACCTACTACATACATCCATACATCCATACATACACAATACATACAGACGCATAACAACGATATCCAGACTCCAACTCACATAAACCCAGATTACATAAGCTACACCAAGAATCACAATAGTACCTAAACACAGCACATACAACTGGGTAACTCGACTGACGAACACGCTCATCACACAGAGTAAGGGAGGGCGCGCGGGCATCGTGATGCCGGCAGACTCTGATGGAACAAATAAGAAGAGCGCCTGTTGTCACCCAGTAGAGTACAATTTAAGACAAAATCCCGACCGTCAAAACCAGACTTCACAACTGCCAATATTGTTATACAGATAATATAATATAGATATATATATAATATATATATATAATATATAATATATAGTATAATATACTAATAATAATTATTATACTATATATATAATATATAATATATATAATTATATATTAAATATTTAATATAATATATATATAATTTTGATATATAATATTTTTGTGAAAGGAACATTGACGCCAATTTTGTAAAGACATGACCAAAACGATTTTTTTTTATGTAAGGCAAAGCAAATTACTGTTCGAGGCCAATCCATTAAATAACGACAACAACTAAATAAATATCACTGAAAAAAATATTGTGAGTGTAAAAGTCAAGTGGATGAAGATTAGAACGATAACGTCATTCGATCGGCGGACCGATGTTCTAAAAAAGTAGTTCTTCCAAAAAAAAAAAAAATGTAGAAGTGTAGATTTTTTATAAATTTATTTTGGTGTTAAAAGTTAAGAGACTAAACTTGAAGGCAAGATGCATTATTAATTAACTAATTTCTTTTTATTCAGGATTTTAAATATCTGTCATTTGTATGTTTAACCTCTCCCATAAAAAAATTACTAAAGTATTAAAAAAACAAAATGCAGCCAAAAAAATTTTTAAGGTATCAAAATACTTTAAAAAAAATCCATTCAATTTAGTATTTTGAATTTTTTGTAGCTTGTAGGTATTTGAAAAAATGTAAAAAATTTATTAAATTTAGTATATCACCAACTTTTGCAAGCGTATTATTGCTTTTCCAGACTACAATAATAAAATTTTCTTTAATTCCTTTCACTCGATGCAATCTTATAGCGACATCATTCCTCTGGAGTACAACAGATTAACATGCCAATAATTAGTGAATTGTTTTTTTCACTGCTATTGTCGGTTATAATAGTTTTCAAATGAAGCATAACATGAAAGTCTATTAAAAAATCAAAACGGTTTGCAAAAAATATAAACTTTTTATAATGTTATCCAGTCTTGTTGGCTGCTTACAGGTTATCAGTGTATTTTATTGAAAATATAGTAGTTAAAATTCAATAGCTCCTACTATTTTTAGTATACGCTTATTGTTTGTTTTAATGAAAACAAGATTTATAAGCTCGACGATTTTAATATTATCATTTTGTTTCATTTGTTAAATTAGTCTTTGATTTGTGGCAACATCGAGTCAATATTCAAACGATAGGCTCATTGGCTGAATTCCATACTTTAGTAACCAATAAAAAATCAAGTCAGTCAACTCTAATCAGGATGTAAACAAGTCAACTTTGACAGAAAGCGTCGTGTGTATAGTTACGATAGCGGCAGTGGGAATGTGTCTAAAAATGGAGCTATTTTATTTATGTTAATCATTATATCCATTTAAATTATCATTTATGTATAACATGAAATTGTCGGATTTCATAAAATCTTATAGCAAGGTGTGGCTAAGCTGAATCGAGAATGGATACTACATGCCCTAGGAAGACGTGTCTTCAGTATAGAACTTGGATATTTATTTTGACTTTGTATGGATTGTTGACAAGTGAGTTATCATAATTTTTATTTACTTGCAATAGAAATGTAAACGATGTTATAAACCTATCTGTCAAAAAATAGTTCGATTCTATGTATGTTTGGGGATTGTTATTTTGCTGCCGGCGAAAAACCAATTATCTAGCTTTAGACCGCAATTGTTAGCATCAAAATGTTTTTACAGATTTTTTTTAGTACCTGCTAAGTTTTTCTCAGTCTGTGTATATCATCTACGTAGATTTGATAATACTCTTTCTACACTTTGATTCGCTAAATTCTTGTTTTCTTTGAATTGTTTATGTTTATCATCAAAATATTGGTATATTGCATGAAGTAGTATATTGTATTCACAGATATATTTTTGTTTGTTCTTATTTGTGTGGGACATGACAATACTTAGCTTAGTTGTATGATATTTTTTGTATGTTTAGTTGGCAAAATCACATAAATAAGTTATCTGTTAAAATATGTGCTTATATTGTAAGGTACTTTATAGTAGGAGTATGCTGTATTTGTTATTGCTGTATTTGTAAGTGTAGCATAAAGTATACACACAGTATATCATTGGTCTAACGCCGAAAATTTTTAAGTGATTGGCGGTAGAAAATATTTGGTGATATGCTTGCTGTAGCTTAGGCGACTATAGACTTACTTATCAATGTCAAAATGCTAATCTCATATTAGTACAAAACATTTTCTACCCTTTTGCTGCAGTTTTATTTTGTTTTTAAGAGCGCTACAGTGGGTTTTTTTTATGACACATACAAAGTGTATTTTACAGGAAGGAGAGAAAGGAATTAAAATACTTAAAAGTGTCAATGTGTGCTCTTCCAAAGTAGTAAGCCATAGACAAACTTCATTTTGGAATTGTGTCAAATAATTCACCACGATCATTTGTTTAGGCTTACTTCAAAGCAATCGATGGCTTCACTTGGTGAACACATTTTTGTGTTGGTTTGGGCCCAGGCCCCCTTTTCTTAATTCTATGGCGAGGATGGCCTATGAGGAAATTTATACCTGAGCTAATTCCTGACACAAGTGATTAACAACATATGCAATGTAGCAAAATAAGGGTCACTTTATTTGTGACACCCCTTGGGGAATGACTCGGGTAAATGAAGAAAATACACAAAAGTCAGGTGTCGATTGTAGTTTATTGAAATAAATTTATATATATCATCTTGTTACGGAGTATATGGCATGTTCAGAAATAAATAATTAACATTTTACAATTAAAGTCCAAACTAAATAAACATTTAAAGTCCAAAAAAGCCTTAATCATACAAAATAGTTAGAGCCGATGACTTGGGACACTTAGCTATTGAATGGGCAGAGGCGGAATGAGCGTGGCGGCCGGACCTCAGACACCAGAACCATTAACGCCAACCCCGGGACGGTCACGGGAGGCTCCTGGTATGGTTATCGCTTGGGTTGGACTGGATGACTTCCAACTTCAATTAGGCATTTAAAGAAAAGGGTGGAGTAGCCTGCCTGCGGGACTACGGAAAAAACAGAAAGTAACGCAGTAAACGCTAAGACAGAAAACGATAAGCGAATGTCCTCTTGAACCGAGAGCCTTTTATATGAATCTGAGAGCTCAATTTGCATAACTCGGCAGCTTCTTTTACAGCGTTTCTTAGTAATTTTTGGCTTGTTGAGGTCGGACCGCCACATATTTACTATAGATATTAAAATATGTTTAACTTGTTTGATCTAACTACTTTATTGGTGGCTTAGCGTTTGCAGACTCGGTATATTCCCCAGAACTGAGAGCCATTTTTTGGCACTATTTAGCCGACTCTCGCTACCAATTTTGATGCTCAGATTGCATTTAATCTGAGCTCTCTGTGGATGTTAAAGCAGGGCAAGATTTAATTCTGCCACGAGAATCCAAGCGAAAGGGGTACTCAAGGGATGTTTTACATACCACATAATCATATGACATGCATGACCTTGATTTTCTCATCCAGAAAGTCTGACGACTCAGTCAGGACTTGAACCCTCAAACTTTCGCTTAATGAGGCGGACACGTAATACCTCTCAGCCACTGAGCCGCTAATAAGGAAATTGATACCCGAGCTAACTCTTGACACAAGCGATTGACAACATATTATGTGATGTGGCATAAGGACTTTTTAGCTTCCACACTACGTTTATAACGTAAAAAGTGGAAGGTATTATAATCGTTCAGTCTGTCCGTCACCTACTTCCACTTTCACAGCCCAAACTACAATTGCTACGGACAAGTGTGATACGTCAAAAAATTCAGCGCATCGAAATTAGAATACATTGAAAATTTCAGAAAAGAATTTGAATTCGAAGTATTTCAATTATTTAAAAAACTGCAAAATTGAATGCTCATTTAAAAAGCATAGGATTCGCTCGAGAAACTTTAATTCTTTTCGACAAGAAATTAAAATACATTTATTTTTGCGACATCGATCAGTTTGAAATGACGTCAAATATATTTCACTACGAGATTCTTTGTATGTTGGTATGAAATGTTTTCCACAAATACCACAAAACTCAAATTTTGTACATAGGATAAATTATTAAATAAAGCATCATTATTTAAAGCATTATTATACATATTTTTTTTACATTATTTCTCTTTTACACAGTTAAATATGTTGTTACATTGCAAATTTTAGGATTTATAGTTAGTCTCATTTTTTCTAATGTTACCGTTAAAGACCGTAATGTAAACTATGTTATGTGTATAAAAAAATATTCAAACCATTTAATTAACTTGATATTAAGGATATTCCTTATATATACATGTGAATAGCCTCCGAATAAAAATCTGATCTGCTTCAGTATGTTACTTTTTCTATTCTATACAAGGTTTTCTTTTTGCTTAAAATTGGTTGAAACTTTTGGTTGAAAATGCAGGGAAAAAAAATCTTGGGTTAAAAATTTGTGACTGTTTCTAAAATCGTGGAACTCCGGCGATCCAAAAAGTCCGACGCTCCAAAAATTGCGGAGATTCGGTTATTCGAAAATTGGCTGAATCTAGCTATCCGAAAACCGCGAACGTCCGATGATCCGAAAATTTCGAGCGTCCGATGATAAACGAATGTTCCATTCTTATAATATGCATTAGACATTTACACATACTATCAATCCTAAAATTATGTAATTTATTGCGTGACTGAAAATTGTTTTGAAATTGAAAATTAAAGAATTGGGTCATGGTTATTTAATTAAAGAAATCTGCAACGTTTAAGGTTTAAAAAAAAATAATTCTGTGTGTGATGCACCACAGCATATCCTGATATAAAAAGCATCAAAAGTATGTGGATTCAAAACATTAGATAAATTAAAGGTTCAAGCACGTTCATATCGTGTTCCAAATCTTATCTCTGTGCTGACAAGTTAATTAACCTAATTCATGTAAAATTTATTTTAGAAACTCGAAATGTGCGTTTCTCCGGAATCACAGATGACGTATTTTTTCAAATAAATGAAAAGGTTTTAAATAAATTGTTTTGCACATGTGAGGCGCATTAAAAAAATTAAATCATTTTTAATTTGAAACGATTCCCCAAGAAAAGTTCTGTTAAAATGCATCTTTTTTTTTGACGTTTTCTAATCATCGTGATCATGTCCAAGTGTGCATTTAATGGCGGTCACGTAGTTCTTCCTTTTTCAAAATACATAGTTCTAAAGTGAGGTGAAATGATAGTTCCAGAGGGATTCCCAAATAAGTTGACTCTTTCCCTGAATTCGCCTCTGAAATTACAGACTTGTGCACAGGGCCGGATTTCTAAATAGGCTAAGTAGGCTGTAGCCTAGAGCGGCGAATTTTGCGGGGCGGCAAATTTTTGGTCAGTTTTCAGAAAATTTAAATATCTGATTTTCTATTTCTATATTTTATAACATTGTATTGTATTTCAAATAAACCTATTTTCCCTCTTTTATATCCGTTGTGATGATTTTTAACTGCACTTACCACCCTATTTTGCAACTAGCCAGCTATATCTTTTCCCGAAGTGGGAGAATACTGTGTCAGGGGCGGCAAATTGATCGTAGCCTATAGGCGGCATATCTTTAAATCCGGCCCTGGTGCAGCATAATCGCAACTAAAGATGACTTTTTCAGAGAGCTTGAGTTCCGGCAGGGTAAACGGGCACGTGCCAGGGCCCTCACTTCAATTTGCTTAAAAATTAATATTGGGGAAAAAATTTCCAAAATTATTCGTCACTAAAAATTGACTAATAAATACAATACAATGGACAATTACAGCGTTTTCCACAAACATATTTATTCGATTAAGCATATTAAAAAACCTCTAAAACTCAAGTATTTCTGGTTTTAAAGATGTATTTATTTTTAAATTCATTTTTAAAGTTAATGATACGTCACTCCTGTTAAACCTCTCTTAGCATAACAGATGACGTCACTGTTGGCTTTTTTTTTATTCTTGGCGTGTTATTTCGTATCACGTTTCACTGTATCGCTTTTGAAACTGTGAAACGTGCTTTCATCCTTAACAAACTCTTAAAAAAGTTATGCTATTTTACAGAAACATGTCATGTTCATTCCAGTTAATTTCTTCAAACGTTGAACGATTTCACTCGACTATTCCGATTTCCGATCAGATCCAACAGTCAATAGTTCTGCAATAGCTCATACGCGCTCTAGTGTATTTTAACTAACAACCAAACTTGGAACAAGCTGTTTAACTTCCTTGATATGAACTAGTTACAAATAATATTGTCTTCTTCTTTTAATGAGGTTTCGCAGAAATTGTAAGGTTTACTATTTTATAAAGTGTATTACAGCATAGATCGAAAAATCGCCAAAAACATAACAGTTGACGTCAGAGCTGTTTTCAGTGACGTACATTTTCGGCAAATTTCAAATGCATTTTTTGTTGAAATTAAACATATTTCTGAATATTTAACCTTACATTCGGACTCTGCAGCTTCTAATGTACCAGAAAAACACATATATTATGAATTTCGCGTTTCATGCAACTTGTCCATTGAACCTAGTGCTATTAATTTTTCTAAAGCGAGTCACCATAATTATTATATCTCTTGTTATTTTTATAAATTATGCCCCTAGCCAAATGATTAAAATTATGTACGTGCGTAAAATATAGTATGACAATATGATCCGTGTCTGCCTCTGAAGTTGTAAGTCGGGCCCTGCTTTTTCCATCATTGCTATGGGAGTTCACTTCGATATTAATTTTTCACTGTTTCCTTTCGAATGCTAAACCCCTGTGCCCTCCCCTTCCCCCATTTTTGTTTAGTGGTACATCGTATGACCAAAGGTATGACTCAGAAGTGGCTTTGAGGTACCCATCAAGCAGAACTATTCAGTAGTAATCCCGTTTATAAGCTTCATTTAGAAGACGAATATTTTGCAACGAACAGGGACTGCTGATTTAGGATAACACGGACTGTCGGCCACAACTACACTCTTAAAACAAAAGAGTGAAATCCACTCCTATAGGGGAAGTGCATTTTCGGCACCGTTTATAAGCTTCATTTAGAAGACGAATATTTTGCAACGAACAGGGACTGCTGATTTAGGATAACACGGACTGTCGGCCACAACTACACTCTTAAAACAAAAGAGTGAAATCCACTCCTATAGGGGAAGTGCATTTTCGGCACCGTTTATAAGCTTCATTTAGAAGACGAATATTTTGCAACGAACAGGGACTGCTGATTTAGGATAACACGGACTGTCGGCCACAACTACACTCTTAAAACAAAAGAGTGAAATCCACTCCTATAGGGGAAGTGCATTTTCGGCACCGGAAAGGAGTGGAAATTCTCAGACCGAGTTAAAACCGTTCGTTTGTTTTACGAGTGTAATTTTGAGAGAAACTTTAGTGCACGATTGTCCTTATTGTTGGTTGTCCCTTGGCTGATGCATAAGTCATAGCTTTTTAATTTATGGTATGAGCAAGCAAGGCATGACTCAGGAGTAACTTTTTGGCACCCAGGTGGAATGTGTCATTAAGAGGGGATTGATGTAACCAACTTTAACTCTTGTTGGATGCAACTAACTCCTAACTTTTAGTCTCTATTGAATGACAAATGCTGTCAACCCTTAAAATGTCGGTAAGTTTTTCTCTCTACTTTGTTTTTAGCTTGACTAGCTTTTTGTCTCAGACTTTGACCTAACGTGATTAGTTCGATGTTATTTAAGAAAGCCGGATAAAATTGTATAAAAATGATACATCCGTGCTGGGCTGCGTCCTCCAAATTTGTTGTGCCTATAGCTGAGTTTTTCTATATAACCCCCTGACCCCTGATACTAATTCAACCAAAGGTAATTTATCCACCATTTCTACTTCTGGAATTTGCATTTTTATCGATGGGGCCGGGTCTACAGCAAAATTACTTTTCAGTATAAGCGTTTCCTTCCGATGCGAAACCCTCCACCATGATAATTCCACCGTGGTATGAGCAAGCAAGGCATGACTCAGGAGTAACTTTTTGGCACCCAGGTGGAATGTGTCATTAAGAGGAGGGGGGGGGGGGGGGGTGTTAGTCAGCCGAATTGATGACTTCCACCATCCCCTAATGGAACTCCGGGATGTAATCGCTCCCAAGGTCCTCCCCCCACCGCCACCCCCTGTTTTTTCATCTTCCAGAACCCGCATCCGATGATGATATGCAACAGACTGGGACCGGGATTTTTAGCTTCTGCGATACGTTTGGTTAGGCTGAATTGAATTATCGTCGCACTAGAGCTATATGAGCAGGGCCTGATCTAGGAAGACTCATACTATAGGCACAACAAATTTTGGGGGCCCCTTTACGGAAAATTTTGTGTACGATTGCTCATAATGATGATGCTAGTTGGCCGATTTATCATATTTTTGCTACCATTTTATCGACTTCCTTATAATATCGATCAAACCAATCAAGTTAATATCTGAGTCAAAGTCAGGCTAAAAATAAAGTGGGGTCTCAGAAATTTATAAAATTTACTGAAATTCTGCAGATCTACAGCATTTAGCATAATAAAAACAACCCACATCTGATGATATGATGATATACAACAGACTGGGACCGGGATTTTTAGCTTCTGATCTGCGATTCGTTTGGTTATTAGGGTTAGGTTGAATTGAATTATCGTCGCACTAGAGCTATATGAGCAGAGCCTGATCTAGGAAGACTCATACTATAGGCACAACAAATTTTGGGGGCCCCTTTACGGAAAAATGTGTGTATGATTGCTCATAATGATGATGCTAGTTGGCCGATTTATCATATTTTTGCTACCATTTTATCGACTTCCTTATAATATCGATCAAACCAATCAAGTTAATATCTGAGTCAAAGTCAGGCTAAAAATAAAGTGGGGTCTCAGAAATTTATAAAATTTACTGAAATTCTGCAGATCTACAGCATTTAGCATAATAAAAACAACCCGCATCTGATGATATGATGATATACAACAGACTGGGGCCGGGATTTTTAGCTTCTGCGATACGTTTGGTAACGGAGAACTTGGTCCTGCCCGCTTTTCACAGTCCAAAATACAATTATCAATCAATATACTATTACATGAGTGCGAAACGTCAAATTTTACTTAATGAATGACAAATATAGCTCTCAGTCTAATTGAGTGATGAGTGAGGTGCAACAGACTGGGGCCGGGACATTTAGCTTCTGCGATACGTTTATAAAGTGGAACTTTGTCCTTTGCCCAATTTCACTGCCTAAAATACATACAAATGCCAATGCCGTAGATGAGTTACGATACGACACATTTTACTTAATGAATGACAAATAGAACTCTTATTCCACATTTTAGCCCGAATCTCGAATTAGTTGTATGTACTTCAAAATGCGAATTCTATTTGTCTCATTTACGGCATTTTCTTTTTGGTCCCATTTAATTTCCAAAAAATTATTTTTTATCATTTAAGTGTTATGAAATTATTGTCGAATTTTGCATAATTCTGATCAGTTGTTATCCTTTATCAGCCATAGATATTAAAAGAGGAACTTTGGGCTGGGGAGCCCAGTCGGTTAGGCATTCGCCTAGCATGCGGAAGGTCCTAAATTCGGGTCCAGGCATCGCCAAAATAACTGCCGACCTATAAAGGCCCTTGCAGCCAAAAATGTCCGACGAATAATACCCCGTGAGCCGGGAGTGCACGTTAAATATCCTTCAAAGTCCTAACGCTGCGTACGATGTCGCTCTTAAAGGTTGCGTTGGGTGCTTACTCGGGTGTCGGCTCGTCACCTGACTGTGGTTCTAAAAATACGACGCCCGTCGCCAATAGCCCAATAGCTCTAGTTCGACGATAATTCAAACTAAACTAAAAGAGGAACTAACTTTTTCGGGATATACAACCACTCTTTAAAATAAAGAGGCACCTGCTTTAATAAATTTACCAGATACTATAACTAAACAAGTGACTTGACCTTAGATGAAAAACCGACTGAACTAAGACCTCTTTCGATGGAAAAATTAGTTTACAGCACTATTATATGACCGCGGAACCTCATAAAAAATGATTAGATAACACTGCAAAAAAAAAACATTATTTGATAACAGTGCCCTTAGATAACATTGTAAATAAACGTGTAAAGAAAGCACTGTTACCGATCCAATTAAGTATCAATACAATTAAGTTCTGTATTTGTCGATTAGACATTCGCCTTGCATGCGGAAGGCCCCAGGTTCGGGTTCGGGTATCGCCAAAATAACTGCCGACCTATAAACGGCCCGTGCAGTCAAAAACGTCCGACGAATAATACCCCGTGTAGAGGGAGTGCACGTTAAATGTGCTCAAGTCCCAATGCTGCGTACGATGTCGCCCTTAACGGTTGCGTTGGGTGCCTACTCAAGTGTCGGCTCGTCACCTGACTGTGGTTCTAAATTACGACGTCCGTCGGTAATAACCCTCGTGTAGCTCTAGTGCGACGATTATTCAAACTAACCTAAGTTCTGTATTTATAGTAGGGAAACTAAGTTTTGTAACAGGGTTGTTAAAAACCCGGGTTTTTTCATGAAAAACCCAACCCACTTGGATTTTTGTTTTTTTTTCAGTGTTTTTCGGGTTTTAGGGGTTTTTTCAGGGTTTTATGGTTTTTTCAGTTTTTTGGATGTGCTTTTTAGAATTTGTGATTATTTAGGGAAGTTTTAACTATTTATCTATACATCACAATTTTAAACTAACTGAACATCCTGAGAGAGATAGTCAGGAATGATGGAATTTAAATTAGAACAATTAAAAAATAATTGCATATAGTTGTTAGATAAATCTATATTTAAATTTATAAATGTATTGTCTAGAACCAAGTATTGTTTGTCTGTATGTGTAAAATTATATAATCCGGAATATTGTAACGATAGAAATTTAAATTAGAATTTTAAAAAAATGTATTTGTTATATTTAATTGTTAAATAATTAGTATAAATTTAAATTTGTAAATGCATTTTAAAAATTGAAGGTACAAAAATGTAAATGTATATTAAGAATAATACTAAACTTTAATTAAAAAGGATATGAAATGTATATTTTTGGTTGTATAAAAAGTTTTTACTTAATTTTCAGTGAAGGCAATTTTAAGTTTAATTGCCCACTTGGGTTTTTCAAGTGGTTTTTTTGAAAAAACCCACCTGGTTTTTTTCGGGTCGGGTAAAATCATAACAACCCTGTTTTGTAAACTTGGTTTAAGTGTACTACGAAAAAAGTTTTAAAATATAATTTATCAAAAATAACACTGCGGAACGTTTATCCCCTCGATTTCGCCCCGACCCTACAGTCCTGCTCAAAATCTTATATTTAACCTCCCCGTAATGGAATGAGACTTCGTAATCACTCTCCAAGGTCTTGTTCTTTCCTGCTCACTTTTTTTTTACATCATGTCAAGAACCCCCCATCCGACGAGATGCGACAGACTGCATGGCGAGGGGGGACTCGGCGGCCTTGAAGCTCGAGAGAGAGAATGTTCTTGTCTTTCGATGTTAAAAATAAAAGATTCGTGATATTTGCATATCACGAGAAGTGTGGGTACTTCATCGAATATCTTCATCCAGGGCCGGATTTCTAAATAGGCTAAGTAGGCTGTAGTCTAGAGCGGCGAATTTTTAGGGGCGGCAAATTTTACACCAATTAAAGCGGCATTCGGTATAAAAACATTATTATTAAGATACGAATATGTTTAAGAAAGAAAACAAATGATTTACATTAATGCGTAAACCGTAAACGTATATGTAGTACTAATAAGTAGCAAACATGGCCATTTTAGGGTGATCAGTTATCAGAAAATAAAAATATGTGATTTTCTAATTATATTGTATTTCAAATAAACCTATTTTCCTTTTATATTTGTTGTGATAATTTTAAACGGCACATACCACCCTATTTTACAGCTAACCAGCTATCTTTCCCCGAAGGGAGAGAATATTGTGACAGGGGCGGCAAATCGATCGTAGCCTACAAGCAGCAAAACTTTAAATCCGGCCCTGTCTTCATCGGTAACCTGCGGCCCTTTGTCGATTGTTTAAAAATTAAAAAGATTCTTTACTAACAAAAACAAACATCCCTTTACAAACCAAATGCATAACACTTTTTAAAATAAAAATGTGTTCATTTTTAAATAGTTTTTTTCCTTGCAGTTATTTTTCTGATAAATAATTATATAGTTTTACTAAAACAAAAATTTAATTGTAGTTAAAAATTAAACTCCTCGGCGGGGGCTGGGGAGCCCAATTGGTTAGGCATTCGCCTAGCATGCGGATGGTCCCAGGTTCGGGTCCGGGCATCGCCAAAATAACTGCCGGCCGATAAACGGCCCGTGCAGCCAAAAATGTCCGACGAATAATCCCCGTGTAGAGGGAGTGCACGTTAAATATCATTCAAAGTCCTAACGCTGCGTACGATGTCTCCCTCTTAACGGTTGCGTTGGGTGCCTACTCAGGTGTCTGCTCGTCACTTGACTGTGGTTCTAAAAATACGACGCCCGTCGCCAATAGCCCTCGTGTAGCTCTAGTGCGACGATATTCAAACTAAAACTAAAAAAAACTAAACTCCTCGGCGCAACAGCCCGTTAGTGGGCCAAGGCCTTCCGTGCCCATTTCAGCTTACGTGTCCAAGGGCTCTGGGGTGCTAGGCAAATGTCCCAGTTTGGTGGTCAGCCTCGCTCGAGTACCCCAAGCGTTTAGTTCCCAAGATACTTGGTCCTCATTTTATCGACCCACTTAATGGATCAAAGGAGGAATCAACCTCGCCCAATCCGGGACTTGATCCCTAAACCTGTGGAAGGCAATGCGAAGCACTACACTCTTAAAACAAAAGAGTGAAATTCACTCCTATAGGAGAAGTGCATTTTCGGCACCGGAAAGGAGTGGAAATTAACTCGGACTGAGTTAAAACCGCTCGTTTTAAGAGTGTAGGACGCAGATGTTTTCTTTTATTTCTTTTACCCACTCCGAAAAAGAGTGAAATTCACTCCTATAGGAGAAGTGAATTTTCGGCACGGAAAGGAGTGAAAATTAACTCAGAGTTAAAACCACTCGTTTGTTTTAAGAGTGTACCTCTAAGCCACTCTGGTAGCACTTAAATATTTATTGCAATGAGAGATGACGCAGAAAGCGACGTAAGTGAATTATGAATAATGATTTTCAACATTTTCTTACCTTATTACAACCATGGATTACCTATTGGATTATCAATTTTTAACATCTTTTAAATGATGAATTATATTCTGAATTTGATTATTTCTTCCAAAAGCGTGGTAATCAATTAAGGATCTTATACTCGAATTATTTGATTATTTAACAAATCATATGTAAATTTTTAAATTTAAAATTTGATGGCTCATAGAATGTTTTGTCTGCACTTTTCTCGCTCACTAGGTAAGTTATAAAATTAAATTTTAATTTTAGAGTTGTGATTGGAAGTTCGCGAGAAGAAATTCTAAACCGCTCCGAAATTCTAGAGGGAGAGGGTAATAAAAATTAATGGTTCATTTGGGATTTCGGTGCCAAAAAGGGGTTGCTGTATGAAGCGGCGAAGCGTTTCGTAACACCAAGAGAAAAGGTCAGGAAATTAGTAATTCTGCTATGTTTATTGGTCGTACAATATTGTTCATTTTCATAACATACGTTTTTAAGGGGTTGCTGTATGAAGCGGCGAAGCGTTTCGTAACACCAAGAGAAAAGGTCAGGAAATTAGTAATTCTGCTATGTTTATTGGTCGTACAATATTGTTCATTTTCATAACATACGTTTTTAAGGGGTTGCTGTATGAAGCGGCGAAGCGTTTCGTAACACCAAGAGAAAAGGTCAGGAAATTAGTAATTCTGCTATGTTTATTGGTCGTACAATATTGTTCATTTTCATAACATACGTTTTTAAGGGGTTGCTGTATGAAGCGGCGAAGCGTTTCGTAACACCAAGAGAAAAGGTCAGGAAATTAGTAATTCTGCTATGTTTATTGGTCGTACAATATTGTTCATTTTCATAACATACGTTTTTAAGGGTTGCTGTATGAAGCGGCGAAGCGTTTCGTAACACCAAGAGAAAAGGTCAGGAAATTAGTAATTCTGCTATGTTTATTGGTCGTACAATATTGTTCATTTTCATAACATACGTTTTTAAGGGGTTGCTGTATGAAGCGGCGAAGCGTTTCGTAACACCAAGAGAAAAGGTCAGGAATTAGTAATTCTGCTATGTTTATTGGTCGTACAATATTGTTCATTTTCATAACATACGTTTTTAAGGGGTTGCTGTATGAAGCGGCGAAGCGTTTCGTAACACCAAGAGAAAAGGTCAGGAAATTAGTAATTCTGCTATGTTTATTGGTCGTACAATATTGTTCATTTTCATAACATACGTTTTTAAGGGTTGCTGTATGAAGCGGCGAAGCGTTTCGTAACACCAAGAGAAAAGGTCAGGAAATTAGTAATTCTGCTATGTTTATTGGTCGTACAATATTGTTCATTTTCATAACATACGTTTTTAAGGGTTGCTGTATGAAGCGGCGAAGCGTTTCGTAACACCAAGAGAAAAGGTCAGGAAATTAGTAATTCTGCTATGTTTATTGGTCGTACAATATTGTTCATTTCATAACATACAACAGCCGTTAGTGTGAAGCGTTCGTGCGCTTTCAGCTACGCCAAGGACTATGGTGCTAGGAAATGTCGCTAGTTTGGTGGTCAGATTCGCTTCATACAACGTTTTTAAGGTTCTTTGAAGTCCTAGCGTTTCGACCACTAAGGAAAAGGCAGGAATCTAACTCGCTAATCGGGTACATTGATCATTCTAAACCGTAGGTGGAATGAATGGCGAAGCCTAACACCTAAAAAAAGGAGGAAATTCTATTCGCTATATGGTGAAATATTGCATTTTCATAACCGGAAGGGGTTGGTATTAACCGGACTGAGTAAAA
Organism: Oedothorax gibbosus; assembly: GCA_019343175.1. NCBI lineage: Eukaryota > Metazoa > Arthropoda > Arachnida > Araneae > Linyphiidae > Oedothorax > Oedothorax gibbosus. The sequence continues at coordinate 4,732,415 of CM033280.1, read as the reverse complement.
CGCTCTTTGTAAGAGAGAAAGGATCAGGAATGTTTTCTTTTATTTGCGTCTTTTCACTCCGAAACAACGAGTGATTACTCCTATAAGGAGAAGCGTTTCGCACGAGAAAGAGTGAAAATTAATAGATTCGCACTGTTTGTTTAATAGTGTTCCTCTAAGCACTTTGGGTATGCACTTAAAAGTTTTTGCAATGAGAATGACGCAGAAAGCGAGTAAGTGAATTATGAATAATGATTTTCAACATTTTCTTACCTTTTACACCATGGATTACCTATTGGTTACAATTTTTACATCTTTTAAATGATGAATTTTATTCTGTATTAGCGGAATTTCTACCAAAAGGTGGTAAATTAGGATTCTTATACTCGAAATTTGATTATTTTCAAACATATGTTTTTTAATTTTAAAATTTGTGGACTCATAGAATGTTTTGTCTGCATTTTCTCGGTCACTAGTAATGTTTAATTAAATTTTTTTAAGAGTTGTGTATGGGGAAGTTTCGCGAGAAAAATTCAGAAAGTCGAATTCTGTAGTAGGGTATAAAATTAATGTTCATTTTCGTACATAAAGGGGTTGCTGTATGAAGCGGCGAAGCGTTTCGTAACACCAAGAGAAAAGGTCAGGAAATTAGTAATTCTGCTATGTTTATTGGTCGTACAATATTGTTCATTTTCATAACATACGTTTTTAAGGGGTTGCTGTATGAAGCGGCGAAGCGTTTCGTAACACCAGAGAAAAGATCAGGAAATTAGTAATTCTGCTATGTTTATTGGTCGTACAATATTGTTCATTTTCATAAATACGTTTTTAAGGGGTTGCTGTATGAAGCGGCGAAGCGTTTCGTAACACCAAGAGAAAAGATCAGGAAATTAGTAATTCTGCTATGTTTATTGGTCGTACAATATTGTTCATTTTCATAACATACGTTTTTAAGGGGTTGCTGTATGAAGCGGCGAAGCGTTTCGTAACACCAAGAGAAAAGGTCAGGAAATTAGTAATTCTGCTATGTTTATTGGTCGTACAATATTGTTCATTTTCATAAATACGTTTTTAAGGGGTTGCTGTATGAAGCGGCGAAGCGTTTCGTAACACCAAGAGAAAAGATCAGGAAATTAGTAATTCTGCTATGTTTATTGGTCGTACAATATTGTTCATTTTCATAAAATACGTTTTTAAGGGGTTGCTGTATGAAGCGGCGAAGCGTTTCGTAACACCAAGAGAAAAGATCAGGAAATTAGTAATTCTGCTATGTTTATTGGTCGTACAATATTGTTCATTTTCATAAAATACGTTTTTAAGGGGTTGCTGTATGAAGCGGCGAAGCGTTTCGTAACACCAAGAGAAAAGATCAGGAAATTAGTAATTCTGCTATGTTTATTGGTCGTACAATATTGTTCATTTTCATAACATACGTTTTTAAGGGGTTGCTGTATGAAGCGGCGAAGCGTTTCGTAACACCGAGAGAAGAGATCAGGAAATTAGTAATTCTGCTATGTTTATTGGTCGTACAATATTGTTCATTTTCATAAAATACGTTTTTAAGGGGTTGCTGTATGAAGCGGCGAAGCGTTTCGTAACACCAAGAGAAAAGATCAGGAAATTAGTAATTCTGCTATGTTTATTGGTCGTACAATATTGTTCATTTTCATAACATACGTTTTTAAGGGGTTGCTGTATGAAGCGGCGAAGCGTTTCGTAACACCAAGAGAAAAGATCAGGAAATTAGTAATTCTGTTATGTTTATTGGTCGTACAATATTGTTCATTTTCATAACATACGTTTTTTTTCAATTACCTTAAGGGGAACCAGACCCCAAAAATTTTCAAAAATGACATTTCAATGTTTTTAGTGTTTCTTAAACTATGAAATCTTAGCTTTTCAACGATATCTTACATTAAAGTTTTGAGTACTGGAAGTATTTTTAATATTTTTTTAAACAAACGTTGTTTAGGTCCAGTCATGTTTTATAGGTAAGAAACCACTATTGTTTACTTTAAACAGTTATATCTCAAAACTTACTTTTTCAATGTTCATATACCTTTTTCTCAAAATCTACTGTAAGTATCAGTCTGAAATTTTTTATGCGCATTTAAGGAAGTTTGTTTCTAAAAACCGCTGGAGGGATTTGACTATAAATATGTGACTTTCTTTTTAATATTATTGATGTCTTTTAGGTAAAAATATATGTAGTTTCACTTAAAAAATTATAATACAATAACTAAACAAATTTTTTGAAAATGCCTCCATTAAAGTATAGTCAAACATCCATTTAACAACTAGGAAAAATTTCATTAAAAAGTATCAAATAGATTCTGAGAAAAAGGTACATAAAAAAGGTCATTTTAACATGGGCTTCAATGGAGGGCTCCGGTCCCCCTTAACTTTGTGTATTAAGTGCAGATGTGTACAGTATAGGTTTTATTAATCACTTTTCACGCATTGTATTTTGTAATAAAATTAATTAACTTGGTTCACGTGACGCAGGATTTCTTTGGTGGTTTTGGTGATATTGGCATTGCATGGTAAGCTACGCCAAATACTTTGAGGGGCCGTGGGGAGCCTAGTGGTTAAGATCTCGGGATCGGAAGGTCCCGCGATCGAGTCTCGACACCTCTGAAGACCCACCGAGTATATGCGAGGTATTGCGATGGTTGTCGGAAATCCGAAATGGAGATTTTGTATTTTCGACACGTTTTTTACTGATTTTGAAGAAGTAAATCTGTTCTGAAGCTCCGAACTAAAAGAACCACAGACTTAAATTTGGTACACGAGTTCCCAGTATCATGTCGGACGTCATAATAAGATTTTCGGTCAAATCGTGCTTGCACAAACGGTAGCTGCCATAGAACTTTTTAGGTTGTAAAGTTATTTAAATAATTACCTTATAGGATATATAATTAACTTAGTTTAATTGTATTGATTTATTGATTGGTAATTGACAGTCGTGTAGTGGTACATATCTCTAGTTTTTATCGAAGAATTTTCTTAAAGTCTGCACCTACAGACAGGGGGACGTACATAAATTCCGTCACGCAAAATTTTGACTTTTTTGAACCCCTCCCTCCCCCTATGTCACGCTGCTTCACGTTTGATCGATCCCCTCCCTCTAAAATTACGTCACGTTGTTGCACCCCCCCCCCTCCTTTAAAGAAAAGTTAATTTTAATATTTCCCTTTGTTTCTGAAATTTGAAAAAATGCATATTTTTATATTTAAAAAAAATAATTTGGAAAGAAAAAAAAATTTAAAATTTATCTTGGTTAAATTATTTATTCATAGGAACCAACTGTTAAAGTCTGCATCTATACAGACAGAGCCTGATCTAGGAAAATCAGACTAAAGCATTTCAGACAAGTAGTAGTAAGGTTGATGGTTTCTGTATAAACGATTTGTCAAACTTTGAAAAAAAAAATGGCTTCTGCATATACACGTTTTGTCAAAAAACTTTTTTCCAGAAAATTGTTTCTGTATAGACGTTTTGTCAAAAAAACGTTTTACAAAACTTTTTTCCATAAAAATGGCTTCTGTATAGACGTTTTTAAAAAAAAATTTCGCTCACAGAATTTTATCCCAAAACTTACGCTTTTAAGAAAACGCTGACATTTATTTGCTGCTAAAGTTTTTTTCAATATAGTTCTCAACCTTTTTGCAATACCTTGTACGTCTTAACAGGGAAAAAATCGTGGCCGAATAGCTCTCGAAAAAGTTTTTTGCGAAATGAGTTTTTTCTTAGAAAAATTGTTTTGCTAAAATGTTCGTTTCTACAGCTGAAGTTTAGTTTTGCCTGCTCGCGAAAAACTCTTTTTGCAAAAATAAGATATTTTCCAGGCCGGTCATAAAATTCTGTGAGCGAAAAAAAGTTTTTTGACGTCTGAATTTTAAAAAAAAAAACCCGTCTATGCAGCCATTTTTCTGGGAAAAAAGATTGGTAAAACGTTTTTTTTGACAAAACGTCTATACAGAAACCTTTTTCTGGAAAAAAGTTTTGAAAAAAGTTTTTTAACAAAATGTGTATACAGAAGCCATTTTTTGGAAAAAAGTTTTAATTTTTTTTTTGACAAATCGTCTATACAGAAACCTTTTTCTGGAAAAAAGTTTTGAAAAAAGTTTTTTAACAAAACGTGTATACAGAAGCCATTTTTTGGAAAAAAGTTTTAATTTTTTTTTTGACAAATCGTCTATACAGAAACCATCAACCTAACAACTACTCACAACAAATTTTGGGGGCCTCTTTATGGAAAGGTTTTTGTATAGGTTTCCCGTAATAATGAAATGCTAGTTGGCCGATTTGTAGAATTTTTGGTTCCATTTTATCGGCTTCTTTATAACATCTATCAAACCAATCACGTTGGGTGATTGTCTGAGTCAAAGTCAAGCTAAAAAAAAGTGGGGTCTCAGCAAATTTTAAAATTTACTGAAATTTTAGGGGGTCTGCAACATTTAGCATAACTAGGGTTCCCACGCCTCCTGAAATTCCTGAAAAACTCCTGAATTTAATTTTTATTTTTAAGGGCCCTTATAACTCCTGAAATTTGTATCATCTCCTGATACTCCCCCCCCCCCCTCTCTCCTGAAAAAATTGACATTAATAATTTTTCTCCTTTCTCAGTCGGTTTTCTCTCGTACTTTATCAGGATATGTCTACCGGTCGAAAACGTCATGAAATTAAAATAAAGGTCACGAAAATTAAAAAAAATCGCCAAAAAAGGCGATTTTTCCCCCAAAAAAAGGGGGTTGGCTTTTACACCGAAGCCTTAAATTTTCCACAACATTTACACCCCTTGTTTCCTTCATGCTTGGTCTAAGTCACTAGACCAATACAATAATAAACACACATATTCAAATTTATTTCGCTATATCTCCTGAATTTACATCGCTGCCCTCCTGAAAAAACTCCTTATAGAAACTCCTGAATTTCACTATCATAGATAGAGTACGAACCCTGAAACAACAGAAACTAAAATTTAGGGCCCCTAAAATTTAGGGGGCCCTAGGCCCGGGCCTAACACACAGGCCTTAGGGTAGATCATGCGCTGCCTAAAAATACAACCATGGAGGAATGAATACAACAGATAACTCTCAATCTTACGAAAAACAACTAGTGTAGTAAAAAGTTATCTCTGTCGTGATCCAAACATCCTTACATATCGGACTGCGTGGGATATAATATCCAGAAAAAAATTCTTTTAGTACTCGAAGTCCTGCGTAAAGAATATAAATCGTCAATTAACGCTTTCTTACTGGAATGAAAAATGGGCAAGATGTCTTGTTTTTCTTTCCCATATAATTTCGTTAATTAACCTCCAGCCAATTTTACGGGCATACTTCTTCAGAAATTCCCTGGCAAACAACTTATCTTCTTCTTTTTTTGGAATCTTTTGTTTTGTGACAGATTATAACCTGCTTAGCCAGTCAACAAGACCAGTAGCCAAGGTCAGGGTATCTGGAATAATACTAATAAAAAAAAGCTAAGTAAACTTCTCTTGCCCCCGGCGGTGGTTCTTGTATTGAAAAGAATTTTTAGCTTAATGAAGTATGTTAATATATTTGTATTAAGGATTTTTTTCTTCAAAAACTTGAAAGGCTGGTTATATTCTAAGTTTTTGGCTTGGGCATTGCAGTTATAGCGATTGCTTTTTAATCAGGGTTCGAAATTAACGGGCTACTATTAGCTAAATACCATATACTACAATTTTGCGATTTCAAAATAAATTTAGTTATGCAGTTATCGCGACTAGTTCATTTTAAATGTTACTATCTTTTTTTTTTATGGTGGTTTCTAAAGATCTTGCCGAAAATAATAATCTTAAAATCGTAAATTGTCAACGAACTAACTTGAATATATCAAAATTATCTTATGTGATCTACGGTGATCGTAGATTCCTTAAATTTTAGAACTCCAGCTGCCAAGAAATTGCGAAACTTGGGTGATTTTATACGTGTGCAATTACGGCCATCTTAAAATTCAGAGTCGCTACAGCCGTTCATAGAGTGTGTGGGAAAATGACATAAAAATAGCATTTTTGTAGATATCTAGGATAATAATAATAAAGGAAAGCCAAGTAATCTCAACCCTCCGCCGATGGTTCTTATTGAAAGGAATTTTTAGCTTAATGAAGTACCCAATTATACATTTTTTTTTTATTTCTAATGGCAGTTATTGGACAGTTACAGTAATTCAAACAATGCGAACAGAACAAGAAAGAAATCACTGCAACAAAGTCCATCAACTTATCTTGTCTCTCGCCTCCCAGTAGCGCTCTGAGAGGGTACTCTTCCGTAGGGCAGAACATCGCAGGAGGTGGGCAGAGTAATAAAATACAAAAATTAGATTTTTTGGTTTTAGTTTTTTCAAAATGGCCGCCGTAATAACTCGTCTCCTAAGACCCTCGCTGATAAAAGTATCAGTCGGCGAGAATTCTAGCTACTGCAAAATTGATCTGAAATCAAAAAATTTTATTTGAAAATGTTCATAAAACTTACATCTTCTAGTTATACCAATAAAAATAAAAAAAAGTTGAAAAATTGTAAATAGGCAAGCCTCAGAATAAAAAAAGTTCGATTTTTTTTAACCCTTTTTTCAAAGTTTTTTTGGGTAAAAAAAAACTAATTTTTGAAATTTTTTTGGCATTTTTGAGGTTCAACTAGAAGATAATACTATAGAGAAGACGTATACCAAATTTTATAAGGATCGATTGAGAACTTTTTAAGTTATCTTGCCCGCCAATTTAAAAAAAGTAGTTTTGAGATAAACGTGTTTAAAGTTTTGACAAAGCCCTCAAGCGCCGAGTTGAGGTGAAGCATTTAAATGAGTTTTTAATCAATAAATAATGCGAATTTAATTCTAAAAATTTGCAGACATATTTTGAGATGTTATTTCACTATTTATGAAATAAAAAAAAATTTGATTTTTACATGTATCGCCTCCCTTAAGGGGCCCTGGGCACCAGGAAATTTTGGGGTCCCCAGACATACCTCCATAAAATATTCATGTGTATTTTTTTACATTTCAGTATACAAGAAAAAAATAACAACAGTTATTAGCTTGGAATGCATGCTCAATCCCCCAAATATTATTTTCATGGATTGCTTAGTTATAAGTTTAAAGACAATTTTATATATTTTTTGCATACTTCAAATTAAAAATGTAAGATTGAGGGTAGTTATATGGAGCATAAATGTTCTTGAACAAAATTTGGGCCCCCCCCCCCCCCCCAAGGATGGGGCCCAGGGCACTCTCCCAGTTTGTCCTGCCAGAAATCAGGCCCTGGTAAAGGGTAACTGACATAGAACATTTTAGGTTTTAAAACTATTGAAATTACCCTTTACAGGACAGTATACAATTTATACCTTTAAATATATTGGTTTATTGAGTGGCAATTCAAAGTCATGTAGTGTTACTTATTACCCCTAGTTTTTTCAAAAACTTGGACGGTTGATTATTTTGGTATTGCAGTTACAGGGAATGGTTTGATTTATCTCTCAAAACTAGACTTATGATTTTAAACTTAAAATTTTTTATTTGGCAGTGGAATCTAAAATTCATTAATTAACATCAATAAATTGACTTTCAAGGTAAAATTTGAAATGAGTACATTTTGTATTTTTTTTATTTTTAGTTTTATTTTACCTAGTTAACAGTTTTAATGAAACAAATGTTTCTTTTCGTTCAATCTAAAAGTAATGCGTCGAAATGTGTTATGAACAATGCCATCAAATTTACGGTTTTAAACTGGTAGCTGAGTTACCAGAAAAAAATCGTAAAAAATACGGAAACTTTCCGTATTACATACGGTAAAGTCCAGTTGATATGCGCTTTTGTCGCATCTAATATTCTTACTTTTTAATTCTCGCTCACAAATATCTTTCTTTTTTCAGGTTCTGTGAATGGATTTTCGCACTTTAGGTTTTTAGTCGAACCTAGTGACACAATTGTGATAAAAGACAACCCTTCCTTGTTGAATTGTTCGACCACCGGAAACTTTTCTGAAATAAAATGGAAAAAAGACGGTACTTTGTTAGAACTCTCAGCAGATGAAGACAGGAGGTAATTTTAAACTTTAAAATAACAATTTTTGTTAGTGGCTGAAGATTGCAAGGCATCGCTTCCCAACCCAGTATTTGAATCTGAGTAGATTAGTTCTAAACAGCTGCCAATGAAGCAATTGCAATCTTATTTGTAATGTAACTTTAATTAAAAGATTTATGTTATCTATTTAATTTTTACTTTCAATTAGCTAATATCAAATATAAGGTAATGAAAGTATTGCGATGGGGTTGAAATTCTGGAAATTTTATGTTTTCGACACATTTTGGAGGGTGCTGAATCTAAAAATGGCTTTTGAACATTAGTCCGTCTATCTGAAGCTACTTTACTGCTTGAACCAAAAAAGCTAAAAAAAAACTAAACTAAACTCGGCTCAACAGCCCATTAGTGGGCAAGAACTGCCGTGCCCATTTCAGCTTTCGTGACCTAGGGCTCTGGGGTGCTAGGCATATGTCCCGGTAAGGTGGTCAGCCTCACGCGGAACCCCCAGTGTTTAGTTCCCAAGCATTCTTGGTCCCCATTTTATCGACCCACTTAAGGGATGAAAGGATGGGTCAACCTTGCCCAATCCGGGATTCCGGACCTGTGGCGTGGCAATGCGAAGCACTACCACTAAGCCACTGGGCCTCAGGCCTAAAAAAGCTACAGACTTTAAATTTGGTACACAAGTTCCTAGTGATTGTTGGATGCCCTAATAACAAATTTTAATCATAATCATAATAGTATGTTTTAAGTCATAATAAGTTTTCGAGAAAATCACAGCTATGCAAATTATAGCTGTCTTTGAACTTGTGTTTTTAAGTCATTGAAATTGCCTTATAGTGAAAATAATTGCATTTTAATGTATTGACTTATTGAGAGGTAATTGAAAGTTGTATATTGTTCGATCCCTAAGGTTTAAAAAAAGTAATTTAATTTAATGTAGTTATACAATATAAATATATTTGTAAATAGGTATTTTAAAATATAGACATACTTTTTAGGGTTGTTCTTCCAAATGGATCCTTACTTTTCAAAAGAGTTTTACACAGTAGAACAGAGAGACCAGATGAAGGCTTGTATCAGTGTACAGCATTTTTGAAAGAAGTCGGAACCATTGTTAGCAAAGAAGCAAAGTTACAGATTGCCTGTGAGTTAACTTTCATTATTTATAACTAATATATATCAAATGTTCTAAAATTAGCAATGCATTTCTAAATTAAATGAAAGTTTTCAAAAAAATCTATCGAAAATTTTAATAATTGGATATAGGGAAAATTATAACTAATGTAGAGCACATACATCACAATTTTAACGAAAATTCTCTACTCATCATGAAGTGTAACTGAATATATTTGCTTTATTAAAAAAATAAAAACTAAAGGTGAAAAGCTAAAGAAATCCTTCTATTGAACACTTGTATAAATGGCAATTCGTAGTTTAAGTTGAATGGGTTTAATCAACTCTCAGATCATAGGGCATATTAATTCTTTAAAATTAAAAAAATATTGTTTTTTTTTACCCATTTCACTTAGTATGAGCAGACTTATGCAAATTTATTTTGTGTTTTCTACACCTTTTGGAGGGTGCTGATTCTAAAAATGTGGTTTCTGAATCCACTGTCCAAAATTTCTGTCTGTCTGAAACCACTCTATAGATCAAACTGAAAAAGCTACGAACTTCAAATATTGTACACGGGTTCCAAATATGGGTTATGAGATTTTTAAAAAATCCTGCATTCTTAAATGTAGCTTCCATGGAACTTTTTAGGTTTGAAAGTTATTAAAATTTCCATATAAGTACGTTTAAATGTAACAATTTATTGAGTGGTAATGGAAAGTCGTGTAGTGTTAACACCCCTAGTTGTTCTAATGTAAACCTATTCATTTCAGCCCTACCACCATTCGAGCAAGCCCCCACCGATACCTCAGCATCTGTCGGCCAAACTGTCTACTTCCCCTGCTCAATACACGCGGTACCCCTTGCCACGATAAGTTGGTTGAAGAACCAGCAGCCGCTTCGATTGGACGAGACTCGGATGACGATATTACCAAGTGGTGCTCTGGAGTTGGATTTGGTAAAGGCTACAGATCAGGGGACGTACCAGTGTGTTGCTGTGAACGTTGAAAAGTCGAGGGAAAGCAGTGCTGGGACGTTGTTTGTGAATAATAGTGGTAAGTATCAGGGATTGGAGTAATATGTTATTTGTGATGGTTACTTTTTTAGGTAACACCATTAGATTTTTCAGAAAGTAACTGTAACTTAGTTACTTTTAGCTGTAACCATAGATATCATATTTAAAGTATTAGATTGGCAGATCACGTGACCTCCAATCCACATGGAGACCAGAATAAGAGGGCAATGGGGCCAGTGTTGCTACCAGTTTTAGGAGAAAAACACTACAAAAAATATTTAATTCTAAAATGGGGTTGTTTCATGGAGGATCTGGCAATAGCTCTGCGGTTTTGTTTTCATGTCTATTTTGATGTCTTTCCACAGTGTTGCCACCAGTTTTAGAAAAAAAACTATGAAAAATATCATTTAATTCTAAAATTACAAAAACATACCATAAAAATACTAGCAAAGCGTTTTATGTTTTTTTAAAGTCACTAAAAAGATTCCAAAATGCAGCTAGTATTTTTACGATATTTTTTTGTAATTTTAGAATTATATGGTATTTTTTTGTAGTGTTTTCTCCTAAAACTGGTGGCAACACTGGTCCCATTGCCCTCTTATTCTGATCTCCATTGTGCGTCCCGTCGGCAAAATAACTGCCGACCTATAAACGGTCCGTGCAGCCAAAAATATCCGAAGAATAATACCCCATGTAGAGAGAGTGAGTGCACGTTAAATATGTTCTAAAGTCCCAACGCTGCGTACGATGTCACCCTTAACGGTTGCATTCGGTTCCTACTTAGGTGTCGGCTCGTCACCTGACTGTGGTTCTAAAATATGACGCCCGTCGCCAATAGCCCTCGTGTAGCTCTAGTGCGACAATAATTCAAACTAAAATCTGGAGAGTAAGCAAGTCTGATCTTATATCACTATAAATTAAGTATTTAAAAATTGTTTTCCTAGATTTTTGAAACTTTTTCAAATTTGAAAGAATTGGATTCACACTTTTATTTAAAAGATCTCTTATCAACAGTCACTTAAACTCAATTTATCCTAGGTACATGCATAAAATGTGTAAATATCCTCATAGGCATAAATTAATTTGTTATTAATATTCTATGTAATCATATTAGTTTCCTGTTATTTTTAACATTGGCTTTTAATGGTAATGCCTTACTTTTGATGAAGGATATCTTTTTAATTTGTTACAAAGTCAAATGAGATAAGATAATAAGTCAGCAAGTTAAAAAATTATCAATTGCTTCCAATATAGTATGTTACCTATTACCTTCCCGCTCGAGGTAGAAGTCAGACTTCCACCATCACTGGTGCTCTGGGCCTTGTGCCAAAAAAAGTTATTGCACTCCTCCTGCCTTCCAAGATATGTCCTGGAGTCACAAAACAACATATAATAATGATCGTTATTAAAATAGATATAGTAAGAGTAGCAGATATACCCATCGATTGCGCAATCTCCGTCGGCACAACGCAATACAAATCCCACGATTGTGTGATGAAGCCGCTTTTCGCCGTTTTCGCAATGCATCACGGGATACTGGTTGGCAAAAAACTGTTTTTGCCGAAGAGTTACATGCAATAAAAATTACATTTTTAAAATGCTTCTTTTATGAATAAATACCTCATATCTACCAGAAATTATCAAAACATATCCAGTGATAATCTTATGATAGCAAAAATGGCATAAAGTTTTAACTAGTTAATATTTAATATATATTTTTTATTAGTCGAATTTATCTCATGGTGCCATCTGGTGGCTTATGGCACACCATGGGCGAGTGGGATGTTTTGGCTTGCGAACTGCCTTTAGGGATACTGGTGGAAAAGTGGCTTCACCGTTTTCCCTAGGGGCATATCTGCTCCTCTTCCTATATCTATGGTTATTAAGTTGTGTTAATTATAAATAATATTTTATAACATTATTAACGTATTTTCAGATAAATCAAAAGTGAAATCTCCTAGTTTCATTGCCATGCCTCCAAAAGCTACTGTTGTTCTTAAAGGGTCAAATCTAACATTAGATTGTGCTGCCAATGGAAACCCTAAACCAAGGATAACTTGGTTGAAAGATGGATCGACTTTAGGACTATCGTAAGTTAGATGCAAGCATTGAGCTAGAAGAGAAACTGGAGTGAGGTGTCAGCGAGCCGAAAACCCACTCGCACCCTTTTGAGCGAACAGGGCAGAAAAGGACTATTTTCCCTACACTTGTACGCAATGCTTGTAGGAGACCCCCCTATCATATTGACTTGGACTCCTAAATGTATTTTAACATTTTTAGTGCGAAAGAAATTTAACTCTCTTTAACTTTAAATTATAACTTTTTAAAGAAATAACCATGTGGATCACTAACTAAGAACCAGCAAAGACGAACCCAATAGTGAAATAGGCAAGTTTCTAGGATTTCTGCCCGGTTCGTTTCTGCTGCAGTGCCGTGTATTCCTCCGCGTTTCGTTATTGAACCGGCTCGTTTGCTGCCCTGTTCAGTGAATCTCGCACCTCACTCCACTTTTCTTCTAGCTCAATGGATGCAAATGCAACAATGTACTGTCCTTTAACTTTGCATCTTGTTTAGGTTATTTACTAATTTGGTTGTCAAGTGTATTTTGATTAGTAACTAGTTGCACTACAATCACCTGAAAGTTATTTTAACTGTTAATGTAAGATTTTAAAATCACAATCCAGAGTTCTGACAACTATTAAAAGACTACTTTACTTTTCATATTTGAAATCAAAGCTTTGAAATACTCCTTTTATTTATACTTAATCTAAAAAATAATCATAATTTATGTTTTACTAAGGTTTTCAAGAAAATTGTAACTTAATTTATTTGTGTCTAAAGTCAGGGCCATATTTCTAAATAGGCTAAGTAGGCTGTAGCCTGGAGCGGCGAATTTTGCGGCCAATTAAAGCGGCATTCGGCATGAAAAATTTATTATAAAGATACTAATATTTTTAAGAAAGAAAACAAATAATTTACATCAATGCGTAAACCGTAAACATATATATAGATCAGTAAAAGTAGGAGTCCCTGTAATTAAATTGTAATTTATTTTAGTATCATTTTAATAAGCTTGGAATGTGGATCACATTGTTCACCGTTAAGTAATTGTGTTGAACAGAAGGGCATATCGTCAAGAAGAGCTAGTTTTTAAGTGCAGTACACATTTGAAAGCAATACGAGTGTATTGTCGCTGGTTGTTCTACCACATCAGTTATACTTTATGAGACCAGGGTAAATGAGTTATAAGTGATCACTTATCAGGAAATAAAAATATCTGATTTTCTATTTCTATATTTTCTAATTATTTTTTATTTCAAATAAACCTTATTTCCCTCTTTCATATTCGTTGTGATAATTTTAAACAGCACATTCCACCCTATTTTGCAGCTAACCAGCTATCTTTCCCCGAAGGGGGGAAATATTGACAGGGGCGGCAAATCGATCGTAGCCTACAAGCGACAAATCTTTAAATCCGGCCCTGGTCTGACCAACAGTTCAATGCTCAAAAGCCACTTTCTTAGAATCAGCCGAAAAATAAACATTTTTATTTTAAGTTTATATATAGTATGGCAAAAAAGAGGGAAAAGCATCTCTAAAATACAAAGATGATTCATTCTAGCTTTTAATACTTAAATGTTTTGAAATACCAATATTTCAACTTCATTAAACTTACCTGCTTCCTGAGTAGTGTTTAAGACACTCATACTCCATGTACTTTCCTTTCGACCTTTAACGACCTTAACCAAAAACTCGTACTGCGTGTTTGGTTTCAAATCATCAATCATACAATTCAGGTCTGTTGCGTTGAAATACCGGTATTTTGGTGAAGTATAACTTGAGTAACGGACTGTGTAGAATCTGTTATCATTGACAACTTGGTTTCGGGATAGTGTGTTATCCGTCCAATAGAGAACAACAGTAGATGAAGATAGTACAAAGTATAATAGTACTAAAGTTATTACTTTCAATTACCTAATATGAAATATAAGTTAATGAAAGCATTGTGATGGGGGGTCGGACATCCGAAATGGAGTTCTTGTGTTTTCGGCACACTTTGTAGGGTCTTCTGATTCTATAAAGTGTTTCTTGAACATTGACCGGCCTGTCTGTCTGAAACCACTCTACAGGTCCAATTAAAAGAGCTACAGGCCCGGAGGTTACCTGTACCTCAGGGCCTTATTTAAAGATTTGCCGCTTGTAGGTTACAATTGATTTGCCGCCCCTGTCACAATATTTTCCCCCTTCAGGGAAAGGTAGCTGGTGGTTAGCTGCAAAATAGGGTGGTATGTGCATGTGCTGTTTAAATAGATACACATTTTAGAATCATCTAAGTACCTTTACACTCTAACTCCAAAGCGAAATAGGCGAATTTTTTAAACTGTTCCACTATTTTTCTTTCAACTTCGAAATCTGGGAGGGGTACAATTGCCTTCGCAGCGACCATGTTTGCTACAAAATATTCGTACTATATATACGTTTACAGTTTACGCATTAATGTAAATTATTAGTTTTCTTTCTTAAAAATATTCGTATCTTTATAATAATTTTTTATGCGGAATGCCGCTTTAGTTGGTCGTAAAATTTGCCGCCCCAAAATATTCGCCGCTCTTGGCTACAGCCTACTTAGCCTATTTAGTAAACGGGCCCTGCTGTACCTGCCAGAAATTATAAAAAAGGTTTTCAAGAAAATAGCACATGCACAAATGGGGCAATGCAACCCGAACTTTTAGGTTTTAAAGTTATTTAATTTACCATAAAAGGTATATAATTACCTTAGTTGAAATGTATTGATTTATTGAGTTGTGAATGAAAGTTGTGTAGTGTTACACGCCCCTGGTTTTCAATTTGATTTAAGTTAAACAGGATATTTTTCAACTTACCTGATGCTCGGCTACAAAATTCTTTAAAAAAATTAAATTTCTCTCAACTGAGAGATAAACAATAAACATTCTGTAATTAAATTAAAAATAGTAAAGTTATCTTAATTTTTTAACTACAGGGTGGCCCAAAAGTAGGCTAACAGTTAATACTGTACCATTGGTAAGAACTTTGGGTTATTTAGAACATGTATTTGACATAGTCGTGCTTAGTTTTGTTGGTTGGCTAAAATGAAGTCGTACTACAGCGTATCTTATCCAAAGGGTAGCGATTCGTGGACTTCGTTTGGTTTAGTTTCGAGATAGCTTCAGAATATTTATTTGATGCTTGAGGAATAAGCAAATAATGTTTCCAGAGTATGAAACTTCGAATCTCGCCATCTGCCAGCTATCCTATAAAATGATTTGTGCTGGTGGAAAATTTATGCTTTTGTTTATAAGTGCAAACCACTGCTGGGAATTTGAGTGAGAAGCACTGACGGTGGATCCTTAAGACCAACTAAAAGTATGAAAATGGGGAGACAGTGCTTAGCATAACATTCATAAACATAAAAAGAAGTCCACTCGACTAGCCTCTCGGGGGCTGATTATCCCTAGAGCAACGTTACAAAGCCTGATGGACCAGCTGAACCTTAAACCGTACCACCCAGTTATGAGGCCTTCTTGAGGACAATCCTAATTACAGTTCTGTGAGATAATGCGCAATCGACTGACTGAAAAAACCAGACATGCTTTCGAAAAATAACTGTTGCTGTATAAATAACTCTATACCTAACTAACTGTAAGCCTACTTTTGGGCCACCCTGTGTATTTCAAACCATAAAATTGTAGGCTTTAATCCGTAGTCTTCTTAGACATGATCAATAAATTCAGAGTCCTTTGATTAGAAGTTGTCATGCACTTTAAAGAACTATTGTGAAATCTCTGTTCCATATAAAAGTGTTAAATGTTGCAAATTTATATAAAATGTATAAGTGTGTAGTGTTTATGGGTCTGTAACAGTCTGTTAAATCTAAAATGTTCTATTTTAGGGATTTAGATTGTAGATGTGGAATTGTCGGCTCAGGAAGTCTGACGATTGAAAATGTGAAAGAGGAACACACCGGGACTTACATGTGCAGAGCAGAGAACAGTGAGGATTCGGTGGATGCCAGTACTACTGTTGATGTGATTGGTAAGTCTTAAAATTAATAAATACCTGATTTTCTTGTTGCCTAATAAGTGATAACTAAATTCTAAGTGAAAAGGATTTGTGGCGGTTCACCACACACCCAACCTCAATATGCAAATAGGTGGCACTGATTTACCATCTCGTTCCTACCACTATTCATGACTACAACGTTTATAGTAGTATATAAGCCGAGGTAACTCATCTCCACCTTGATGATCCTTTTGGTAGACTGTGGGTTACTGAGGCCGCTACAAATTCATTTAATTTTTCAAACCTATATAATCTCCTTATCTGCAAGCTTTAATTTGAGATGATCAAGTAGATTTTTACATTAATATAACATTTAAGATTCATTAAGTTATAACATAAGATGACAGACTACTTTTTAATGATTCCATCGTTAAATGTGGTTTACAAATTTCAAAATTTTTTAAATGCAAAAACGCAAATTGGTTTTTTATATTCAATTTATAATTAAAAGATTAATTTATAATACTGTCTCGGGGCCGGATTTAAAGATTTTCCGCCTGTAGGCTATGGTTGATTTGCCGTCCCTGTCACAATATTCTCCCCCTTCGGGGAAGGGTAGCTGGTTAGCTGCAAAATAGGGTGGTATGAGCTGTTGCAAATAGATACACATATTAGAATCATCTATGTGTCTTTACACACTAAATCGAAAGCGAAATAGGTGAATTTTTTAAACTGTTCTACTATTTTTCTTTCAACTTCGAAAACCCGGAAGAGGGGGTGCAATTGCCCTCTCAGCGACCATGTTTGCTATGAAATATTAGTACTACGTTTACGGTTTACGCATTAATGTAAATTATTTTTTTTCTTTCTTAAAAATATTCGTATCTTTCTATGAATTTTTTATGCTGAATGCCGCTTTAATTAGTCGTAAAATTTGCCGCCCCAAAAATTCGCTGCTCTAGGCTACAGCCTACTTAGCCTATTTAGAAATCCGGCCCTGTACTGTCTCCAATAATTTTTAAATGGTATGTCATGTGTCACAAGTAAGTTTGCTTTACAAATCTTAGAATTTCCAGAGTAGCATAAGTTTTCTACTATTTCTACCAGAAGTTTTGGCAACTTTTACTATTGAATTTTGGAGGACATTTTTTAAACTCAATTATATTCCTTTCTACTAGTTTATTGCAGTTAAAAACTTGTACATGTAACTCAAATTGAAAACTAATTATGAAAATTGGATATGCTGTGGGCCTTAACCCGACTACCTTTATCGGATCTAATCTTAAACTGAACAAAAAAAAATTTCTCTTAAAATGTAAAATTTAACTAAAAATGACTTGTTTTGTTATCTATGTTCTAAACATATGAAGTGAAAAAAATGGTAAAACCATGTGGCATATTTCCGATTCCCTGATCATCACAAAAAAATAAGATTTTTTTTTATGGTATGTAATTTTTAATGCTTTAGTACATTGAATAAAAGTTTGGCCTTATTTTAATTGGTGTATTATTTAAAAAGCAAATACACACACATCAATGTACAACAGGGTGTCCGTAAAAGAATGTCCCAGTTTTAATGGTATATTACAGGAGTTTATTTTATACTAAATATAACAAATCATACATGATATTGAAGGAAAACTAACCCAGTTTTTCCTATAAATGCTCAATGAGTGCGCCTTTAGTGATACGGCACACATCCAAACGAAACTGCAACTCTTCCCGCACTGTCTGCAGCAAGTCCGGAGTAATGGAAGCAACAGCCTGTGCAATTCTACCTTTCAAGGTTGGTAAATCGTGGGGTAGGAGTGGAACGTAGACCCGATCTTTTACGAAGCCCCAAAGAAAGAAATCACAGGGCGTGATGTCAAGTCACAATTTGAAACTCGGACATTCTTTTACGGACACCCTGTACATTGATGTGTGTGTATTTGCTTTTTAAATAATACACCAATTAAAATAAGGCCAAACTTTTATTATAAATGTGCATCCAAACCTCAATTCATTTCACTTCTCCAGTTTAACCAGATTTAACTCGTGGTCCCATTTAAGTCAGTTAAGATAGTGTAAGAGTCTGTTTTTAGCTTCCACACTATGTTTATAAAGTGAAAAGTGGAAGGTATTATAATCGATCAGTTCCGTCACCCACTTTCATAAATCAAACTACAAATGCTACGGACAAGTGTGATATTACGTCAAGTGTGTTGATACGTCAAAAAATTCAGCGCATCAACATTAGAATACATTGAAAATTTCAAAAAAGAATTCGAATTCGAAGTACCTCAATTATTTAAAAAACTGCAAAATTTAATGCTCATTTAAAAAGTATAGGAAGCCATTTTTATTAGAATTAAATCACCATTGCCATTTGCAACAATCGTTCGAGAAACTTTAATTCTCTTAGACAATAAATTAAAATAAATTTATTTTGCGACATCGATCAGTTTTAAATGACGTCAAATATATTTCACTACGAGATTCTTTGTACGTTGATATGAAATATTTTCATTCCTTTTAAAAACGAGGAATATTACACATTCTTTGAAATATAAATTAATTTACATCTTGGCTAATTGTAACCTTTTTTACTTCCAGTCCCACCCAAATTCACCACCCGACCCACAAGCCAGTATGCTCGCGAGAAAGAAGACATAACCTTCAAATGCGACGTGTACGGGAAACCCCTGCCTATTGTCCGGTGGTACAAGAACGGAGATATCATTGTACAAAGCGACTACTTCCAAATTGTGAGGAACACTTTGAGGATTTTAGGAGCGGTGAAGTCTGATTCTGGAATTTATCAGTGCTTCGCGACCAATTCGGCTGGTAGTATCCAGTCCTCAGCTGAGCTGATGGTTTTGGATGCAGGTAACACACAATTAAGATAATTTATGTATTTTTTACTTATTTAAATCATAAAAGTAATTATCATTTAAATCAGTGGTTCCACTCGGAACTGGATCCAAAACATCTTTTCTCTTGTCCAGCCATCCTGGCAAAATTGCAGCAAATTACCAACTCGCCCTACGAAGACCTTTATGAGGACCACTGTCTGCAGATCGCTGGGGCGGTCTATGAGACTTTTGGTCCTATATAGTCTCTATCCATGGACACGACATCATCATCATCAGTGGTTCCCAACCTTTTCTGGACCATTGCCTCATATTTTAGGTTAATTAACATCCATCGCCCCCTTTTAATTTTCATGTTATGTCGAATCATAATTTGAGTTAAAGTGAAACTATAAAACAGTTTTATAACACTTTCTACCGTTTATAAAAACAACCAAAGAAGCTTTAACCGGTCACTTTTAAATAAAATAGAATAAATACAACACATTTTTTTTAAACATATTTTTAAAGAGCAAAAGTGAAATAATTAACTAAGATATTGTTACTGGTTTCTAGAAAATTTAAGAGAGTTTAAAGTAAAAATTGGCTGGTTTTGGTTATGGTTGGAGAATGGTTTTACTGTACAAAGGTACAACATTATTTTAATTTTCCCCCTTTGAATACTCATCGCCCCCTGATCTCCCCTCAAGTATTTTTTGCCCCCCTTGATAACACAAATGGCCCACTTGGGGGCGATCGCCCCCAGGTTGGGAACCGCTGATTTAAATGTTAGCTGCATTAAATGCTATTGAATTGAATAACAAATTGAGGGATTTTTAGAAAATGTCCTTTATTGAAATTATTTGTAAGCTATTGGTTATTGATTAGTACTTGAAAATAGCATCGCAATAAGATTTCTTTATTAAGTAACTTCAATATAGGATTATCTGTATGCAGAACAGCTATTTATGCTAATTTTTATTTTTAGTATTGTTGAATCTTCCAAAAACTTTGTTTTTAAATTATATGATTTTTTGTTGTTGCTTTAAAAAGCTGTCATTATAAGCCTGTTTTTGAATAATAAGATGAGTTGAAGTGTTAATGTGCTATTACGATAAACATATTTACTATAAGAAAATATTTAATAATTAGCTGTTTCACGTGTAGTATTTGTAACATCTTATTTATATATTCATTTTGTCAACATAAGTATATTTAAAGATGAAATGCTGGAGGGTAATTCCATGCAAAATTATCCTGTCTGTAGTGTAAGTCACGTTTGTAAAAAGTGATTATCACTACAACTTTTAACATTAAATGAAAAAAAAATGTGGAATAGTTGATCTACACTTATTATAACTAAATAATGTAATGTACTTAATTTAATTTGATTTATTTTTTTAATTTAAAAAGCTTTTAATCTCCTCTTAAATCGTGACTTACACTACAGTTACATGGAATTAGCCTGAAGGAAGACTATAAAAATCAGTGTGATAAGAAAGTTTTTATCAGTATAAAAATGTTATATACTGATACTCATGAAATTTGAAAAAGAAAATTTTCATTTATTTTGGTTTATTTAATTATAAATTTTTTTTTAGTTCTTTCTAGCAAAACTTCCATTACAAAATTTTAATGAATAAGTTTTCAATTTTTAGTTTCTTTGTATGTTTAATTTTTATTTATAATAAAAAATTTTATTTAAAAAGACATTTATTAAAACATTTGATTTATTTCCTTTTTTTTCAACTTGCTTAATTTCTTAACATCCGCACAAACTTCTCTACTTCTATTACATTTCTTCATCTTACTCTTCAAACTTTCATTATTAAACACGCAACTAACCAAACTCAGATTCTCCTATGCCAACGACTCTCGCTCCTATCACTCTGCCTTCCTTTTTCCCATTTGCCCCAGGTGAGCTTCAACACAGCCAAGATGCGCCTTCTGCTCCCCTCAATGTCACAGCTATCATTGTGAACACAAGATTTATCACTTTGTCGTGGCAACAGCCTGCTCAAAGGAATGGCGACATCCTCTATTATGTTGTGTATTATAAAGAAGCTAATTCTCCTAGGTATGATTTCATAATTTAAATAATTTTTGCCACTGTTCTTTAATAACTTGTACTTTAATTGCACTCAAAGAGGTTTTTTTAAAAGCATTATTGTATTAATAAATTGGGTTGTAATTATAGTGTGGTAAACTTGGTACTGATATTTAGACAATTTTTATTTTATACTTATTATTACAATGCCGTAACTTTCTAAAGTGGTTTTTTGAACTATAACTAATAACATGATATAATTAATTATTTTTCAGCAATGCCTATTTGAGTTTATCAAAAAAAAAATATAATTTCAATGATATTTAGTAGGATTAACATCTCTTTTAGTTCATTTAAGTTTTTAAAAAACAACAATTACATTTGTACACACTACTTTTGTTTTGTAATTTGGGAAACAGGAGCAGTAGCCAGGTTTCCAAACCAAAATTTTCTCTCTGTGGTTATCCAACGGAAAAAATAATTTTCTGAGCCACATTATGCCAGCTGTTTTGAATACTTGTACAAAAAAAATAAAAATGTGATAAATGTAGTTGGCTTACAGGGCTCTAATATACCTCTTTTAAAAGATTGGTTTGATTATTTTGTTGTCAAATTAGTTATCAAAAATTAAAAAGAAATATTTTAACCAACTGCAAAAAGTGTTATAATATAACCCTATCAGCCAGCTAAATTTATTATATAAAATAACTGCTTGTAAAAATATTTAATACAACCAGAGTAATTTGGCGTAGAAAATTATTTTCTTCCCATTGGATTAACACCATAGATATCATAGTTAAAGTATTAGATTGGCAGATCACGTGACCTCCAATGCTAACAACGGGACGCGCATGGAGACCAGAATAAGAGGGCAAATGGGCCAGTGTTGCCACCACATTAAGAAGAAAAATACTACGAAAAAATACCGTTTAATTCTAAAATTATAAAAAAATACCATATAAGTACTAGCTGCATTTTGGAATCTTTTTAGTGACTTTAAAAAAACATTAAACACTTTTTTAGTATTTTTATGGTATTTTTTTTGTTAATTTTATAATTAAACGGTATTTTTTTGTAGTATTTTTCTCCTTAATGTGGTGGCAACACTGGCCCATTTGCCCTCTTATTCTGGTCTCCATGCGCGTCCCGTCGTTAGCACTGGAGGTCACGTGATCTGCCAATCTAATACTTTAACTATGATATCTATGATTAACACAGATAAGACTACTTAGGTTTGGAGATCCACACCCATTTCCCTCTTAAGCATGTATCTGACTTATAGAATAAGGAGTTTTAATAAATCAATGCTTTTTTTCTAAACCAGGGAGCGTTTTCACAACATTACACGGCCCCATTTAGAGGACACTAATATTCAAGGATTGCAGCCAGATACAAGCTATGTGTTCAGAGTTCTTGCTTATAATCAGCATGGTCCGGGAAGACTATCCAAAGAGCTTTTAGTACACACTCTACCGGATGGTATGTTATTGTTGTTATTTTTAAAACAGGAATCTATAGGTATAAAGGCATTTAGTATCATATTAATGATACTAAATGCCTTTCAAAATTTACCCTCTGAGGGATTTTACTACAGGAGCTAAAATTTCAGTTTTTAGCTAACTGAAAGTTTGATTTCTTAAAATTTTTTGCATATTATATTTCTTTAAAACTAAACTCCTTGGCGCAACAGCACGTTAGAGGGCCAAGGCCTGCCGTGCCCATTCCAGCTTACGTGACCAAGGGTCCTGGGGTGCTAGGCACATGTCCCGGTAAGGTGGTCAGCCTCACGCGGAACCCCCAGTGTTTAGTTCCCAAGCATGCTTGGTCCTCAGTTTATCGACCCACCTAATGGATGAAAGGATGGGTCAACCTCGCCCAATCCGGGACTCAACCACGGACCTGTGGATTGGCAATGCGAAGCACTACCACTAAGCCACTGGGCCTCTTATATTTCTTTAGCAGACAATTATAAATGACCCCCCTCCCCGTACTTTAAATTTTAAAATTTAGTAAAGTTATGAATTTTATTCACATGTAAAAAACTAAGTTGCTGGAAAACCTGTTATTCAGGCAGGTTTATATGTATCTCTCAGAGGATTAATATGTAAGTTTATGTGCTAAATTAGGTATAATTATGGATTATATCAATTGTGGCTTAGTCATGAGTACTTTATATTATTAGATTAGAAGCATTTAAAATAAGTTTTTATTTTAAATTTTAAAATATTGTACTTTTGTTCTTATATTTACTTAAAAAAATATATAGAATTTGTAAAAGAAGTGACTATTTCAAAATTAAAACAGTTGAAGTTCATATTATTCCATGCTGGAAAAAGTTTAGTCTTGTTAAATTTCTTTAAAAAAAATTAAAATAGAACTGAACTTTTGTTAAAAAAAAGTTTGATTTGAAGCTTTAAATTATTGAAGAATTGGTATTTATGGAAAGTACTATTGAAACATACACTCATTTAAAGCACATTTTATATTTATAAAAAAATAATTTTCAAACCCTTTTTTTAGTTCACGTGCCAAACTCTCCAAATTCCTTGATGGTCGTACCCATCAATTCCACGTCTGTCCTTGTAAAATGGAAACCCCCAGAAGTGATCAAAGACCCAATCATCTACTACAGACTTCACTACACGGAAGCCAGCACGTCCGTCGAAAATACCATCAACTCCACGAAGACAAGCTACGAGCTGCATGACCTTAAAAAGTTCACACAATACACGTTTTGGGTGACAGCGTTTAATAAGAACGGCCCTGGTTCGAATACTGATGAAGTCACGATGCAAACATATTCTGATAGTGAGCAATACTTTTAAATAATTTTTTTATAATATCGTGCAAAAAAACTAACTTTTTCAAATCAATAATCGTGGCAAAAGTGATGCTTTAAACGAAATCGTGTTTCAAAGTTACTGTTATGCACCTGTGCGACAAAGTAAATAAGAGCATCGGATTGGTGTAAAATTCTTTATTTGAGCGTGATATTTTATTCGGCGGCTTTGTGATTGGTGTAAAATTCTTTATTTGAACGTGATTCTTTATTTGGCGTCTTATTTCCAATCAAATCATTTGAATGTGATAATAAAATAATGAATAAGCCAATCAATAAATGCCAATTTAATAAATACTTTTTTTGCATGTTATTATAAAAAATAGTGTATGACAAAACGTTGAAAAGAAAATAGCCTTTTTTAAACTCGTGAAATAATTTATTCAACTCGTTTAAAAAAGCCTTACTTTTCACACTAGTTGCATAAATAACTATTATGTTATCCTTTGAGTCAATTTGATTGTACATTTGTTCAGGCTTAACATTTTAAATTAATCTCTCAGAAATAATGATCTTTGGTAAAAACTAATGAATTGATAAAGTTAACTTATTGTTTTTAATATGATTTGTTGTTTATTTTTGAAGTTTTGATTCTTAATATGTCTATATTTATCTGTAAATTCTAAAATGCAAGTGATTTTATATATATGTTCTTTTTATCTCAGAGCCTAGTGCAACTCCTCAAAATGTAACATTAGAACCTGCAAGTTCAACAGTAAGTAATTTAATGAATTTTTAGCTCCCACAATATGTTTATAATGTTAAAGGATGACGCTTCTGTGCTTGGTCCGTCTGTCACTTAATTTCACTGCCAAAACTGAAAATTATAAGCTATATACAAGTCTAATATATTGAAAAAAAATCATTCTATGCTACATTTCGAATTACATTAAAAAGTCTTAATTAAAACTCTATTTAAAATTAAAGAAACTAAAAATTTAATGCCCAGTTAATTAAGAGGGACTGTCAGTCCCATAGAGCTAATGCATTAGTTTTGTAATCATAACTTCCGCAGAAGTATTGTTTTGCCATGTTAGCCCTTTTTTCCCAGGTATGGGAATCATCATAAAATCCATTTAAAACAAAATTGAAAAAAAAAATAACATCCGGTTATTTAATTATTAATTAATAAAGTTTTAAAATAGTGTCGCCATCTGCTGTAATGTTTGGCATTTTAAAACTTCAAAAATATATAATTAAATAGCTAGATAACATTATCGTTTCAAATTTGTTTCATTTTGATGTTATGTTGATTCCCATACCTGGGGAAAAAGGGCTAACATGGCAAAGCAATACTTCTGCGGAAGTTATGATTACAAAACTAATGCATTAGCTCTATGGGACTGACAATCCCTCTTAACAATGAAAATCCATTTTGCTTCAACATTTCATAAAAATAATACTTAAGAATTATAAAAATACTTAAAAAAAATATTTATTTTAGTGATTCGCATAAGTTTGGAATGACATTACAGTATAATATATCACAATAGTTATTTTCAGGGATTGGAAAGTTACTTTAAAAAGTACTCTGTACGTTACTTTAAAAAAAGTAACTCTGTTACGTTACAGTTACTTAATAAAAAGTAACACGTTACAGTTACTTAATACAAAAGTAACTCGTTACGTTAAGTTATAAAAAAGTAACCTGTTACCGTTCAGTCTTATAAAAGTACTCTGTTACATTACAGTACTTAAAAAAAGAACTCTGTTACGTTACAGTTACTTAATAAGTACCTGTTACGTACAGTTACTTATAAAAAGTACTCTTTACGTTACAGTTACTAATAAAAAGTACCTGTTACGTCAGTTACTTAAAAAATACTCTGTACCGTACAGTACTTAATAAATATCTTACAGTTAGTATTAATAAAATAACCTTTACCGTCAGTATTAATAAATCTCTGTACAGTTACAGTCTTAATAAAAAAAGTACCTTCCGTTACTACTAAAAAAAAGTAACCGTACGTTACAGTTTTATAAAAAGAACTTGTTCGTTACAGTACTTTAAAAAGTAATCGTTACGTCAGTTATAAAAAAAGTACTCTACCGTCGTCTTATAAAATAACTGTTACGTCGTACTTAATAAAAAGTACTTTACCGTCGTATAAAAAATCTCGTCCGTACTACTATAAAAAAATAATCGTACGTGTCTTTAAAAAGTAACTCGTCTAAGTATTAATAAAAATAACCTTACGTCAGTACTATAAAAGTAACACGTTACAGTTACTAAAAAAATACGTTAAGTTCTTTAAAAGTATGTACTTAAGTAACTCTGTTACCGTTACAGTTACTTAATATGAAAAGTAACACGTTACAGTTACTTAGTACGAAAAGTAACGATTCACAGTTACTTTTTGAAATTTCAAGTTATGAGAAAAATTGTAATTTAGCCATCTTACCATTTTTCAAAGATAATCATTATTAACGAAACAATTTCACAACTCTGGCTGCCGTTAGCAGCCAAGTAACGCGTTGCTCCAATCCCTGGTTATTTTTATGGTTCATTATTTGTGTATTAAAAAAAGAAGCGAAGGGAGATTAAATTTCTTTTTTGCTTAAATAATCAAGTCATATTTAATTTGCTTTTCAACGTTTATTAATGCATAATTGTAAAAACAGTCAAAATAAAAAAAATATTGATTGTTTGTTTTAAAATTATAAATCCTTGTTCGGGAAAAAATATCAAGTTAAATGATGTTATGATAATATTCGATTCTATTTTTAAAGAAAGCAATTCTATTAAATTATATTTCTTGGAACTGCTAGTTAATTTAAGCAAACGGTAAAAAGTATTAATTGAATTTGCAAAAAAAAGTTACTGAAAATAGACAATTTTTTTGGCAACTAAAAGTTTAAATTAGAACTAAATGCTGTACTTGGTAATTTTGTTTCTAAACTAAACTCCTTGGCGCAACAGCCCATTAATGGGCCAAGGACTGCCGTGCCCATTTCAGATTTCGTAACCTAGGGCTCTGGGGTGCTAGGCATATGTCCCGGTAAGGTGGTCAGCCTCACGCGGAACCCCCAGTGTTTAGTTCCCAAGCATGCTTGGTACCCATTTTATCGACCAACTCTAGGGATGAAAGGATGGGTCAACCTTGTCCAATCCGGGATTCGATCCACGGACCTGTGGCGTGGCAATGCGAAGCACTACCACTAAGCCACTGGGCCTTAATTTTGTTTCTAAATTTTATAAATTGTTTGTGGTAGTGGTTCTAGGTCACAGCTACTGTTACATACCTACACATACCTACTATGGTCTCTGTTCATTATATATTTAACTAAAAATTGTTTTTAAAAATTTTATTTGCAATCAAAAATAAAAAGGTCTTTGATAATAAAATGTCTGTATGGTGTATATTTGTAATTGATTAGCATTTTATTAAACAAAATGATTATGTATAAACTAACATAAAATAATTTTTTATTATCTTTATTTTAGAGCATTATCATAAGATGGGATCCCCCACCTGTAGAATCTCAAAATGGAATCATCACTGGCTATAAAATTCGCTTCAAAAAGAAAAATGGTAATGGAGAGACATTTACAACAGACGGGAACAGGCGTCTATATGCTTTAAGTGGTAAGATCTTTATGGGTAGTTAACATATAATTTTGTGTGTTTATTAACTAAAAAACTTAATTCTTTAAATGCATAACTTAAGTGTCATTCTTGTGCAAAATGTGAAATTGTTTTATTAATTAAATTTCTTAAAATTTTTAAGGTTATTAATTAACAAATTTAGAGTTTAGTTAAAATAATTAAATTTGCAGTGAAAAAGTGTTTGAAGAATTTAAAAAAGAAAACAATTTCGGTTAATTGATCAGTGTAGACTTTTATTGTAGCAATGGATTTTTAAATATGATATTTATGTACTAGTTGAACTTTAACCATTCTGTTATGAAAAATATTAGTTGCTTTAGGTTGATGGTCCTAATATTTTGATAAAATTTTTAAGCAATATTTCTTATTTTTAAAACTCTGAACAATGTTTTTTGTTATTAAAAATCTGAGCAATGTTTCTTGTATTTTTAAATAGGCTTAGAAAAGGCTTCCCAGTACAATATCAAAATTGCTGCTTTGACTGTGAATGGGACTGGTCCTTTTACTGAAACAAAATCAGTTGAAACATACTACAATGACTTAATGGGTTGGTATTTTATTATTATTTTTAATAGTTTACATTCTTTTAATTTTTGGACATTTAAACAAAGTTAGTTCATTAAAATTTATTGAATAAAAAAAATCCACAAATAAGAGGAACTAGACCATGCTTAAGGATCGTGAAAAATTAAAGTAAGATTGCTGTATGTGTATCAAGTTTTGTTGAAGTGGAATATATATCAGAGTTGTCCAGTTTCATTACTTGACAACCTTGTTGTTGTTTTTGTTGTTGTTGTTTCTAATGCCACTCGGTAACCGAGCCCGGAGTAGAGAACTACCCGATTTTAAGGCGAAGTGGGGCGGCTTCCGTTTTTTTTTATTGAGCGCCACAAGGGAGGAAGTCCGACTTTTGCTCGCAGCATGACACATCCGTTTTACAGGAAGGTCCCTTTCACACATCCATTCTCACTCACATATCGGAATTTTGATCCAGATCAAAGGCCGATAACCCCCTGATCTGGTACCCCCAGAGGTATTAATTTGGTATGGGAACATGGAGGACTTTGTGACCACGACATATTTAACGTGCTCCAGCCACCATTAGCAACACGGCGGTCTTTAGTCGAATACAAGCGCCGACCCAGCAACCATCAGAATTGCGAGCACCGCCGAGGACAGAACCCGCAACCCTTCCGATGCGAGCACGACGCTTCACACGAACTTGACAACCTAACACAAATAATCAAATTAAGTTTTACATTCATATTTATGAGCATTTAATGAGAAATGTGAAGAAACTTAAAAATTGCAAAAGGTGTCAATAATTTTATCCATCCTCTCTATATTGTACAAGCTATGCAACCATTACCATTTCTTTAGTTATAAGGTGCATGAAATGAGACGTTCAAACTTGATTACTACGACCACGGTTACAATGACATGTTTATAAAGCCCTATATGTTTGATCCCTTGAATTGCCCATAGACCTTAATGTTATCAAATTTTGCTTATAACGACAATTTTTGATTAACGTCTTTTTTATAATGCTAAAAAATATGTGTTTATATGATGTCCAAAATGCTATCTTAAAGAAAATTTTAAAAAAATATTTTCCTTATTTTATTCGCCATATGGTGTGAAAAGTCGCCAAATTTGAAATTATACATATAATTTGAATAAATACATAGGGTTAAAATTTATTCAATGGATGTCATTTTATAACTTTACTAATAATATAAGTACATAATCTGTATTTTTCATGACTAACTGCACTTAATATTTGACCTTATTTATAATGTTACTCGTCTTTAACGTCATAATTATAACGTTATTTATAATGTCTTATTTATAACATTACTTGTCTTTAACGTCATAAATATCACAGTCCCTTGAATGATGCTATTACCAGGTTACACTGTATTTTAATAAGTTAACAATTTTCTTAAACCATTTCAGAGAGCAAAGTTCCTGACATGCCAAGCTCTCTACGAGCAAGGCCTTCTGCCAATTCTATTTTCGTCAGTTGGGGTCCGCCAAGGGACCAAACTACAATCGTCAGAGGATACAAGCTCGGTTGGGGTATTGGTGTTGCCGATGTTTTCACTGAGGTTTTGGACGGAAAGCAGCGACATTTTACCATTGAAAATCTAGGCAAGAAATGTTTTAAAATTTATTGTGCTATTTTAATATTGCTGTTCTGTCGAATGGGGTATCTTTGGCCCAAGCTTTTCAACTAATAACTTCTCATTAAATGTACTCTTTAAAAATGTGCATGCTCTTTTGAATAAGGGGCAACTCTGTTTGTCTCTGAGTAGAAACATATTTAAGAAAAACGACAGTAATTTGGTTTTATGCTTGTGCCAAAGTTACCTCATTTGATGGTAACAGTAAAAATGTGTATATTTTTTCATCAGGGTTAATATTTTTAATTAGTTAACGTTAAAAAGTAGATTTTAAATATAAAATGAAAATACATGTACAACATTATTTTTAATTATTTGAATGAGAGACCCAGTTAATACTTAATCTGAAAATATGCTTCATATTCTTATTAAAATTTTGATAATTATGATTTCTGAATCATAAGAAAGGGGGAAATGTTTGTTTGAGTTTATAAGAGAAATATAAACTTTTCATGTACAGTTTTCTTCAACAGTCGTGTTAACATATGATGAAACGGTTTGTATATACTCTAACTCAGATTTAGACTTCTCATGAGAAGTTACCCGGGCTAGATTTAAAGATTTGCCGCTTGTAGCTACGATTGCCGCCGTCCAATATTCTCCCATTCAGGAAATGTAGCTGGTTAGCTGCAAATAGGTATGTGCTGATTAAATAGATACACATATTAGAATTATCAAATGTACTTACCACTAATTTGAAGCGATAGCAAATTTTTTCAAACTGTATACTATTTTTCTTTCAACTCGAATCCAGGAGAGGGTGCCTTGCCTTGCAACGACCATGTTTTGCTACGAATATTAGTACTATATTAGTTGCGGTACGCATTAATGTATTATTTGTTTTCTTGCTAAAATATCGTACTTTATAATAATTTTTTATGCCAATGCGACTGTTAATGGTCGTCAAAATTGCCGCCCAAAAAGTCGCCGTCTAGCTGCAGCTATTTAAAATCTTCCCTGAATTACCTAAAGGCAAGGAGTTTTATATTAATTTTTTAAAAATATTTTCAGATCCTTCAAACAATTTTGTGATCAGTCTAAGAGCTTTCAACGAACTTGGAGATGGTCGCCCTGTGTATGAAACTGTCAAAACTCAAGTTGAATCAAGTAATTAATTTTTTAAATTCTTCATCTATTACAAAATGAAATGTTTCTTGTAATTTTTGTAGATATTTGTTATTTTATGTTTTTAGGATTAAGCAACTTTGTTGCTTGTTTTTTTAAAACCCTTTTAAGCTATTAACACAAATATTTCCAAATTTTTCCTTTAAAGTTGTGATCTATTTTGTGCTTGTTTGTTGTTAAATTCTTCTAAAATTACTAATAGTTAATTATTTAGGGAAGAAACTAAAAACTAACTCTAATACGAAAAAATATTTAGACTTGTCCCGAAAAACTCGTATAAAAAAGATTAATTTAAAGAAACGTTTGTGCTTGTTTTTTAAACCTTTTAAGCTATTAACACAAATGTTTCCAAATTTTTCCTTTTAAAGTTGTGATCTATTTTGTGCATGTTTGTTGTTAAATTCTTCTAAAATATACTACATTTAAAATTAATTTACAGAGTATTGCTAAAAAAAAAATTTCAACAATTCTTACCCGCGAAATCAACTTTATTATTTCTTAGTTGAAAAAAAGTTATTACAGAATACATTTTATTTAAAAGTATTTTAAATCCTATCATAGAACATTTCTAACTTAAAACTTATACCAAATTTTTCCTTTTAAAGTTGTGATCTATTTTGTGCATGTTTGTTGTTAAATTCTTCTAAAATATACTACATTTAAAATTAATTTACAGAGTATTGCTAAAAAAAAAATTTCAACGATTCTTACCCGCGAAATCAACTTTATTATTTTTTAGTTGAAAAAAAAGTTATTAAAGGATATATTTTATTTAAAAGTATTTTAAATCTTACCATAGAACATTTCTAACTTAAAACTTATTCTTTTTTAGCCCCTGAACCAGCAATACAGATGATACCACCTCTGGGACTAAAAGCTATTGTACTATCTTCATCTACTGTTGTTCTCTATTGGACGGATAACACACTGTCCCGAAACCAAGTTGTCAACGATAACAGATTCTACACAGTCCGTTACTCAAGTTATACTTCACCGAAATACCGGTATTTCAACGCAACAGACCTGAATTGTATGATTGATGATTTGAAACCAAACACGCAGTACGAGTTTTCGGTTAAGGTCGTTAAAGGTCGAAAGGAAAGTACATGGAGTATGAGTGTCTTAAACACTACTCAGGAAGCAGGTACGTTTAACGAAGTTGAAATATTGGTATTTCAAAACATTTAAGTATGAAAAGCTAGAATGAATCATCTTTGTATTTTAGAGATGCTTATCTCTTTTTTGCCATACTATATATAAACTTAAAAAAAATTGGTTTTTTTTGGCTGATTCTAAGAAAGTGGCTTTTGAGCATTGAACTGTTGGTCAGACCAGGGCCGATTTTAAAGATTTGCTGCTTGTAGGTTACGATTGATTTGCCGCCCCTGTTACAATATTCTCCCCCTTCGGAAAAGGTAGCTGTTAGCTGCAAAATAGGGTGGTATGTGCTGTTTAAAATATATACACATTAGAATCAATCTATGTACTTTACACACTAAATCGAAAGCGAAATAGGCGAATTTTTAAACTGTTCTACTCTTTCAACTTCGAAATCCGGGGAGAGGGGTGCAATTGCCATCACAGTGACCATGTTTGCTACAAATATTAGTAGAGTACTACGGTTACGCATTAATGTAAATTATTTGTTAAAAATATTCGTATCTTTACAATAATTTTTTTATGCCGAATTGCCGCTTTAATTGTTTGTAAAATTTGCCGCCCCAAAAAAATTCGGTCGCTCTAGGCTACAGCCTACTTAGCCTATTTAGAAATCCGGCCCTGGGTCAGACTGTGCCTGAAGCCACTCTACAGCTCTACAAAAGCTTAAGGCTTTAAATTTAGTACACAGTTTCTAATACCAGTCAGGCATCATGATACGGTTTTCGAGAAAAGTGAGCAGGGGCAAACGACAGCTGCCTTAGATTAGGTTTTGTAGGTATAGCTGAAAAACAAAAACCTTCTTGTACAAATATTTAATCACATTCTGACCTATCAAATATGTATTATTGATTGGTAATTGAAAGTTATGTATTGTTACATGCCCTTAGATTAGTTTAATTTTCCCACTAATTTGAATTACTCTGTATTATAGATAGCTCTTTTCAGATTTTTAAAAAACTTTTTAAAGAAATTTAAGACGGTGAGAGCTGAATTATCTTACTTCATTCATGTTTCTATTTTTTTATTAGCTCCGTCATCTCCCCCTAGAGATCTGACTGTAGTTCCATCTGAGGATGACAACACACAAATTAACTTGCATTGGCAACCGCCCAAACAAACAAATGGCCACATTACAGGTACAGAATTAATAAAATATAATCAAACTTCAAAAAGATTTTCTGATTTGTTAACTGTTATAATGTCAAGAATTTGATTCTTTAAAAATAGAAATTTTCAATTTTAAGTTTTGTTTTAAATTTGTAGTCTAAATGAAAACTTTCATAGCAAAAAAACTTATTAGCATAAAAGTAAAAACTGACGTTTTTAACGTAGTACTGTTTTCCCCACCTGGTATTAGTTAAAGGTTTATAATTTTATTATATTCAAGAAGTATATTTGTTATAACGAGGGAAATATGTTTTCCTATTTTTAAAATACTTTGATAAAAATAGCAAACATTAGCGAGAAAAACATAAATTTTTAATGCAGTATTGTTTTCACGTGTGGTATCAATTAAAGGTTCATAATTCCTTTTGTAATTAACGGAGTATATTCTAGTAATATAAATGTTTTCCCATTTTTTCATTTTTTTGTGGAAATTGTTATTTTTTTCTATTGTACAGCCCCTGGACAAATTATTAGATGCACTGCAAGATTTCATGGTTCAATCAATGATAAACAAAATACCTTTAGGACATTTGTGTTCCTAAACTTAAGCTATTGAATAGAAAATACTATCTGCTATACTTAATACATATATCTTTTTTAATGATATGGCATTCTTTGGTATGTTTTCATCATTACTAAAAAAAATACAGTGCATTTAATAATTTGTCCAGGGACTGTACTTTGAAATGAAACCAAAGTAACCCATTTGTACTTAATTGATTGAAAACAAACAGCACACCAGGTGTCTTAAAGTTTGTGGGTAGTGTAACGAATTACAAGACATACAATAGAAGATTCAATGTTCCACTATTTATTTAAATTTAAGTTCGTTTAATTCAGCTTATTTAATTTTAAAGCATCCATTTAACTTTTAAAACAATGAAGGTTCGTTTCATATTTATCAGTCTGTTTTCGGACATAAGCACCTCCGAGTCCGTGTTACCTCCATCAGTTCGAAAATAGTTCTGTTCTCGTTCAGTTTCGGCAGGGAAAACTTCTAAAGTGGCCGTTAGAGGGCCACGGAGGTACGTTACAGAAGGTCAAAATTATGATATGTATTTTCTGTTATTTTATTTAGGTTATGTCATTTTCTACACCACTGACAAGACTCAAAGAGACAGAGATTGGGTAGTGGAAGGTGTTGTAGGTGACAAGATGACGACAATTTTGAAAGGGCTCACTCTCGACACAACTTACTATTTCAAAATACAAGCTAGGAATAATAAAGGCTATGGGCCGCTGTCCTCGGAAATTTCCTTTCATACGGCTGCAGGTTTGTAAAGAAACAGAAAAAAAAAATCTAATTTACTTTTGTGGAATTCTTGTTTGATAGGTTCAATCTCCATGTAATAAATAACCATAGATATCATAGTTAAAGTATTAGATTGGCAGATCACGTGACCTCCAATGCTAACGACGGGACGTGCATGGAGGCCAAATAAGAGGGCAAACTGGCCAGTGTTGCTGCCACTTTAAGGAGAAAAATACTACGAAAAAATGCCATTTAATTCTAAAATTACAAAAAAATATCATAAAAATACTGGCTGCATTTTGGAATCTTTTTAGTGACTTTAATTCCTTTTGTAGTATTTTTTTTGTAATTTTAGAATTAAATGGTATTTTTTCGTAGTATTTTTCTCCTTAAAGTGGCAGCAACACTGGCCAGTTTGCCCTCTTATTTGGCCTCCATGCTCGTCTCGTCGTTAGCATGGGAGGTCACGTGATCTGCCAATCCAATACTTTAACTATGATATCTATGTAAATAACACAACCTTTATTTCATTCTAAACACATGTCTCTTAATTTAACACATTAGAAAAAACTGAGGTTCACCAATTTCCCAAACTTCTTAAAACAAAAGCAAATGAATTTTTGAAATTTAAAAAGTCGGTTGGTCTCAAGTTAAACTCGTTACCTGTTAGTTATCACGAGACATATTTTCTTTAAACAAAAATGCACGTTTAGTGAAAGATTATATAATACTGCTACTGAAAAAATATATAAGTTTGTAAAGTGGATTTTATACCTTTTGTTTTTGTGGTAGTGTAGTTTATACTGAAATTAAAATTAGATGTGCGATTTAATTTTATATAATTTTTTATTGCCTTTTCATTTGACTTTGATTTGGTATTAAAATAATGGATCAAATATTATATTAAAAAAATTAGATTTGTAAAAACAACGATTGTTAGTTTTTTTCCCCTGGATTTTAATTATACTAGTACAAAATATATCGATTTTTTTTTAATGATTTGATATTTCTTGCTGAAATGTATTCTTAATTACGAAATATTATAAATATGCACTGTTTTTCTTTTTAATCAAGCTTTTCTCTTACTATTTTGTTATTTTTCCCACCTTTTATTATTTTAAACTCTTTGACTTTTATAGTTTTCTTATTTTTGATTTTATGATTTATTGAATTTTTTGTTATTGATGCATGCAGGTATTGCTCTTGCTTCTGGAACATCATTTTTTGGTAAGAAAATATTTGAAATTGTTTATTTTTTTTCTACTTTACATGTTATGTTTAAAATATTTTATTGAATGTTAATATATGTTCTGATCTATATTTAAATGCATTCTATTTATGTTTTTGTTTAATTTATAACTATTTAATTTGTTTATCTGAACTAATGTCACAAAACTAATGAGATATATACATGTTAATAATTAGAAAAGTTACTTAGGGATTATCTCGTAGACCATTTTTGCCAAACCCAATATATTGACCCTGGCAATAATATATATGGTTATTAATATTTTTTTATTATGGATTTGATAAATTTATTGTGTTTATACAATGTTTATTTGTGAAATTTCAATGTTTTATTTAAAAAACTAGTGCTAAAGGATTTGGCAAGCGTTGGTAGATTGACAGGATAATCCCAAAGTATCTTAGAAATTTTTTAGAGAAACACATGGAAGTTTTTTCCCCCTATCTTTTGCACTGACAGATTATCTTGACAACATAAATGAAGAGTACAGGGGAAGAACGGCTTCATTTATTAGGAGTAGTTCCGTAATTGTATCTGCTTGGCGACAGGAAACCGGTTTTTCTTTCTTCTTCGCTTGGTCCAAGCGTCGGAATCGTGCATCGCGATAATCCAAGGCCGTCTCCTAGGTTAATCTCGGTAGATAGAAAAGTCGTGGTTTAGGACTTTTCAATTAATTTGCTAATCTTAAAATTTCTCTTAATTGTTTTAGAAAAATTCGTGATTTTCAATAAATCGTACTTTATTTTTAAAGCTTAACATGATGATGAACACAGTCTTTTGAATAAAACGCGGAACTGAATGTCAGGGTTGCAGTGAGAGAAAATGCACAACAAAATTGAGAAACTGGTTTCTTTACACCAGTTTAGGTGATTACACGCTATCATCGCCAAAGATGCCTGATGAGGAAAGTTTTCAACGAAATTAAGCGGTTTTTCCCCTGTACTCTTCAAATATTTTAAGAATTAATTGAAACACCTTTAAACAGATAACAAAGGCTTTGCAAGTAACATGCTGTATATCATCACAAGCTGCGTGTCTGCCTTTACACTGCTCATTGTGATTGGCGTCAGCATTGTTGTGTGTCGAAGGCGCAACGGATATTTAGCAGCTGAAGGAAAGCAGAGGTATTCAAGCTTTTTCATATCTATTTTTTTTATTTATTTCAACCACCAAACAGAACATGTCCATTTACAGGCAGAGGACTGTTGTAATAACGACATGAGGCCGTGGGCCGAGTGAGATTAACAAAGTATTTTATGGATCTGCTTGTTACAGAGGATTGGTCACTATTTATATGGACACTCACAAGGAAGTAGTACATTGTTGAAATACACCTTTAGGGTATAAGCGAGGTATGGTGCTTCGAGAAGGTGCTGTGAGAAACAGTTTGTTCTCATAACCTTATGTGACCTTTGTTAACGAAATAGGCGATTACTTTAAGGAAAGTCCTTTCAAAGGATCCGGGATGTTGCAATTTCTAACAAGGACTAACTGTAAAGATCACGTATTCCGAAAAATTACAAGGAAACACCAAAAGAATTAAAAATACAAACGACAATATGGTCATTAAAACAATGCCCTAAAATATAGATGAAACAGCGAAGCCAGCAAACTGTACGCAAGAAACAAATGAATAGGATAAAATATTTGATAAACATATTTTCTTAAACTCAGTATAAGACATAAAAAATATCAACATCGTTTTGAACACGATTAAAAATTACATAAAATTTAAAACGAAAATAGTTATTAACATAATTATATTTATGGGTAAAATCCTTGAAAAGTGAACTGTGCTTTCACAATCTATTAGGAACTGTCTATTTTGTATTATACATTTGTTTAAAAATAGATATATTGTCGCGAAGATGGGAATAAAGTAAACACACAGTTTTTTTCTAGCAATCTAATTTATTTAGTACACAGCAGGATGCAGAACTGCCCACTCACTAACTGATGGACTTAGGTTTTATAGTGACATAGAACATTCTGGAAACATCGGAATGGAATATTAAAGAAAGTTCTAGAATCATCCCGATTCCAGGCACATAATGAGTAAAATTTTTAGTTTTAAGATTTCCTTTTATCACACGAACTGTTTGTGAATAGAACCCGGGCCGCCCGCTTGGTAGGTGAGCATTCTACCACTGGACTACCGAAGCATGATGGCAGTTCTCTTTTATGCGGCAATATTTTTACTTTATTCGTAAATTTTTAATAATACACACAGAAGAAAGAGAAGAAGGTATCTGTTGTACCTTGAATTGTGTCTTATATTATTGAATATATTTAGGTTTTTGTGTCCATGAATATGTTATTCCATCCTTTAAATATAAAAAAAAATCCCTTTTTTCATTTACTTCCGATTGAGTATATTTTTTGCCGTTTGCAAGTACCGTTTTTTAACGGATCCCAGCACAAACTAAAAACTTTAAAGCTTATTTTCTCGTTTGCACCTTTTTATCACACACGTTCTTCCACTAAGCTCTTTAATTTTATTTTATGCACTTTTAAACCTTGAATTATTTTCCCCAGCTACAAATCAGCAAAAGCCAACTTGGCCAAAAACAAGAACGCCACAAAAGATCTCGATCCACCGGATTTGTGGATCCACCACGACCAGATGGAGCTGAAAACGCTCGACAAGAACAACCACTCCAGTATCAGTACCTCCACTCTGCAGAGGTGTTCCCAAGAGTTGGGTCACGAACCACTCTTGAGTACATTGGAGAAGAAAAAAAGTGCCTACATAGGTAAGTAAGATTTAATTCTAGTAACAGCTTTAACATTAACTCGGAGGAGGCTCTGAAATAGTTTGGTGTCATCCAAAGTTTCTAGGGCAATAAGCTTTATTTCATGCCAAGGATTTCTTCTTAATTTTTTTTGCATCAGTTTGAAGCTTAAGAGGGACTGTCGGTCCCATAGAGGTAATGCATTAGTTTTGAAATCACAATTTTTGCAAAAGTATTGCTTTGCCATGTTATCCCCTTTTCACTAGGTATGGGAATCATCATAAGATCAATTTAAAACAAAATTGAATAGAAAATAACATCCGGTTATTTAATTATTAATTGATAAACTTTTAAAATAGTGTCGCCATCTGCTGTAATTTTTGGCATTTTAAAACTTTAAAAATATATAATTAAATAACTAGATAACATTTCCGTTTCAAATTTTTTTTCATTTCGATGTTATGTTGATTCTCATACCTGGTGGAAAAAAAGGCTAACATGGCAAAGCAATACTTCTGCGGGCGTTGTAATTAGAAAACTAATGCATTAGCTCTATGGGACTGACAATCCCTCTTAAAAGGTCAGGAAAAAGTTTTCAGTTTGTCCAAACCAAAATACCATGTCAAGAGAATTCACTATAATAAGGTTCCCCTTTATATATATGTTTTTTAGTCATCTCTGATATCATTCACTCATAATATTCAAATTTTTTTTAAGCCTACTTTCCTTTTTTTTATAATATGAACAAATTAAAATAATGGAAAAGTAGGTAATGACATGCTGAAGGTGTCGGTCTTCATTGTCTGTACTCCCCTTCTAAAATCAGTGTCATTCTATATATGTCAGTAGGGACATTTGTGTGTACTTTTTTTTGTGTCGACAAATTGCCCATTTAATTAGCATTGACATTTAATTTTTAGTCATTTAAATGGCTGTTGCCATTGGTAAGATTTAATTCTGGGGCTGAGATAGCCTGATGGGTAGAGTGTTTGACTGACATCCTTTAGATAGGGTGTTCGAGCTCATATGAGGTAGCAATGAACTCTTGGAATTCACATTAGGGCGCAATGGAAGCGAATCCAAAGTGTCTCTGTGTTCACACAATATTAAAAAATATTTTTCTAAGCTAAATTTCTCTGACTGTATTGAATATTTTTACAAACAGGTTTTTTATGCAATTAATGTAGATGACTTACAGGTCTCGACAATCCCAATTTTTGAAATTGGTGCGAATGTATTTGAAAATTTTCACTAAATAATTTTACACAAAATATTCGAAACAATTTTAAAAAGTGGGATTATAGAGACCTGTAAGTTATCTATATTTATCATTTAAAAAAAATGTAAAAATATTCAATACAGCCAGATAAATGTGGCTAAGAAAATAATTATTTCTCAGTTGGATCAATACTGAGGCACATTGGTTTGAAGACCTGCAGTCCAGCGGGCACATTCCCCCTTAAGGCGAAATTGGAGTGAATCTCCAAACCGAAGTGTCTTTGTGTTAATCCAATGCTAAAAAGTATTTTCTAGGCTAAATTACTCTGGCTATATCGAATATTTTTACAAGCTTTTTTTCCTATGATAAATATAGCTGGCTTACCAGGGTTCCATAATTACCCTTTTTGAAATTGGTTCAAAGATTTGTTGGTAAAATTATTTATTGAAAATTTAAAAAATATTAGAACCAATATCAAACAGTGGTGTTATTGAACCCTGTAAGCCAGGTATATTAAACATATTAAAAAAGGTTTGTAAAAATATTTGATACAGCAGAAGTAATTTGGCTTGGAAAATTATTATTTTTCCTTTTGTATTAGGGGCTGGGGAGCCCAGTTGGTTAGGCATTCGCCTTGCATGCGGAATGTCCCAGGTTCTGGTCCGAGCATCGGCAAAATAACTGCCGACCTATAAACGGCCCGTGCAGCCAAAAATGTCCGACGAATAATACCCCGTGTAGAGGGAGTGCAGTGTTATTACATTTTAAATATGATCCAAAGTCTCAATGCTGCGTACGATATTGCCCTTAATGGTTGCGTTGGGTGACTACTCAGGTGTCGGCTCGTCACCTGACTGTGGTTCTAAATTACGATGCCCGTCGCCAATAGCCCTTGTGTAGCTCTAGTGCGACGATAATTCAAACTGACCTAACCTTTTGGATTAAAGAAAGATACTTTAGTTTTTAGACCCACTTCCATTCCCCTTAAAAGGGTTCAACTGTATTTTTTTTTGTCATTATCCACTTCATAACATTATTTATTTAAAAATCACAATGAAGTTTTTATTTTCCCATACTTCTATCATTAAAATATAAGTTGATGATGCATACAGGATCCTTGCATAATGTTTGCTATCTCCAGGATAAAAAAAATAACTTTTAAGTGTTCTTAACACATTCATGTTTTAAATTATTTGGTTCATTACTAATATTTGTGACTCCTACAATCTTTTACTTGGGTGTGTCTTTTGTATCAAACACTTTTTTAAATAAACAAAAGAACTTTTACTTAAAAAAAATTATCACCATATTATATTGTCTTTTAATTTTATGTTTTATTATTTTAATGCTTGAATTTCTTTACTTTTATGATTTATTCAATAAAATTTTATATCGCAACCCTACAACATTCTTTTACTTGGGTATCTTTTGTATCCAACACTTTTTAAGTAAATAAAAGTACTTCTACTTTAAGGTATCTCCCTACCTTGAAAACGGCAAATTTTGACAATTTTCACAATTTTGTTTTACTGTTTTAAAGAGAAGGCCTATTATGTATGTTTAAAAAACTGCAGGGATTTTTACTCTACGATAATTTAATCAAAAGTTATGGCTATTTCAGTGAAGCATTAGCCCATTGTGTATATCTGAAAGCGTAACTTTAAACATGTTTTCTGAAGAACGGTAATTTTCAACAACAATGTTCTTTTAAAACCTGATATCTCAAAAACTACTTGATATAATGTAATAAAATTTTTATAGCATGTTTATTATAAGTTCAAGTGTGTTTTGAAATGAGATCTAAGTAAAATAACTGATAGAATTTATTTTATGGACTTTTTAATATTAAAATTTCTTCTTTTTTTGAAAAAATTTCTATAAACATGGCTTTGATATACTATGTAATTCCTAAAATATTAGAAGTATTGCTTAAATCTCATTTCAAAACATGTAAGAAGGTCTAATGAATGACTCTGCCTAATATTTTTAAGGAAAAAAATAATTATTTTTTGACTTATCGTGTTTTGCGTAGCTCGTATATAATATTTAAGGCAAATTTCTTCAAAATTTGCATTTTTTTAAAAAAAAATTAAATTTTAATTTCAGTTTTTTGGTCAAATATTCCATTTAACATTATTATTCATCATTACCACTAAAAAAATTTAGTTAATTTTAAAGTATTAAAAAATTAGACCCTTCAAGGTAGGGAGCTACCTTAACAAATTCCTAGCCATATTATTTTATCTCTTAATTTATATAATTTTGTCTTTTATTATTTTATGTTTGGATTTCTTTACTTTTATGATTTATTTAACAAATTTTGTATCAATGCACCACTAGATTCTGTAAACGACGATCTATTGCCCAATGCAGATAAGTGTGTTGTAAAGTGCCGACCCATTCGTGCCACTCCCATTAAAATTTCTCTTGATCACCAAAAACCTGTTAAAGAGAGTAAGTATGCCAAAAAAGACGCAGACAACTACTAAACTCACTAGAACTGATGCACATATTCATGACATTAATTCACTTGAAGTGATAACTAATTTTCTGTAATTTTTTTTAATTTTAATTACTTACAGTCCCTGGACAAAATATTAGACGCACTGTATTTTTTTAGTAATGATGAAAACATACCAAAGAATGCCATATCATTAAAAAAAGATGTCGATATATGTATTAAGTATAGCAGATAGTATTTTCTTTTCAATAGCTTAAGTTTAGGAACACAAATGTCCTTCTAAAGGTATTTTGTTCATCATTGATTGATACATAAAATCTTGTAGTGCGTCTAATAATTTGTCCAGGGACTGTGATAATCTAAATTTTGATGCTTATTAAAAGAAGAGAGCAATTAGAGAAATTATTACAATTTAAAAATTCATTTTATAAAATGTTTTAATATTGCTATACAGATATTTTTAGAGCTATGTACTTTTATTTGTAGATTTACCATTTCGGAACATATAGTATCAATCTCGCATTTTGTTTAACACATATTTATTATAAATCATCCGGGTGGCCCAGCGGGTAATGTTTGAAACAAATGAAAAAAACAAAAACAAATAAGAGACATGAGAATAATTTAATGACGTTTATTGAATGGACATATTGGGCAATTTATGATAAAGAGGTTCGAAGTGCCCGCCATCTTTAACAAAGACAGCAGTTAGGCGGTTCTCGATTCCAACCATACTCCTTACCCATACCTTCCTCCATACTCCTTTTGTTTGGCCAATTCTTTTTGTGGAACTTCTCCTGCCATGCTCGTTGAACTGCCTTCACATTTTCATCACATCTGGCCATTTGCAGCACAATAACGACATGAACATCCATTGAATATTTGCTCATGTTTACTTACAAGAATCACACGCGAAAGCGCACCACAGACTGAAGGAACATCACATTAACAATTGCCCACTCACCGGAGCATGCGCACCAAGTTTGGCTTCACTCGTGTGCACCTAGCGCCATCTCTTGGACTTTGTTTCAAAAATTACCCGCTGGGCCACCCGGTACAAAGATAATCAAACTTATTTTATATGATTAACAGCTATTTAACTCCAAAATATTATAAAAATAATATTAACAAATGCATGTACTATGATACAGTGTTTCAAATAGACCTAGTGCCATCTCTTGGACTTTGTTTCAAAAATTACCCGCTGGGCCACCCGGTACAAAGATAATCAAACTTATTTTATATGATTAACAGCTATTTAACTCCAAAATATAAAAATAATATAACAAATGCATGTACTATGATACAGTGTTCAAATAGACCTAGTGCCATCTCTTGGACTTTGTTTCAGAAATTACCCGCTGGGCCACCCGGTACAAAGATAATCAAACTTATTTTATTGATTAACAGCTATTTAACTCCAAAATATTATAAAAATAATATTAACAAATGCATGTACTATGATACAGTGTTTCAAATAGAATGATCTAATTTTATGTTTGGTAAAACAGTTTTGTATCACTTGAACATTAAATTATGATTACTATATTAGCTATATTTATGCCCAAATTATCAAGTAATATGTATAAAAACTATTTATTAAACACATGATTATCTCATTAAGAGGGACTGTCAGTCCCATAGAGCTAATGCATTAGTTTAGAAATCACAATTTTTGCAAAAGAATTGCTTTGCCATGTTATCCCATTTTCACCAGGTATGGGAATCATCATAACATCAATTTAAAACAATATTGAAAAGAAAATAATATCTGGTTATTTAATTATTAATTGATAAAGTTTTAAAATAGTGTCGCCATCTGCTGTATATTTTTGGCATTTTAAAACTTCACAAATATATAATTAAATAACTCGATAACATTTTGGTTTCAAATTTGTTTCATTTCGATGTTAGTTTGATTCCCATACCTGGGGGGAAAAAGAGCCAACATGGCAAAGCAACATTTGTGTGGAAATTGTGATTCAAAAACTAATGCATTAGCTCTTTGGGACTGACAATCCCTCTTAAGCATGAAAACTAATTAGATTAAAATCTGTTGTAAAGTTGATCCTTTTCTAAAATTTGTTTTTATCCATTTAGCTTCAGTGAGTACAAGTGTGGGAATGAATCCGAGTGCTTACGATCTAGGAACTAACAGTTTAGGACGTCCTATGTATCCAAGAACACAGTACAACATACATAGGAATCCACCTATCCACGATAGCCACCAAACAGGTAAGTTGTTTAAATGTTCACTTGATTGTTCAGGAGTTAAGTTTTTAGTACTATACTGCTTCTGATTGCAGTGTAAGCTTCGAAAACACAAGGGCCGGATTTAAAGATTTTCCGCCTGTAGGCTACGATTGATTTGCCGCCCCTGTCGCCATATTCTCCCCCTTCGGGGAAAGGTAGCTGGTTAGGTGCAAAATAGGGTGGTATGTGCTGTTTAAAATAGATACACATATTAGAATCATCTACGTTTCTTCACGCACTAAATCTAAAGTCAAATAGGCGAATTTTTTAAACGTTCTACAATTTTTCTATCAACTTCAAAATCCGGGAGGAGGGAATGCAATTACACTCGCAGCGACTATGTTTGCTACGTAATATTAGTATTATACTATATTTACGGTTTGCGCATTAATGTAAATTATTTGTTTTCTTTCTTAAAAATCTTTATAATAATTTTTTCTGCCGAATGCCGCTTTAATTAACCACCCCGAAAAATTCGCCACTCTA
This sequence comes from Oedothorax gibbosus, assembly GCA_019343175.1. Taxonomy (NCBI): domain Eukaryota; kingdom Metazoa; phylum Arthropoda; class Arachnida; order Araneae; family Linyphiidae; genus Oedothorax; species Oedothorax gibbosus. The sequence goes on along the minus strand of CM033280.1, from coordinate 4,687,625 downwards.
GGCTACAGCCTACCTAGCCTATTTAGCAATCCGGCCCTGCTTCTACCCCCTCACATGGTTTTCCAGGAAACTGTGGGAGTAACATAGTTTTAATCCCCCCCACCCTACTTGTGTTGGGAATGCAATTGCGATTAACTTTACAACATAGCCTCAAACTAGGTAGGTTTAGAACAGGGGTGCTTACAGTTTCCTGGAAAACCACAGGAAGGGAAAGAAACTTGGAAACTTGTACTTGGAAAGAGTGTAGTATTGGGAATTGAAAAAGTTTTTAGTTTTGTTGATACATTTAAAATTATAAATTGGTTTTTGGTTGTGTTCCTTTATAAAACATTATTTCTGATGTTTTGTCAAACAATTTCAACTAAAGTATTGTAATTGATTCAACTTTGTAAAATAATTATACATTTCAAAATATATAGTGTAGAATAAACATTTTATATTGTTTATTTTTTCCTTTAATTTATTTACTACCCAGACAAGTGTAAAATTTAAGTATGCAAATTACTAGAGTATTTTTTTATCAGTTGTAAATTATTCAGTTCATATCAAAGACAATTGAATATAAAAGCAAAATATAATATTTCTGTTCAGCCCTCGTGTAGCTCTAGTGCGATGATAATTCAACTCGACCTAAGAGGCTTATGGCCCTAATAATTATAAACAAAACAACCCCTTTTTAAAATCTATTCTGCACATATGCCCAAACTACAGGGTTGTCCAGAAATAAGTTTCCCAACTCAGAGGCCTGTGCAGGATGCTGTATTGGTCAGAATGTGATAAAATTTAAGATACAGACATTTCAGATCATGAGCTCTCGATTTATCACAAAAAAGAAATTAGTTCAAAAATTTGCCGATAGGTGGCGCTGCAGATTCAAAAACACATTTGACAGTAATTCTACATGAGATCCGTGGTTCTCCACAATTTTTCCCATTTTTATAGCTTTGTGTTCCACAGTGGATCGCAGAAAGACCACAAAATGCCGAACAATTGAGGCTGAATCCGAAAGAAAGGCTGAATCCAATTGTTCGGCATTTTGTGGTCTTTCTGCGATCCACTGTGGAACACAAAGCTATAAAAATAAGAAAAATTGTGGAGAACCACGGATCTCATGTAGAATTACTGTCAAATGTGTTTTTGAATCTGCAGCGCCACCTATCGGCAAATTTTTGAACTAATTTATTTTTTTTGTAATAAATCGAGAGCGCATGATCTGAAATGTCTGTATCTCAAATTTTATCACATTCTGACCAATACAGCATCCTGCACAGGCCTCTGAGTTGGGAAACTTATTTCTGGACAACCCTGTATTTCAAATACTCAAATTAACTTATCTCTTATTACTTCAGTTACTCTTGGCGAACCACCCCCGCCCCCCACCACCCTGATCGCTCGCTGCCCTGGCTCTTCCTACGATATTTCCACTAAACCTAACTTCGATGCACCTGGCATCAGCTTAGAAAATCGTTCCGTGGCTTTCATTCCGCCTGTGCAAGAGGTACAAGAAATGGGAAGCACCAGCACTCTTACTAAGAAGCCAACGATTTCGCTGCAACACCCGATGAGAAGTTTCACTATACCTTCTTCTTCTTCTGCTTCGCAGAGTGTGCCTGCCACCCCACTTTCTAAGCATACTGGTGAGTTTTGTTTTAGTTTGTTTTCGTCGTAAGAAAAGTATTTAAATTTCGATGAAAATTCTTTTGATTAGATGCTTTTCTTGGATTCTTTCTCTATAAACTTATAAAAACCTTAGGGTGAAGTTTTTTTCTTAGGATTTAAAAATATGTAAATTACTTGAGTATTTTTTAATTGTGAATTATTCAATTTATATCAATGTCAGTTACATATAAAAGCTAAATGTAATATGTCTGTTTATTCTGATGATGTTGAGTCTATTATAATGTAAATTTTTTTAAAAAGGTTTTTATTTATTGAAAGAATTGTTCAAATTAAGAAAAGAGAATTTGCTAAGCTTTTTAATAAAAAAAAAAAATTAGTGTAAAAGTCGTAGTAGGATTTATTTATTAGGCATGAAAGTTTATTGCCTTTCGGCCTAAATCCACCTTTTTAATGTAATTTTGGCTGTTTTTGATATCGATGCATTTTCTTAGGGGAGTTCGTCGATGCATTTTCTTAGAGGGCAAATGGGCCAGTGTTGCCACCACATTAATGAGAAAAATACTACGAAAAAATACCGTTTAATTCTAAAATTACAAAAAAAATACCATAAAAATACTGGCTGCATTTTGGAATCTTTTTAGTGACTTTAAAAAAAACGTGAAATGGCTTTTGTAATATTTTTATGGTATTTTTTTTTTAAATTTTGGAATTAAACGGTATTTTTCGTAGTATTTTTCTCCTTAATGTGGTGTCAACACTGGCCCTTCTTATGGGTGCATTTTATCGAAACTAATATAACTAAATTTTTAAACTGGCTTGTACTCTGTGATGCCAATGGTACAATATTTTTTTGAAATTCAGAGTTCAGCCTTTTTGATTAGATTGCACTTTCATGCCTTAATTATTTAAGCACTTTTTTCTTGCTTTATCACACATATTTATTTAGAGAAAGTAATTGTTATTTCTATATAAATAAGGCATGATAGAGGATAAGCTTTTTAATACTTGGTTATTTTGATTCTAAATTCCAGTATTTCCACACATATATAAATATTATTTAACTGTTTAATGATTTTTAATTAACGTATTTCAATTTTTAATATTACATTTTGAAATTAAATCGGTTTAAAACTTTATTGAAAATTATAGGCTGTTAAATTACTGAAAGTAATATTGCAGAAACCACTTAATATATCAACGATTAAAAAAAACTTAGTGGATAATATGTTATAATAACTTTTAAAAAATATTTTCAGCCATTAAGTCACCGCCTGTTGTTTCGAGTCCACACAAAAAGGTGGTCCTCCACATTCCAGGCGAATCGGAGGCCGCTTCCGGAACCAATTCTGGCCTCACTTCGCCTTTGTCGAGGCCAGAGGCCTCATCAACTATCCAAGTATGTAACCTTTAAAGTTTTTTTTTATGTCTATAATGTACAAAAATTTAGAGAATAGTTTGGATCACTCACTTCTATCTCTTTTTGAGAGCTTTTGAGATTCCTAATTTTTTTATGTTATCTTTCCTATTATTTTTTCTCTCCACAGCACTTAATGCATTATAACCTGCATACAGTACTGATTCTGCTCCTTGAATAAGTTTGCCATTTGATGTATCAACAGCTACTATACCTGAAACAATTTGTTTTTAGGCTTTTTTCTTTTTCTATTATTAAAAACTGTGGTAAAAAAACTGCTTTAATATGTAAATTGTTTTATTTTGAAAATTGTGTCTTAATTATCCGATTAAAACTGTTTTATTAAAAAAGTAAGAATGTTTTTTAATAATTTGAATTTTAATGAAACTAGACCAGAAATTTCAAGTTTTATATAAAAATTATTAATCTTTTAAAAATTTTCCCTTACACTAAGCACACTAAATCAGTCACTAGTAATCACTGCAGATACATTTTTGTTCACATGAATTATGAGAAATGTATGGAATTTCGCAACCCATGTAGTTTTACATATTCATTGTAATATTTGCCTCCCTTGAAACTGGTACCTTTTGTACTACACTGCTCAAAACAATTAGGGGAGCACTTTGCGTACTTTTGTTTACCCTTTCAGTTCCAACTTCTTATTTTTATTATAAAAATCCAAAATTTGTGAAATATATTTATTATGCATCCAGAATGAAATGATAAAAAACAGGGGGGAAATATTGGAATCATAACCTTTGAATAAATTATAACAATATTTTTTTTTCAAAACTTTATTGGTAAAAAAAGGTAAAATCAATTTTTAGACATCTAAGTATGCAAGCGTGAAGAATTTAGGGTTCATTTATTTCATAAATTTTTGTTGGGAGTGAATTTTATGATTCTTATATCTAACAATAAATAAGTGCGAGCTCAACTTAGTGAGAAAAAAAATCGAAAGCTGATGATACCAAAGGGAATCATTTGGGGGTGAAAGGGTTTAAACCATGCGTTCCCCTAATTGTTTTGAGCAGTGTATTTCCAATTATTAGGTGTCTGCATTTCTTGTAGGATCAATTCTTCTAGATGACAAATTAGCCAATATTTGATAATAATAAATAAAAAATCTCCTCCACTAACTTCATTTAATATAATTTTTTTTTCAATTTCAGCCATCGAAAAGCACGGAACATTTGAACCAAGAAATGGCAAACCTCGAAGGCCTTATGAAGGATCTGAATGCCATAACTGCCTCTGAATTTGAGTGCTAATAATACTACTACTAGTTTCAAATACCTAGTTACCCAGTGGAAGCTATTATCGAACAAAATGCATTGTAAATTGTGTGTGAACTTGCTTGCCTTTTTTTCAGGGTTGTAATTTTGACTGGTCAAAACTGATATAGACCGGTTAAAAGTGGTTTTAACTGTCAAAGAGTGTTCAAAATTGTGTTTTAAACTGCAAGTTTTGATTTTATGTTTTTAACTGCAACTATGGCTTTTATTTTTAACTGCAGCAGCTTGTTTTATGTTTTAATTAAAAAAATAGTTAAAATAAAAAAAATTTGTTAAACTAAATTATTATTTTTCTTTTTGAAAATGCTATTAAAATTTCTCAAAACTGTAACTTGTCAAATATATTTATGTGTGTGCTGGTTGTGACGTATTTGATAAGTACTAAACAAATTGAATAGTAAATTTCAGCGATTAAAATGATATTGACTGGGACAGTAAAAACCACTGTTTTAACCACCATGTTTAAAACCCGTACAACCCTGCTTTTTTTTTTAGTGTACTAGACGTAACCTGTCGTCTAAACTATTTGTATTTGGATATAGGAACATGTGCCTAACCGATTTCGAACTTTTTTGTTTTTGTAATGTGAAACAAGAAGAATTCTGTGTTATATTCGGAGCTTTTTAGCTGTTTCGATTAGAACTAGCGAGGAAATTATTTTTTGTAAGCTAACTGTAATTTGATATAATATAAATGCCAAATGAAAAAGTTGATATAAGGCTGCTAGTAATTGATATAATCGGAAATATGAAAAATGCTGTATAGTCGACGTTATTGGATATGTGAAAAGTCTTGAATATTTGATGTAATCGGGCGTAAAACGGACCAATTTTACCAACCTAATACTATTGCTAATACTAGCGCTACAATGCTTTGGATTTTTTTTTATTTATTCAAGAATATCTGAAATGAATTTTTATAAAAGTTTTAACTTTTATGAATGCGAACAAGTGCTATGTTTCATGCATTTTTTTTATTTGTTTATTAAGTTTGTAATGCTTAGCTGATTATACTTCACACACAATTTTATGAATTTAAGCTATAACTTAACAAACTATATTATAACTTATTTTATAACTTACAAACTATAAATGATGTTTTTTTATAACCTATTTATGCTTTTCCAAAACTTAGTTATGTTTCTTTCGATTGCATACTTTAAAAAAAAAATGCTTATTGTGAGAGTTTTGTATCAAAACTATTTTGTTTCATATGTTGTTTATCATTTATGTATTTCATAAGTTATTAAATCTAATATTGATTTTGTCTATGTCCTATTATGTGAACATACATGAAATAGAATAACAGTAATTTATTCTATTTAAATAATGAATTTGAATAGATTTTATGCAAATAATATTTTAAAATATCCCCATTTCTGTTTACTTATGTGTCAAAAAGTTTTTATTTAATGAAAACAAGTTTTGTTTTGGTTATTTATATTAAAAAAAACAAATGTTATTTAATTTTAGCTATTTTCTTATCGTTTCGTCTTGTATAATTTTTTGACTATATACTGTACTAAATGTGGTGCTAAATGAACTTGATACGATCTAGTTGTCATAATATTTTCTTCAAACTATGAATACTAAATAGCTTTCATCAATGTTATTTGACAATTTTTCTTCACATTTTTTATTGTTTTCATAACTGTCTTAATAATGGATTATGTCGCATAATGTAAGTTAACTGTGCAAACATCAATTTGTGTTGAACTCATTCTAATCATCATTGAAGTTATTTTACACAAGTTTCATCCATTTTTGTTCCTACATCCTTACGTTAATTATCATTTTAGAACTGTGTGCAGCTATTTTATTTTGTAATCCTATCCATTAGCATTCCTACTTATATAAAACATGAATTAAGTGCTCAAATTTACATTGTGAATCTCAAACGATCAAAGTAGCACAAAGCATTTGATGAAGTACTGTCTGTTCTGTAGATTGAGATGTCTAGTTTTGCAGGGTTCCCACGGGTCCTTGAAAGTCCTTGATTTTTATTTTCAATTTCAAGGACCCTTTTATACTCCTTGATTTTTACCAAAAATTGTTAAAAAGTCCTTGATTTTTATTTCCGATTTCAAGTACCCCTTGGTACTCCTTGATTTTCTTCGTTCCCGACATTAAAATTTCAATAAAACAGTATAGTACTTCGTTATTCTACAAAACGATGCTTACTAACCAGTTATATTGTCGCCAAATCCTTCTGTGTTGCCAAAACTCTTGGCGTTGGCGATATTTCTAACACTATTTTAATGTTACAATTGCAGACAGTTTTTTTTATTCTTTGTTATGGATGCATTTTTTGTCGCCTTGAAATATCTGTTTTTAAAATTACGATTTGCCGTTTCATAAATAATCAATAATGATTAAGAAATTTTTTTTTAGGAGATTTCGAAATTTTTTTTAGGAGTCCTGGAAAAGTCCTTAAAAATTCATGGATATTTATTTTGAAGTGAGAGTGGGAACCCTGGTTTTGTTTGTTTGTGGTTAACACGGAAATTTATTTTTATTTCGGAATTCTTAACTTTGACAAATGAACCAATGAGGGATACATGAGAATATTTATGAAGAAAATTACTGGCACATAATAGTTTATTCAGTAGAAATTTCCACGTACAAACTTGCATATAAATTTCTACGAACATGGTTCGTACGCCTCCTGAAATTCCTGAAAAACTCCTGAATTTCAATTTTTTTCTTCTAAGGGCCCTTATAACTCCTGAAATTTGTGTCTCATCTCCTGATATTTCCCTTCCCTCTTGTGAAAAAATTGACGACTTTACTTTATTCGGAATACTTTACTTTATTCGGAATAAGTCTACATGCACAGTAGAAAAATCGAGTTCAGACATTGTGATAATAGTTAATGTCCCGGAATGCACCGCCCAACTCTTCAGAAGATTTTTTTTCTCTTCTGTTTCGTCATTTGAAGTGCAGTGAAGTCACTAGACTAATACAATGATAAACAAACATATTAAATTTTTATCCTTGTTACCTCCTGAATTTACGTTGCTGCACTCTTGGAAAAACTCCTTAGAAACTCCTAAATTTCAATTTTTTCTTTTAAGGGCCCTTATAACTCCTGAAATTTATGTCTCCTCTCCTGATATTTCCCTTCCCTCTCGTGAAAAAATTGACGACTTTACTTTATTCGGAATAAGTCTACATGCACAGTAGAAAAATCGAGTTCAGATATTGTGATAATAGTTAATGTCCCGGATTGCACCGCACAATTCTTCAGAAGATTTTTTTTCTCTCTTCTGTTTCGTCATTTAAAGTGCAGTGAAGTCACTAGACTAATACGATGATAAACAAACATATTCAATTTTTATCCTTGTTACCTCCTGAATTTACATTGCTGCACTCTTAAAAAAAACTCCTGAATTTCACTATCATAGATAGGGTATGAACCCTGTACGAAATAAGCTATTTTGAACCAATATCGTTTTCTTCTTGAATCATCTCGTGTATCATTTGCAAAGTTGAAGATATTCTTTAAATCCCTCTGAGGGATATACAAATTAGCTGAAGTGTAAAATTGTGTCCACTGCATACGACTAAAACTCACATTTTGAACTAAAAATATATTTCCTTTAAACTTTTTTTTAAATGATTTTTTGGAAGCAGAAGCTTGTAAATGACTACTCTATTTTAAAATTTAGTAAAATTTTTAAAAATTATAAATAAAGAAAAATATGTTTGTTACTGGAAAGTCTGATAGTCCGTTGACGTGTTTATACATCTCGGAGGTATTTACTGATATGCAAAAATGTATTTATCTTAAAGGCACCATTTGATTAAAAAATAATTATTACATTTTTAAAAACATTAATTTTATTAACGATTTATCACTTTAATTTTAAACATTTTGTGCTACTTGGTTTGAACAGAGTAATTTTGTTTTTGTTTTACTACAATACTCAGGAAGTATTGTGTTTGTCCTAATAATGTATTTTGTTCTTCATATGTGTTTGTAAAATATGTATATTCTTTGGTATTTTTGTTATGTTATATATTTTCTGTACTTTGTGCCATTTTTTTTATTTAACTTTTTACATGATCCAGGTTGATGAATTAAATATCCGTGCCAATTTTCTTAAGTTGTTCCTTTTTTTATTGTTTCTACATTTTTAGTTGCGTTTTTTGCTGTTTTGTTGGATATTTGTATAGTAATCCAGAGTTTGAATTTTCATGTCTGCAATATGAAAAGTTGTAGAATTTCTACTTTTTTCTTAAAATTAGTGTGCAATTTATTGATTTATTTAATGTGTACTTTTTATGTCATTAAACATGATTTTTTTAAACCTATTTTACATTAACGAAATTTGATTATTACGCCACAGTTTTCAATTTCTTTTCTTGCATCTGTTAAATAACAAGCACTCTGATTGTCCACTGTCATTATTTCTTTTATGTATCATACCACAAATATTTAAAAAGTGTCATTATATTTTCAATTACATGCATTTTCTTAATTGATTAACTTTTTCAATGTTAAATCACCATAAAAGTACAAAAACTAAATGTCAGTTTTTATTGACTTTTTTTTGTTTTCAAGATTCTTTTTGTAATGGTCTTTATGTATTTTATAATGCAGTTGTATTATAGCCATCATTTTGTACATGGAAATAAAACTTTTGTTACTTTACATTTAGATTTTTTTTGAATAAAATCCTTATCACATTACGTCACCAATGGGCATGTTTCATATCTTGAGTGGCAACTGTACCTCGGTATTGTTTTCATTCTATTTTCTTTCTAAGGTTCGAACTTATGGTTCATGTGTTTCCGAATGTTTTTTTACAAACTTTTCTTTCAGTAGAACTAAACCTTTTCTCTTCTCCTGAATCATGCTAAATTGCTGCTGTCCAGTCCCATAAATTTGCTTAATTTCTCTGCATAAAACAAAGCATCTAAACCAAAGTTTTCTATGAACATTGACGTTTTTGTTATGCATAGTTGAAATTTAATCGAATTAAGTTTTATAAGGTAGGTAGGTAGGTAAGGTAATCGTTTCCGGCTGCCTATTTCTAGCCTCCTTCAGGAGCTTTAACACAGCCAATAACGCCTCGTAATTTAGGACCCTGGTCAAGTGACGAGGTCGACACCTGAGCGGGCACCCAACGGAACTTCGAGCGACATCGTACGCTAACGCCGTCGGGACTTTGGACTCCACAGATTTAACGAGCACGTCTGTCCCTGTGTACTCGGGCCCATCCGTGATGAGGATTTTTATACTATTTCCAGCACAGATCCGATTTATAGGATGACTGGCAGTAGGTGGGATTCGAACCCCCGCACTCCTGAGAAGGTTGAATCTCTAGGCTGATGCCCTAACCACTCGGCCACGGACGGCCAGCTGACTTAAGATTTTATGAAGTATTTCGCACTTATGCTTCAAATTCTTCCCTGCATTGAAATATATATATTAGTAGTAGTATTTCCTTCAGTGCTAAGGGTGGAGAAACCCAGTCGCAAGGGCGCCTGCCTTGCTTGCGAAAGGTCCCAGGTTCGATCCAGGGCATTGCTAAATAACTGCCGACCTATTAACGCTCTGTACAGCTAAAAAGTGTAGAGGGAGTGCACGTTAAATATGCTCCAAAGTTCAGACGCCGATTACAATGGCACTCATGAAAGTTGCATTGGCTGCCTCGTCAAATGAACGATAAAGGTCAGGTGACGTTCGGGTAGGATTCAGGTCGTACCCGAACGCGGTTCAAAATTACGAGGCCTATTGCCATTAGTTTTAGTTTAGCTCTATTGCGACTTTATTTTAAACAAAACAACCAACCTAAGTTGGGTTTACGGCTCAAGTTTTGGTCGGTTTAGTTGTAAAAAAAATACCATTTGAGCAATATGTAAAGCTGTGTTGCCTGCTCAGGTGTCGACCACGCCAGATGACAGCTTTTTTAAACTACGAGGCATACGTAGGCGTGCCTGGGATAAATATTTTAAAGATGCTAGAAATTGTTGGCCAAAATCTTTTTCAACCAACATATTTAATTTTAAGAAATTAATCTATTTGTCTGTTTAAATTTAACTCGAAATACAGATTAATAGACAGCCGGAAGCGTTTAACCTAAACCTAAACGCTACTTTTGTTGGAGTGTTGGTTGGTTGACCTATTAATTCAGGTTGGTGCTTGTCGAGACGCCGCTTATAAACTTCGTCAAGTAGACGACAAAGACAAACACCCATAAGTGGATCCATCCATTTAGAGACATAGGCCAAACTAGTGGATCCAAATTGGCTTGGTCACCCCCGAGTATTGATTTGGGTATGGACTAGAGGCTTGTCGACCCGTACTGATTTAACGAGCCGTATCTCGCTATACTCCGGTAGGCTCAGATACGGACTCGATCGCAGGACTTCCGATACCGAACCTGACCACTAGGACCACTACGCTTTGTGAGTGTTGTATTTGATTCTTGTTTGACCATTTTTTGGGGGGCTGTGGATAGCCTACTGGTTAAGGCCTCGTCCTCGGAATCGAAAGGTCCCGCGATCGAGTCGCAGGGAAGTCCCGCGAAGACCCACCGAGTATATGCGGAGTACGTGGTCGTTAAATCTGTGGGTCCGAAAGTCCTGTGGTCGGTCATTGCGCAGTTTACCACGGATACAGGTCCCTGGAGACTATTTCCCTCCCCTTCAGGGACATGTCTAAATTGTGGAGGTGGCGATAGATGACAGCATCTGTCACGTATGTGTGTGTTGTGTGTGTCTGTCTTACTTGACGAAGGTTTATAAGCTTGTCTCTGACCAAGCACACAAACCGGAATATATGTCTCCCAACCAACCAACCAATGACCATCTTTAAAATGCGTCTTTATATAAATATGTTTTTCATATGAAATTATAAAACGATTTCTTAAAATATCTATGTCTTCCTAGATCATTCTAAAGACCCCATTATCACAATATTTCTAACAAGTAAGTATTTATACCAATAGTTATTTTATATTTTTGGATATTAATCTATTTACTGTAAATTTGTGTATTCTATATAGATCGAGACAAATTCATACTAAAAGGTGACCAGACGTACTGCACTGCATAGTACAATTAATTTTGTTGTTCAACTATCTAGCTATAAAAATTTTGCTAATAGTCCCCGTTTTGTATTTTAAATAGTTTTTTTCCAACAAAAGCAACGGAACTAAAATATGATTTTTGAAAATTCAATGATAATTTAAAATCAAAAAGTTAATTACTGAAACAAATCTGGTCAGCCTAACTAAAAACTTTACGGTAATTTTTTTTTTCTGCAATTCTAGTTTTGAAAAAATAAAACAAAATATTTCAATTGTTTTATCTAGATTAAATTGGTTGGTTGGTTGGTAGACATATATATTCTGGTTTGTGTGCTTGGTCAGCGACCCGCTTATAAACCTTCGTCAAGTAAGACAGACACAACAGACACATAAGTGGATCCATCTAATTTTTAGAGACAGAGGCCAACTAGAGGATCCCCAGAATTGGCTTGTCACCCCCAGAGGTATTGATTTGGTATGGGAACTTAGAGGACTTTCGGACCCAACAGATTTAACGAGCACGTACTCCGCATATACTCGGTAGGTCTTCAGTGGTACCGGGACTCGATCGCAGGACCTTCCGATCCCGAGACCCTGACCACTAGGCTCACTACGGCCCAGATTAAATTAAGGTTTATTATGATACAAAATTTTAAAGACACAGTTCCAATTATTATTGGCTCAGTATTATTAATGCCGATACCTGCGTCAACTACTCGGGTATCGGCTCGGCACCAGACTGTGGTTCTAAGTTATAGCACCTGTCGCTAATAGCTCTCGTGTAGCTCTAGTGCCTCAATGATTCACAACTATTCCTTACCTCACCACTTGCCATAGTGTAGCTCTAGAGCAACATTCCTGTTAACCATCATACCACCGGCCCTTCAGAATGATTGCTTCTCCTTCTTTTTCTTATAACTTATTATAGTCCTGCGATCGAGTCCCGGTACCACTGAAGACCTACCGAGTATATGCGGAGTACGTGCTCGTTAAATCTGTTGGGTCCGAAAGTCCTCTAAGTTCCCATACCAAATCAATACCTCTGGGGGTGACAAGCCAATTCTGGGGATCCTCTAGTTGGCCTCTGTCTCTAAAAATTAGATGGATCCACTTATGTGTGTGTGTTGTCTGTTGTGTCTGTCTTACTTGACGAAGGTTTATAAGCGGGTCGCTGACCAAGCACACAAACCTGAATATATATGTCTACCAACCAACTTATTATAATGTAAAAATAAGTAACATATATATTTTATTTTATTAAAAAAATCGTTATAATTTAAAAATGTAATAACTTTTTTTAATTTAAATTATTTTTATCAAATCAACATTCATTCTTCATTCTAAACAAATAAACAGTGTTCTGTTTTTTTTAATATATTTTTTTTATTTTTCCGTTTTGAAATATGTCCAATTTAAGTAGACAATTTTTAGAGCTCCAACTATTGTAATAATTTTGAACTATTCTGAATTTCAAATACTTCAAAACTTGTCAACTCCGAACAAATCAGCCATAAAAAGTTTTCAAAACTTTTATTTATTGTATTGCGTTATTCAGAGTGATCACATTAATATATTAAAATACTTATTAAAATAATCGATTTATTTGTGAAGTCTTATTATAAAATATCATTAAAAATACAGCAATATTCCGAAGCTATCTCGAAACTAAACCAAACGAAGTCCACGAATCGCTACTCTTTGGATAAGATGCTCTGTAGTACGACTTTATTTTAGCTAAACAACAAAATTAAGCACGACTATGTCAAATACCTGTTCTAAATAACCCTAAGTTCTTACCAATGGTACAGCATTAACTGTTAGCCTGCTTTTGGGCCACCCTGTATACTTATTCTGGGCCAAAATTATATTAGATTTTTTTTATATTCAGAGTACAAATATAACTCTTTAGTAAATTGTATGCTCTTTCTAGCCCGTTGTCATAAACCATTGTTTTGTGGCCTAGATAGTACCACAAAAAAAATGGCTATCAGTTCTGGGGAATATGCCGAGTCTGCAAAGGCTTGACCGCCAATATTGCAGCCCCGTTGGATGAAAAAAAATTATATGCTCAGAAAAATAAAGTTCTCTTTCTCTATTATTGGAAACCAAACTGAGTGAAAATTTTAAGGAAAAATATTTAAACTCTAATATTATACTATATTAAATGGTATAATATAATTTAATACAAAATATAAAATATAATATATACAAATATAATTTTCTTATAAACTTATCATTTATTATATGTTACTCTAAATGAGAGAATAGATTACTGTCAATAATAATATTAATAACTACGCGGGTACAATATATATAAGTAAAATATAAATAAATTACCCCGAATTGCTTAGATCTTACTATTTTTTGTTCAAGATAAATATTGCTTCTTTAAAAAAAACAAAAATTTGCAATCCTAAAATATATTATAAAAACATCATTCTCTCTAAACGTACCCCTATATATTTCTTGAAGCACGATACTTATCACTCCAAAAACAGTCGAGTTTTTTGCAGGTTTCACTACTTTCGTACATGCGTAGTTTACTAAAAAAAAAGGGGTTATACAAATGAACTCGCCATTCGATTCATACGCCTATTTGCGTTGCCTTGGTAACAACAACAAACCAAACATTCTAACAGGAGCATGTGCATGGTCCGCTATGGTGGTCGCAAGTTATCGCGAAATTTACCGAGATTTAATCGGAATATTGATAATTACAATTTATTTTCTAAATGTGGATGGTAAAATTATCGAAGGTGAATTAAGATCGAACGAGGTAAGTGTTTATTTCAAGAATAATTTGTGTGTTTTAGAAGGATAATATTTTGTTCTAAATACGATTGTAGTGTTGACAGCGCCGCCTTGGCTGTGAATATTAAGTTTGAGAATTGTTTTTAATAAATATGTAGGTTTAACATTATAATTTTTTAAAATTATTTTTAATACATATAAAGGTCCTTTGAAAACTATCTTATCTTTAAAACATTGTAACATAGTTTTATAAATATTTTCAAAAAATATAAGGTTTTTCTTAAATTATTATTGAAGGTTTTCATTACGCGCTAAAAACTGATACATGATTTGTTAATTATTTTCAATAAATCTGTGATTTTAGCATTTTCTAAATCTATTAAATTAAAATATACAAGGGTACTTTGAAACAATTTTATTAAAAACGTAGTTTTATGTATATATTATACAGGCTTTATTTTTGAAACATTTTTCGACATTAATACACTAATTTATGTCTATTCTTTTATTATATATATTTTTATTTTATTAAAGATGTTATTTATGAAAACTTAGTTTTATGGTTCTCTACTCAAAAATTTTATCTTCGTAATTTTTTTTAATTAAACATTTCAAGTTTATTTTTGGATATTAATATTTTACTTTTCAAAATATTTCCTTACATTTTATTTAGCCTTACTGATATTTTACACAGAACTATTTAAATTATTTGTATAGTTCCAATATATAGTGTTATAAATTTATGTATGCGTAAATGTTTACATTTTAAACTTTATCAAAAGCATATGAGTTTTTTTTTATTACCACTTGATTAATAATGGTTTCAATTTTTCTCAAATTTAACTTAATTTCTGCACCATATTTTTTCAAATACATGGCGCAATAATTTTTGAGGAAATTTCTAGATAATAACTTTATAAGCTAATTTAACAAGGATGTTATTTTTTATTTCTCATGCAAATATTTTCATTTAAACAACTGAATAACGCATACTTCCTTATTCCCTTTGTAAACAGGGCATTATATATGATTTTATTGAGAGTTAAAATGTGAAGTTCGATCTTCCTTATTAACTCACGCATTCGCGTGACCTAGATAACATTTTCGAATTTTGTCGTGCAAGCGTCGTATGAGAAGTATTGACACATGTACGACCATTCAATTCACTTTGATTTGAATCAGTCAAAATTGATTCTAACCACAATTCTAAAAATAATTCAGATACACAAATTAATTCTTTTTAGGGAAGAGAAAGTTTGTTATGCATATTTCAATTTTGATTTGTAATAGCCTTCGAGTAGTTCTAGTACGACGTGACGTTAATTAAATCACAAAAAAAAAACCACCACAACTTTGATTTGCTGTTGATAATTTTTTAAGATTATTTTGTTTCACGATAAAATTATAAAATATAAACTAATAAAAAGCAAAATGTGTAATACATTTCTGTTTTCTATGCATTTGAGATAAAAAAAATAAGTATTGTGCCCCTATTCATGCAAAGAAATTTAATTTTAAACTAAAATACTTAAAATTATCCACACTTTCCACAGAATTTGTGCAGGATTTTTACTATTAAAAATGCAATATAACTTTTAATTGACTTATAACTTTAATTAATCTATTAAATGATTTTTCTGAATGAAAAATATAATGATTTCCCAACATAACAAGTTTGAAATGTAATATATTATTAGTTAATAAAAGTAGTTTTTTCTTTGAAATAAAAATAACAAATTCCTTTGCATAAGTTTTATGCCAATCTCAGCTTTTATAAAAAAACTGATTTTTTATTCACTATTAACTATGCAAAATGTTGTCGATTGTATTCTACAGCCGCTCGCTTGTCTACAATATATTTAAGCATTCAATAAGTGCTTAATTCAATAAAGCTTAAAAGTGTTTAAATATTAATAACAATGAATAAATAATCTTTATTTTTAAATTTAACCTTGTTGAAGTTCTTTTAAAAGTTTTATAATTACCTGCCCTTTTAATTTACGTATAGAAATTTTTTTGTAATTAATTCTCAAGTATAATTTTTTATTAATCCACAACGAATTTTTTTCCAGCAAAAAAATTAATTCGGCTTTTACTTCTAAATGTTTCCTGAAAATTTTTTATTCAGTCAATCAATACTATTATCTTCTTTTAAGACGTTTTGTCATTTGTTTTGCTTCCTCACATAAAGGAAAAACAGTTTATTGGAAATCGAAATATTGCGTTAGTTCTTTTTGTCTTCAGAATAAGATTGATTTTGAGTGAATAACGTCAAAAGAAAGTTGTTTGGATCGATACGAAGTAAATAAATAATTTATGTACTATTTTTTTAATGTAATTTTTATATCGTCAATAGTAAGTATGCATTAAGAACTCAATAGATAGGTTTTGCAATAGGGTAATTCCATGCAAAATTATCCTGTCTGTAGTGTAAGTCACGTTTGTAAAAAGTGATTATCACTACAACTTTTAACATTAAATGAAAAAAAAAATTGTGGAATAGTTGATCTACACTTATTATAACTAAATAATGTAATGTATTTTATTTAATTTGGTTTATTTTTTAAATTTAAAAAGATTTTAATCTCCTCTTAAATCGTGACTTACACTACAGTTACATGGAATTAGCCAATAAGTAAATATCTTTGCCTTCTATTTGCAAGTCCTTACCAATGAATGAATAAAAACGAACATACATATAGATAAACATATTTAAACGCAATTGAATGATTAGTTGCATACATCTATAGTTAAACTCAGTTTCCGTGCACAGAAATTACGACCACGGGCGGAGCTATAAAACGCGCGGAGCAATCAGACGAAGACAAAATAAAATGGATGAAATTTCTTTAATCATTCCGTGCTTTTATACTCCTTGCAGATATCCTCATAAGTATATTTGTGCAGATTACCTTAAAAAATTCCTACAATGAATTTAACGTCATAATTAAAATGCATTATAAATATATACAAATTCTTCTATATAGAAACTTTATCTCATTTGGATATTGGGATTGTATTCAAAATTCATTAGTTTATTACACTTACGAATTAGTCAGTAGATAAACACTATTATAAGACATTATTAAAAGACATAATACCCGGCAGAGCTAGTTTGTTTATTCATGGTACACAAGAAAGTTTGTATTTTTACCACTCAAGACTTCAAAATCAAATCTATATATAAACTCACAACCAATTTATGAATTTTGGTGAAAAGGATGTTGGTGTGAAATCTAACATCAAAAATAGTATCTGTACATGTTGTTTCTTTATGCTAATCGATTTATTGTAAAGAAAACCAGTTACAGGATTCTTTATTTGAATTTTTATTTTTCCGAAGGAATTTTAATTTTTTTTTAAATATCAAAAACATATGTGTGTGCCCATTTATTTGTGTTTAAATATATTTATCTATGTCTATTCATTTTATTCACTGGTGAGAACTTGCAAATAGGAGACAGAGAAAAATATTTACTTATAGTAAAATATCTTTATTAAGTTCCTATATTCATTATATAATACACTTATTATTCATTACATAACAATTACAACAATGAAAAAATTGCGCAGAAATTATTTATTCACTACGTATTGATGATCAATTTACGCCATTTTCTTTCGACGCGTTTACGTATGTCCTAAATCTGTAAATGTTGTTTCTTTTTGCTTATCGATTTATAGCAGTAAAAACAACTCGCAGGGCGCTTTGTTCGTAGGTTACCTTTGTAGACTTAAAATAATACTGCCAAAAATTCTTCATCTGAAAAATTATAAGAATAATAATCTTATTTTATAAGTTCATTTTATGTATACATATACATTTTTTATAAAGCATTCATATACGAGTATCTGTTGGCTTCTAAAAGCTGTTCAAGTTTCATAATTCGCGTTTATTTCCGGGTTTTATTAGTGACTTAATTTTGCATTTTTTTCGCAGTTTTATGATATTTTATCTGCAAAAATATCTTTTTATAATTGCGTGAAAAAAATCCGATTTTTACACTATAATTTTAATATCAGACGCGTGCGAAAAGTTATACTTTTTAGAAACAGTGATAAAAAATTACTTTTTTTCACCCAAAAGCAGTGAAAAAAAGTACTTTTTTTCACCCAAAAGCAGTGAAAAAAAGTACTTTTTTATCACCCTTTTCATAAGATGCCAACATTTCAAGTAAAATTTCTATTTCATAATATTCATAAAATCCAGAAATTTATTGATCTGCTTTATTTATAAATATTATGCGCGTGAATTTTATTATTATTTTTATTTTTGAATCAGTATCCATGTTCAAATGTTTGACTTTAAACTATAAAATAGGTTTGCCTTGTGTAGTTCAGAGATTTAATGATGCCGATCTTCTTTACGTCAAAACATTAGCACGTGAATTATTTTTGAACCAATGAGATTTGATTTTTTTCACGTAATTATAAAAAAAATAGTGTATGAAACACGTGCGAAAAGTAAACTTTTTAAAACACGTGTCATTATTTCACTCACTCGTACTTTGCTCGTGAAATAAAATCCACTAGTTTTAAAAAGTGTTACTTTTCACACTAGTTGCATAAATAACTATTTGAACTATTTGATTAAGTCTAAAACCAGTTTATCGTCTTACAAAAAGTAAAGCTCATTTCCCAACAACATGAAGTACACTTTCAATGGATCCGTCCCATGTTGATATCCACGGAAATGAATGGCTGACACTCTTGCCAAAGAAAGGACTAGTCCATCCTGTCCCCTCCACCTCAGAGCTTACTTACCTAGAACTCTTTGCAAGGCAAAAGCTCAGAACAAACAAAGTGGCTAAAAACCCCTACTCACTACTGGTACAGAACCAAAAAGACCAGGACTCTATTCTTCCTGGTAACAGGCAGACCAACACTGCTGTCCGACTTGCCAGTGGACACCTGAAAGTCTCACGTTTTCAGCTAATCAAAGATCTTCCCCTATGCCCTAAATGTCAGCAAAACCAGGCATCACCTGATCACATCTGAACTGTTTAGAACTGGACTGGGAGACATTCATTCCTCTCCCCTTTTAGTTTCGGACTTTCTTAATGTCAACGGTTTCAATGATCTGGGTCAGATTGGAATTAGTAACAACAACAACTATTTGAAAGGACGAAACTGATATTAACTTATTACTGATATTAACTACGCATATAACTGAAAATATTTTTTTTTTAGAATTGGGCCTTTTTAACAAGATTTTGTTTCCTGTCAGAAGTAGGAACGTTTGAATATGACATTGAATATCCCAAAGTAAGAGTCTTTTCCATAACAATAATTTCTTCGAAAATTTTAACTTAAGTTTTTCTTTTTTAAATTTAATATCGGAGAAACTGATAAATAGATTATTTGTATGTTCCTTTTTTAGGATTTCAAAACGCAGAATATTTTGTTATATTACGATGAAAAAAATCAATGGCCGGCGGTTTATAAGAAGAACAAGGTAAGACATGCGTTCAATGCATATATTCAAATTGAATTCAGTGATTTTTATCAGCAATTACATTTCAAATTAACTATAATGAGCAAGTCTGAAAGATAAGAAAAATTGTAAGGGGGAGAAATGAAATGCATCTAAAAATAGTTTTTTGGAACAAGCCTTTTATATTTTCAATTCAAGTTAATAAATTGAAGAGTACAGGGGAAGAACCGCTTAATTTATTAGGAGTAGTTCAGTAATTGTACCTGCTTGGCGGACATTGGCGACAGGAAACCAGGTTTTCTCTTTCTTCTTCGCTTGGTCCAAGCGTCGGAATCGTGCATCGTGTTAATCCAAGGCCGTCTCCTTGGTTAATCTCGGTATGTAGAAAAGTCGTGGTTTAGGACTTTTCAATTAATTTGCGAATCTTAACATTTCTCTTAATTGTTTTAGAAAAATTCGTGATTTTCAATCAATCGTACTTTATTTTTAAAGCTTAACATGATGATACACACAGTCTTTTGAATAAAATGCGGAACTGAATTTCAGGGTTGCAGTGAGAGAAAATGCACAACAAAATTGAGAAACTGGTTTCCTTACACCAGTTTAGGCGATTACTCGCTATCATCGCCAAAGATGCCTGAGCAAAGATGCCTGATGAGGAAAGTTTTCAACGAAATTAAGCGGTTTTTCCCCTGTACTCTTCAATTGAGTATTGCTCGGAGTAGTTAAAAAGACTTTCTTCGAAAAATGTAAAATATAGAGGAAGGATTCTGAAGTTCAAACACTCTTAGGAACTTAATAATATTAATAATAATAACTGAAATTGGCAAGTTAGTTTTTCGATTCTTCGTTTTAGCGATCGAACAGAAATAAATACCGAATAGTTACGTCTAAAAAGTCAGACAAGGATACACAAAAAAAATAGTTTATTTTTACAGTTTTTATCAATGCGTTGATGATGATGTCGTGTCCATGGATAGAGACTATATAGGACCAAAGGTCTCATAGACCACCCCAGCGATCTGCAGACAGTGGTCCTCATAAAGGTCTTCGTAGGGCGAGTTGGTAATTTGCTGCAATTTTGCCAGGATGGCTGGACAAGAGAAAAGATGTTTTGGATCCAGTTCCGAGTCGGGGCAGTTTCTGCAGCTGGAGTATTTTCTAGTTCCATCTTTTTGGATTTCCATACCTTTGAAGTGGCCTGTCCTTAATCTAGTTAGGGTGGTCGCAGTTACCCTATTGGTGTTTAACTCACAATTTTGGTGTTTAATTTTAACACTTCTGCTGTTAAATTTTGCTTTGACCACTGAGTTGATGTCATTAAGAGTGGTTTGGGGAAGAACGTCATTGTTGAGTTTTCTTGCTTCTTTTGCCAGGATATCAGCCGACTCGTTTCCGTCGATACCAACGTGTGCTGGAATCCACTGCAAAATGCATTTCTTGTTCAAATTTGAGAGTTGAAACATTCCATCATGTATAGCCGCGATCATCTTTGACTGTTTCTTTTTGATAGCTTGCAAGGCAGCTTTGCAATCGCTTAAAATTAGTAATCCTTCATCTTTTTCCTCATCTAAAAGGTCAAGGTATAGCTCTATTGCCTTTTGTATTGCCAGGAGCTCACAGGTGAAGTTGGAAGCTATTTTTCCCGCACCAATTTTATGTTTTTTAATGGTGCCATTTGCCAAGATGAAATTGATGCCGGCTCCACCGTCAGTCAAGGTTTCGTCTGATGATCCATCAGTGAAAGCGTAGACCAAGCCTTCTCCTGTATAAGACTCAATCGTCTTTATCCCTTTTGCTTTGATAGTGTTTGCTGGATCTTTTTTGGAGCATTGTTCCAGGAGATCTGTAACAATTTTGGCGTTTGGAGGGAGTATGGTTGGTAGGACGGGCTCCTGTAAAATGTCATAGGTGTTGTGTTCAAGGCCAGTCTGATGCCTAATCTCTTGATCAAACAGCAGGTGGACGACCTTTTAAGTCTGGCATCACTTTTCCATTGTCGATAAGTTCTGTTGCTTATATGTTCTTCATTACGGCTTCTTGCCTTATTTGTAAATTTAATTACGTTTAGTTTTCTTCTGTTCTCCAAAAGCTCAAGGCCACATTCTTGTTGTGACTTTTCGTTATTTGTCGAAGAAACAGCGCCAATGATGATTTTTGCTGCTCTTGCTTGTATTTTGTCCAGGTTCTTCAAAGTTGATTCTTTGGCGTGTGACCAGATTGGAGAGGCGTATTCCATTATGGGTCTGATTAGGGTGGTGTAGGTGGTTTTAAGGGTCTTGGGGCTGGAGCCCCATCCACTACCACATAGACTTTTCAGAATTCTTAGTCTTGAAAGGGATTTGTTGGCGGTTTTTTTTATATGATCTGTGAAACGTAATTCAGGATCAAGGGTGAGCCCTAAATAGACTGGGTTTTGTGTCTTCGTAAGAGGTTGATCGTTTAGGGATAGTTTCAGTGAGAAGAGGTGTCTATGTTTTCTATCCGTAGAGAAGACACTGTAGGAGGTTTTCTGTGGGTTGATCTTTAGCTTAAGAGATGCTGCCCATCTTGAGATTCCCTTCAGGGATTGGTTCAGGGTCTTTTCAGATTTCTCAAGGTTTGGGCTTGAGTGCCAGATGGCAATGTCGTCAGCGTAGCATGCTACCTTTGTGTCCTTGTGAAGGTGTGGGTGGATGTTGTTCACATACATTAGAAATAGCAAGGGACTTAGAACAGATCCCTGAGGGACTCCGCCCCAGGTCTTTTTGACCCTTGAGTACACACCATTAAACCTTACTTTGAAATCTCTATTTCTAAGGAAGTCAGATATCCAGATTAGGGTGTTGCCTTGTATTCCAATGTCATGTGCAATTTGGATTAGCTTATTTCTCCAAACAGTATCAAAAGCTGCTGTCAGGTCAAGGAAAACAACCGCTGTTTTCTGATGTGGTCTTGCTTGGAGACCGTCTATAATAGATTGGCAAAGATAAAAGAGTTGATCTTCTGTTGCATGTTGTTTTCTGTAGGCAGTTTGGTAGAAATTAATTTTATTCTCCTTTAGAAGATGTGTTATTATCCTGCTGTGTACAATACGTTCCATTACCTTACATAGGATGCTAGTAAGAGCTATTGGTCTATAGTTTTTGCATTCCGCTGCTGATTTTCCAGGTTTAGCAATAGGGACGATTTCAGAAGATTTCCAGATTTTAGGTAGTGCGTTAAAAACATTAAAAAAAAACTAATTGCTGGTTACTTGAAGGATTCTTGTTCTGAATGTCTGTGTACATTAAATTAACAGAAAATTCACTCTTAAAACAAACGAGCGGTTTTAACTCAGTCTGAGTTAATTTCCACTCCTTTCCGTGCCGAAAATGCACTTCCCCTATAGGAGTGGATTTCACTCTTTTTTCGGAGTGGGTAAAAGAAATAAAAGAAAACTATCTACGTCCCACACTCTTAAACGAGAGGTTTTAACTCAGTCTGAGTTAATTTCCACTCCTCTCCGGTGCCGAAAATGCACTTCCCCTATAGGAGTGGATTTCACTCTTTTTTCGGAGTGGGTAAAAGAAATAAAAGAAAACTATCTACGTCCTACACTCTTAAACGGGAGGTTTTAACTCAGTCTGAGTTAATTTCCACTCCTTTCCGGTGCCGAAAATGCACTTCCCCTATAGGAGTGGATTTCACTCTTTTGTTTTAAGAGTGTAGGTAATTTTAGCTACTTCAGAACTTCCCTTTACAGACGTGCCGCGAACAGGAGTCCGTGCTCTCCATCCCAAATGGCCAGCTGATCGCGATGAACGAGTCCACCTTTAGGTCCGGGTGTTTCGACAGCGAGGACCCGGCATTAGAAGGTGGATGGATACACTGCCACAGCAAACGGACCTTCCAGTCCAGGAGGGAGAGGTGGTGGTTCATCGCCATTAGCAACTGCGACTCCAACAAGGTATGTCCGGTAGGAGGCGCTACATTCGTGAAAGGTTGCTTCACCTCTTCACTCCAGAGATAAAAGCTTGTGTTCAAACACAACGGAACACGAGTATTGTGTTGAAAGTCGCAAGATTGCAATATTGTATTGTTTCAATACAAGAATTATGTCGATGATGGTTCATAGCCATCAGCAGCTGCGACTCCAACAAGGTATGTCTGGTAGAGGGCGCTGCATTCGTGAAAGGTTGCTTTACCTCTTCGCTCCAGAAACAAAAGCTTCTGTTCAAACACAATGGGATACGAGTACTGTGTTAAAAGTCGCAATATTACAATATTGTGCTGTTTTAGTACAAGAATTATGTTGATGATGGTTCATCGCCAATCGCCATCAGCAAATGTGAGACCATCAATGTATGTTCGGTAGAGGGCGCTGTATTCGTGAAAGGTTGCTTTACTGCAAAACATATTTCTTAACGTTACTTTAAAACATCGTAAACGTTCCTGATCAAGTTTGCATAGCTTTTTTTTGGATGCTCAAGTTTTCCTCCGAATGTCCGGTAGGGGGCGCTTCATTCGTAAAAGGTTGCTTAACCTCTTGGGTGCTTCCATTTTTATTACATTAACTGTTTGTTATTTTTATGAATTGGTTTTAATTGCTACTATTAAGAAAAAGTTTTCTATTAAGTAATAAAAAAGTAGAAAAGCATTTAAAATGTAATCAGCCAACCAGTTTAAATGTAAAGCGATAACGGCGACAAATTAAACGAATGATCGAAAACAAATTGTGTTAAAAGTAGCAAGATTACAATATTGTGTTGCTTCAAAACAAGAATTGAGTTGATGTCATACGAACACAAATTTGTGTTGTTCCAACTCAACTAACGATCGCGAGAGGAGGCGATTATTATATCCCTGAGCGATATACAAAAAACTGTAAACTATATTGTTCCCTACGCAGCAAATCAAAACGTCTTAATTTCAGTCAAAAAATGTGTGAAACAAATGACACTATATCCAGACCCTAAATCGCGTCTGAAAGTTTAAGACACATGGTGATGTCTTAAATAGCTACGTTTCAGACACTTGTTGTGACTTATATGGAGCTTCTTTTCAGACACTTCTGATGTCTGAACTATCCAACTATCGCCAATTGTTTACAAAAACCGCCAAAATCAGTTTTTGGCTGACAATTGAGACTTGAACATGAACGAAATTTATTTTCAATTTAAATTTACTACAAAACACACAGAATAGGTATTTTTAAGAGGATTTCCAATCAAATACAGTTTTAGTTATAAAAATCAATTTATAATTTTTTTATGAATAAAACTAGAATAGATTAGAAATTGGTATCACAATATCTTTTGCCAATTAAGGGTCTTTCGCAGTAAAATTACATAAAAAATAAATTTCTTTCATGTCCAAGTCTCAATTGTTAGCCAGAAACCGAATTTTCGTTTCGAACTGTTTCAAAAAGTCGTAACTTTTTGCACTCGTCTGATAGTAAAATTATATTGTGATTTTTTTCACGCAATTATAAAAAAATATTTATATCTATTTTTTAGGGTTTATACTTGAGATATAGAATAGTAATGACGAATGACGAAAACAACTTATGGTTCAAACATTTTTCTGCTGATCAATTGTGTACGTAACTATCTTTTTCTTGCTTTTTTCTAAAGTGTCAAATTATTTATTGGTTGGGTCCTTTTAAGATTAATCATTGAATTGACGTTAAGGGGGGTCGGATAGGTGTTTGGGTCAAAAATGCCGATTTCCTGTTTTTCCTTTTTTTATTCTGCTTATCTTTAGCTTTAATTTAAGACCAATATTATTGATTTCTGGATTTTATAAGCATTTTTGAGAACCTGTTAATATCAGTTCTAACCTAAACCTTACTTTTCTTTTGCGTTTCCTGAAATATAAGGTTTTTCAACAGTTAGAAACATTTTTCTCAGAAACTATATAAGATATCAACACATTTTGTTTTGTTATTTCTTTCCCATTAATCGTTCTTTGATTTAAACGGAGGAATTTTAAATATCTCTGCTAAAAAAAAATTATACAACTTTAAATCTGATTTTTTGAATTTTATTACATACATATTTATTATCACATACATATTTATTATCACATACATATATATTATTACATACATATTTATCATTACATACATATTTATTATCACATACATATTTATTATCACATACATATTTATTAATACATTATTATTTTATTTAATACATATTTTAAAAAAATCACTCTAAAAGTTTTTTTTTAATATTTTGAAATAACCTTAGTTTTAATCAAAAATCTATATGTAAGGAACAAAATATATAAAAAGTTCATAATGATATTTCATATAGTTCCTGAGAAAAATGTTCCTAAAGTTAGGTAAATTAACATGGGCGAGAAAGAACCATCCGACTCCCTTTAATAAAAGTACTTTTAGTGTGTTGATATGCATGTTCCTTTTTTTGCTGATTCAATATGCATGTACCTTTTTTTGCTGTATTTTTATTTTATGTCCGATTATAAATATTCTATAACCATCTAGTTTATATGTACCGTTATAAATATTTTGTGTAACATTTTTAGGTCTGCAGGCACAAAGTGACTGAATCCATGTCCCTTTTTGTCCCCCGCGGGTCTGGGACATAATCCCGACAGCCGAAATTCCGACAGCCGAAATCCCGACAAGCCAAAATCCCGAATGGGTTAAAAATTCCGACAGGGTCAAAATCCCAAAAATAGATTTTTTTTGTTCATTTCTCGAATTAAAAAAAATAGTTTGTTTATTTTAAATAAAATATAAACTGTTGTTAAAAAAATACTATAGGCTGTTTTTCATTTATTAAAATTGTGTCATTATAAAAAATGTGTTTCTAATTATTTAATTGTTTTACGTAGTCTTTAATTATGGTAGTTTTGTATAGTAATGTACGGTCTTTAGTTTATAGTAAAAGAATAACTCGTTTCTTTTTATTTCTTGGGGGGTCAATTTAGTCTGTAAAAAAAATTGAATGTTGTCAATTCTTATTTCTGCTTCAATTATCAATCTGTTGTCAGATAAATGTGAACTGGAATTAGTATTAGTTAAACTTCGTTTAACGTTTTCGTAAGTCTTTTAGTTTGGCGCCGTTATCGCTGTACTTGGCTGGTTCAGGGGTATAGTCCTGAATTAAACAGTGGGGGGGAAGCAGTTAGAAATGGCTAAAAATTTGGAGTTTTCGGAGGGAGAAGGGAGCTGAACGTTTTCAAAAATTGAGTACAATTTACATTAATTTTTTTTTTAATTTCTTTAACCGGAGGGCAAAAAAAAAGGAATGAGAGATGATGTATAGATCGAAATTTGCTCCTTTTGTATTTTTGGTAATAAATACTTGAAGGGATGAAAGGTAAGGTTATTGATTTTATGAAACTAAATTTACACAATTTAATATGTTAGTTAATGTATATAACTGTAATAAAGAAATCAAAACTGATTGTAGAGATTTTTTATGTATTGATTGCTAAACCGATTAATTATTAGAAGAGACCGGGACTAGCTTTCAATGTTTTCTTCTTTTTGATTGTATATTTTTTACTTTTATTTGTTTTGAAGAAAATAAGATAGCAATGCCTTCCTCATATGGTTATCTACAAACCAGCATGGCTACTTTTTAAAAAAGTAGATACACTTTTTCGCAAGCGAGAGGTTAAATGCAAGCACGCTGAGCTGGAAAACGTGTCCCGTATACGGGGTACATTTGCCAAAAATGGATGGGCCACATTTTATAACTATTTTTGAAAACATTGAACACACTTAAAATCACTTTGTTATTGTTTTATGTAAATTTTTTTTAAACTCAAATAACCCAAAGGATTATACCCAGAATAGAAGTAAAATTATAAAACAAGCCAGTTTACCATACCAAATTGTTATATAAAGGTCATTATCACCTGGATCACTTTGAAATCATGCAAATTGTGTAACTTCTTCTTTTGTCTAACTGTAGTTTGGTGCTCTTAGGGGTTGTTCAAAGTATTATAAAGGTTGCAAAAAAATCATATGCCCTGAAGTGTTGTGCGATTCTCTTTTTTTCTAAGCCAGCCAATTTACTCCAATTTTGGGTGCACAGCATGGCATATTAATATTTTATTGTGCAAGTATTTACGATTTATTGAGATTATTCAAGTTCTGGGATGCTTTTACGCTACTAAATCCATTCTTGACAATTATTAGAGCAACGTAAATCGCTTCCTAATGGTACGATTTCTGTCATCTTTCTTTTTATTACTGTGTAGACAATTTTTAATCGGAAATAAAACTTTTTACATTCAGAACTTAATTTATGGTTGTATATTAAAAAAAATAATTGCATTTTAGGAATATCATAAAGGTTGAAGCACGTTTATTTACAAGGCATTGTTGGAATTCTTGCCCCGTGAAATTTTGGAAATACTTACCCGTCGTCATATTTTGACTTTGATAGTGCATTGACTTTTAAGGATTTACGCTATTTTGAAAACAAATACATATTTAATTAGAGAGAGAAACCACCTTTTAATGTACGCAATGATAAAACTGTAAGCTAAATGAAAGTACGTTTAATTTAGGTTTGAATGTAAGTATAAAAAATTACTCGATGTTGAAAAAATCATAAAAACAGCTCTAATGAAAATATAACACCAACTGAACAAAGATTCTTGTGAGTGATATAGACGGTGTTGCTTCATAAACCAAGCAGACAGTTGGCGCCCCACAAACGGTTCATTTCCAATACAAGGCAAAGTGGAAAACTTACCCCATGAGAAAACTAGCCCGGTATCCCTTATTTAATACGAGATTAAAAAAAAATATAAAAAGGTTTGTTTTTTAGAACTTGCTATTCGGCTATTTCATAAGTTAAACTTTTAAATTTTTTGTTTATTATTGAATAAATTATATGATGATTATCATTCGTTGCTAACAAACTGTTTTTTGCTAATAAATAGTAGTAATAATTATTTTTCTTAATTATCGTTAAATATATGATGTTTTTATTTTTTATTTTTATTGATGGGATAATAATTAATTTTAATTAAATTTAAATTAGTTGATCATTGTAATTAGACATATGATTCACTTTAATGTTCAGGATTTCTTTGAAATGACGCTCCAGAGAAGGATTTAAACATTAAAATTATTAAAAAAAACACAAAAAAAGAAAGCATTCAAAAGCGGAAAAAATTAATTTTTCCATAATGTTAAGCATTTATCTAAAATTTATTGAAAAACATCCAAAGATTTCGAAAAAAAAGGAAGCATCTAACGAGTGGTTTGTACTGTTTTGTGACCAAAATTCAAACCTATCGATTTTTCATTCCATTTTAATAAAATATGTTCTTTTGATTCCCACGGGAGCTCTTTGAGAAAAATCTGCTTATTATATATAAATATATTTTTAAAATTGTAATTTCATATCAATTCCCAAAATAAATTTCTCTCAGTTGAA
Source organism: Oedothorax gibbosus (assembly GCA_019343175.1). NCBI lineage: Eukaryota > Metazoa > Arthropoda > Arachnida > Araneae > Linyphiidae > Oedothorax > Oedothorax gibbosus. The sequence continues at coordinate 4,658,683 of CM033280.1, read as the reverse complement.
AAATAATCATAGATATGCGAAAACAAAACACGTGGAAAAGAAATTTCCAACGCATACGGTTTTTTTAAAAACTAAAACTAAAAACAAGGCAAATCCCCACTTTTACATTATCTAAATTAAAGTATTAGATTGGCAGAATCAGTGACCCTTTCAATGTAAAGAAAAAGGACTGCTCAAGGAGACCAGAATAAGAGGGCAATGGGGCCAGTGTTGCCACCAGTTTTAGAAAAAAAACACTACGAAAAAATATCATTTAATTCTAAAAATACAAAAACATACCATAAAAATACCAGCAAAGCGTATCACGTTTTTTTTAAAAGTCGCTAAAAAGATTCCAAAATGCAGCCAAAACGTTTTTGGTCTTGTTTTGTAATTTTAGAATTAAATGGCATTTTTTCGTAGTGTTTTTCTCCTAAAACTGGTGGCAACCCTGGCCCCATTGCCCTCTTATTCTGGTCTCCATGCGCGTCCCGTCGTTAGCATTAAAGGATATATCTATGGTAATCCCCCTACTCCATTCCGAAAGTTATAACAATTAACAAAAATAATTATTACTTTTCACCAATTCATACAAAGTAACATTTAATAACGAATTAACTATTATTAAATCCAATTAATAATAATTTATAATATCCAAATTTTTATGTTTCATGCCCCTAAAACAGTGGAATAGGTAAATTCCCGTTTAATGACAGTTAAGTTAGATTTATAAATATAAATCTAACTTTACTAGTAAACCAACACGTAAACAAAATAGTAAAACAGGCGGAAAAACCAGTTTAAGCAAGGCCTACTCAACTACTAAGGCCGAAGAAGCTTTCCCAAACAAGCTCGGGGACGGAAATTTTGACGTCATAGTTCCGAGTGACGTTGTTCCGAAGATGAAGACAACCTGTCTCGAAACCTGTTCGGAAGCACTCGTTCACGACTGACCACAGTTTTAGGGTTCCGAATGTGTCCGAACTAGTTTCTCGATCTTCGGCACTGGGAACAGTGGCGACAAAATTTCCGTCTACGCTCATGTTTGAGAGAGCTACTCTGGCCTTGTTATTGAAGTTGGCCGTGGTTTAAGTTACTCTTTTCTAGTGTTGCTGTAAATACTTTCGTGCGTAGATAAAGGTACACTACTCTTTACAATAGCAGACTTTTCGTTTAGAGGCCGTCATCTAAACGTACAAAAGCCTCAACATTCATCACATTCGGTGAATTAGTTTCACCCCCCCCCCCTTAAGCTATATCTACAGTACTATTAACTATTGACGAATGACACCCCTCTGATTGTTGACAAGTAAACGACATTCGTTGTAGATACTACATATGCCCTTCAATGACATGCATTGTTTTTTTTTTTAACTTTGGAATAATGCAATTACAATGTTTGATGTTTTATTTAAATTTCTTGATGATTTAATCCTAAATAAAACGTGATTTTGACGATACCAAAGAAACAAATTAATCACACGTGTCCTATTAAATATTTGAACTCAGCGTAAAATACACAATTACCTAATATAAGAAAAATTATATCCACCTAGACCACACCACATAATGAATAAGTCAAAATTATAAAACGAAAACACTAAAAAAACCTAAACAATTTACTATTAAATATACTCCGATTAATTATGTATGTGATTTTCGTATAAAAATGCATTTCGATTAAAACACGCCTTTTTCGAATCAAAAGCATTTATGTTTACATCAAAGAGTTCTATAGTGGTAGAGGAACGACTTGTACTAAGCTGTCATCGGCAGCCATGGCTCAATACGGAGCCCGAATAGAGTGGCAAAAGTGCTAGTTAATTTATAATTTTGGTACTGAGAAAGGAAGTACACCCAGGACAAAGGCAGGAATCGAACCCGCACCAATAACAGCGCGCGGACAGCTAGCGTTGTGGCCTGCGATCCAAACCACTCGCCCATCGGGCCCCACATGCCACCCTATATTGTCTCCGTGTTAGTCCATGGTGCTGTAGCCAGGTTCAGTCTCTACCCTATTATAGAACTCTTTGGTTTACATAGCAATAAGAGAATAGTCACTCTTCCCAAATGCAAAAATTAGCAATTAAATTGCCCGTAATTAAACATAACGGCTTTAATTTATGGATTTGTCGGGATTTTTGACCCATTCGGGATTTCGTCCTTGTCGGGTTTGACCCATTCGGAATTTCGTCCCTGTCGGGTTTTTGACCCATTCGGGAATTCGTCCTTGTCGGGATTTGACCCATTCGGAATTTCGTCCCTGTCGGAACTTTGGTTTTCGGGATTACGGCTAATCGGGGCTTGTCGGGATTTTTGGCTGTCGGGGGACTTGGCAACAATTCAATTTTAATCCTATCTCCATGACGGGGCTATTTTTATCTGCGCCACCCTGTACAAATGTATATTAACTCTGAACTCCATTCTTATTTAGATATACTTCAGGTGGACATCAGCTTTTTGGTGTTTTATATTATTCTAATGCTCATGTCATTTGTTGAAACACGTAAGTATATGTACAGCTATTTAAGATCTAGATAATATTTAAGAGGGTTAGTCAGTCTCATATAATTAATGCATTAGTTTCGAAATAGCAACCTCTGCAAAAAATATTGCTTGGCCATGTAGGCATTTTTTTTACTAGGTATGACAATCATCATAACAGCAAAATAAAGCAAATTTGATGGGGAAATCTTCAGGATATTTAATTGTTAATTTTTAAGTTTGAACTATCCCAAAATATGCTGAAGAGGGCGACACTATTTTTAATGTCATCATTAAATAATTAGAAGCTATTTTCCTTTTCTCACACCTTTTATAAAAATGCTTACATGGCAAAGCAATGTTTTTGCAGAGGTTGCGATTTCCGAACTAATGCATTTTCTTTACGGGACTGACAATGATTAAACATCTCACTTATACTCTTCCCATTGATTTTGGATAGTTCTTGAAAATTAAATTTCGAGTTTAAATGAAAAAAAAAATTTGCTTGAAAATCATAGCCTCTCACAAAAACTAATTTTAAAATAATTTAAAATGAGTGCACCTTTTCGTACAAACTAACGTTATATCTATTAACCATTGTTAGTTTGAAAACTGCTCAAACAACCAAGAGAATAGTTTGAATATACAGTCAACTTAAAATATTGCAATTTTCAAAATATTATGTTGCATTTATTTCAATGGCCATGTTTAATTACTTTAGCGTTAACAGAAATGGTGAATGAAAGCCTCGATCGGTGATCCAGACTGGTACTAATCGGAGCACCGATCGAAAGAATAATAATAGCTGAAAGGAAACGCATCACCAGAAACAAACCAATAATGTTACTTTATTTATATTTATACAGGGTGACCCAAAAGCATAGAGTTAGGAAGGAGAGGTAGAGGGGTCTATGAGTTCAAATGGTTTGAAGCAGGGCTGTCAGGTCTTTCGAGCTACTGCGCATCACATACTGGCACTGAGGTATCAAAAGATGCACAGCTCTAGCGGTGTTTTGAGCTACTGCGCATAATATAGTGACCGAAACTGGCACTGAGGTATCCCAAGATGCACCGCTCTAGACTGCTTCATTTGTGCGCTACTGCGCATATACATGGACCTCTCTATTCTCTTTCATACCTCTATGCCCAAAAGTAGGCTAACAGTTAGTTAGGTATACAGTTATTTATACAGAAAGAGTTATTTTATTACAGGTTAAGTTTAGTTTGGTTGAATTATCGTAGTACTAACTAGAGCTACAGGAGAGTTATCGGCGACAGGCATCGTAATTAAGAACCATAGTCAAAAGTGACAGCTTTATTTACATACATATATTTACATTCTTAATCTCGAAGGTGCTCAAATTATCTACCTTCGACATTGATGCATTCCTGCAACCACCTGGTCCCGTCCTCTGGTGACATTTCCATATTTCTAGAGCATCAAACAAATAAACGGGGCCGGGATAGCCTGGTCGGTAAGGTCTAATAAACCGAAAATATCTCGAAACTAAACCAATCAAAGTCAACAAATTGCTACTCTTTGGATAAGATACGCTGTAGTACGACTTTATTTTAGCCAACCAACAAAACTAAGCACGCCTATGTCAAATACCTGTTCTAAATAACCCAAAGTTCCTACCAATGTATTGTGTTAAACTGACTATTCCCTTCATTAGAGGCCTTGCGGGCTCGCCACTTGCTGCACAGAACGTACACCCTCTACTTGTCGTCTGTGATCCTGGAATGCTGCGGTCTCAGCTTGCATTGTGCCTACTACGCCATCTTTGCGAGAGAGGGAACCGCGGGGGCAGAAGTCAGGCTTATAGGTGCGTAAACGCTTCATATTCCCGAACAATATTTGAAACTCCTTATTGACCCCGCAGCTTGTAGAAAGTCACGTCGTACCTACCAGGGCCTGATCTTAAAACAAACGAGCGGTTTTAACTTAGCCTGAGGTAATTTCCACTCCTTTCCGGTGCCGAAAATGCACTTCCCCTATAGGACTGGATTTCACTCTTTTTGCTGAGTGGGTAAAAGAAATAAAAGAAAACAATCTACGTCCTACACTCTTAAAACGAGCGGTTTTAACTCAGTCTGAGTTAATTTCCACTCCTTTCCGTGCCGAAAATGCACTTCACCTATAGGACTGGATTTCACTCTTTTGCTGAGTGGGTAAAGAAATAAAAGAAAACAATCTACGTCCTACACTCTTAAAACGAGCGGTTTTAACTCAGTCTGAGTTAATTTCCACTCCTTTCCGGTGCCGAAAATGCACTTCCCCTATAGGACTGGATTTCACTCTTTTTGCTGAGTGGGTAAAAGAAATAAAAGAAAACAATCTATCGTCCTACACTCTTAAAACGAGCGGTTTTAACTCAGTCTGAGTTAATTTCCACTCCTTTCCGTGCCGAAAATGCACTTCCCCTATAGGACTGGATTTCACTCTTTTTGCGGAGTGGGTAAAAGAAATAAAAGAAAACAATCTACGTCCTACACTCTTAAAACGAGCGGTTTTAACTCAGTCTGAGTTAATTTCCACTCCTTTCCGTGCCGAAAATGCACTTCCCCTATAGGACTGGATTTCACTCTTTTTGCGGAGTGGGTAAAAGAAATAAAAGAAAACAATCTACGTCCTACACTCTTAAAACGAGCGGTTTTAACTCAGTCTGAGTTAATTTCCACTCCTTTCCGGTGCGAAAATGCACTTCCCCTATAGGACTGGATTTCACTCTTTTTGCTGAGTGGGTAAAAGAAATAAAAGAAAACAATCTACGTCCTACACTCTTAAAACGAGCGGTTTTAACTCAGTCTGAGTTAATTTCCACTCCTTTCCGTGCCGAAAATGCACTTCCCCTATAGGACTGGATTTCACTCTTTTTGCTGAGTGGGTAAAAGAAATAAAAGAACAACTACGTCCTACCCCTCTTAAAACGAGCGGTTTTAACTCAGTCTGAGTTAATTTCCATCCTTTCCGTGCCGAAATGCACTTCCTCTATAGGATGATTTCACTCTTTTGCGGAGTGGTAAAGAAATAAAAGAAACATCTACTCTACACTCTTAAAACGGGCGGTGTTAATTCAGTCTAGTAATTTCCACTCCTTTCGGTGCCGAAATGCACTTCCCCTATAGGAGTGGATTTCACTCTTTTGTTTCAAGAGTGTAGCATAAGGCCCGGGCCTTTGGACCACAAATTGAAGTTTCTATTGTTCTAAATGCTGTAGACCCCTCACATTTAGTAAATTCTAAAGTTTCTGAGACTCCACTTCATTTTTAGTTTGACTTTGACTCAGTCATTACCCTAACGTGATTGGTTTGATCGATATTATAAGGAATCACGATAAAATGGTATCAAAAATTAAAAAAATCGGCCAACAAAGCATCATCATTACGGGCAAACATACACAAAATTTTCCGTAAAAGGGCTCCCCAAATCATTTGTGCCTATAATCTGAGGTTTCCTACATCAGGCCCTGCGTTGTACTGTACTCAATACAGCTTACAAGAAAGCCATCTTTCCAAGAGAGGAGACCGCGGATGCCGAACTCAGGTTTTAGGTGCATAAAAGCTTCATATTCCCGAACAAGTGGGGCCGTGGGGAGCCTGGTGGTTAAGATCTCGGTCTCGGAAGGTCCCGCGATCGAGTCTCGACACCGCTGAAGACCCACGAGTATATGCAGAGTACGTGCTCGTAATCTGTTGGCCGAAGTCTGTGGTCGTCATGCGCAGTTACCACGGTACAGTCCCTGGAGACTATTCCCTCCCCTACAGGCACATGTCTAAATTGTGGAGGTGGCGATAGATGGCAGCATCTGTCTTGTATGTGTGTGTATGTCGTACCCGTCTCTCTTGACGAAGGTTTATAAGCGGGTCTTTGTGACCAAGCACGCAAGCCTGAAAATATATGTCTACCAACCAACCAATCCCGAACAAAAATTGAAACTAATTATTGACTCCGCAGCTTAGAACGTCACGTCTTAATGTACCTAATACAGCTTACAAAGGGCCGTAGTGAGCCTAGTGGTCAGCGTCTCGGTCTCGGGATCGGAAGGTCCTGCGATCGAGTCCCGGTACCACTGAAGACCTACCGAGTATATGCGGAGTACGTGCTCGTTAAATCTGTTGGGTCCGAAAGTCCTCTAAGTTCCCATACCAAATCAATACCTCTGGGTGTGACAAGCCAATTCTGGGGATCCTCTAGTTGGCCTCTGTCTCTAAAAATTAGATGGATCCACTTATGTGTGTGTGTTGTCTGTTGTGTCTGTCTTACTTGACGAAGGTTTATAAGCGGGTCTCTGACCAAGCACACAAACCTGAATATATATGTCTACCAACCAACCAACCAACCAACTGTACCTAATACAGCTTACAAGAAAGCCATCTTGCAAGAGAGGGACCGCGGGTCAGGACTCAGTCTTATAGGTGCGTAAGAGCTTCATACAGGGTGACCCAACTTCCAAGGCCAGAGAAGCTCTCCCAAACCCGTGCTTGGAAGGAGAGTTTCACGTCACTGTTGCGAATCTCGCTGTTAAGCCTTGGTTTGTAAGGACTGAAAACGCACGTCAAGGCGTGAAAAATCGGCCTGCTAGGCGATATCAGCGTCTTATCTTCGCTTTGGTGGTTTGTTAGAATTCACGTCTAGGCGATGCGTCCGCATCTAACGCATGCGTAGTGAGCGAAGGCCACCGTTATCTCATTCGAATAGGTAGAAACATCGGCCATTTCGCACGTTTTGGACGCTCTAATCAAACCACGACTGATTCGAGATTTACGAACGCTGAGATCAACGTTATTTTTGGTGCCGCGGTCATGTGACAACTAGGGCCAATAAGAAAGCGGGAAATTCGGACGCACAGCTCAGCGTCCGAATTTGTGTTCTTACAAACCAGAGCTTTACGAAGAGGAAGCTACCTGGTGTTTAAACCTGTCCAGAACCACTCGTTTACGGCTGACTATATTTTTAGGGTTCCGAGCAGGTTTCTTCATCTTCGGCACTAGAGACAGTGTCGTCAAACTTTCCGTTCACTCACGTGTATAAGAGAGATTCTCTGTGGCCTAGTTAGTTGAGTAGGCGTGGGTGATCACTAAATAATGGACAATTTGAAAAATTAAAAAAAAATGTAGCAATTCTCCAAATTGATTTCGTTTTGGCGTAAATATGATCAGAATGTCTTATGACTTTTTCCCACAATAAATCGAAAATTTGCCGGTTGAAGACAGTTTCTTCGGCAAGGTATTTATGTTTGGTTTTATTCGATTAATGATAGAGAGATATGTGAACAGGTGTGAATACGCTTCAGGTTCGGTAGAGTCAGAAAACGTCGTTCAAGAACTGCCATAGAAAAAGCCTTTTATTTTAAACTATGGTCATTAAAGATTAAGTAAATCGGGCTAGTAACTCAACGTAAAAAGCCTGAAAACACCAAAATCTCCCTTTTTGATTTTTGATCCCATATTTACATGATATTATATACATATTATGTAATTGAAAGTAATATTTATATATATAAGAGGGGTTTAATGCTAAGTTTAATTTCTTTTTCTTTGTAGGAAAAGTTATGGAAGCTCTAAGTACACTATTCCTTCTGGCACTGCTTCTTTTTATAGCGAAGGGCTACACTGTTACAAGAGGACGGCTGAAAACGAAAACGCTGTTTAAAATCACGGGATTTTTGTGGCTCTATGCTGTTGTGTACGCCATTCTTTTTCTTTACGAAACCAAGGTACGCTTTATTGAATTTAGGGAAGATAAGGTGTACAACCACGGCCGACTCAACTAATAAGGCCAGGGTGCTGGGGAGCCCAGTCGGTTAGGCATTCGCCTAGCATGCGAAAGGTCCCAGGTTCGGGTCCGGGCATCGTCAAAATTAACTGCCGACCTATATAAACGGCCCGTGCAGCCAAAAATGTCCGACGAATAATACTCCGTGTAGAGGGAGTGCACGTTAAATATACTTCAAAGTCCTAACGCTGCGTACGATGCCGCCTTTAACGGTTGCGTTGGGTGCCTACTCAGGTGTCGGCTCGTCACTTGATTGTGGTTCTAAAATACGACGCCCGTCGCCAATGGCCCTCGTGTAGCTCTAGTGCGACGATAATTCAAAACTAATAAGGCCAGATAAGCTCTCTGCGACGTCACACTATCCGTACGGTTCGGGTCATCAATAAAGGACTGTAGGAAGACTACAGAAAGACCGCCAGCAGATGGCGTTGTAAATTCCAGTAATTTAGTTAACAACTAATACAGTAGGCTAAAAGTCTAAGTAATTCTTTTTGGTCCAAATGGATTGCATATAAAGCTAGTAACGTTGGTGACCCGGACGTGATACGCAGTAAAAGTTTAGTTTAGTTTGAATTATCGTCGCACTAGAGCTACACGAGGGCTATTGGCGACGGGCCTCGTATTTTAGAACCACAGTCAAGTGACGAGCCGACACCTGAGTAGGCACCCAACGCAACCGTTAAGGGCGACATCGTACGCAGCGTTAGGACTTTGAAGGATATTTAACGTGCACTCACGGGGTATTATTCGTCGGACATTTTCGCTGCACGGGCCGTTTATAGGTCGGCAGTTATTTTGGCGATGCCCGGACCCGAACCTGGGACCTTCCGCATGCTAGGCGAATGCCTAACCGACTGGGCTCCCCAGCCCACGCAGTGAAAGACCGCGGTTATACATTTTTGACGACTTGTGAATGCGAAATGGAAAAGTACCCCTAAAGCTATATTTAATAATTCTTTTCTTTCAGTTTTTCGACCCTGGTAAAGTGTTGTACATCTACGAGAGCCCTGCTGGGTACGGCCTAATCGGACTTCGTCTTGTTGGGTGGGCTTGGTTCGTGTACGCCGTCATATTCACCATGATGCACTATCCAGAGAAATCTAGTTTTTACACGAAGATCTTTTTACTCTATTCATTGTGGTAAGTACTGGAGACGTTGGTTGGTTGGTTGGTAGACATATATATATTCAGGTTTGTGTGCTTGGTCAGAGACCCGCTCATAAACCTTCGGCAAGTAAGACAGACACATCAGACAACACACAAATACAAGTGGATCCATCTAATTTTTAGAGACAGAGGTCAACTAGAGGATCCCCAGAATTGGCTTGTCACCCCCAGAGGTATTGATTTGGTATGGGAACTTAGAGGACTTTCGGACCCAACAGATTTAACGAGCATATACTCGGTAGGTCTTCAGTGGTACCGGGACTCGATCGCAGGACCTTCCGATCCCGAGACCGAGACGCTGACCACTAGGCTCACTACGGCCCCACTGGAGACGTATATTACACCCTGTCAGAAAAAAATATTCTTTATTAACCCTCTGAGCACTGAACTGAACTGAAACTCTGGAAAGAGCATCGAAAGGCTCGCCAATAGGGTGGGTGAAGCGTGGCAACCCTGTAGGAGCAACCCAACTTTTGCCGCCAATCCTATACTTTACCTGTTAAAATAGGCATTTTAAACCAACTTTTTCAATAATTTTTTAAACAGAAAATTGATATGTTATTGCTTTAGGAGGATCTTTATTTAATGAATTTTCGGAAACATGTACTTTTAAAAAAATAGAATTGCAGGAACAATCTTTAAAACCTAAATTCCTTGGAGTACTATTCTTGGCGAGTGACTTTGACATCCAATGCAAACTGTCAAGTCAAGTGTCAATTGTGATCAGCGAATACGTACCAAATGTGGCACATATTCTCCCTAAAGCTGTCGCCAAGTGACACAAAAATAGGCTTCACCAGCTTTTCATGGGATGCTCCTTCCAGAGTTTCAGTTCAGTTCAGTGCCTCTGAGGGATACGCAAATGAGCTGTCAGGGTGGCTATATGGATACAATTACTGGGTAAAGACACAGAAACTCTGTTATTTATGAAGTTGGTCTTACCCACTCTTAAAAACCTCACAAGCATAAATCTTTTTATTTTACAAAGTTTGTAGAGAAAATTAATTTATTGTTATTATAAAATTTATATAAAAACAAAGTTAAATATATTTTTTATACATAAAGTAGCTGCTTTATTTATGAAAAACTCCGTATGACTTATAAAACATATGTGGGTTGCTGAAAAACCTGAGAGTCAGGGTGACGGGTTTATACGTCTGTATCAAGCAGAGGAGCTACATTAATCTTAATTGAAGAGTACAGGAGAAAAACCGCTTAATTGCGTAGAAAACTTTCTTCATCAGGCATCTGTAGCGATGATAGCGAGTAATCGCCTAAACTGGTGTAAGGAAACCAGTTTCTCACTTTCTTGTGCATCTTCTCTCACTGCAACCCTGAAATTCAGTTCCGCGTTTTATTCAAAAGACTGTGTGTATCATCATGTTAAGCTTTAAAAATAAAGTACGATTGATTGAAAATCACGAATTTTTCTAAAACAATTAAGAGAAATTTTAAGATTCGCAAATTAATTGAAAAGTCCTAAACCACGACTTTTCTACATACCGAGATTAACCAAGGAGACGGCCTTGGATTAACACGATGCACGATTCCGACGCTTGGACCAAGCGAAGAAGAAAGAGAAAAACTGGTTTCCTGTCGCCAATGTCCGCCAAGCAGATACAATTACTGAACTACTGCTAATAAATTAAGCGGTTCTTCCCCTGTACTCTTCAATTCTTACCAAATGGTTTCGAATTATTCGGAACTGTACGAAATATAATATATTCGGAACTGTACGTTTATAAGGCAATGAAAATATTGCGATGAGGACAAAAATCCGAAACGGAGATTTTGTGTCTTCTACACGTTTTAGAGGGTGCTGATTCTCTAAAAAGGTGTTTTTTAAAAAAAATTTTGGTCCGTCTGTCTGTCCGAAACCTATCTATAGCTTGAACTAAAGAAGCTAAGGACTTCAAATTTAGTACACAAATTCCTAACACTTGTCAGACGTCATAATAAGGTTTTTTTTAAATAAAATTGCGCATGCGCAAAGATTAGCTGCCATAGAACTTTTTTTTGGTCTCATAGTTATTGGAATTACTTTATTTTGTATAGTTACTTTTTAATTGAAATCTTCACGATGTCAATACATTATTTTTCACATTTTAAAAATTATTTCGTATAATTAAAAGGAAAAGTAAGATAAAAATAGTTATTTAAGCAACTAGTGCCGAAAATAATACTTTATTAAGCGAGTGGCTTTTATTTCATGAGACCGTAGGTCGAGTGAAATAATGACAAGAGCTTAATAAAGTATTATTTGGCACGTGCTTGTTTACAATATTTTTTATAATAACGTGCAAAAGAATATTTCTGCCAATGAGTGATTTTCATGACATATTTAGTTTCCATGGCGATATTCGAAAATGCAATGTAGTAAATTAAAAGTTGTAAAATAATTTTCTATTTTGAATCAAAATAGTATTGTTTGGCGTGAAATTTGTGTTCTTACTTTTGTCTTATTTAATTTCCTTTAATAATTTTTGTAGTACTTGTAGTTTCCATGGAGATATTTGAAAATGCACAAGTAATGAACCAATAGAAATAAGTGAGTTTCATGACATCATTTAGTTTCCATGGAGATATTCATGACATCATTTTGTTTTTCTACCAATCAGATACTCTTATTTACTTTACCGCACTAGTGCCGAAAGTACTACTTTCGGCACTGTCTGTGACGTAAGCACGTAAAGTGTCATTTTCGCAACGATTTATGAATGAATATGATATAAAAAAGTGAACTTTTTTGCACGTTGTTATAAAAAGATATGTTATTATTCCCTCTTTTAGGTTTCTGTCTGCTCCAGTCGTAATTCTCATCTCTACATTCATTGTACCGAAATGGATACGAGAAAAGCTCCTCAACTTTGTGGAGCTGTTCATCTCTCTCTGTGCCCATTTCGTGTTTTTCGTAAGTACTTTCTCTCATTAACACCCTACGACAGGATAATTTTCAAGGAAACGGCCATAAGAGTGCCTACTTTTTATCCCTGAAAATGAATGAATCTAGCCAATTTTTGACTTTTAAAAGTTTAAATGAAATGGCGATGTTAAGCAATTTTTTTTAAAACCAGAGGCATTAAATAGAATGGACTGCTCATTTAATAGTAAAGTAGCTTCTAAAAACGTCCCTAAAACATCAAAAATCGCCAAGAGGAGAAAGGTTGCTACATATGGCAACTTATCGCTACCGTTTCGTTAGAACTATGTCAATTGTCGCCAGACCTGAATATCAGCAAGCAAACCGAAATGGTCACATTATTATTAAGTCACGTGGGTTCACCAAAACCACTGCGCGGATTTTAATGTGTTTGCAAACGATAATTATTATTTATTTGCTGCAGTGTTCCACAAGAAATATTTGCTTCCATTCGTTTTATCTCTGTTAGGTGCTTAATTTTTGTGCAGTTTACAAAATGAAAACAGAAATTAAAAAGGGATCTGTGATACTTCACAGGTAAGATTGTTTAGATAGGCATATTTATAGTAATTTTATTCCTAAAAACCTTTACTTTGATTAGAGTAAATTATTTTGTAAGCTCTTTTAAAGTTCAGGGATTATTTTCTTGACAAAAATAATCTGTAAAAATTCTAATTAGCCTTCTGCGCATTGATCAGATCCACGATAAAATAACTATAAAAAAGAATGTTTAGCATTTTTTTATTAAAATAGCTGCAATAAGATGCCAAAAGTAGCAAGATTTTCACAGAAATGGCATTTCATCTTTGTTCCTTTCCCAACTTCTTTTTCATACCACTAGATTGTCGGCCTCGTATGTTCAAGTCGTTGTGAAAGATCTCGCCAAATGATAAACTCGCCAAGGTCAGGTCGCAGTCATGTGACTGCTACCCGAACATGACGAGGACACTTTAGGTTTGCCGATGCGCAGTCCATTCTATTTAATGTCTCTGTTTCTAACATGTGTAAATCTTTTGTGGAAGTAATTTTAGGTGACAGTTACTGTTACAAACTTCTTGTTTTCTTTAAGAATTTTAGTGAGCAATAAGGTAACAGGAAAGTAGGATAGTTTTATTCTTTTATAACTTCTTGTTTGAACAGGGCTGGATTTCTAAGTAGGCTGTAGCCTAGAGCGGCGAGTTTTTGGGGGCGGCCAATTTTACGACCAATTAAAGCGGCACTCGGCGTAAAAAAATTACTATAAGATATAAATATTTTTAAGAAGAAAACAAATAATTTACATGAATGCGTAAACCGTAAACGTATATACAGTACTAATATTTCGTAGCTAACATGGTCGCTGCGAGGGCAATTGCACCACCTCCTCCCGGATTTCGAAGTTGAAGGAAAAATAGAACAGTTTTAAAAAAATTCGCCTATTTCGCTTTCGATATAGTGTGTAAAGGTACATAGATGATTCTAATATGTGACAGCGTGCATACCACCTTATTTTGCAGCTAACTAGCTACCTTTCCCCGAAAGGGACAATATTGTGACAGGGGCGGCAAATCAATCGTAGCCTACAGGTAGCAAATCTTCAAATCCGGCCCTGTGTTTGAATAATTTTCCAAGAAATGTGGTTAACAGACGAAATTAAATCCCAGTTTCCATGCAGAAAAAAAGTCGTGCAGGGTTAAAATTTCAACTAATTTTTTTTGGACGTATGTATAGCTAAAACATTTATTTTGTGATTACTTGTAAACTTTTCAAATGCAAGAATTGTTGTTTAGCTAAAACATTTACGATGTACAGCTAAAACATTTATTTTGTGATTACTTGTAAACTTTTCAAATGCAAGAATTGTTGTTTAGCAACATTCGAGTTAAAACATTATTGTATTACTTGACTTTTCATGCAGAATGTTTAGCTAAACATACGATTTAGCTAATATTTGTGATTACTTGTAAACTTTTCAAATGCAAGAATTGTTGTTTGATTTAGATGTTCTAACTGAGACCCTCAAAAGCAAACAAAAACTTCCCATATCATGTTAGGACATCACAAGTAAGTATAATGTATCTGTTTTTCTACATACAATATTATTTATATGTTTAAGAGAAAGTTTTTTTTTAAAAATCGGGCAAAACAGGCAGGTTTGGATAGTTGAAATTTTTAATTTCGCTGAAATTCGCAGAATATGTTCTTTATCTAAAACTATTATACACGTATATTTTTGTTTTTGCAAAAAAATAAATTTTTGTTAAAGTTTTGGGGGGTCAAAGTTAAAGATCGTCCGTTTTTTGAAGAAAAACGAGCCAACTTACGCAATACTTTTTGTGTCAAGAGTGAAAAGTGACAAATTTTTCGTGTTCTACTAGTTCCATAGTACATGTTAGAACATAAAAACTTGTGATTGACATTTGGCACAAAGGTTCAAGGACATTCAAAGTTATTCGAAAAAATGTTGAACTTTTGACCTTTAAAATTTTCTTGTGCCAACAGTGAACCAAAACGTGTGTATATTCCAGTGCATACTTACTAAAGAGAAGTACTTAAAAATAGCAAGTGATTTACGGTGGAACTTTTGGTTGCAGAAATATTTGACCTTGAAATTGCCGAAAATCCAAAATTGCACGACTTTCAAGATCATTTATTCCTTGTGCCAACATTGAAAAGGTATAAAATTAGCTGGAAAATAATCCGTATGCATTGTAGAAATCAAATCAATTCACAGACCTATTTATATTTGCTCCAATTTTATTTAATGAGGATCTAAACTTTAAAAAAAACTCACAATTTCTTGCAATTTTGTTTAGAGCTCCTTAACTGCTTGTACCAAAAGTAACCAGTTATAAAATTAGCTGGAAAATAATCCTTATGTATTGCAAAAATAAAATCAATTCACAGACCTAAGGGTAGTTGCTCCAATTTTATTTAATGAGGCTCTAAACTATGCAAAAAACCTCAAAATTTCGTGCAATTTTGTGGCCTGAAACATGCCATTGTATGCGAAAATATTGCAGTAAAATTTCGAATATTTTTTTTAACTAACTTTTATTGTTCCATAAATGTTTTGATAAAATGATAAAAATATATGTATGATTTTTTTTGGATTTGTTATTCCTTGATGAGCATTTAACCGCTGGAGAACTCATAACTTTACTGAGATTAGCAGCACATTAGACAAAGTACGTTTTACATATACTGGTAAACTTAAGGCATCTCCTTGCATATCTTTTGCTGCAACAAATAAGACCATAACTCTTAAAACAATACATCAGAAAAAAATGTGTTTGTAACAGGCTGGACACTTCTAGAGAAAAAAAACACGTTTTACATTCAAAGAAAAACTGTCTATTTATAACATCTTTATAAAAGGGCAACAAACCGGTATAAAATCTTCAAACCCAAAGTGCAGTGAAGGAAATGAGAGAACAAATAGATCATAATGGAAGAAAACTGTTTCATCAATTTGAATATTTGACCACTTCTCAAATCAGAAGCGTATTAAGAGTTATGGTGAGTTCTTTTGCAAAGTTTAGAGCCTCATTAAATAAAATTGGAGCAAATACCCATAGGTCTGTGAATTGATTTTATTTCTATAATACATAAGGATTACTTTCCAGCTAATTTTATAACTGTTTACTTTTGGTACAAGCAATTGTGCCAAATGTCAATCATAAGTTTTTGTGTTCTAACATGTACTATGGAACTAGTATGACACGAAAAAATTGTCACTGAGATTTTTCACTCTTGACACACAAAGTATTGCCATATGTAAGTTGGTTCGTTTTTCTTCAAAAAACAGACGATCTTCAACTTTGACCCTCCAAAACTTTAATAAAATTTCTTTTTGGCAAAAACAAAAATATACGTGTCTAATAGTTTTACATAAAGAACATATTCTGCAATTTTCAACAAAATTAAAAATGTCAACTATACAACCTGTCTGACTCTTAAAAAAACTGGCTCTTAAGTTTATGGATACTGCATTTAATTTGTTAAACAGCTTAATTGTAATATTTAATTGATTTGTACTTGGTTTCGCGATAATAAGGGTTCCTAGTAGCTACCACGGTTATGTGGCGAAATGTTTCACCATATTTTCGGTATTAGGTTGAAACTTTTCCCGGGTTTTTTTTTTGTTTCGATAACCTGCGTAATTGTTCAACTTAAAACCGAAAATGTGATGAAACATTTCACCACGTAACCGTTGCAGCTACTAGGGACCATTATATGGTGCAACCAACCGCCAAATTTGTAATAGTGTAGATTCCTGTCGGTTTTTTTCATTTAAGATGCTTATCAAGTATTAATAATTTAACTATTATTAACTTATAGTAATAAATGCTAATGCTTACATTAATTAGCTCAATATTTAAGGATAATAAGAACTAATGGCAATTTTCCTTAAGTCTAAAAAGTTAAGAGCTATTAAATTAGAACTATAAAGCTTGTTAACTTATCATAAGTGCACTAAGAGAGAGAGAGAATATCAAAAACTAATATTTTAACCTCTTATTATCTCTTAGTAATAACTTATAACGCTTATTAGTCAGAATAACTTAGAATAAAGTACTCTTGGTTGGTTGGTTGGTTGGTTGGAAGACATATATTCAGGTTTGTGTGCTTGGTCAGCGACCCGCTTATAAACCTTCGTCAAGTAAGACAGACACAACAGACAACACACACACATAAGTGGATCCATCTAATTTTTAGAGACAGAGGCCAACTAGAGGATCCCCAGAATTGGCTTGTCACCCCCAGAGGTATCGATTTGGTATGGGAACTTAGAGGACTTTCGGACCCAACAGATTTAACGAGCACGTACTCCGCATATACTCGGTAGGTCTTCAGTGGTACCGGGACTAGGTTTAGGTTAAACGCTTCCGGCTGTCTATTAATCTGTATTTCGAGTTAAATTTAAACAGACAAATAGATTAATTTCTTAAAATTTAATATGTTGGGTGAAAAAGATTTTGGCCAACAATTTCTAGCATCTTTAAAATATTTATCCAAGGCACGCCTACGTATGCCTCGTAGTTTAAAAAAGCTGTCATCTGGCGTGGTCGACACCTGAGCAGGCAACACAGCTTTACATATTGCTCAAATGGTATTTTTTTTTACAACTTAACCGACCAACTTAACGACCAAAATTTTGTTGTCAGTACCAAATTATTTTGCTGAAATGATTTTGTTGATTCAACCAAATGGTTTTGTTGATTCAACCGAAAATACGCAATGACCGACCACAGGACTTTCGGACCCAACAGATTTAACGAGCACGTACTCCGCATATACTCGGTAGGTCTTCAGTGGTACCGGGACTCGATCGCAGGACCTTCCGATCCCGAGACCGAGACGCTGACCACTAGGCTCACTACGGCCCCAAAGTACTCTTATTATACCTTCTTTATATAAATGATTTAAAGTATTTTCCTTTAAAGATTGGTGTCATGTTGCAAACCAACGGGACCACGCCACTAGGAGACAATTCAATCGACAAATTTGCCCACCATCCGTATGCATTGACATCTCCAAATCCAGCGCCCAACTACGCGGTCATATTCGGCATACAGTCCAATGGAAATTCAGTGCCACCTACCGAAATGGTAAGGACGAAATTATGTAATTATTCGCCATAAAGTAAAACATATGAAGAGTAGACGGGAAAACCCCCATCATCGACTGGGAATCTGTCCGTATTGAGGTCCGATTGGCGAGTAGTGACGTTTCCCTTGTTTCTTCTTCCGCGGTTCAAGCGTCCGACTATTTGACTGGTGTTAATTTTGATCATAGAGATAGTTTGGTTGGTTGACATATATATTCAGGTTTGTGTGCTTGGTCAGAGACCCGCTTATAAACATTCGTCAAGTAAGACTGACACAACACACACACATAAATGGATCCATCTAATTTTTAGAGACAGAGGCCAACTGGAGGAACTCCAGAATTGGCTTGTCACTCTAGAGGTATTGATTTGGTATGGGAACTTGGAGGACTTTGTGACCACGACGGATTTAACGTGCACAAGTCACCATTAGCGTACACGGGGGTCTTCGGAAGGCAGCGGGACTTGAACTCTCAACCTTAGGGATGCCAGTCCAAGACCTTACCGACCAGGCTATCTCGGCCCTATAGAGATAGTAAACCCGTGCGTCATGCGATAAGAATCAAGGCAAAACTGGTTTCTGCGCACCAGTTTAGGCGATGACTCGCCATCGTCGAAAAGCAGACCTGATGCAGACAGATTCCCAGGTGACGAAGGTGTTCTTCCCCTGAACTCTTCAAATTTATGTTATAAATGTGTTTTTAATGTTCTTATTCTGCAAAACTAAATATTGATCGTCGTTAAAAATGAACCAGGATAATGTAGAGAGTTAACTTTAAAAAAAAAAAAAAACTATGTGGTTGTGAGATATTTTATGCCGCCCTATAAGACCAAGATTGCGGGTTTGAACCCCGGCTGAGTCGGTAGATTTTTAGGATGGAAAAATCGACGTCAAGCATGCCATATGATTATATTAGATTCCTTATAATTAGAGTGTCAAAATTGTAAGCGAGAGCTACCTAGATGGTGCCCCCAAAAATGCCTCTCATTTCTGAGGAATATGCCGAGTCTGCAAAGGCTAGACAGCAAATAAAGCATCCCCGTCGGAAAAAAATAATAGTTCTACAGTCCCTGGACAAATTATTAGACGCACTGCAAGATTTCATGTAAAATATTAATTTCCGGGTGATATTGTACAGTTTTATTATTATAAATTGATTTGTTTTTTTATTTTTATATTATATAATCAATTACCGATTTATTTGACATAAATAAAACAGCATTAATTGAGAAAAGCATAAGTTTATTAAGTTATAAAGAAAAGTGAAACTAATGTTAGTAAAAGACAATATTTAGTTGAGCCACCTTTAGCCGCTATCAAAGCTTTAGTTCTGTATTCTGTGTGGCATGCTATCAATGCAAGACTACTGTCTCCTGCATTTAAGGAAGATGATTCCACACATAAATAATCTTATAATAAATAATTAACATAAATTAATCTTAATCATAATTATCTTAAAATAAATACAAATATGTAGTCTACAACAATTCTTTTAAATAAAAATCAATAATATTGTAGTTTAAGTATACCATTATTGCATTAAAACTCTAAAAACATAAAATTACTAAAAAAAATACCGTGTGTCTAATAATTTGTCCAGGGACTGTACATAAATAATTATAAATAAATTAATGTGGAAGACGTATTATTTTATTTAAATCAACTGAGATGTTGAATCTTTTTTATACTTTAAAAATTAAAATGCAACTGTTAGAGAAATTTTGATTTTTATGTTCTTTAGAAACTCATTATATTTCTATTTAAAATTAATTAAACTTTTTTTTTCAAATTCTAGGTGACGTATGGTCCTGTGGTGAGGCCAAGCGCACCACCAGTAGAAGACACAAGAAGAGTTAGCTGATTATTGATGTAGAATAACGAAGACAAATATGTGATCAATGCATAAATGAAAAAATATGAAAATACATCACGCTAATTAATATTATATGGTGTACGTGTACACAGCGAAAAAAATTGTCAATTTTACAAAAAAAAAACATTTGCCGAAAAATACACAACAAAATAAATTATTCCAATAAAATTAATTCAATTTAAAATTTCCCTGAATCACTAAAAATGAATGGTTGTATTTAAATTTAATGAAAAAATATGATTGTAAAATACGTAAAATGTATAAAATGCAATGAAATGTAATAGAATATAATGATGTACATTTACCAAATATTACTGTAATAAGTTTACGCCTTAAAGTGTTTATTTAAAGCTTTTTATAACTCTCGAACTGGATTAATGTTGATGTTGCATGGCTGAAATTACTGATATATGAAATATTAACTTTGTTATAAACCATGTTTAAATAAATTAAATTTCTTAAGGTGCTGTTATAATTTCTTCACTTTTTGATGTTTTTATAAAAAAAAAAATCAAATTGTGAAGTCAGTTTGAAAAAAAAAATGTTTTTATTTTCATTCAAAAAATTGTAGACATAGTTTGATATTTATTAATAAATAAAATGTTATATATATAACCTGTTATATTATCATTTTTCTGTTGATTCACTATTATTTAAGAATGCATGGATGTTTTAAAACATACTTCATTATTAAAACGTCAATATAAAGGAAGGTTTAAGTAACAGCTCATGTATTGTAACGATTAGTACACTCTATATTCGAAAAGTAAGTAACAGTAATATAACAAGTTAGTTAAGTAACAGTACATGTGAATTAATTGTCAAACTCAAAACAAACAGTTCACTCCAAATAATAAGAGAAAATAAGATCGATTGCAAACTTAATTATGGCAGGCGAAATATATTACAATTAAAAGAAATAAATCGCTAATAGTTCGATGTTAATTAAATAAAAAAACTAGTTATCTAATATCGTAAGTTTGAATATGTAAAAATGTTAAAAGGGAAAAAGTTGACTAAATCTTTTCTGACAAAAAAAAAAAACTTTGTAAACTTTATAAATGTCGTTAAATTTGCATAATAATCATTAAAAATGCATATAAAAAGAGATTAGCATAATATTATGCAAAGAAAAATTTGAAAACATTATTAAAAACTAAATTTAAATGAAAAAATATCTTATTTGCTACAATTTTCCTAAGTTTAGAACACTGTGTGCCATTTAAATTTTCTTGTTAGTCTATATAATAAAGTTTATGGATTAACGTTAGTATTTCACCACGTTCATTAATTTGTATATTTAAACAATTAATAAAATATTACTTATGAAGATATGGCAACGTTTTTTAAACTGGGAAAAATTCTCGAGAAATCTTTCCTTTTTTCACTTTTGCTGCGACTTGCTCAAGACAAAAATTCTTAAGCTTATAGCAATAACGTGAAAATATATTATAAAACTTTCAGAAAACTAAAGATGGCGGCCATTAGGAAGCTACTGTAAGTTATTTTGTTCATTTTTATAAAATGACTAAAACTTTTTAGCGATTAAATTGCTTTAAAATTGACATTTCTAGCTGATTTCCAAAGATATTAAGCCTAAATTCAGGCTTAGCTAACTTCTGCTTAGACTCAATACGATCACAAGCTTTTTATTGCAACAATTGCTTCTATTACAACAATTATCATTGGCATTTCTAAAAGTCGTCTTGTCAATATGCTAAGAAAGTCTTGGATTCATTTAAAAAATAGCCGAAAAGTTAATGAAAGTAACAATAAATATTTAAAGCATTGGATTGAATATGTAGTTTAAAATAAGAGTGAATTACAGTTTCTAACGTATTTCGCCAAGTTTCTGTTACTTAACCGAAAACTCCTGCAAAGACCAATTGGATCAAATATGCTGCTAGAAATAGATAGGACTTTTCTTTTCGTCAAAGATGCTTCACTATCAAAGTCCTTGACAACGCAAGACAGTGTATCATCACCAACGTTGTTGTTCACTCGACCTGCTAGTCCTTGTGTTGCTTTTGCAAGATTTTGCTGGAAAATAGATTATTATATTATTTGTTATCACGTATTAGGGTTCTATATTAATTTTGTATTAAGAATTATCCAATGCGAGGTACAATGTAGTTTTACAAACTTTCAGACATTGTCAAGGTGTTAGAACGGAATCGGCAAAAAAAAAAATCAGAATCAAGCTGGCAAAAAGAAATGGATAACTAGAAATTTCGCCAACAAATTTGTCAAATGTTTACAGCGTCTTTCTCCAACCTTAAAATACTTAGCCAAAGCTATTTTAGCTATTGCAAAGGCTAATTTGCCTATTTAATTATGCTTTGACCGTATTTGGGTTGAAGAATTTTTTATTTAGAATTGTTATAAATAGTTTCGCAAATGCGAAATAAAATGTTCAAGTTTACAAACTTGAAGACAGTATGTACAGGGTTGTCCAGAAATAAGTTTCCCAATTCAGAGGCCTGTGCAGGATGCTGTATTGGTCAGAATGTGATAAAATTTGAGATACAGACATTTCAGATCATGCGCTCTCGATTTATTACAAAAAAGAAATTAGTTCAAAAGTTTGCTGATAGGTGGCGCTGCAGATTCAAAAACACATTTTACAGTAATTGTACATGAGATCCGTGGTTCTCCACAATTTTTCCCATTTTATAGCTTTGTGTTCCACAGTGGATCGCAGAAAGATCGCAAAATGCAGAACAATTGAGGCTGAATCCGAAAGAAAGCTGAATCCAATTGTTTGGCATTTTGCGGTCTTTCTGCGATTCACTGTGGAACACAAAGCTATAAAAATAAAAAAATTGTGGAGAACCACGGATCTCATGTAGAATTACTGTAAAATGTGTTTTTGAATCTGCAGCGCCACCTATCAGCAAATTTTTGAACTAATTTCTTTTTTGTAATAAATCGAGAGCGCATGATCTGAAATGCTGTATCTCAAATTTTATCACATTCTGACCAATACAGCATCCTGCACAGGCCTCTGAGTTGGGAAACTTATTTCTGGACAACCCTGTATATGTTAAAGACTAATTCAATGCATGAAGATGAATTAATCTCTATTTTAAGTTTGTATTATTAAATGTGCTTCATGTAATGTAATAAATTCCATGACAGGTTCGCTCAGTTTAGGTCCGGCTTCAGTCCTAAGAGGTGTTGCCTGCATGGTTACCATACCTTTTGCTCAAACACTACTAACTTCCCTTCTTCCCTTAGTTCTTTTTTGGCAGATTTTGCTGTGGTGGAGCGACCAAGGAGGAGGATGCCGTTCTGGAACAGCAGCCTCGCCTCCTGGACTCGTCAACTTGTTCTCTCAAGATTCCTGGAGCAACGTCAAAGTGCCCATGGATCCCTGGAGCTACGGGGCCTTCTGATGGCGCCCAGTCATGGCGCTGTGTTTGGATACTTCAACAATGGATTCTTCAACGTGGCCGTGGATCCCTCTAACAACAAGGAGGAGCCCATGCACGCCAGCCTGTGTTTGGTAAAGGTAAGTGGTGGGGTGCTCCTCTGGAAGCAGCGGACACCCGAAGTACAGGGTTGTCGGCGGATTGGGACTGGAAGGGCTGGTCCCAATCTGGTCGGATGAGAGCAGCCTCTACCCCGAGAGTTCCTACTCTGAGGATGAAGCTGATGCTGGTTGCCAACTCAGCAGGTCAGTGAGCTGTGGGGACTTGAGGCGAGACCCTCGGGTCGAGCTTAGACGAACCAAGTCATTGCTTGCTGTGTTTCCTAAGGATTTCAAGGTCGGGGATTTCTTCTATTAGTCGTTAGTGTTCGGACTGAAATCAAAATTCTTCAATGAAGTGGTGTGCTTATAGCTCCTTATTTGACCGCAGTTAAGTTTTTTCTAAATTCATTGTATTGGAGGAAATTCTCTTACGTTTGGCATTTGTGTTATATTTCAGTCTATATTTTATTGTGATATTTATATTTATGTGTTATGTTGTGTTATTTTATATGTTATGTACTAAAGACTAATAGAAGACAAAACCCGTTCCTATAAGTTTATTTAGATTTAGATTTTAATATTGATTCTCAATTTGAAACATTGAATAAATAGCTTTGCATTCTTATTAAATAGGGCACAGTTCTTAAGAATATTTGGCACTGGCAACTCATCTGAAACTCGAAATACGTTAAGTCCATCAAATACATTTCGTAGTTAAGTCCATATTTTATAATTTAAACAATATACTTGAATTGGTTATCTGTGTTGAAAAAATGAAGAGGCTGTTTCTAAAAAATGTGTTAGGGATGCAAAGTTTAGATAAGATTTTGGACTTAACGGTTTTGGTTCTGGCAATCCTTGCTTGTTCGTTTGTCACTTCGTTTTTAAGATGATGACAATGTTGTAAAGATATGGAGTTGTTGTAATAAAGATGTGCTGTAGTGGTTCCCGATTGTGACTTATAAACACCGAAATATGACTACTCGATTACGTCTTCCCGATTATGACTCCCCGATAATGACTCCACAATCACGACTACTCAATTATGACTACCCGATTATACGACAATTTCGCCAAAACTGGAGCGTATCAGTTCCTGGCTATCCCGGATGCGACCAATTTGTGGATTCGGGCTTGTGGAGAGATGGTTCTGTTCTGATGCACATGCAATAGTTCGGATTTTTAATGAAGAATCATAAAAACAACCAAGGGCAATTATGAGGCAACCCAGGTTTATTTTGATCGCTTGAACTAAATTAAACGGTATAGAGTAATTATGTTATTTTTTCTGAATTAAAGCAAATTTTTCAAAACACAGGATTTCAGTAAAATATAGCGAATGAATAATAAGTAAACTTGCACAAAACCTCTTAAATTTGTTTAATACTTTTTTACTGTTACAAACATTTATTAGCAAAAATACAGTCATCCCCCGACTATAGTATTTGAAGTGCTGAAAAGCAAACAAACGATGTATTCTAAAATATTTCATTCTGTGAGGAAATTTTCGGCTAAGGGGGTAGAAGAGGAGCACAGGTTTGGTTGCACCTCTTCGGGGGCTGTCCTCTCACCACAAGGGGGAACAGTGCGGGGCACAACAGTTGTCTCCTACATTCAAACATTCTTTTCCTTAATTTTACGAAGGCTGTTTTTTTTCAACCTCCGATGGGCTGTAAGACGGGTCCAGATACAGAAAAGATTTTTTTTTACCAAAAGTAAAGTACAATACTGCTTATTTCTCCATATAATCACCTTGACGATTAAAACATTTGTCATATCTTAAACAAGCTTTGAAATACCATCTTCATAAAATGTAGCCGCCAATGATTTGAAGGGAGTTGTGACTGTTTCTTTGAGCTCCACGTCAACTTGGAAGCGCTACAATCCAAGCCACTTTGCTTATCAATCATTCACTTATGGTAAACCTTCGAGTTTCCCTAAACACTGGTTACTCGCTGAACAACACTGATGTTCATGAAGAAGGGGACCAAGGAAGCAAGTCTGTCGCTACAGACGGTATTGTTCAGCGAGTAGACGAAGTGTTTAGGGAAACTCAAAGGTTCACCATAAGTGTATCATGGACCAGCAGTGGCTTGGAGGACAGAAAAAAATTGACGTAAAGCTTCCAGATTTACTTTTTTTAAACGAAACCGTTTCAACTCCCTCCCAATCATTGGCGGCTACATTTTATGAAGAGGGTATTTCAAAGCTCGTTTACAGGTACAACAAATGCCTTAATCGCCAAGATGATTATGTGGAAAAATAAGCAGCATTGTACATTACTTTAGGTAAAAAAAATCTTTTTTGTATTTTGACCCTTCTTTTTGTTACAGCCCATCGGAGGTTGAAATAAAACAGCCCTCGGATTTAGGAATGTTCATTGATTTAACTTTATTCTAAATTTTTGCTTCGCACTGTTGTGCCGGAGAGGACAGACCTTTTCGAGAAACGACGAGTGACCCACCTCAACGATGGTGTTTCTCGGGCAACGCTGCGCCGCTCACGTGTAGAGGCACGGCGGCGAAGAGGTCACTCAAAGCATCGTACACCGTAGAACTCCAATAGGGTACTTGACAATATCGCTAAAATACCTTCCAATATTAATTAACTTATAGTTTAAACCCAAATATAACAAACGTATATATTTTTTTGCAAAATAAATCTTTAAATAATTAATAAAAATCATTTTCAAATGGCTTTTTTTCATCTGTACGTCACGTGATCACAAACACGTCGATTTGTCTGACGTCACTAGTATGTATAAACAAACCGGTGTGAAGTTTTTTTTTGTGTTTGTAATTAAACTGTTTTTAATCTAACTTACTATTAAAATAAGAATTATATAGATAATGGGTGGAGGTTTTATAGAAGCGGATAGTTCAAATTTGCTTAAAGTAGATTCCAAAATGGTGTTTCAAAGTTTGTCTATACTCACTAGTGACATAATACATACCACGTGACAGCCACAAAGCGTTTTCGAGAGTGATTTTTCGTCCTAATTTTAAAGTTCATTTTCCCCCTTTTTATGGGGTATTTGAAAAAAAGAAAAAATACGGGTCTAATATTTTTGGCATAAGAATATTTTAAGCCAATAAAATTTTTTTTAGTCAAGGTAAGGTAAGGTAATCGTTTCCGGCTGCCTATTTCTAGCCTCCTTCAGGAGCTTTGTCAAGTACCCTATTATCCGAAGTAATTGAGACCTACACACATTCAGATATTCGGGTCAGGGAGCTGGCCAGGCAGTCAGAAAGTCCCGGGTTGAATCCAGCATGGCAATGGGCATGGATATTTATGTTATGTCCGTAGTTGTTCTAGTACATGCGACATACGTGCTCGTTAAATCTTTGGAGTTTGAAACCGAGCAGCACACGGATGCGCCAGTATTTGTCTTGTGGTAAGGTAACAACGCGCAAGCTGTCGTACAGCGTAGTTCAGCTGTAGAGAAGTGTTGCGAAAAACCCAACGGTTCACCCAAAGTCTATCATTGACTCAGCAGTGGCTCTGGGTGAAAAAATTGACGTAAAGCTTCCAGATTTACTTTTTTTACACAGAAAACAGTTTCACTGCCCATCGCTTGGCGGCTTCATTTCCAAGATTTAACGAGCGGTATTTCACAGTACAGTTTACAGGATAACAAATAGCCATTAATCAGCCCAAGACATTATGGGAAAAATGGACGAACTTGTACATTACTTTAGGTAAAAAATCTTTTTTGGATCTAACCACTCGCCATTGTCCTTACAGCCCCACAGTCCCGGGCCAGGGTTGGCAAATAAAACAGCCCTCGGATTTAGGAATGTTCATTGATTTAACTTTATCTAAATTTGCGCTTCGGGCCTGTTGGCTGTGACCAAGCTTTCGGAACGACGAGTGACCGCAACCTCAAACATGTGTTTTCGGCAAACCGCCGCTCACGTGTAGATGCACGGCGCGAAAGGTCCACTAAAGCACGAACCCGTACACTCTTAAACGAAGAGTGAATCCTGCTATGGAGAAGTGCATTTTCGGCCACGGAGGCGTGAAATTGACTCAATGAGTTAACCGTCGTTTAAGAGTGTGTGCAGGTTGTTTTCTTGTCTTTCTTTTACCATTCCGAAAAGAGTGAAATTCTCTCCTATAGGAGAAGTGCATTTTCGGCACGAAAGGATGAAAATTAACTCAAACTGAGTTAAACCGCTCGTTGTATTAAGTGAGAACTCCAATAGGGTAGTTGACAATATCGCTAAAATACCTTCCCATATTAATTAACTTAAGTTGAAACCCAATAAACACCTATTAATTTTTTTGCGAAATAAATCTTTAAATAATTAAAAAATCATTTCAAATGGCTTTTTTCCCATCAGTGCTCACGTGATCACAAACACGTCGTTTGGCTGAGTCACTAGTACTATAACAAACCGGTGTGAAGTTTTTTTTGAATTTGTATCCACTGTTTTTAATCTAACTTACTATTAAAATAGAATTATATGATAATGGGTGAGGTTTTATGAGCGGATAGTTAAATTGCTTAAAGTAGCTTCCAAAATGGTGTTCCAGTTTTACTATACACCTAGTGACAGGCGGAATCCACGTGACAGCCTACAGCGTTTTCGGGAGTGATTTTTCGTCCTAATTTTAAATCATTTTCCCCCTTTTTGGGGTTTTGCAAAAAAGCAAAATACGGGTCTAATATTTTTGGCATAAGATATTTAAGCCAATAATTTTTTTTTTAGTCAAGTACCCTATTTCCGAAGTATTGAGACAAAGAGTTCTATGGGTAGCAGGCGTCTCGACTGAGCTGCCAATGTAGCATGCTCACTAGTCCCGATAGAGTGGCAAAATAGGCTAGTTAAAATAATTTAACTGATAAAGGAAGTACACCCACTGCAAAGGCGGGAATCGAACCCGCACCTGTTACAGCGTTGGCGGACGCTAGCGTTAGGCCTGCGATCCAAACCACTCGGCCATCGGGCCCCACATGCCACCCTATACTGTCTCCGTGTTGGTCCATGGTGCTGTTGTCAGGTTTCAGTCTCTACCCTACTATAAATTTTTGAATTGAGACCTAAACACATTCAGATATTCGGGTCAGGGAGCTGGCCAGGCAGTCAGAAAGTCCCGGGTTTGAATCCCGGCATGGGCATGGATATTTATGTTATGTGTTTATGTCCGTAGTTGTTCTTAGTACACTGCGACATACGTGCTCGTTAAATCTTTGGAGTCGAGCAAGTCCCGAGCAAGCGCACGATGGCGCCAGTAGTTTGTCTTGTGGTAAGGTAATCGTTTCCGGTTGTCTATTTCTAGTTTCTAGCCTCCTTCAGGAGCTTTAACACAGCCAATAACGCCTCGTAATTTAGAACCCTGGTCAAGTGACGAGGTCGACACCTGAGCGGGCACCCAACGGAACTTCGAGCGACATCGTACGCTAACGCCGTCGGGACTTTGGACTCCACAGATTTAACGAGCACGTCTGTCCCTGTGTACTGTTTGTCTTGTGTGACAGCAAAGAGTTCTATAGTAGGGTAGAGACTGAACCTGGCAACAGCACCATGAGCCAACACGGAGACAGTATAGGGTGGCATGTGGGGCCCGATGGCCGAGTGGTTTGGATCGCAGGCCATAACGCTAGCAGTCCGCGCGTTGTAACAGGTACACGTTCGATTCCAACCTTTGCCCTGGGTGTACTTCCTTTCTCAGTATCAAAATTATAAATTAACTAGCACTTTTGCCACTCTATTCGGGCTCCGTAGTGAGCCATGGCTGCCGATGGCAGCTCATTACGAGTCGTTCCTCTACCCTACTATAGAACTCTTTGGGTGACAGCTCTAGGTGTTGACCTCGTCATTTGACCAAGGTACTAAATTACGAGGTGTAATTGGCTGCGTTAAATCTCATTGGGGGCTATAAATAGACAGCCGGAAACGTACAACCTAACCCAACAAGCATGACTTTGCTAATGTGATCACCGTTGTCTTCATAAACATTAAACAGTGCCTACGGACAAACTGTGGAATAGGTATCCTTAGCATTCTTGTCATCTAATTTGTACTAGTGGGTAAGTACTTTTCAGGTTTTTATTGTATAACTTTAATTGTAAAATGTGTGTAGTAAACTTGCAAATTTGCTTTTAGTTTAATACTACATAGCGTGTCCTGGCCTAGTGAGGCTTTTAAATTAAATTTACCGAGTATTGTCCATAGTTCAATCGGAATATTTAACCAAAGAACTACTTTTATGAAAAACCCTAACGATAACGGTTTTTTCCGCTTTGGTAATCCAAATGAGTCGCATAGCATCTAATTATTTTGCTCGAAAATTCATCGATTTAACAGAAAATTCATCTATGAAACAAGTATTTTTTCTAACTTATTATTTATTGCTTTTAACATTTTATTGTGGAATTTTACTCGAATATGAATGTTTTCTTATCTTGTTGAATCTCGTTTTTACTAATGTTAGTTCTGATACTGATTATCTAAATAACTTTAAAAAAATTATATTATTTACATAGAAACCAGGAATTTTTTTCCATACAGGGTGGGCCAAAAGTAGGCTCACAGTTAGTTTGGTATATGGTTATTTATACAGCAAAAGTTATTTTTCGAAAGCATGTGTGGTTGTTCAGTCAGTTGATTGCGCATTATCTCACAGAACTGTAATTAGGATCGTCCTCAAGAAGGCCTCGTAACTGGGCGGTACGGTTAGGTATCCGCCTACGTTAAAATACCTATTCTTAATGAAATTCAATATAATTATTTAACTTTATAGCCCAATTATTCTAGTTTCCAAAACTGTAAGAAGTTTAATTTTACGTCATCTAGAAACGAAGTTATGATTATTTTAAAAATAGTCGAATTCAACCGGAAGTCTTATTTCGAAACCGAAACTAACTTTTTAATTGCTTAAATATTTAACTAGTAATCTAGTTTTTTTATTAAATTTTAATTTATAAAGTGTTATAGCAATGCCACATTATTTAAGTTTCTTTGGTATCAAGGTTTGCTTTAGTTATCTGGCAATATAAATGATTGATTGGTTACTTTTTCAAACACGTTTGTTTGCAGAGTAGAAATTTCAGAACCCATTTCTGAGAAATGTAAATTTTGCTTTACAAACTTTCACTCAAAACATGATTTAACAAAATTTTTTATAGATATTTTCAAATATTTTTTTCCAGCATATTCAACAAACAGTTTTACAGGCAATGAACTAGAATCATACGGTTCTATATGTAATTTCATTTTTATAGCTGGTTTTTCAAAGTAACAATTCTAAAAAAATGCAATTTTTAACGAAAACCCTGAGTATTATGTTTCGAAGAACAATAACTTTTCCCCTTTTCAATATATCTCTTAGATTTCAGTTCATTGTCTTTAACAGAGTTAGCACTGTAACATAGTAAAAGGACATTTGGTTATCTTAAGTAGTTTTTACGAAATCAGGTTTTGAATAATGGTGTTTTACTCCCTAATTTAACAACAAAATAGCTCAAAATGTATTAAAAAGAAATTTTTATTCTAGATTTTTTTACTTTTTATTTACATTATGCATATAAGTGTTAAATAACGATCGTTAATCTCGAACGTAGGCGGATACCTTAAGGTTCAGCTGGTCCATCAAGCTTTGTAACGTTGCTCTAGGCATAATCAGCTCCCGAGACTCTAGTGGACTTCTTTTTATGTTTATGATTGTTATGCTACGCATCTGTCTCCGCATTTTCATACTTTCAGTTGGTGTTAAGGATCCACCGTCGGTGCTCCTCACTCAGATTCCCAGCAGTGGTTTGCACTTACAAACAAAATACAAATACAAAAATTGTCGACCAACAACAGGCCAGAGGCCCAGCAAGGTTGGTCCAAAATAAAACTAATACATTACCAGTTTCCAATGTCCGTCAAGTTTCTTCTTATAATCTTCTACTCTCTTCGAATGCACAACATAATCTGGTAAAGCATTCCACTCATTGACCTATTGTAAAAATAATGTTTTCTTACCTCCCTTCTAAAGCTCGATTTATTCAATTTCTGATCATGACCTCTGGTCCGGCTATTTAAAGTAAAATCTAAGCCCTCCATGTCTCCCTGTTTTATGAACTTGAATAACTGTATTAAATCACCCCTAGCTCTCCTGTTTTCCAGGGAATACATGCACACATTTTCCAACAGCACAAATCATTTTATAGGATAGCTGGCAGATGGCGAGATTCGAAGTTTCATACCCTGGAAACATTATTTGCTTATTCATCAAGCATCAAATAAATATTCCGAAGCTATCTCGAAACTAAACCAAACGAAGTCCACGAATCGCTACTCTTTGGATAAGATACGCTGTATACGACTTTATTTTAGCCAACCAATAAAACTAAACACGACTGTGAAAAATACCTATTCTAAATAACCCAAAGTTCTTACCAATGGTACAGCATTAACTGTTAGCCTACTTTTGGGCTACCCTGTATAAACCCTTGGAAAGTTTAAAAAAAAAGAACAGTTAAAATAAATTCTTTGGATCGCGAATTCTTTTATAGAGTGTTTAAATAATTAATTTTTAGGAGTCTATCATCGAGATTATTATCTATTATCGAGTTTTTAAATTAAATTTTCATGTTTTTGTGATGGTCATACCGATTTTTATGCCACTTCGGTTAGTATTTTGTAGCTTACTTTTCTTTTTAAAAAAGATACAAATTCAAAAATTTCGACCCATAGGCCAGAGGCCCAGCAAGGTTGGTCTAATTCTTTACTAGTTTAAAATAACTTTCGAGATTCTTCAATTCTTCTAATCTCTTAGAGTAAACAACTAATCCGGTGAAGCATTCCACTCATTGACGACTCTATTGTTAAAATGTTTTCTTACCTACTTTTTGAAACAGTATTTTTTTTAAAAATGAACATGTCCTGTGTTTTGTCTATTTAAGTTCCAACCTAAACAATCCATGTCTCCCTACTTGATGAATTTGAATAACTGAATTAAATCACCTCTTGTTCTCTTATTTTCAGGGAATGCATGTTTAAAGATCTTAATCTGTCATATACCAGATTAACCCCCAATCATTTTTGTAGCAATATTATGTAGCTCAAAAACTATTTGTATCCAGGTCAAAGTAGACTACAATTACTTAAAAGTAGGAGAAATAAGATAGTTTTGCAATGGGGTTTAAGTTTTCCACCATCTTGCTTGGTTTATCAAGCAACGCATATATGTCATCCACAATAATATTTGAGCCGCGGTAGCTCAGTCGTGTGAAGCGTCGTGCTCGCATCGGAAGGGTTGTGGGTTCTGTCCTCGGCGGTGCTCGCAATTCTGATGGTTGCAGGGTCGGCGCTTGATTTGACTAAAGACCGCCGTGTTGCTAATGGTGGCTGGGGCACGTTAAATATGTCGTGGTCACAAAGTCCTCCATGTTCCCATACCAAATTAATACCTCTGGGGGTACTTGATCAGGGGGTTATCGACCTTTGATCTGGATCAAAATTCCGATATGTGAGTGAGAATGGATGTGTGAAAGGGTCCTTCCTGTAAAACGGATGTGTCATGCTGCGAGCAAAAGTCGGACTTCCTCCCTTGTGGCGCTCAATAAAAACGGAAGCCGCCCCACTTCGCCTTAAAATCGGGTAGTTCTCTACTCCGGGCTCGGTTACCGAGTGGCATTAGAAACAACAACAACAACAATAATATTTGCTCAGTTGGTGTTGTTATTCAACTGATAAAAAGAATTGATGAAAGAAAGCAACTTAAACATGTATTTTTTAACCCTTTCAGACCCAATGACAATTTGGCATCATCATTTTAGAATTTTTTTTTCTGGTCGTCTATAGCCATTTATGATATCAAAAAGCACATCATTCGATTCTTCAAACTTTTTTTTCTATTAGAAAATATTTTTTATTAATCCCCATAGATGTCAGCCCTATTATTTTTTAAAATTATGATCAGAAACATGATGATGCCAAATGGTATCATTATGGGACTGAAAGGGTTAAAAACCTTTTACTGTGCGAGGGTTAAAAGTGTTTTACATCCTGCCCATTGAAATGTATCTAAAAGACGCAAGAAAAACAATATTTCATTTTTAATTTTATTGAATCTTTCACAAATGTAAATACTGCTAGTAATCAAACTCTGTGAATAAATAGAGCACCATTTAAAATGATGTATTACTCGTTTGAAAGATTTCGTCTTTAAATTTCTCCATGAAACTTTGATGAAAGCATAGAATTTTTTCAACTATCACTGTCAAAGTGTCCATCTGGGATAAGAACGGCATTCTGAATAGAAAAAAAATAATGGATTTTACATTATTATTAAATAATTTCCTTCGACTCACACAATATTATGATATCGTTATATAATTATGATATCGGAAAGGGTTCGTACGACACATTCTTAGAATATGAAGAATACAGGGGAAAAACAACTTCATTGCATCTGTTATTATTGCATCTGCATTGAATCTGTCTGCATCAGGATTATTTGGTAACAATAGCAAGTCATCGCCTAAACTGGTGTAAGGAAAACAGTTACGATATTTTTCTCTCGCGCCAACCCTGATTCACGCCCATGGATATCATAGTTAAAGTATTAGATTGGCTGATCACGTGACCTCCAATGCTAACGACGGGACGCGCATGGAGGCTTTTTAACAGGGCATAATGGCCAGTGTTGCTGCCACTTTAAGGAGAAAAATACTACGAAAAATACCATTTATTTCTAAAATTACAAAAAAATATACTAGAAAAGGATTTAAAGTCACTAAAAAGTTTCCAAAATGCAGCTAGTATATTTACGATATTTTTTTGTAATTTTAGAATTAGATGGTATTTTTTCGTAGTATTTTTCTCCTTAAAGTAGCAGCAACACTGGCCATTTTGCCCTCTTAAAAGGCCTCCATGCGCGTCCCGTCGTTAGCATTGGAGGTAACGCGATCAGCCAATCTAATACTTTAACTATGATATCTATGTTCACGCCAGAGACAAGTGGACACGAGTCACGTTTGGTACCGCGAAAGAAGAACCGAGGAAAAAAAAAAACTGTTTCCTGTCAAGAATGTCCGCCAAGCACACCAGAATATGGGAATATTAGTGTGGGAAGATTCCGATGCAATGAAGTTGTTTTTCACCTGTACTCTTCATATATCAGTATCTTTCCCTAAAAATTTAGAACTAATCCACATAAAGCCAGTAATTTTCCTAGAAATGTCAAAATATGTCCATATGGATGCAAAAAAACGGGATAGTTCCACTATTATAGTTTCTTCTTTCTCAATTACGT
This sequence comes from Oedothorax gibbosus, assembly GCA_019343175.1. NCBI lineage: Eukaryota > Metazoa > Arthropoda > Arachnida > Araneae > Linyphiidae > Oedothorax > Oedothorax gibbosus. The sequence goes on along the minus strand of CM033280.1, from coordinate 4,624,168 downwards.
GCTTCTGGCATATGCTTGGATTCGATCCACCAAACTTTGGGCCCATTCGTTAAACCACTTCATAACTCCGCGCCCCTCGTCTCGGTCATAGTTGCCTGTTGCCAAAGATGCATTCAATTTAATTGTCCAAAAGGATTATGTAAAATGATATTACTTATGCTTCTGGGGAAAACATTTGTGATACATAAGAGTAACGTTACAAACTATTTTTACAGTGTAGCTTTCAATGAATTTTTCGCTGAATCTGCTTATCAAATCAAGTTCCCTTAATTGTACGTCTTAATATATTTGTCATAATTTCAAAGTCTTTTTATATTTGTGTAACTCTTGACAAAGGCCTCCGATTATCGCAGGTCTGGGGGAACCCAGTCGGTTAAGGCGTTCGCCTTTTATGCGGAAGGTCCCAGTTTCGGGTCCGGCCATTGCCAAAATAACTGCCGACCTATAATCTGCCTGTGCAGACGAAAATGCCCGACGAATATTAGAAAGAATGCACGCTAAATATGCTTCAAAGTCCCAGAGCTGTGAACTAAGTCGCCCTTAACAGTTGCGTTGGATGCTTATTCAGGTGTCGACTTGTCACTTGAATGTGGTTCTAAATTACGACGCCAGTTGCCAATAGCCCTCGTGTAGCTCTAGAGCGCAGTTATTCAAACTAACCTAATCTTTCAATATCACACACAGTTATTTCGCATCGGCCGACCCGGCAGAGCAACGGTTAAGGAGCTAGCCTTTGGAGCTCCTGGGTTCGGGTTCGAATCCCGGTAAAGCATGGATGTTTGTGTTTGTCGAGTATATGCGGAGTACGTGCTCGTTAAATCTGTTGGGTCCGAAAGTCCTGTGGGCGGTCATTGCGCAGTTTCCCACGGGTACATGTCCCTGGAGACTATTTCCCTCCCCTTCAGGGACATGTCTAAATTGTGGAAGTGGCGATAGATGGAAGCATCTGTCTTTTATATGTGTGTATGTCGTGTCCGTCCTTCTTGACGATGGTTTATAAGCGGGTCTTTGTGATCAAGCACACAAGCCTGAAAATATATGTCTACCAACCAACCTACCTATTGGCTATTTCGCATTGAAGTTTACCCAAATCATGCGTTTCAGATAGAATTTCTTAACGAAAACAAATTTACTAAACATATTTACCTAAAATGATAAGTTCCCGTTCTCTGACCAAATAAGCACCCTGGAAGCACACAGACCCCGTGGTTTTCAAGCAATTCCATGGCATAAAATTCATCTGGAGTTTGATTCCTTGCCTAAAAATACAGATATTTTAACAGTTTGACAACCAAGTAAGAAGTGAACGAGACATTTAAGGAAATGATTTTGATATGTATTTTTTAGTTTTTAAGGTGCCTGTATGCCTTTAATGGCCTCATTTTTTGTATAAAATATACTTATGGTTTTTTTGTGTTAAAACTTAAAATGGTGTAAAATGGATGAAAAAATTGAAAGTTTAAATTTTTATTTATGATTTTATAAGGATTTTAGTTAAAATTTTGCCTAAAAACAGCCGTACTAAACACGATAACTAAAAAATTTACTGAGATATTTAAATTCTGTAAATTGGAAACTACAAAAAAGTAAATGTGTTCAGTCAGGAATCACTTTTAGATATGTGTCAGAATTTTTTTATGCTTCATTAGCATTTAAGTCGAAAAATCAAGTTAAGCTAAAATACACAAATATATTATCTAAACCATATTTAATGTTTTATTTGCAATTAATATATACTTTTATGTATTTAAACTAGCATATGTCAGGTCAATGCTAACTAAAAGATTGATAACTTTTTTTTCTATTTACACTAGAAAGAACATTTTTGCTGATTTATAAAGCCGATGAACGGCGCTTTTTAATAATTCAAAAAAATAACAATTTAAAATTTGACAAAATTTCGTGTTTTTAAGGTGGCGATTTATTTAAGGTAGCCGTACAATTCTTCCTTCGGCAACCTGTGGACCTTTGAATATTTTTTGTGGCACTTCCCTCTTTTCAAAAACATAAATTATTTTTAAAAAATCAATGTTTTATACAAAGCCTCTTTCTTGAAATTATTTTGCTCAGGGATACGTATGTACTTTTACTATATAATTATAAATCATTCAAAAAAATATATAACTGAAAATCATGTTATAAGCTTTGCTTAGGTCAAAACCTAGTAGCGATATTTGCCAACAATTCTCGGAGTGCGAAAACATTTGCTTTGTGGTTGTTTTTCTTCGTTTTTGTTATTGCTAAATAATTTGTTTTTTTTATTACACATTGTAATAATAATTTTTTTATAATTGCGTGAAAAAAATCCGACTTTTACACTGTAATTTTAATATCAGACGCCTGCGAAAAGTTATACTTTTTAGAAACAGTGATAAAAAATTACTTTTTTTCACCCAAAAGCAGTGAAAAAAAGTACTTTTTTTCACTCTTTTTATAAGATGCCAACATTTCAAGTAAAACTTACGTGAAAAAATCAAATCTCATTGGTTCAAAAAATAATTCACGTGCTAATTTTTTTACGTAAAGAAGATTGGCTGCGATAAATCTCTGGACAAAAGGCAAACTTATTTTTTAGTTTAAAGTAAAACATTTGAACATGGACACTGATACGAATTTTGAGCTTCCAGAAGAGATAAAAATAGCAGCTAATGATGTTACTTCAAATGTTTCCGGAAAAATCAAGAAAAATTTACGAAAAGTTTCTATATTTCTATCTCTTCTAGAGGCTCAAAATTCGTATCAGTATCCATGTCCAAATGTTAGGCTTTAAAGTAAAAATAAGTTTGCCTTTTGTAGTTTTAGAGATTTATCGATGCCGATCTTTACGTAAAAAAATTAGCACGTGAATTATTTTTGAACCAATGAGATTTGATTTTTTTTCACGTAATTATAAAAAATAGTGTATGAAACACGTGTGAAAAGTAAACTTTTTAAAACACGTGTCATTATTTCACTCGCTCGTACCTCGCTCATGAAATAAAATCCACTAGTTTTAAAAAGTGATACTTTTCACACTTGTTGCATAAATAACTATTTCGTAGAGTAAAGTTGAAAAGTCTTCAACACAACCTTCAATATGAAAACAGTAAACACTGTTCCTAGACCTTTTTCGTTGTTAAGGGGACACAGTACCTCAAAAACGGCAAAAATCGCGATTTTTTTTTTAATTTGCTAATATTAAAGTTTGAAATCTTTTTAATAAGTCTACCAAGTTTCAAAAGTGTAGCTATATTTAAAAAAAAAGTTATTCCACTTTTTATGCGAAAAGGTATGATAAAAATGCAAACGAATGAAAACTTTAAACGTGTTTTTCTCGGTGTTCATTTTTCCTTGATGCCAAGGTTTTCAAAACGCTAAGGCTTTTTTAATTATTTGTAAAAGTCTAAGAAATTTTGTATGCAGTCTGCCAAATATGTTGACATTAAGAATTGGTATAAAAATTGTTTTCAAAAGTAATACTTTTTTTTAAATAAAAATATACTAAAGTCGAAATTTTCCAAATATGCTAAAAAAATTGGGATTTTCTAGATAAATATTTTTTATGAAACAAATACCGAAGATAAATCAAATTTGGATACCAATTCTTATGTAAAATAGTTCAAAGTACATGAGAAAAAAATTGGGTTAAAATACTTGTATTTAAAAAAGCCTTAGCATTTTGAAAAAGTTCAATTTTTTTTAAATAACTTAAAAATTAAAATAGTTAATAGTATAATTAAAATCATGATTCATAAGTTTTGCTTCGATCAAATCCTAGTAGAGATTATTTGCCGACAATTTTGGAGTGCAAAAAAGTTTGCATTGTATATGTTTTAGTTATTGCTACATATTTTGTTTTTTTTTTTGTTTTAACACATTGTAATAATAATTTTTTCGTAGAGTAATGTTGAATTGTCTACAACGCAACCTTCAATATCGAAACACTACTCCTAGACCCTTTTTGTTGTTAGTAAATGCATAAATTGTTTCACCTGAGCTTCTTTGACAGCTTTCTGAGAGAGGTGCATTCTGGGGTAGACAAAGATGGCGCCGATCACCCTCCTGCAACTCAATCCAGGGACGCTATTCAGTTTCTCGTAACAAAATTGGGCTCGCTCTCTTAATGAGTTCAGAATGAGCTTCTTTTCCTGAAACATTATTTTAAATGAGATGATAGTCCAATGGGCACGTTTCACGGCATGAGTGGTAACAGTTACTCAGAAATAAAAAATAAGGCTTTGTTTGGTGATTTGTGTCCACGCGACACCTAACTATACTTAAATTTGAAGCAAATGGAAGAAATATTTTACCGTAAAAGAGTTAAAATTGTCTGTTTGGTATAAATTGACCCAAGAGTGTTAATTAATCTTTTAAATTAACCAGATATTGAGTTTTTTAAATTATAACATCAAAAATAAATACAAATACAAGCAATAAATATTCGAAATTTGGCCATTAAACGGGCATTAAATTGATTTTCTCTATATTTTGGAGCCCTTTTTTTAAGCAATTTTTACCATTAATTTTAACAAAAATTTGTTATTTTCTTTATGATTCATGATATTTTTAATTATTTATACCTGCTCGATCCTTACTGGCACAATTTTTTTTAACTAAACCTTTTCAGTGAAATTTTGTTATTCAAAATGCTTTTTTGTCTAAACTTTTGAGACGGTTGAGACTCAATGTTAAACACAAAGTTTATAAAATATAAATATTTTAAGATTTATTAAGGAACACAGCTTGAGCTGAATTTCTCTTAGGCGGCATTAAATATAAATCTTTTTATATAACATTTTGTTTAACTCTTATTTTTCTTACCCAATGAGATTTTTTTTTCTCAGTAATTCGAAATTTGAATTTTTCTTAATATACGTATATTTTAGGTCATTGATCTTATATAATATTTTTTAAAAATCTATTAGTATGCCATCTTTATACTTCTTTTACTTTATAAATACACAATTCTATTGCTAAAATGAGTCATTTACCATAAAATACAGTTTGTATGAAGGTTCTTCCGGTTGAGGAGGGTTGGTTTGGCAATAAGTAACTATCTGTAAAAAAAAATATTAACAGCAGAATGTTTATGGTTCAGTTAAACACAAACAAAGCGCATTGACTGGAAAATGACCAACAATTGACTCTGTTCTCGAATTCTTATGCTAATTTTGAACCACAATTTTAAAACTCACAGTTGAATTGGGATGAATTATTTCTTTCATAACCGGGCTGAAGAAATAACGCAACAATGTTTAGTTCCAATTTAATAGATTTTTTTTAAGTACAACTTTTAAAAATTACCGAAAACAAGTATTAGCTCCAATAAGCATATATCTCTTAGCTTAAGAAAAGAAATACAACAATTAAGTAAATTTTGGTTCATAAGCAATATTTATTATATACTTGGCCCAGTTTTGGTTTTAGTTTTTATTTAATGAACATTCGTAATTTTTCTATAAAAGTAAAAAGTGCTGGGGAGTTCAGTCGGTAAGTGCATCCGGTCAGATCACAGTTTCGAGCCCAGCCGAATTCCAAAATAACTAGCCACATATACAGGGTTTGTGCAGCTAAAATGTCTTGACAAAAGTCCCCTGTGTAGAAGGAGTGGGCGTTGAATATGCTCCTAAGTCCAAACGATGCTTACGATGCCGCTTTTAAAAGCTGCGTGGGATGTCTACTCGGGTCTCGGATCGTCACTTTACTCTGGTTCTAAATTACGTCACCTGTCGCCAAAAGCCCTCGTGTAGCTCTAGCACGACGAAAATTCATTTTATTTCAACTTAACTCTGTAAAAGTACATATTTTAATTTTAATTTTACCGGATTTCACTGATAATTTAATTATGTACTACAACCATTAATTTTATAATAGTTATATATTGAACAAATATAATAATTATGTTAACCATAATAATTATATATTTTACAGTTATCGATATAACGCTATTCTATTAATATTACTTCTCTACTATTAATGCAAAAATTATTTGTTTACCTGTGAAGGGATATTTTGGACTAGTCTAATACACGCTAGTTTCTTTAATACATCTTTAACTTCAGAATCCACATTCAAGATTTCGCAGAAGCCACTTCTTGTACCACATCTTTAATACAAGTTGTAACAAATATATAAACTATTATCATTCAAACATATATTAACTATTGGCATTTAATTTCCATAGATGGCATCACCCCTTAAAGTACCGAATCTGTTACATAATAAACTGTAAATTGTAAATTCTAAATTGGTAACACTTCTCTCTTGTCTTTGAATGTAATAGGTTGCGTGTAGATGTAAAATAAGAATTATTTTTGTATTTGAGATGGAATGGTGTTTTTGGCTGTAGTAATGATGACAAACATTTTCTGATTGAATGTTTTCTCTCTGCCTTGACGGAAGCTACGAAGCACCCAGGATTAAATTAGAAACGCTACGGCAGTCACTTAAAAGTACAATTAAATCGCATTGTTTTATTATCTTGTTAATAGAACTCATGCGAGCCACTTAAAATTTTAGGTTTCTGCAGCAGTGTCTCATAACATGAAAAATAGTTTATAAACATTATAATACCAGAAATGTGTAGCATAAAGTTAACTTTTTAAAATACCTGGGCGTTATAAAAGTTTCTTTTAAGCTTAAAATTATTTTTTCGAAAATTTTCCAAACAAGATTTCGGAATGTCGAAGTTATCAAGAAAACTGTAAGGTCACTATTAAAGAGTATTCCAAAAGAGGACTTTAAAACTTCTTTCCGAAATTTGTACTACAGCCGAGCACAGACGTGCATTACGGCTGACGGTGATTGTGAGTTATTCCATGAGTCCTGGAAATTAATAGCCGGACCTTGTATATTAGCCATGATTTTTATGAAAGGACGTTGCTACATTTGGAATCTTCTGTATTTTATGACACCACTTACTCTCCCACGAAGCCTTTTGAGCCGGACATAACCGACGCCAACTGCATCTGGTCGTAAGGGTGCCCCATTTCGAACAGGATTTTTTTGAAGGACAAGAACTCAACATCGGAATCGTACACGTTGTCCTGATAAACCTACATGAAACAGAGTAATGCATTATTAAACCGACTGATGTAGGGTTCCAACATATCAAGAAAAGTTTTGAAAGGTTTAGATATATTAAATGGAATCTGCTGTAAGTGGAAGCTTCAATCTAATGTAAACTTATTAAATACTTATATTAGTATATAATCTAAAGTACAGAAATTTTATTAAACTTTAAATTTTATTAATTTTAATTTTTCTTTGAAATTTAAACTTTATAGATTGTAGATCTATATACATAGTATTTGTATGGTTGCGAATGTTAAGTGCAGTAGAATTTTGAATCAAAAGCCATGGTATAGTCCGCCTGTCACTTCTTAGCATCGCAAATATTTTGATTGTGGACGAGTCCACATTGAAAACAGGTAAGGAACCTGAATTTGGCAGGGTTGCCAATCCCATGGCGTTTGGCGAACATAAGGGATTTTTGGTTAAGTTAGTTGGAAATAATGTGTCACACTAAGACTACATATGAGTTATTGGTGAACGGAGGATTATATCTGATTGTTGATAGGGCCGTCGACGATTGCACATAAAAGTAGTGAATCGCCAAGCATAGTAACTCTTTCCTAAACCAAATTTTCCTTAACCTTTTTCAAAGTGGACTTTTCACTATTAAAATATTTGAGATTCCTATAAGTGACAGGCGAACTAAAGTAATTTAACACGAAATTGACATTAAGTGACACTTGGCACCCTAGGGGTGAATGGCGGTATCCCGTCAGCGGGACACCTAGGTGGGCAAGAATAGCACCCCTAGGCGATTTACAAGCCAAAGATTCATCGACCCAAGGCGATTCAAAGCCTTGATGTGCCAAATGGACCGGCTTTTCACCCCGGGGTGAAAAATGCCCCCATTTCATACCTTCAGTTTTAACAGTGTAAAGTGCTTGTGCATCCACGATCTGCCAATGATCGTAAAATATCTAGTTTTTTTCTTAATTTTTTTAAAAAATAATTAAATATACTTGTATTATAATATAAATTATATTTATTATTAAAGTTTTTTACTTATATTATTTTTTATAATTATTATTCGTGATTTCGTTTTAATGCGTGTTTTTATATTCATTGTTATTGTATTAATATATTTTATTAATTATATTTATTATAAATTGTGCTTCGATATCGTGTTTGGTTATAATATTGGCTTTGGCGAAAAGAGACCAGATGATAATACACAATTACCGTTAATGATTAGGATAACAGTATGAATAGTGATTAGTAATTGTACGTACCTCGTCTGCGAGAATAAAAATGTTTTCTTCGTATGCGAATTTTATTATATTTTGTATTTCTGTCTTGGATAAAACAAATCCTATTAAAAAAACGCAATATTTCAAAGTTCAGTTTTGAATATTTACAATTATTATGGTCAACAAATTATACTATAGGTCAAGTGTTTCTCATTTTTTGACAGCTGGCGTTGTTCCTTTCCTTATAGGAATAAAGAAGCTTCGCTCTTGTTGGCCAACCGTGCATTCGCATTTACAATGAAGATTTCTTTAAACACTAGCGCCACCCTTAGAAAACGCGTGTAACTTCAAAGAAAACACTGCAAACAGAAAAACGTACGATGGAAAAATGGTAGCGTCATCTGTGAATGATTTGCGAAACTACTATCACTAGATATAAAATAATTATTGTTATAGTGTCTTCTGATTTTGCAGTCCATATCCCGATACAACCCCCTCTCCTATATAGTTCCAAATTTCAATGTTTTCAGTAGGGAGCTCTTTGGCCCATTCTACAAAACCGGTTAGTGACTCATGTAAGAATTTCGCTACGCGCAAGAGCTAGACGTGTGTGTCGAGACCGACCAGTTGCTATAGGTCCTTCAAGATAAGATAATTGACGGAGTAAATGAAACCAAGTGATATTTATGAGAGGATTCATGACAAAACAACGCAAGTTCAACATGCCTTAGTTCTCCCCAATTTGGAAAAGCTTCATAGCAACATAATGTTTCGTTTCTCCAACTCACTACCAACCCCCCCACTTTTCATGAAAAAATTTACCTAATGTCAAAATTCATGACTTCTCATATGCGCGGAAACCCTGCATAGATTACTGCTTTCGTCACAGCGAGAAAACACTACGTCATTATAGAAACGGCAGCTCTCTCTAATGCTCTACTCTTTTTTCAATAGCTGATCTTGCATATGCGTAGATTCAGCCAACTTTGATGAACACACTTTTGCGCCAAACACGAGAAGGAATTTCTATTTAAGGCTGGGCCCCAAAATACGATATGCGAACAACCATTCTTCCAACGCTGGCAACCCTATGTCCAACTTTGCGAAGTCAAAATTGAGATAAAAGTTGAACATCGAGTTGCGTTGAAGGTTGGGTTGTAAGAATGAGCGTCCGTGTGATATATATGCCTTTTAGCTTCAAGTGAGTCCACTTACCACTTGGGTTTCCAGGATTGATAATCACTAAAACTTTCGGCTTGCAATGTATTCTTGATGCGTTGATGGCTCTCTGTAGTTCGGGTACATCCAAAGACCAATCAGTGTCCTCATTTAAATAATACTTTATCTGAAATATTTAGAAATAACACGTCGATATATGGACTTCTATTGTATTGGCGTTAGATTATTATGTTACAAGTTAGTAAAACATGTTCCAGGTAGCACTCCCATATGGGCCAACGTGGTTTCCTAGTGGGCTTCCATATGGGGCCTAGAAAGAAACGACCCCCTTTTTTTTCGGTGAAACCACGTCGGCCCACATGGGCCATCCCACATAGGCCCATATGGTTTTCTTCCACATTGGCCCACCTGGGCTTCTCCACATCAGCCCAGTACAATTTTTCATGAGCAATCGATTTTGCCTTTCAAGTTGAACGATCTCTTTATCAGTTAATAATATACCGAAACAATTAATATATTTTACTAATTTGCATAATATACAGTTGGAGGATAAAAAATATTGTGTTTGGACAGCAGTTCACTTTATAGGACAGATGGGCAATCCATATAGATTAAGATGGGCCATCCCACATCGGCCCACCTGGGTTGTCCCATTCGGGTTCTTCTATAAAGCTCTGTTTTATTAAAATAGCTATAAATTGTACTAATTTTTTTTCTAAAAATGCATTAGTACTGAAAAACACCAATTAAACACAGTGTTATCGTAATTAGTGCATAATTTGCTAAAATTTAGTACATTGGATTCACATGGTTTATGGGCTGATGGGGCCCACCAGTGCCCAACTGAACCACGTGGGCCCACGTCGGACCATGTGGATCCCACATTGGTGTGCTGCCTGGGGTGCTATTTTTACCCATTTGTGCCGAGTACCTAAAATGAGGAATTGTTGTTTTTGTTTAATATGTAAAATTGAATTTCGAACATACTTATATGATTTTTAAAAAATATTTTGTTAAATATCTTTATTAGATTTTTAATATTTTATCAAATTTACTCGACTCGATTTATTGTTGTTAAAAACTAATGGAGAAAAACTGATGCAGTAATGGGAAGTTTGTACTTTATAAAAACATTTTCAACCACAGTAGACGACGCATGTCTGTTCCTTCTACATCTTTGATCATGTATGGATGTATGGTACATCTACGATGCGATGTCTAATTAAGTCGATGTAATTAATGCGATGTTAAATTCTATTAATGTTAATCATTTCCATTTTTTTAAAAAATTAGAATAGAATAATCCGGGAAAAAATACTACGCAATAACACATGCTCTCCCCCCCCAAAAAAAAGACATTTTACTCTACAGACTTCACAATCGAAAAGAAAACAAGTACAAACATGATGATTAAAATTAATGGTACATCTACTAATGATTATAATTCAAGAAACGCAATTCAGTTTTGGTTTGAAGATGCCACAGTTGGTAGACGTCCAGTGCTGATGGATAACTAATGCACAAATAGTATATTTGTAATGAAAAAAATGGCTTTTATGTGTAATAAACATAGCTTTAATGTAATTAAAAAATAGCATATATGTAATAAATATTTTTTTTATAATGGACAAGTTGCATGAAATGCGAAATTCATAATATATGTGTTTTTCTGGTACATTAGAAGCCGCAGATTCCGAATGTAAGGTTAAATATTCACAAATATGTTTAATTTCAACAAAAAATGCATTTGAAATTTGCCGAAAATGTACGTCACTGAAAACAGCTCTGACGTCAACTGTTATGTTTTTGGCGATGTTTCGATCTATGCTGTAATACACTTTATAAAATAGTAAACCTTACAATTTCTGCAAAACCTCATTAAAAGAAGACAATATTATTTGTAACCAGTTAATATCAAGGAAGTTAAACAGTTTGTTCCAAGTTTGGTTGTTAGTTAAAATACACACACTAGAGCGCGTATGAGCTATTGCAGAACTATTGACTGTTGGATCTGATCGGAATAGTCGAGTGAAATCGTTCAACGTTTGAAGAAATTAACTGGAATGAACATGACATGTTTCTGTAAAATAGCATAACTTTTTTAAGAGTTTGATATGGATGAAAGCACATTACAGTGAAACGTGATACGAAATAACACGCCAAGAACAAAAAAAGCCAACCGTGACGTCATCTGTTATGCTAAGAGAGGTTTAACAGGGAGTGACGTATCATTAACTTTAAAAATGAATTTAAAATAAATACATCTTTAAAACCAGAAATACTTGAGTTTTAGAGGTTTTTTAATACGCTTAATCGAATAAATATGTTTGTGGAAAACGCTGTAATTGTCCATTGCGTGAAAAAAATCCGATTTTTACATTATAATTTTAATATCAGACGCGTGCGAAAAGTTATACTTTTTAGAAACAATGACACAAAATTACTTTTTTTCACCCAAAAGCAGTGAAAAAAAGTACTTTTTTTCACTCTTTTCATAAGATGCCAACATTTCAAGTAAAATTTCTATTTCATAATATTCATAAAATCCAGAAATTTATTGATCTGCTTTATTTATAAATATTATGCGCGTGAATTTTATTATTATTATTATTTTTGAATCAGTATCCATGTTCAAATGTTTGACTTTAAACTAAAAAATTAGTTTTCCTTTTGTAGTTCCAGAGATTTATCGATGCCGATCTTCTTTACGTAAAAAAATTAGCACGTGAATTATTTTTGAACCAATGAGATTTGATTTTTTTCACGCAATTATAAAAAATAGTGTATGAAACACGTGTGAAAAGTAAACTTTTTAAAACACGTGTCATTATTTCACTCGCTCGTGAAATAAAATCCACTAGTTTTAAAAAGTGTTACTTTTCACACTTGTTGCATAAATAACTATTCTAACAATTGTGCCTAGGTATTCTGCATTTGCGCCAAGTTTTTGGGGTTAGTCGCACAGATTGCGTCTAAATGTTTTTGATGAATTTCTAATACTGGACGGGATAAAGTCGGAATCTAATTTTTACAAAAAATGCTGGCATCAGTATGGGAGGATAATAAGAGATTTTTCGAGCCCTGGCACATGCGATGTCTGATTAAGTCGATCTAAATTATGCGATGTTAAATTAATTGTGAGACACGTTGTAGATGATTTGGAGATATTTGTTACAATGTCAAATGACGGGAATGGAGATAACTATTCTCTCGAGCTCTGCACATTTCGTATTTTCACAGTGGTCTACTGGGATAAAGTCTGAATCCTCAAACTCATTAAAGTCTGAATCTCATTAAAAAAAAATGCTGGCATCAGTATGGGAGAGTAATAATATTTTGATGGTTTGCTGAATCGTGGGGAGGGGAAACGATTGTCGTAAAATAATAATGGAGTAAAAAAAAAACCCTGTTATTTTCTTTCTGGTACTACTCGAACCGTTTATAATTTGATACACTACGGCTTGTAAGAAATATCAAGAAAATAAGAGACACAGGATTTATTGAGAAGTTTATGGTAATCTTACCTAATTAAATACGAAAATTTGGCTTTAAAAATTCCTTCATAATGTACAAGATTTAAATATTTATTTTGATTTAATATTAAGTATCGAAGATTTAAATGCAGCATCTTGAGAGTAATAATGTTTTGTTTGCTGAATCGTGGAGGGGAAACGATTGCGAAATAACAATGATAAAAAAAAAAAAACTTTTTTTTATTCTTGGTACTACTCTGACCGTTTAGTAATTGATACACTACGGCTTGTAAGAATATCAAGAAAATAGAGACAAGGATTTATTGAGAGTTTATGGTAATCTTACCTAATTAAATACGAAAATTTGGCTTTAAAAATCCTTCATAAGTACAAGATTTAATATTTAAATATTAAGATTTAATTTTAAGTATCAAGATTTAAATGCTGGCATCAGTATGGGAGAGTAATAATATTTTGATGGTTTGCTGAATCGTGGGGAGGGGAAACGATTGTCGTAAAATAATAATGGAGTAAAAAAAAAACCCTGTTATTTTCTTTCTGGTACTACTCGAACCGTTTATAATTTGATACACTACGGCTTGTAAGAAATATCAAGAAAATAAGAGACACAGGATTTATTGAGAAGTTTATGGTAATCTTACCTAATTAAATACGAAAATTTGGCTTTAAAAATTCCTTCATAATGTACAAGATTTAAATATTTTTATGTAAAAAAGTTAATATTGAAGTTTTAAACAGATTTTTATGTTTTGTCTTCGACTGCTCTAGAAAGAGCAAATCAACGATACAAAAAAACTTTTTTTTTTATTCTTTGTTTCTTCCCTGCTCGTATTCAGTAGCGATCAGCGCCGGTCGTTTAACGTCTAGTCTCAATGGCGGATTTCGGAAAGAGCCAGACCCTGTCTACTATTTTTTTCCCCTTTCTCTTCTTCTAGGAGGCCTGGATCTAATTTTTACAAAAAATGCTGGCATCAGTATGGGAGGGTAATACTAGTTTGATGGTTTGCTGAATCGAAGGGAGGGGAAACGATTGTCGTAAAATAATAGTTTACTTTTTATTCCAGTCATCTTCATTAAGATACTCCGGTGCAATGCCGGGTTTATGAAGCTACTAGTTGTCCTAACAGTTTATTATTTTACTATAAATAGTAATATTTATTCATTTGATTCTGTTTGAAATTGCAAATGTAAATAAGTAAACTTTACGTACTTGATACATTCCATATTCTAGTGCAGTACAGGAGAATAAAGGATACTGGGGAATCGGTACCATTACTCCTGCTGGCTTGTCTGATTCGTCTTTATAACTTAGCAAATAAAGAAGTATCTGAATAAAACAACACCAAAAAAATTAAGAGTATTAAGAAAAATATATAACTTGAGTAATGCGAAATCTTTACGTCCCTCAAAGTTCAGCTTTTTAAAAATGTGTATGGAAAATATAAAAATGCATCGCGATATTTTCACGATTAATGTGATGAATTGGATTAAAAACACAATATCCCTGCTGGTATTAATAATAATGCATTAAATGCATTGACAGTACCAAATACTTTGGCTTTCTGGAGGAATGTTGGAACTTTAATTTACAGTGCATTTTATGTTCTAGTAATTTCGACTCTAAAGCATGTGTATTACAAATAGTACAATAAAAATACAATAATGTTTATTACAATAACAATGTTAATTGCGTTGTTATAGATTAGGGAGCGTCCAGTAATCACGTGATGCGATTTTGACGGTATCTTGACCCTCCCCCTTCTCTTCTGATGATATTTGCCCCCCCCCCCGTAATCTCACGTGAGATTTTTCAAAATTCAGATTTTTTTTATTTAATTTCAATTTTGGTGAATTTCAAATAGTTTTTTAAAGCTTCAACATCTTGAAATAGGGTTGGGTTCGGAAATCCATGTTAAATATTATCATTTTCCAAATTTAAGTCGAGAAACAGATTTTACTGGGATTTAACTATATGAAGAGTACAAGGGAAAAACCTCTTAATTTCGTAGAAAACTTTCTTCATCAGGTATCTTTGGCGATGATAGCGAGTAATCGCCTAAACTGGTGTAAGGAAACCAGTTTCTCACTTTTTTGTGCATCTTCTCTCACTGCAACCCTGAAATTCAGTTCCGCGTTTTATTCAAAAGACTGTGTTCATCATAATGTTAAGCTTTAAAAATAAAGTACGATTGTTTGAAATCACGAACTTTTCTAAAACAATTAAGAGACAGTTTAAGATTCGCTGAATAATTGAAAAGTCCTAAACCACGACTTTTCTACCTAGCGAGATTCAAGCGATGCACGATTCCGACGCTTGGACCAAGCGAAGAAGAAAGAGAAACCGGTTTCCTGCCGCCAATGTCCACCAAGCAGACACAATTACGGGACGACTCCTAATAAATCAAGCGTTTCTTCCCCTGTACTCTTCATATTTTTTTCTCTTTTACTTTGATTCTTTTTGAGGTAAAAAATACGTGATATTTGACTAGAGCCCTCCCCCTCCGTGAGATTTGGTGATATTCGGGCTCGAGTAACTCTAAACGCATCATGTAACTTATGTACACCCTCTTACAGTTTGTAGTATAAAAGAATAAGTTGTTTGTTTTACTCTCAAGGCATCCGTAGCACCAGGGGTGAGAAAAATGTCTTCGTAATCTGACGGTACTCCATCCCTTTGCTGAATGTATTTGGCTACTTGTTTACGAACGATTTCCAGACCCCACGGCCTGCTGTAAGAACCTAAATATAATAAAACGATAAATATCGTTAAAAAAAATTGTTCCCTTCATAACCTTCTCCTTATAAATGCCCTTTCGTTTCTCAATTTTTCATTAACTCTTTGTTAGCCAATCATTTTCCACATAGGTGGCGTTGTGGAAGCGGCTTCTGTTTCAAGCCTACTTGTTTAGCCTTTCACAAACTTATTTCTTCGAAATAAGTGATATTAGAGTTGTTTGGCTACGTTTAGAACGTATGCCAACCTGATCACAAATACGGATTTCAGTTCTCACACCTTTACATTTGATAGTTGAAAACATGGGTAGAGCAGTAGTTATAATCAGTGGGCAAAACTTTTCGAAACTAGAGTTGTGTAACTCTACACTAATTTCAATTGCCGGTAATAAGACAATTTGAATAACTTTAAAATTTAAAAAGTTCCATGGCAGCTATCCCTTGCGCATGCGCAATTTCTCAAAAATATTTTAACGTCTACTGGTACTAGGAACATGTGTACTAAATTTGAATTCCGTATCCCTTTTAGTTCGACCTGTAGAGTGGTTTCCGACAAACACAGACGGACCAATGTTTAGATATCCCTTTTTTAGAATCAGCACTTTTCAAACCTTGTAAAGATACCCGAAAATCCCCATTTTTGAGTTTCGACCCCATCGCAATACGATCATTACCTTATTATATCATATTAGGTAATTGAGAGTTCTTCAAGTTTCATTTCTCACGATTTAAACGTGGTATGATAGCTAAAAAATAATTAAAAGTTTGCAAAAATGTACCGATATTCCTCCCTATGCAATTTTCTAAGATGGTGGCCGCCCTTTGTTTTATATCGGATGGATAGTCCTCATTTTGAAGAAGACTTGGGTCCATGCACAGCGAAAGAATCTAAAAAATGAATAACTTACTTTACAAGAAAAATTTAGTAGAAGAACTTGGCTATGTTTAATTTTTTTTTTGGGGGGAATGGACATTTTTGTATATAACTAGGTGGCTCCGCAATTGCTCGCTATCGCTCGCCAACCCCTAAAAAGGCTTCGAGGCATTAGGGAGACACACCTTTCCAAAACATTTTGGACTTGTAACATCAATATTTATCATGTTATGGCTGCTGACACTTTTAAAAGCCTTACTTTCTTTTAACATAAAAATAATTATTTTTAATTAAAAATAATTGGGAAATTTGAACAACAAAAAAAGCATCGAGGCATAGGGGACCACCTTTCCAAAACATTTGGACTTGGAACATCATTTCATCATGTTATGGCTGCTGACACTTTTAAAGAGCTTACTTTCTTTCTAATATAGAGAAAATTTTAGACATAAATGGGAATTTAAATCAGTCTTACTACCTTTCTCCAAAAGTAAGTGGTTTGCCCATTCTTGCGGATCCCGAGTGAAGATGGAAAACTTCTTTGAATGGAAACTTTTCCCGTATGTAAAAGAAAATCTTAACATTAAGATGAATGAGCCGCTGGACCGCGGTATCAAAACTAAAGTGCTCAGTGTTAAACAATGAAACATTTCAAGCACATTTCTGGCTGATGAATATTTTACAAAATTTTATATGATAATGTAGTGACTTAAGACCGCATAAACTTTTAAATTGCTTGATATTGCGAAATTATTATTGAAAATAAAAATTCGAACCCATTCAGCCGGAGAAATGTGGCTAGAAAATAATTTTTTACCATTGGATTAACACTGAGGCACTTTAGGTTGGAGACCCGCGGTCGATCGGGCTCATTTGCCCTTAATTTGATCACTAAGTAAACTAAAAGATGGTCCCATTCAAAATAAATGTCAAAGTTGTATTAACTTTGTTGAAAGCGGTTCAAAGTAAAAGTTATTGCTCACTGTTTCAGTGTTTTTTTATTTACAAAAACTTAACTCGTTTTGCAGTCCAAAATAAATTAATATTTTAGAATCTTCTCATAAAAGATGTTTTATTACAATTGATTTCGCGTAAAAATAATTAAAGAATCAATTTAACCTTGCTTAATAGTTCTAGTTGTACACTAAAGTTATGTTTCGGAAAATTTTGATTTGGAAATTATGAAATATGTTTATCGATCGGAGGTTTCCGAATTCAAGTGAAACAAGTTAACTTTTTTTTTGTTTGTCTTTTTCGAGTTAGCAGCGCAATTGCATGAACTGACTACGTTGAATTTCAGTGCAATAATGAAAAAAGTACTGGTTCAGATCATGTCTGCTAGGCAGCAGCAAATAAAAAATGTTTAATTGCTGCTCTGCTGCGTAGCGACTTTCACTTTAAACATCAGTAGTACAAAGAAGATTTTTACGGACTTGGTTCACTTGTATTCTGAGCCCTTTAATTAATGTAGGAATGAATATTTTATCAGTTATAAGTTGCAGTTGCAATCACCAACCTACTTTTCTTATTTCTTCTCTAAGCTCATTCGCTCTATCCACGAGAAGACTTGGCCAAGGAAATTCGAACCGTGTAAAACTCTGATTTATGGTATCCGTCCTGAGAATCGGAATGTAGCCCATCTTGTTATTCTCTTCCATTTTATGTGAGAATTTTTAGTTTATGAACTACCTGCAAGAAATATTGGATAATACACGGCTCAAAACAATTAGGGGAGCACTTTGCGTACTTTTGTTGACCCTTTCAGTCCCAACTTTTTATTTTTTTTATTCTAAATATCAAAAATTTGTGAAATAGATTCATTATGCATCCAGAATGATATGGTAAAAAACAGGGGAAAAATCTTAATTTTTTAAAACTAAAATTTAAGGAACGAAAAATATTGGTATCGTAACTTTTGAATAAATAATATTTTTTTCAAAACTTGATCTGTTAATAATAGTTAAAATCAACTTTTAAACATCTAAAAATAGTTTCGGGTCAATTTGTTTAATATAATTGTTTCAGAGTGAATTTTATTTTACCATATTTTTCACATTTTAATTTAATGAAAATAAACATTATTTGATTTTTCAAAAGACATGATTCTTCCATCTAGCAATACAAAAAGGTAATATAACTTGATAGAAAAATGTATGGAAAATTTTATAAAACTTATTTGAAATAAGTGCGAGCTTAACTTAGTGAGTAAAAATCGCAAGCTGATGATTCTAAATGGAATCTTTGGGGGTGAAAGGGTTTAAACTATGCGTCCGCAAACTGTTTTCAGCAGTGTAGTTTGTTAGGGTACTTGCTATAACAGAAATCCGGATATTTTAAATTGATATGAAAATTAGCAAAAGTGTAAACTTGTTTTTACTGGATTATACTTAAACCCCTTTGAAAGATAAGCAAATTGACTAAAGGGTAAACTAGTTTATACTGCATGACCTAAAAATTTAAATGTTTAACTGAAAAATTAGGAGGGAAAAATTATTTGAACTAGCTTTTTTTTGTCTAAAAGCTTAAGGGACTTAGTTATCGCACTAAAAATTAAGTTTTCATATTTCTGCACTAAAAGTTTGAATATAGCGCAGAAAAGGCTGCAAAACTATTTTTCAACTTAAATTACAATTTTGGATCATCGTTTACCAAGAGTTATTTAGCAAATTACGTTAAAAAGAAAAATTGATATTTTTTGTTAATATGTTTTTAGAGTATAATTTTAGAATCTCAACAAGAGCAAACTAAAGGTAACTTACTACTTATTCTTCTTTTTCCTTGGTTAGACTGGATACTTTTCGCCAATCATTCGCATATAAGCTAAATCAACTCTTACGAAACTTTTTATGACAGAGGTTTAAAAACCGTGCATATGCAGTTTTTAGTGATTAATTCAAAAATACAGTTTATTTCGTTAAGATTTTATTTCAAGATAAAGATATTTGAAGTCAACATCTACTCTTCAAATTTTACCTTTACTTATTTAATTTTAAGAAACATCTTGAACAAAAGTTATCAAAAACATCACATTTTCGTTTCATTTAAAAACGTGATTTCGAAAATTACGATCTAAAATTAATAGTAGCAACGAAATTTAATGTTCCAAGTAAAAATAATTCTTTCTCATATTTTTGTTATATAAAAAAGTTAGATTATTTTACTTTCTCTTTTTTAATACTAAATAATTAAAAAAAATTAAAGTAGGTATTGACATCATTAAGATTTCCGTCCATTTGTTTTACCGTTTTAACCAACCAATTTTAATATTTCTCTTTTTGGCTTGAAATGTATGATATCAGATACTTGTATTTCGTACATTTTGTCTGTCCCTCTGTACATTAAGGTGGCCCATGTGCTATAAGTAGTAGTTTAATTTCTTCTTCTCTAGTGAATAATTGGTACTGCTAGCGCATTATGGCTGGTCTCGGTTTGGCGACTTTCCTTTTGAAGCCAAATAGCGAAAACGTACTTAAATTAGTAAACATTCCAGTTCAACTCAATATATGTTTACATCAATCTTGTTGCTATAACAACCCTGTGTTTACTTTTTCACGACCCCAAAGTCGCCAAATAGCATTCCGGCCATAATACGCTAGCTGTTCCGAATAATTTTTTAGGCGAGAAATAAATTTCAAATTTGGTGACTTCTTGCATTATTTGGCAAATAAAATACCAATAGCGAAAACAAACTGCAAAAAAAAAAAAAAATTTAAATAGGCATTTTGGATATATCATAAGTATATGTTTACCATTATAACCGATGATTTAATTAAAATTTTTGTTTAAAACCAAGATAGTATAACATTAAAGGCTATGGGCAATTCTAGGGACCGAACATTTATGACGTCATAAACAAGTTGACGTTGTAAGAGTGGTCATTCTACCCAAGTTTGACTGTAAAATAATTTGAATAACTGTACGATTCGTCGCCAAGTGGGCGCGGAGCGCGCCAATTGTGGACTCAAAAATACCCGCGTCAAGACTGGAATGTGTGTGTGTGCGGATTCAAAAAAGAACCAATTCAAACTTTGAACTATGCGGAGGTAGAAACAAGTAGGTTTGTAACAGAATCTGTCACTTAACTCGCTTCCACATATTTGTGTTTAACAGGAAAAAAACGCGCCAACAAAACATTAAATTCTATATTAAACATTACAAGCTAAATTTGGCTAGTTTTCATTTTATTTATATTTCGAAAATTCATAAATTATTACTTATCGTTTGCAAAAATTATTTATATTTTAAAGAATAATATGTCTATTCCTCGCTTTTAAATAGAATGAAAACATTTCATATCAACATACAAGATTCCGTAGTGAAATATATTTGACGTCATTTCAAACTGATCGTGTCACAAAAATAAATTTATTTTAATTTATTGTCTAAAAGGAATTAAAGTTTCTTGAGCGATTGTTGCGAATGGCAAATGTGATTTAATTCTAATAAAAAACAGGGCCTTTAGCTATTTGTAATTCAAGTTTTAAACCCCAAAATTACTATTTTCTTCATCTTCTTTCTCAGATTTAATAATTAGACTTTATCGTTTGCTAAATTTGTTTGAAGTTCGAAGAATAATGATGTAATTTTTTTAATAAATATTTTGTCGCCACAATTTCCCATTTACATTTCTTTCGAAAATTCACTTATTTATAGTTTGTTAAATTAATTTACAGTTCAAAAAATTTATAATTTGTACAATTGATGCTTTAAAAATAAAAGCGAAACTTAGCATATTTTTTTTATGCCAAGTTAGAATTCTCTATGCATCTTTCTACATACATATATATAGAACCATTAAAAGAACTCTATTTTGATAATACAACAATCCAAACCGAATTATATCACATAAATAAATATTTTTTCAAAAGTGTATTTTATTTTAACAAAAGTTTCTCGTACGTTTAACGAAATGGCAACAGTGAAAATATTGAATAAAAATGGAATTTGCATGTTATTTCAATGTAGATTAAATTTTTAGTTATTTAAATTTTAAATAAGCTTCTAGTTTAAATTTTTTAATGAAATTTGGCATGTAGCCTAATCTGATTTTTTGCTTCAAAATGACGTATCCTACTTGTCTGTGGGACTTGTGGATGACAACAGTGAAAATATGAATAAAAATAGAATTTGCATGTTATTTCAATGTAGATAAAAAAAATTAGTTATTTAAATTTTAAATAAACTTCTAATTTAAATTTTTTATTGAAATTTGGAATGTAGCCTAATCTGATTTTTTGCTTTAAAATGACGTATCCCACTTGTCTGTGAGACTTGTGGTTCTTTCTGTGAAAGTGGGTGACAGACGGACAGACAGACGGACTGAACGATTATAAAACCTTCCACTTTTTACGTTATAAACGTAGTGTGGAAGCTAAAAGGGGCTGGTTGCCCAAATGGAAACTATAAGACACCACGTCATTTGCTAGACATTGATTATATTTGTAATTCTATGGAAATCTTTAATTGAAAATTGCTACAACCTCATTAAACATACAAAAATTAAAATGCATCTACAAGCCTCAATCGTGTTCTTCCATCTTTTGAGTTGGTGATGATTACCTCCGATCCTATACACTAAACTTTATTATAACAAATGAAATTTTGGTTATAAAAAAAAAACCTCGTACGAAATCTGGCCGTGCTTCTTTAGGTTATGAGCTTTTCCCATCCTCCCAGTTCCAAGTGCTACAATAAAATAAAAATAAAAGAACTACTAGCCATAGAAAAACGCAATTTCACTATTTTATTCTACCCAACTCCCCGAGCTGACCTCAACATGGTGGTAGAAAGGTATCAGCTTTTTACCCCCGCGTCTTCTCCTCTAGAAAGTAGTGCGAATGAACGGATCCCCCATTGAGCTAGAAGGGAAACTGGAGTGAGGTGTCAGCGAGCCGAAAACCCACTCACACCCTTTTGAGCGAACAGGGCAGAAAAGGACTATATTCCCTACACTTGTATGCAATGCTTGTATGAGACCCCTCTATCAAATTGACTTGGGCTCTTAAATGTATTTTAACATTTTTAGTTCGAAAGAAATTAACTTTCTTTAACTTTAAAATTCAACTTTTTTAAGAAATAACCATGTGGATCACTAACTAAGAACCAGCGAAGACGAACCCAATAGCGAAATAGGCAAGTTTCTAGGTTTTCTGCCCGGGGTTCGTTTCTGCTGCAGTGCCGTGTATTCCTCCGCGTTTCGTTATTGAACCGGCTCGTTTGCTGCCCTGTTCAGTGAATCACACACTTCACTCCACGTTTCTTCTAGCTCAATGCTATCCCCATGGTCGCACTCTTTCTTACGTGATTTAGCGGTAATATTCTTTTCCCATATAAAACTTGCTCAGTGCTTCATCACTGGTTTCATGAGCTTGGTTGTACGCCAGATGCATTACTTTTTTCCTTTGTGCGAATCGAACATTTGTCGCAATTGTTGTTGGTTAAATATAGATTTAAATACTTTCTAAAACCATTTATCTTCTGTGGAACGCAGAATGGAAGAAGATTATACTTTTCCCAATGCAATTGTTTGTAACATTCTAAACGTACTTAAAGCTCAAGTTACAACTGCGCTCTTGGTAGCGATCGTCTTAATTGTTATTTATAAATTATTTCATAAAAATGAATCTCAAAAAATACCTGGTCCTATTGGCTTACCCTTCCTTGGATATTGGCCTTTTCTTACTAAAGATCCGCATTTAGCTTTGACCCGATTGGCCAAGAAATATGGAAACTTTTATGGGTAAGAAAAGTTTAATTGGATATATTAATTTAAGAGGGATTGTCGGTCCCATAGAGCTAATGCATTAGTTTTCTAATCACAATTTCCGCAGAAGTATTGCTTTGCCATGTTAGCCCTTTTGTCCCAGGTATGAGAATCAACATAACATCTAAATGAAACACATTTTGAAACGAAAATGTTATCTAGTTATTTAATTATATATTTTTGAAGTTTTAAAATGCCAAAAATTACAGCAGATGGTTACACTATCTTAAAACTTAATCAATTAATAATTAAATAACCGTATGTTATTTTCTATTCAATTTTGTTTTAAATTGATGTTATGATGATTCTCATACCTGGTGAAAATGGGATAACATGGCAAACAAATTCTTTTGCAAAAATTGTGATTTCAAAACTAATACGTTATCTCTATGGGACTGACAGTCCCTCTTAATAGTTCTAATTTAGTCGTAATAATTATCTATTTTTTTAAAAATGTATATTGCTAAATTGGTATAAACAAGTAGGTTTGTAACATAATCTGTCACTTAAACCGCTTCCACACAATATTTGTGCTCAACAGAAAACACTATTTATACATCTTAGAAAGAAATTCGCCAAACAGGGCCATAAGTTACTTCTAATTTAAGGTAGCCGTGTAAAAAACACAAAATTTGGTCAAATTTGACATTTTTATATTATTTAAAAGCGCATTTCATTGGCTTCATAAATCAGCAAGAATTTTTTTCTAGTGTAAATCGAAATAAAGTTATCACTGTTTTTAGTTAGCAATAACCTAACAAGTGCTAGTTAAAATACTTAAATTGATTGCAAATAAAACGTTAAATATGGTTTGAATAATCAATGTGTATCTTTATCAACGTATGTAAAAGAGTTATATGTAGTTAAAAGTAAGAAATTATTTTCTTAAAATTTTCCATCTTGATTACATTTTGTTTATATCAAAACAAGATTTTTATGTTTTTATTTAATAGCAAAAAACATTTTCTCCAAAACTAGAGCTTCAAATTGCTTCACATTTTATTTATACATGCACTCAGAAAGTAAATGAAGGTTTTAAATATTGGCCAAACTCATGCCTTCTAATCATTTGATTGTGTCTTTATTTGAAGTTGAAATACAGCTATTTTTATCAGCTGAACTTGATTTTTTGACTTTGAATGTGAATGGAACATATCAATTTTAAGACGCATAGCTAAGAGTGGTTCATGACCTAACACACTTATTTGTTTCTAGTTTCCAAATTGCAGAATTTAAATATCTCAATATTTTTTTTACACCACATTAATGAGAAAAATACTACGAAAAAATAACGTTTAATTCTAAAATTACAAAAAATACCATAAAAATACTAAAAAAGCGTTTCACGTTTTTTTTAAAGTCCCTAAAAAGATTCGAAAATGCAGCTAGTAATTTTATGGTATTTTTTGTAATTTTAGAATTAAACGGTATCTTTTCGTAGTATTTTTCTCCTTAATGTGGTGGCAACACTGGCCCATTTGCCCTCTTATTCTGGCCTCCATGCGCGTCCCGTCGTTAGCATTGGAGGTCACGTGATCTGCCAATCTAATACTTTAACTATGATATCTATGGTACAAACTTTTCTTTCAGTAGAAAGAAAAGCTTTTCTGTTCGTGAAACACATTAAATTGCTGTCCCACAATTTCCCTTAATTTTCTCCACATAAGACCAAAACATCCTCTAAACCGAAGTTTTCCAACAACATTGACGTTTTGGTAATGCTTTGCAACTTGATCTTTAAACGGAAGAAAACCGTTATAGTTTAATATTTAGTAGGAATAAAAACAAGTCGCACGTAAAGAACTCACAAATAGAACATAGCAGACGAAAACAAAACGTTTATTTTGAGAGTGAAATCGAATTCTGACATTAGGATAATCAGCACCGCTTCGTATAATTAGAGTTCTGATAATTATTGGAGTTTTACAGTTACAGTTAATTAGTGCTCTTGAGTTTAAAATTCGTTTAAATGTTCGGTTAAATACGGTTAATCACCAAAAAATTACACTGCTTTTTTAAGAACTTATCATGACATATGTTGACATAAGTTTTTTTTTTATCAGCGTGATTCGGAAATTTTTCGAAATAAGACATTTTTAAATCAATCGTCCTTTGAAAAATTCACGAATCATGATTATAAACAAAACTTATTTTGAAATATTGAAATATTAAACAATCTAGCACACTTTGCTATACAATTAACAACAATGACGGTGGATCGCAATATGTTTTGTAAACGTGTGACACCATTAATTCTATTCATTTGTTTTCCAACTTAGTTTCGCATAATGGTAAGATTATTATCAGTCTGCAGTTGTATTTGTCTGTGTTTTTTTACACCACTGTAATTGGATTCTTTTATTTGTAGTGTTTGTATTTTTAAGTAAATATATTTTGTATATTCATGGTAGACACGGCTCTTTTTCCTTATACGCAGTTTTGTGCTAAATGCAGTGGTAGAAGTGGAGAAAAAAATAGGTTTGTAACAGAATCTGTCACTTAACCCGCTTCCACACAACAGTTGTGTTAAACAGGTAAAAAGGCGACAAACACAGCATTAATTCTATATTTAACATTTACATGCTAAATTTGGCTAGTTTCATTTATTTTATTTCGAAAATTCAATAATTATTACTTATCGTTTGCAAAAATTAATATTTCAAAGAATAAATATGTAATATTCCTCGCTTTTAAATAGAATGAAAATATTTCATATCAACATACAAAGAATCTCGTAGTGAAATATATTTGACGTCGTTTCAAACTGATCGATGTCGCAAAAATAAATTTATTTTAATTTACTGTCTAAAAGAATTAAGTTTCTCGGGCGATTGCTGCGAATGGCAATGGTGATTTAATTCTAATAAAACTGGCTTCCTATGCTTTTTAAATGAGCATTCAATTTTGCAGTTTTTTACACAATTGAAGTACTTCGAATTCGAATTCTTTTCTGAAATTTTCAATGTATTCTAATTTCGATGCGCTGTATTTTTTGACGTATCACACTTGTCCGTAGCATTTGTAGTTTGAGCTATGAAAGTGGGTGACGGACAGACAGACGGACTTAACGATTATAATACCTTCCACTTTTTACGTTATAAACGTAGTGTGGAAGCTAAAAGGAGAGATGCCCACAATTTTGTTGCATTCCGTGCAACTTGTTTTATTTTCTTGCTATTTATTAAAATTTATCGGTTTTAATTCTATTAAGTTTCAAGTATGCAACTCATTACCAACGCCGAAACGATCGGAACATGTCTTAGTGCCGCTAAGAGGAACGAAGTTTTCTCTAGATAGCCACATCAATTCAGGATCAGAATGCGGAAATAGATGAAAATATACTTTTCTTTCTATGCAAGCTTTCTTTAACAAGTGATTTGAACAACCAACAGCACAGCACGAAGTTTCATTAAAAAAAATAAGTAAAATTTTCTTAGAAAACTCACTTTTGCGAAGCAAAAGCAATTCCAGAAAAATAAAAAGCAGACGAGCTGTTGCTACTCACGACGTGCCCCATTATTCTTCGACATTCAAACAAATTTAGCAAAAAAATATTAATTAAATCAGTGAAATAAAACAAAGCTTAAATTAGAACTAGCTAAAGGCAGTCGTTGGCAATATTCTTCCTAAGGTGTAGGGAGACCGGGGAATCGCGCCACCCTGGGCCACCCCCTGTATCTCGCCAGCGGTGTGCAGGGCCGGATTACCAATTAGGCAAAGTAGGCAGTCGCCTACGTCCATTTTAAGGGCCCCGCAGCTTCCAAGGGCCCCCTTAGAGGATTTTTTAAAAAATTGTTTCTAACTTTACAGTTTTTTTTAGTCCTCAATAACTAATATTTTTAGTTCTAAAATGATAGTAGAAAACATAATAAGAAAGAGAGGGTGTAATTTCCGATTGATTAACCAATTGACACATTTTATTGAGCCAGTGGTTAAGCAAAGCATTGAAAAAACAAATAGGATTTTGTAACAGAAGCTGTAATTAGAACCCCTTCCACACACTATTTATGTACCTAAAAAAAATCGCCTTTCATGCCATTTTGATAGTTCAAACAACAAAATTAATCATTTTCATTTATTTTCTTTTGAGAGTTTAAGTTTGAGAGTTAGGGTCAAGTGGGGTAAGTGTTATAGAGTTTCTGCATTTTTCCTTTAAAAAATTAGTTCGCTGCTTCAACTAAATTCCAAATCCTAATATTGGTAGTGAATTATTATAAAAAACATACCTATGTAGGAAAAAACTTATATGTTTGAATTCCAAATTTAGTGAATAAAATTTGCATTTCAAAATCCGTTGCTGTTTTATCACACTTACCCCACATAGGGGTAAGTGTGATTTTGATGTGGGTAAGTGTGATTTTGATGTGGGTAAGTGTGATTTCAGTTGCAATAAGTGTTTTCAATCCATATAAATGACCTAGCATACATTTTTCTTAACAATTTATTATAAACATAAATTTTTTAGCATTTTACATCTTATTAGAAATATACGGATAAGAAAAATAAAAAATATTGAGAATTTTCGTTTTTGGTTCATGATGTGATATAATAAACTTAAGTCAGGATGTAAAAGAAACAAACAATTTTAAAGTCAAAATACCTATGGTGCTATTCAATTTTTATTATTAGATAGACTGCTTTTTTTTACAGATTGTAAATTATCTTGCGAAAAATACAGACGTTCTCTTCGGTCCATATTTGGACATGGGAGGTTCAAAACAATATCGTCCTCATCAATTATACACACGTCATCTATATTTGTCCATGAAAATGTCTTTGTTATGCTACCATATTTAACAAATTTTACAGTAATCCCTTCTCGATTCACCTCATTTTCATACTGAACTTGTCCCAAAAAGTGCTTTACCGTGCGTTTTTTTTTAAAGGCAACAAGAATGTAGCATCCAGCAGAAAGGTCAGTTTTTGGTATTTCTAATTCAAAATCCTCTGACATATTATAAAATGAAATGCCATTTCCTTTTATTCATTTTTTAATAATAATTTATAATTTAATAATAATATAATAATTTTTTTATATTTATGTATGTTTTGCATAAGGTAAATAGGGTGTTTTGGATTATCACACTTACCCCATGTCACTTATCGCAGTTACCCACAAATGATATTTTGAGGGGTAACTGATTGTACTTCCATACTTCACAACATGTGAAATAATAAACCAAAACAGTTTTATATCTTTACCTTTATTCTTTTTACTAACAGAGAAAGAAAAAACAACAGGATTTTTATAAAAATATGACACTTATGGAATTTGGAAGAAAACTTTTCGAATTTGAAAAAAAACCAGACAGTTGCACTTAAATTCAAAAGCTCAAAACTATCTTTAAACTATTATTTAAAGTCAATATTTCTTTTTAGTTTAAGTATAAGTGGTCTAATGTTATATATTGCAAACTTTCAGATTTTTAGAATGATTCCCAAAGTTACAAGAGCTGTTTATCACACTTACCCCCGATCACACTTACCCCACTTGACCCTAAGTCTTTATCTAAAGAATAAATTGCTAAATTTGTTTGAAGTTCGAAGAATAATGTTTGTTTTTGTTCTAGTAAAAGTGGAAGCGAAACTTTATTATAACACCATTTAATGTTACATTGTTTTGAAAATAAAGAAAAACCAAATTTTTATGCAAAAATGTACTTTGTCTTTTTTCTAATTAACAATGTTCAGTTGGCATAATTGCCCATTTTCTTTAATTTTCTTTTGCAAATTCAATTAATATTACTGGTGGGCCACCGCAACTCTACTGTCTCCACTGAATGCATTAGTTTTGAAATCACAACTTTTGCAAAAGAATTGCTTTGCCATGTTATCCCATTTTCACCAGGTATGGGAATCGTCTAATTAAAACAAAATTGAAAAGAAAATAGCATCCTGTTATTTAATTATTAATTTGTAAAGTTTTAAAATAGTGTCGCCATCTGCTGTATATTTTGGGCATTTTAAAACTCCAAAAGCGTATAGTTAAATAATTAGATAAAATTTTCCTTTCAAATTTGTTCCATTTCGATGTTATGTAGATTCCCATACCTGTAGGAAAAGGGCTAACATGGGAAAGCAAAACTTCTGGGGAAGTTGCGATTCCAAAACTAATGCATTAGCTCTATGGGACCGACCATTCTTCCTAATGAACTCTTAATGGTGTTTCCAGATTATATCTCGGCCGGAAATACGCCGTTGTTTGTAATGACTATGAAACCGTGAAGGAGGCTCTGGGCCAAACAGTAGCCATAACTAGGCCTGTCGGTATCTTTAGTCCTATACCTAACGGAACTGGTGAGTGATATTTACCACTCTCTATGATTCGAATGCTTTGAATTATTTTCTTTTTACAGTGGATCTCCAATTTTCCGAAGCGTTGTCGATTATTCGAATATCAGGGAAAATTCCCCCGGCCTACACTCTTAAAACAAAAGAGTGAAATTCACTCCTATAGGAGAAGTGCATTTTCGGCACCGGAAAGAAGTGGAAGTTAACTCAGACTGAGTTAAAACCGCTCGTTTTAAGAGTGTAGGACGCAGATTGTTTTCTTTTATTTCTTTTACCCACTCCGAAAAAGAGTGAAATTCACTCCTATAGGAGAAGTGCATTTTCGGCACCGGAAAGGAGTGGAAATTAACTCAGACTGAGTTAAAACCGCTCGTTTGTTTT
This sequence comes from Oedothorax gibbosus, assembly GCA_019343175.1. Taxonomy (NCBI): domain Eukaryota; kingdom Metazoa; phylum Arthropoda; class Arachnida; order Araneae; family Linyphiidae; genus Oedothorax; species Oedothorax gibbosus. The sequence continues at coordinate 4,594,213 of CM033280.1, read as the reverse complement.
AAGAGTGTACCTGTCACGTTGCCTATAGTTAAACTCAGTTTCCTTGCACAGAAGCCACGACCATGGGCGGAGCTATAAAACGCGCGGAGCAATCAGATGAAGAGGACATTTCATCCGTTTTATTTTGTCTTTATCTGATTGCTCCGCGCGTTTTATAGCTCCGCCCATGGTCGTGGCTTCTGTGCAAGGAATCTATGAGTTTAACTATAGTAATTTTTTGCATGACATCCAATGTTGATGAACAGCAACATGTAGGACGGGTATAAAAGTTTATAATTAGCATATAATCATATACAGTCCCTGGACAAATTATTAGACGCACTGCAAGATTTCATGTAAAATATTAATTACCGGGTGATATTGTACCGTTTTATTATTTTAAATTGATTTGTTTTTTATTTTTATATTCTCCAATCAATTAAAGATTTATTTGACTTAAATAAAACAGCATTCATTTAGAAAAGCATAAGTTTATTAAGTTTTAAAGAAAAGTGAAATTAATGTTAGTAAAAGTCAATATTTAGTTGAGCCACCTTTAGCCGCTATCAAAGCTTTAATTCTGCGCGGCATGCTATCAATGCAAGACTGTACTGTCTCCTGCATTTGAGGATGATGATTCCACACATAAATAATCTTATAATAAATAATTAATATAAATTAATTTTAATCATAATTATCTTAAAATAAATACAAATATGTAGTCTGCAACAATTCTTTTAAATAAAAATCAATAATATTGTAGTTTAAGTATACCATTATTGCATAAAAACTCTTAAGAAACATAAAATTACTTTTAAAAAAATACAGTGCGTCTAATAATTTGGGCCGTAGTGAGCCTAGTGGTCAGCGTCTCGGTCTCGGGATCGGAAGGTCCTGCGATCGAGTCCCGGTACCACTGAAGACCTACCGAGTATATGCGGAGTACGTGCTCGTTAAATCTGTTGGGTCCGAAAGTCCTCTAAGTTCCCATACCAAATCAATACCTCTTGGGGTGACAAGCCAATTCTGGGGATCCTCTAGTTGGCCTCTGTCTCTAAAAATTAGATGGATCCACTTATGTGTGTGTGTGTGTTGTCTGTTGTGTCTGTCTTACTTGACGAAGGTTTATAAGCGGGTCGCTGACCAAGTTCACAAACCTGAATATATGTGTCTACCAACCAACCAACTAATAATTTGTCCAGGAACTGTAAGCGTTTGTATACTAACTATACCTGCTTTTATATTAGGTACTCATCTGCCATATAAAAAGGCAATTGATTGACCTATCGTATACCTTTCCGATTAACTCCAATTATCCGAATTTCCAACTATCCGAATGTGATTAGGTCCAATTACTTAAGAAAAGCGGAGTTTTACTGTAGTCAAAAAAAGTTGCCAAATGATATTTGAATCAATATTAAGCCCTAAGTCCACGAACCATAGTTTCCAAGAAATTAAAGAAAAAACTAGCAATCTCCCATCGAAATTACTGAACTAAAAATTTAGCAATAATCTTTTGAGCGGGATTCATTATTACAACTTGAAAGAATATTATTAAAAAAGCATTATTTAATATTTAAAACTAATCTTAAAGTTTCTGGTAGTAGGGTTTCTGAAAAAAAAGTATTTGTGATTCAAGTACAAGAAAAATAATACTAACTCACATTTTGTATCTAAAACTTTGTTAACCCATCTCAAAACAATTTTAAGCCAAAAAAAGTTTTTTTTAAAAATAATCCAGATCGGATCGCAAGCGCCAAACGCTTGCGATCTAGGCGGATAACGTGTCCAACGCTATACCAACTGGGCTACCACGCCCTAACAGTTAACTTTCCGTATTTTCCCGTTTTTATTCTGGTAATCAGTTTGAAACCGAAAAGTTGACGGGTTTTTTTTTGCATGTAGCTTTAGCAACTAGATTCATTTACAACAGTGGTTCCCAACCTTTTCTGGACCATCACCTCTTATTTTAGGTTGATTAACATCCATCGCCCCCTTTTAATTTTTATGTTATGTCTAATCATAATTTGAGTTAAAGTGTCACTATAAAACAGTTTTATAACACTTACTACAGTTTATAAAAACAACCAAAGAGGCTTTATCCGGTCACTTTGAAATAAAATAGAAAAAACATAAAACACATATTTTTAAAGAACAAAAGTGAAATAATTAACTAAGATATTTTTACTGGTTTCTAGAAAATTTAAGAGAGTTTAAAGTAAAAATTGGCTGGTTTGGTTATGGCTGGAGAATGGTTTTATTGTGCAAAGGCACAACATTATTTTAATTTTCCCCTTTGAATACTCATCGCCCCTCAAGTATTTTTTGCTCCCTTGATAACACAAATCGCCCACTTGGGGACGACCGCCCCCAGGTTGGGAACCGCTGATTTAGAACTTAAATCTTAAATGTTTCAGGATTTGGTAGTGCTAATGTCCATGATTGGTCTGTACAGAGGCGATTCTGCGTTAAATCGATGAAAGACGATGGATTGGGAACAGGAGATGAATGGGAAGAACTATTGCAGGTACTATACACTATAACTGTTCAGGCTTGAATCGTTGTTTTAAATTGTGACTGCAACAACATTTTCAGTCAGGTTGTGATTCGTAATGTTTTTTTTTTTGTTCTAATCTTAATTTATTGAGGTCGTGATTGGCAACAGAAATGCTGAATGAATTGAAATTCTTTCGATCAGAAGAAGGGAAGGAGTGAAAACTGGAAGATACTACGTCACTTGAAATAAGCCAATTAAATTTAATGCTTACTTTTGAAAGCTAAAAAATAAAATTGTTTATGTCCAGTTTTTTTAAACATTCTTCAATTAAATACTAATAAAAAGATTAAATGAATATACTAGATATATGTATATTTTCTTTTCTGAGATCTATATACGACCATTATATTTCAAAAACACCGGATTTGTGGACAAACTGCCTATATCTTTTCACCTAGCGGCTCAGTGGCAGAGAAGTATTACGTGTCTGCTTCACAAGCCCAAGTTTGTGGGTTCAAGCCCCGGCTGAGTCATCCAAATTTCTAGATAGGAAAATCGTGGGCACGCTTGTTATGATTATGTGGCATGAAAAAGATCGCTTGAGTACCCATTTGGCTTGGGTTCTCTCTCGGCAAAATTAAAATCTCGGCATACGTTAACATCCACAGAGAGCTTAGATTCATTGTAATATGAGCGTCAAAATTGGTAGCGAGAGTCGCCTAGATGGTGCCGCAAAAAAAGGCTCTCAGTTCTGCTGAATATGCCGAGTCTGCAAAGGCTAAGCCGCCGATAATGCAGCCCCGTTGGAAAATAGTTATTTATGCAACAAGTGTAAAAAGTAACACTTTTTAAAACTAGTGGATTAACTAGTTACTTTTCACACGTGTTTCATACACTATTTTTTATAATTACGAGAAAAAATCAAATCTCATTGGTTCAAAAATAATTTACGTGCTAATTTTTATACGTAAAGAAGATCGACATCGATAAATCTCTGGAACTTCAAAATGCAAACTTATTTTTTAATTTAAAGTCAAACATTTGAACATGGATACTGATTCAAAAATAAAAAAATATTAACATTCACGCGCATAATATTTATAAATAAAGCAGATCAATAAATTTCGGGATTTTATGAATACTATGAAATAGAAATTTTACTTGAAATGTTGGCATCTTATGAAAAGAGTGAAAAAAAGTACTTTTTTTCACTGCTTTTGGGTGAAAAAAAGTAATTTTTTATCACTGTTTCTAAAAAGTAAAACTTTTCGCACGCGTCTGATATTAAAATTATAGTGTAAAAATCGGATTTTTTTCACGCAATTATAAAAAAAATATTTTTTTTCACTTCTAAACCTTTTTAACCCTTCGAGCGATAAGCAAATTGGCTGAAGTGTAAACTTGTTTCCACTGCATGAGATTTAAATTAAAATTTTTAACTGGGAATTTAATTTCTTAAATTTTTATGGCTCCTCCATCCTTTAAAAGTTAAAATTTATAGAATTATTAAATTATAAATTTTTAAAACTATGTGCACTGAGCTAGAAGAAACGTGGAGTGAGGTGTATGTGATTCACTGAACAGGGCAGCAAACGAGCCGGTTCAATAACGAAACGCGGAGTAATACACGGCACTGCAGCAGGAACGAACCGGGCTTAAAACCTAGAAACTTGCCTATTTCGCTATTGGGTTCGTCTTCGCTGGTTCTTAGTTAGTGATCCACATGGTTATTTCTTAAAAAAGTTGGAATTTAAAGTTAAAGAAAGTTAATTTCTTTCGAACTAAAAATGTTAAAATACATTTAGGAGCCCTATTCAATATGACAGAGGGGTTTCATACAAGCATTGCATACAAGTGTAGGGAAAATAGTCATTTTCTGCCCGGTGTTGTTTGTTCTTGTGTGATGTTTTTAATTTCGGCCCAATATATCGCCTAATACTAACAGTAAAAAGTCAAATAAGGCGGAAGACGCCATTTTTAATTATAATAAATTCATATATGTTTCAATTGTGTTCCACATTTATGTAGTTTAAGCCATTCTTTATTAAAAAAATACAACTAAAGTAGAAAGAATTTTAAATTTCGGGCTAATGGATTACGTAATATTACAGGTTGAATAATCCAAGATGGCGGAAGCCGCCATCTTGAATTTGGATTGTTTTAAATTTTTAAGTAATTCTATATCACCAAATACAACTAGAAAAGCAAGAATTATCGATTTCGGCCAAAAATAACGATAATAATGAATCAGAGAGTATAATCCAATAAGGCGGAAAACGCCATCTTAAAATTAAAAAATACTCAATTTTTGCAAAAAAGTATCTTCTTAATTTATAATCTACACATTAAAACTAAAATAGAAATCAAAGTTAAGATAGAACTAAAATAACAAGAATTTTTAATTTAGGTTAAATGGATATAGCCTTATATTAAAGGTGAAAAAATCCAATCTGGCGGATGACGCCATCTTGAATTTTTTATTTTTTTCAAGTTATTGTTCTATATTAACAAAATATATAAAAATATACCTAAAATATATTTTTGTGGTTTAAATATAGATCAAATATATTAAAAGTGAAAAAATCCAATATGGCGGATTCCGCCATCTTGAATTTTTTATTTTTGAAATTTTCTTGGAAATATTGATTCTCTATTACTTAATGCATCTATAAAGAAAAAAAACTATTCACTTTTGCCGAACAGATCGTCAAATATTAAAGAAACAAAATTCAAGATGGCGGAGACGCCATCTTGAATAACTAAAAATGCTCAAGGGTACCAAAAAAAGTACCTTCCAGATTAGTAATCTACACCCTCGAATCTATAAGAATCATCAATAAAAAAAACAACCTCTCAGTGCAGGGTTCGGCCAAAAATCGGGGTTTGGCGACCTGACTATAAGTGTGCTGCTGGATAATTTGAGTCAGGTGATGGGATTATACATCTGTATCCCTCAGAGGGCCAAGCACTTAGTTTATCCAAAAATAAAAGTTATGAAAGAAATTCTCTTTCATTAGGAAGCAATAGTTGAAGTGATAAGTCGCCTCCAGTCCAGTCAAGGGCGGCCCATCGATGCGGACACAGTGCTCGGCGGGACTTTGACCAACATTGTCATGCTCAAGTTGTTCGGGTACCGGCTGCCCTACGATGAGGTAATATGGACACCCCCTATTATTAACTTACGGCCGACTGGGGCTGAATGGTCACGCAGTCAGAAGGTCCCGGGTTCCGATCCAGGGATATGGGCTTGTACATTTGAGGAGTGCAGGGGAAAAACAACTTCATTGCGTAGGAATCTGTCTGCATCAGGCCTCTTTGACTACGATAGCGAGCCTAAACGGGTGTAACGAAAGCGGTTACTCACTTTGTTTTTCTCTTGCGGCAACCCCGTTTTACGCCAGAGATCAGTGGACATGTTTGTACGATTCGCGGAGACGTTTGTACCGTGAAAGAAGAACCGAGAGAGAAACCGGTTTAATGTCGCCAGTGTCCGCCAAGCACACCAGAATACAGGAATATCCCTATGCAATGAAGTTGTTTTTTCCCCTGTACTCTTCATTTGTGTTGTGTGTTTGTCTGTTTTTGTTCTGAGTACACTGCGACATACGTGCTCGTTAAATCTGTGGTGTCGAAAGTTCAACATTAGCGCACGATGGCACCACTGGTTTGCTTTGTCGTGCGCTTGTTCGTTTGCCGACCTCATCACTTGACCAAGGTTTTAAATTGCGAGGTTTAATTGGCTGTGTTAAAGCTACATGGAGGTTGTAAATAGACAGTAGGAAATATGCAAAAAGCAACCAACTTTAGTGCCCATGTATAAGATGCTTACCAAAAAAAAGAGATACTCGAAACGGACCCTTACGCTCTGGCTAACCTAGAAATGAAGAACACCTGATGTTTATTTTTATCATAAAAATAACTGAATTTTATTCTAAATTATACCATTCTCGGATATGAAATGTCGACAGACAGTATAACTTTTTCTAGTTCGTAATATCCCTGTTATCGTAGGGTAGGTAAACGTATTTCCTTCAAAGTTTGTTCAATTTTAGCTTCCACACTACGTTTATAACGTAAAAAGTGGAAGGTATTATAATCGTTCAGCCCGTCTGTCTGTCCGTAAAAAAATAACCAAAATTCTAAACCAAATAGCTGATTCTGCCATTTGTGGTGCTGCCATCTGCATTGTCGTCATCTTCATTAGAAAATTGATACTAATGATTATAAATGTTATGCAATATTACAGTAATAGAGTAATATCATAGATATCATAGTTAAAGTATTAGATTGGCAGATCACGTGACCTCCAATGCTAACGACGGTACGCGCTTGGAGGCCAAATAAGAGGGCAAAACGGCCAGTGTTGCTGCCACTTTCAGGAGAAAAATACTACGAAAAAATATCATTTAAATCTAAAATTACAAAAAATTATCGTAAAATACTAGCTGCATTTTGGAATCTTTTTAGTGATTTTAAATCTTTTTCTAGTACTTTTTTGTAATTTTAGAATTAAATGGTATTTTTTCGTAGTATTTTTCTCCTTAAAGTGGCAGCAACACTGGCCATTTTGCCATCTTTTTTAGGCCTCCATGCGCGTCCCGTCGTTAGCATTGGAGGTCACGTCATCTGCCAATCTAATAGTTTAACTATGATATCTATGGGTAGTATATACTGTTTACAGGTGCAAGGAATTGAGGAGACCATGACAAACGCGATTGAACAGTCTCCGCCTCTGGACCCTTGCATCTTTCTGCCTGCCATAGTCAATAAATTATTCTACCCTCGAAAGTTCATCGACAGGATCAAGAAATTATCTGATTACGTGCAGTGAGTTGGATTTCTTTTGTGTAACTGGATAAAGGATGCTAAGGTCCAAAACATTTACAACCGTTATTGTTGGCTATAAAGTATAATTTAAAAACAACAACAAGTAGGTTTGTAACAGAATCACTTAGCCCGCTTTAACACAACATTTGTGTTCAACAAGAAAGAGGGCGTCAAACACAGTATTAATTCTATACGAAACATTTACACGCTAAATTTGATTAGTTTCATTTATTTTCTTTCGAAAATTCAATAATTATTCCATAAAATTATCGTTTGCAAATAATTATCGTTTGCTAAATTAATTTATATTTCAAAGAATAAATATGCATTACTCCTCGCTTATACATAGAAGCTAAACATTTCATATCAACACACAATCAAAGAATCTTTTTGTGAAATATATATGAATTCATTTCAAGCTGATTTAAGTCGCAAAAATAAATTTCTTTTAATTTATTATTTAAAAGAAATAAAGTTTCTCGAGCAGTTGTTGTGAATGGCAATGGTGATTTAATTCTAATAATAATGGCTTTTTATGCCGTTTAAATCAGAGACATAAAATAGAATGGACTGCGCATTGGCAAACCTAAAAGCGATCCTCACGTGATGAGGGTCAGATTTGACCTCCATCACGTGACGGATACCAGTTGGCGATTTTTTTTTCACAACGACTTGAACATATGAGGCCGACAATCTAGTGGTATGAAAAAGTGGCGAAAGGAACAAAGATGAATTGCTATTTCGGTGAAAAAGGTTGATATTTTTGGCAACTTATCGCAGCTGTTTTAATAAAATAAGCTAAACATTCTTTTTTAGCTTCCACAGTACGTTTATAACGTAAAAAGTGGAAGGTATTATAATCATTCTGTCCGTCACCCACTTTCATAGCCCAAACTACAAATGCTACATGCAAGTGTGATACGTCAAAAAAATGCAGCGCATTGAAATTAGAAGATATTGAAAATCTCAGAAAAAAAAATTCGAATTCGAAGTACTTTAATTATTTAAAAAAAACTGCAAAATTTAATGCTCATTTAAAAAGCATAAGAAGCCATTTTTATTAGAATTAAATCACCATTACCATTCGCAACAATCACTCTAGAAACTTTAATTCTTTTAAATAATAAATTAAAAGAAATTTATTTTTTCGACATCGATCAGTTTGAAATGACGTCAAATATATTTCACTACGAGATTCTTTGTATGTTGATATGGAATGTTTTGGTTCTATTTAAAAGAGCGGAATATTTCCATAGATATATTCTTTGAAATATAAATTAATTTTTGCAAACGATAATAATTATTGGAAATAATTATTGAATTTTCGAAATAAAATAAATAAAACTAGCCAAATTTAGCTTGTAAGCATAGATATCATAGTTAAAGTATTAGATTGGCAGATCACGTGACCTCCAATGCTAACGACGGGACTAATTCTAAAATAAATTCTAAAATTACAAAAAAATATCGTAAAAATACTAGCTGCATTTTGGAATTTTTTTAGTGACTTGAAAAAGTTTTCTTGTAGTTTTCTTTTTTTGGTAATTTTAGAATTAAATGGTATTTTTTCTATAATGCCGTATCAATTCTCCTTAAAGTGGTTGCAACACACTGGCCATTTGGCCCCCTTATTTTGGCCTCTATGCGTGTCCCGTCGTTAGCATTGGACGTCACGTTATCTGCCAATCACTTTAACTATGATATCTATGCTTGTAAATGTTTATAATAGAATTAATATTGTGTTTGGCGATTTTTTTTCCCTGTTGAACACAAATGATGTGTGGAATCGGGCTGAGTGACAGATTCTGTTACAAACCTACTTGTTTATGTTATAAACGTAGTGTGAAAGCTAAAAAGAGTTTGTGTATCTGTCTGTGGATCGTGAAAGACCTACTTATACTGTCCTCATAAATTCGAAATTTTTAATGTAGATTCCCTTTAATACCTACGTGTGCAGATAAAGCGTAGTTTCTTCATATTTTATTTTGATTTTTAAAATTGATATTAATATTTTCAAAACACATGGGCCTTGTCGAAACAGGGTGTTATCCATGTAAGAGTGAGGGACCGAAACAGGAGCTTGAAAACACATAATTCTCTTCACGTAAACTTATTCGAATAATTTATTTCAGGAAATGTATTGAAGAAAAGGCAGAAAGTAAACAAAACTTGGAACAAAAGAAGTTTGTAAAAGGTTATTTTCAAAAAATTCAAGAAAACAAGACAATGGGGCTGGGGAACAGTTTTACAGGTTTGGTACTCCTGCAATTTACCTAATAACAAATTAAGTTATTCCGAACAGTTTCAATATGTCACTGAAAAGATAAATAGGCGTTTGTCTAAAATTGTAACATTAGAGCATAGTAAGCAGTGTATTTAACTGTAAACACGTAATAAAAATTGGTAACCGGTCTTAACTATTAATTAATTTTGTCTCATTAAGATTAACAAGAGGCGAATTCAATTCGCGTTTTTCAAAATAACAAATACAAAAATAGCATTTTTATAATAACGTGCAAAAAAGTTCACTTTTTTATATCATTCATTCATAAATCGCTGCGAAAGTGGCACTTTACGTGCTTACGTCACAGACAGTGCCGAAAGTAGTACTTTCGGAACTAGTGCGGTAAAGTAAATAAGAGTATCTGATTGGTAGAAAAACAAAATGTCATGAATATCTCCATGGAAACTAAATGATGTCATGAAACTCACTTATTTCTATTGGTTCATTACTTTTGCATTTTCTAATATCTCCATGGAAACTATACAAGTACTACAAAAATTATTAAAGGAAATTAAATAAGACAAAAGTAAGAACACAAATTTCACGCCAAACAATACTTTTATTTAACATGCATAATGCATATTTATAGTAACATTTGGTCCGGTGATTCAAAATAGAAAATTATTTTACAACTTTTCTTTTACTACTTTGCATTTTCGAATATCGCCATGGAAACTAAATGATGTCATGAAAATCACTCATTGGTAGAAATACTTTTTTGCACGTTATTATAAAAAATATTGTAAGCAAGCACGCGCCAAACAATACTTTATTAAGCTCTTGTCATTATTTCACTCGGCCTACGCTCTCGTGAAATAAAAGCCACTCGCTTAATAAAGTATTATTTTCGGCACTAGTTGCTTAAATAACTATTGTTATAGAAGTAGTAAAAAAAACGCCGATTCTGCAACATGTGGCAAAGAGAAGTATGTATATACCAATTGTCAGCTTCGTAATAAGGTATTTAAATTGGAATCCCAAGCGGGGTGTTTGCCCTTAAATTCGCTATAAAAAAATCACAAAGAGGGATTTTGTTAATCAGATAAAAAATAAACCGATTGCTAGACTATATTTTGCTAACTTGCCTGACTATAAAGGGGGGAAAAATGCTAATTTTGTAATGAAATACGATTAAAGATGACATCGCACCTACAGTTTCTACCTGCGACAAGTTTTCAGTGTTAAATGGTGTGTATGTCCAATACCACCTATATTACAAGGCCGAAGAACTAACTAACATAACGTCACACTAGTAGACCGATTTCGAGTTGTTGACTAATAATGGCTTGATTCTTCTTATCTTAAAGATAATACGAGATCAAGTTACGAACGATCATTGATAAAAATCACAGAATATGTCCCCTAAGGTCGAAATTGAACTGAAACGCTTCGAATTCACGCACGTTGGCTCTGCGGAAGCGATCGGTTTAAGCTCCGGCTGCGAACGCTCTCAAAAACCAGTATTTAACTTCCCAAACCATGCGAAATCTCGCTCAAGGGCGTGTCATTCGTGCAAAGAACAAGAAACACTACACCCGCCTCTTTTTACGTGAAGTTGAACAATTCGAAAATCTTCAGAAATATAGAGATGGGTCGATCTTTTTCCTTTTAAGATTCATTCTAAGCGTTAACGTTTTTTTTATGAATTGTTCAAAAGAACGAATCTTTGGATTCGTTCTTTTTTCGCCAAACGATTGGGAACGATTCTTTTACCAATAATATATATTTGCCGATAAACTGCTTATCAGAAAAATCTAATGGGTTTCCCTGAACTGCTAAATATATTACTGCACCTGTTTTACATTCTTTCTTGCAGAAATATATGATGTCTGGCATTTTTCATAGATATTGAGTGTCAAAAAAGTAAATAAACAGTTCTCGCGCGATTTCCTGAATGGTCTGAGACCAATCGTGACCTGACGTCATTTGCGCGCGAAGGAATTGTTCCAGTTCAATTTGGAAACTCACAAAATCTACGAAACTCCAACAATTAACAGGTGAATCGTTCGCATGGCGCTCCAGTTTAATTTCGGCCTTATATGACTTCAGACATCTTAGTTGCACCGGCATTCTAATCTACAGTCCCTCGACAAATTATTAGGCGCACTGTATTTTTTTAGTAATTTTATGTTTCTTAAGAGTTTTTTGCAATAATGGTATATTTAAACTACAATATTATTGATTTTTATTTAAAAGAATTGTTGTAGACTACATATTTGTATTTATTTTAAGATAATTATGATTAAGAATAATTTATATACATTATTTATTTTAAGAATATTTATGTTTGGAATCATCATCCTCAAATGCAGGAGGCAGTACAGTCTTGCATTAATAGCTTGCCGCGCAGAATTAAGCTTTGATAGCGGCTAAAGGTGGCTCAACTAAATACTGACTTTGACTAACTCCCTTTTCTTTCAAACTTAATAAACTTATGCTTTTCTAAATGAATGCTGTTTCATTTATGTCAAATAAATCGGTAATTGATTGGATAATATAAAAATAAAAAACAAATCAATTTAAAATAATAAACCGGTACAATATCACCCGGTAATTAATATTTTACATGAAATCTTGCAATGCGTCTAATAATTTGTCCAGGGACTGTAGGTCTCAGTGTTATGTCCCGTGTTTTACGTGACGTTCCGATTAAACTTTAGATGCAAGTCTTCTGAGAAACACTCGGACCCTAATTTTCGGTAGTAGGACCACATTGAAAGCTTTCCACTGGCTGCTGGTGGCCATGGCCGAGTACCCGGAGAAGCAATTTAAGGTGCACCAGGAGCTCGACGCGGTGCTGGGGAAGGACCACGTCCTCGACAGGTACGCGGATAGGACTAGTGTCCCCTACACCTTCGCTGCTGTCCTGGAGTCAATGCGATGGAGGACGTTGGTTGGCATAAATGCACTCAGAGTGTAAGTACACCACTCCCACTCTCCCTGTCACTCCCAATGATTCTTTTTGGCTTATAAGTTAAGAGAGATTGTCTGTCCCACAGAGCTAATGCATTAGTTTTGAAATCACAACTTCCGCAGAAGTATTGCTTTGCCATGTTAGCTCTTTTTCCCCAGGTATGGGAACCAACATAACATCGAAATGAAACTAATTTTGAAACGAAAACGTTATCTAGTTATTTAATTATATATTTTTGAAGTTTTAAATTCCCAAAAATATACAGCAGATGGCATTACTATTTTAAAACTTAATCAATTAATAATTAAATAACCGGATGTTGTTTTCTTTTCAATTTTGATTTAAATTGATGTTATGATGATTCCCATACCTGGTGAAAATGGGATAACATGGCAAAACAATTCTTTTGCAAAAGTTGTGATTTCAAAATTAATGCATTAGCTCTATGGGACTGACAGTCCTCCTTAAACTCGCACTTATCTATAATAATAAAAGAAAGAGTCGGTATGTCTGTGGAACGTAAAAGACCTACTTATACTGCCCTCAGAAATTCGAAAATTTTAAGATAGATTCCTTTTAATACCAACGTGTGCACCTGAGGCTTGGTTTTTTCATATTTGTTCCATTTTTAGAGAAAATTCTAATGTTCTGAAAAAATACACCACTTTCGCTCAAATCCGATAATTTTTCCCCTTTCGTGTTGCCATTCGACAGAAGAAATCAAAATGAACACAAAAGTTAATTAAAATTGAAATTGCTTTTATTTTCTTGCTATTACCTTCAAAAACTAAATAAATGATTTGAAAAATAATATTGAACGTGCTAATGAGCTAAATGTTTTTTTACACCCAGAATGGAGGTTTTGACGTGAAATAACATTGTTATACAATTATGGTTAATTTTGAATTTATCAGGAAAATTGCGATGACAGTAAGTTCATAATGAGGAGTGCATTTTATAGTAATGTATTTTTATTTTGGAATTTTAAAGCAATATAAGTAACGGGATTTTATTCTTTGTAATGAACGGGAACAAAGGCAAAGCTTATTATCCTATAGCAAATTAAATGACATATACTTGGGTCGATTAGATATTCTTTTAGTCCGTACGAAGAACGGGTATTTATTTGCTAGTTTCAAATAAATTTTATTAAATATTCTCCATAAAGTTATATTTTCTTTTTGTATCGTTAGATGAAAATATGAAAACCATAGTAAAATCAAATTCACTCTGAAACAATTTCATTAAATAAATTCACCCTAAGCTCTTCATGCTTGCATAATTAAATGTTTAAAAATTGAATTTTAACTTTTTTTTAACAGAATGTTTCTAAAAATTTGTTTTTATAACTCATTCAAAAGTTATGATTCCAAAAGTATTAAATATTTTTATAAACGTTTTCTTTACATTATAAATGCAAGGGATATTTTTTTCATATGATAATGATCTGTAGAAAACTTTAACAGAAACTTCAAACCAAACTATTGTAATTCTTTTGAGCAGTAAAACTTACTTAACTAACAGGGATATAAATTTTACAAATGCATTAACAAAATATTACTGAATTCAACTGTTTTTGCTAAACCTTTTAATACGGTATTTTTATTTATCATACGTACTTTTTTCACTGCTTAGGTTTTCGGAAGACACCACTCTACAAGGATACAAAATAACTAAAGGTACACTACTTGTAACTAACTTCTGGGCTGTTCATAACGACACCAGGTATTGGAAAAACCCCGAACTGTTCGAACCAGAACGATTTCTCACGGCGGATGAAAAGTCGGTGATCTTCAAACCGGAGAGTTTCATTCCTTTTTCTGTGGGTAAGTGGTCATTTTAACTAAGAATGAGAACGAATGACCGCTGGTTTACAAACAGGGTTGTTATGATTTTACCCGACCCGAAAAAAAACCGGGTGGGTTTTTTCAAAACAACCCACTAGAAAAAACCCAAGTGGGCAATTGAACTTAAAATTGCCTTCACTGAAAATTAAAAAAAGTAAAACTTTTTATACATCTAAAAAATATACATTTCATATCATTTTTAATTGATATTTTAGTATTATTCTTAATATATTTTTAATTTTTTGTACCTTCAATATTTTGAATGCATTTACAAATTTAAATTTATACTAATTATTTAACAATTAAATATAACTAATACATTTTGTAAAATTCTAATTTAAATTTCTATCGTTAAAATATTCCGGATTATATAATTTTACACATACACAAATAAACAATATTTGGTTTTAGACACTACATTTATAAATTTAAATATATATATTTATCTAACAACCATATGTAATTATATTTTAATTCTAATTTAAATTGCATCATTCCTGATTATCTCTCAAGATGTTATGTTAGTTTTAAAAATTGTAATGTATAGATAAATAATTAAAACTTCCCTAAATAAATCACAAAATCCTGAAAAACACATCCAAAATACTGAATAAAAAACATAAAACCCTGAAAAACACATCCAAAATACTGAAAAAAACCCTAAAAGCCGAAAAACCCCTGAAAAAAAACTAAAAACCCAAGTGGGTTGGGTTTTTCATGAAAAAACCCGGGTTTTTAACAACCCTGTTTCCAAACCAAAGGGCCTCGGTATTAATCCAATGGAAAAATATTACTTTATAAGCCACATTTCTCCGGATGCATTGAATATTTGTACAAAAGGTTTTTTTTATATATGATAAATGTAACTGACTCACAGGGCTCCATAATCCCACTTTATTTGGTTCCAATATTTTTTAAATTTTCCTATATATAATTTTACACAAAATGTTGGAACCAATGTCAAAAATGGAAATACAGAGACCTTTAAGAGGGACTGTCAGTCCATTCAGCTAATGCATTAGTTTTGAAATCATAACTTTTGCAAAACAAATTGTTTTGCCATGTTATCCCATTTTCACCAGGTATGGGAATCATCATAACATCAATTTAAAACACAAAATTGAAAAAAATTACACCCGGTTATTTAATTGTTAATTAGTAAAGTTTTTAAATAGTGTCGCCATCTTCTGGGTATTTTTGGCACTTTAAAACTACAAAAACATATAATTACATAACTAGATAACATTGTCGTTTCAAATTTGTTTCATTTCCATGTTATGTTGATTCCTATACCAGGAGAAAAAGGGGTAGCATGGCAAAGCAATACTTCTGCGGAAGTTGTGATTCCAAAACTAATGCATTAGCTCTATGGGACTGACAATCCCTCTTAATTCAGCTACATTTATCACATAAAAAAACGTTAGTAAAAATATTTAATATAGCCGGAGATGGGTCTGGGACATAATCCCGAAAGCCGAAATCCCGACAAGCCAAAATCCCGAAAGCCGAAACCCCGACAGGGACGAAATCCCGAATGGATTAAAACCCGACAGGGTCGAAATCCCGAAAATAGATTTTTTTGTCCATTTCTTGATTTTTTAAAAAAATATTAAAAAATATCTTTAAAAAAAGATTATTTTGTGTGTGTAAGCGAGATGAGTGAGTGAGTCAAATGAGTGAGTGAAATAAGTGAGGTAAGTGAGTGAGTGAAATGAGTGAGTGAGCGAAATGAGTGAGTAAGTAAAATGAGTAAGTCACTCACATTTCACTCACTCATTTCACTCACTCATTTCACTCACTCATTTCACTCACTCATTTCACTCACTCATTTCACTCACTCATTTCACTCACTCATTTCACTCACTCATTTCACTCACTCATTTCACTCACTCACTCATTTCCTCA
This sequence comes from Oedothorax gibbosus, assembly GCA_019343175.1. NCBI lineage: Eukaryota > Metazoa > Arthropoda > Arachnida > Araneae > Linyphiidae > Oedothorax > Oedothorax gibbosus. The sequence continues at coordinate 4,577,960 of CM033280.1, read as the reverse complement.
CTCACTCATTTCCTCACTCACTCATTTCACTCCCTTCACTCACTCATTTCACTCACACACACACAATAATCTCTAAGATTTAAAAAAAATCGAGAAATGGACAAAAAAATCTATTTTCGGGATTTCGTCCCTGTCGGGATTATGGCCTTACGGGATTTCGGCGTTCGGAATTCTGGCTTGTCGGGATTTCGGCTTTCTGGATTGTGTCCAGAACCCGCCGGAGATATGTGGCTTAGAAAATATTTTTTTTAATTGGATTAACACAGAGGCACTTTAGTTTGGAGACCTGCGGTCATTCGGAATCATTCGCACAAAACTTTTTAAAAAAATCGAATTGCCGGAGGTGGGTTGATTTGTTTTGAGTTACGTCTCTCTGGCTCATTCATAGATATCATAGTTAAAGTATTAGATTGGCAGATCACGTGACCGCCAATGCTAACGACGGGATGCGCATGGAGACCAGAATAAGAGAGGAAATGGGCCAGTGTTGCCACCACATTAAGGAAAAAAATACTATGAAAAAATAAAATTTAATTCTAAAATTACAAAAAAATATCGTAAAAATACTAGCTGCATTTTGGAATCTTTTTAGTGACTCTAAATCCTTTTCTAGTATTTTTTTGTAATTTTAGAATTAAATGGTATTTTTTCTTAGTATTTTTCTCCTTAATGTAGCGGCAACACTGGCCTATTTGCCCTCTTATTCTGGTCTCCATGCGCGTCCCGTCGTTAGCATTGGAGGTCACGTGATCTGCCAATCTAATACTTTATATCTATGGGCTCATTTTATCTCAGTGGTTCTGAGTCTTTTTCGAGAGTACGATTGTAAATGGAAAACAAATTACCACTATTCGTTACTTCTCTATTTTTTTTTTAACTTCAAAAGCAAAATAAGTAAAGTAAAAAAGAAGTTGTAACTTGTTGTACTTATAAGGTAATTTTAACAACTTTCAAACTACAAAAGTTTTATGACAGCTCGAAACCTTTTATGGAAACATGTGTACCAAATTTGGAGTCTGTATCTATTTGGTTTTTCAGCAATACCTTTAAAACCGAAATGTGGGGTATGATAGTGGGCGATAGCGCACGGTTTTACTATCTCTATGTTCTACCCACGGCGGCATGCGTCCTTATTCTTCTATTTTAGCTTCCCCACTACGACTACGTTTATAAAGTAAAAAGTGGAAGTTCTTATAATCGTTCAGTCCATCCGTATGTTTGTCACCTACTTTTTCATAACCTAAACTAAACATGCTACAGGAAAGTGGGATACGTCAAAAATTTCAGCTAATGGAAATTAGAAGACATTGAAAATCTCAGAAAAATTTCGAATTCAAAGTACTTCAATTATTTAAAAAAACTGCAAAATTTAATGCTCATTTAAAAAGCACAAGAAGCTTTTTATTAAAGTTAATATTATTAAGAAGTTATTTTATTAGAATTAAATCACCATTGCCATTCACAACAATCGCTTGAGAAACTTTATTTCTTTTAAATAACAAATTAAATAAATTTATTTTTGCGAAATAAATCAGTTTGAAATGACGTCAAATATATTTCACAAAAAGATTCTTTGATTGTTTATGTTGATATGAAATGTTTTGCTTCTATTTACAAGCGAGGAATACTGTACATTTATTCTTTGATTATAAATTAATTCAGCAAACGATAAGAAATAATTATTGAATTTTCGAAAGAAAATAAATGAAACTAGCCAAATTTAGCGTGCAAATGTTTAAAGTAGAATTATTACTTTGTTTGGCGCCTTTTTTCCTGTTGAACCCAAATCTTGTCTGGAAGCGGGCTGAGTGACAGATTCCGTAACAAACCCCCTTGTTTAAATACAGGTCCCAGGGACTGCTCTGCGAAACTGATGGCGATCTCAGGGATGCTTCTGTACTTCGCCGCTATCATGCAAAAGTTCAAGATCCTGCCGGAAGAGGAAGGCATCATAGTCAAAGAACAATATATTGGGTCTAATTGCGCAGCAGTCTCTAGATCGGTAGGCAAAGACAAGGTAAAGGGCGTTAGGCTTAGTTTCATAGCCAGGGATTAGAAGTTAGCGGTTGAGCAAGGTCCTGTGAGACTATCTTGTAAGACGACTTTTACCCGGAATAAAATCGTTGCAACTCAATAACTTAGTCCTATTCATTGCTTTCAAAAGTAGCCATTCAGACGTTTAAGCCGACTGGAACGAAACCCCGACAGGTCCGAAAGCCCATCAAATCAATAAATTAATGCCGTATGTTTAATTAAGGGCAATTTAATTAAAATGAGTGATGGGGTTATTTTCTAAGCCACGTATTGTATATATTTAAAAATGGGTTTTCTTATATGATAAATGTAGCTGACTTACAGGGCTCTGTATTCCCACTTTTTGAAATTGATTAGAATATCTTTTTTTAATTTTCAATACATAATTTTGCAACTAAATATTCGAACCAATTTCAAAAAATGGGATGGATAATAGAGCCCGTAAGTCAGCTGCATTTCTCATGTAAGAACTGTTTGCAAAAAAAATTTCTATACAGCCAGAGAAATGTGGCTTAAATCATTTTTTCATTGGATTAACACACAGTGCCACATTGGTTTGGAGACCATTGATCTCTCTCGTCGTTAAGTTAGAGTCAGTAAATATAAGCTCTACTCAAATAAACAGAGGCATATGACAACTTTGGTGGTTCACCAAGATATTATTCTGTTGAACGCAGGTATGGTGGATTGCTATTGGCTTATAGGGTTCATAACTGGCTCTCAAAAATAAAAATAAAAACATTCAAAGCTAAAAAAAAAAAAAAAAAAAAAAAGAAAAGCATTTGGTGGGGGAAAACGCATTCGCCTAATTTCCACAAAACCATTTGTACGAATTAAAAACAATAACATAAAGTATTGAATTATAATGTTAACTACCAAAAACAATTATTGAATGTACCTGCTTTTGGGGCCCCTTGGAAATTGGAAGGAGCATTGAGTTCCGAAGAAAATGAAGATTCTGCCGGGCAAAAACAATACTAAAACTGGTTTGCCAAGTGAAGCCATCGATCGCCTAGCAGTAAGCCCAAACAAACGCTCTCGGCGAACTATTTGGCACGATTCAGAAGTGGTGTTTGAGTAGGCGGACTGCGTCGACTTGGCGAGTTTTTTTACACTCTAATAAAATTATAATTATAACGTGTTTTTCTTACCTGTGAAGGAGATTGCTACAATCTTGTGTCAATTCAGATCTCGTGCTACTACCTACACCTGCGCAAATCGTCAATTTAGCTTCCACACTACGTTTATAACGTAAAAAGTGGAAGGTATTATAATCGTACAGTCCGTCTGTCTGTCCGTCACCCACTTTCATAACCCAAACTACAAATGCTACGGACAAGTGTGAAACGTCAAAAAAATTCAGCGCATCGAAATTAGAATACATTGAAATTTTCAGAAAAGAATTCGAAGTACTTCAATTATTTAAAAAACAAAATTTAATGCTCATTTAAAAAGCATAGGAAGCCATTTTTATTAGAATTAAATCACCATTGCCATTCGCAACAATCGCTCGAGAAACTTTAATTCTTTTAGACAATAAATTAAAATAACTTTATTTTTGCGACAGCGATCAGTTTGAAATGACGTCAAATATATTTCACTACGAGATTCTTTGTACGTTGATATGAAATGTTTTCATTCTATTTAAAAGCGAGGAATATTACATATTTATTCTTTGAAATATAAATTAATTTTTGCAAACGATAAGTAATAATTATTGAATTTTCGAAATAAAATAAATGAATCTAGCCAAATTTAGAATGTAAATGTTTAATATAGAAAATTAATGCTGTGTTTGTCGCCTTTTTACCTGTTAAACACCACTGTTGTGTGGAAGCGGGTTAAGTGACAGATTCTATTACAAACCTACTTGTTTATTTTTAACCAACTTTTTTTTAAAGAATAAAATGATGCGTTTTACATTGAACTAACGTTGAGTGACGTTTGTTTAGGCTTACCTTTGTTACTTGGCGACTTTCCAGTGGCTTCAATTTTTTTCGCGGCAAGCATCTCCAGCTTCTTCTAAACTCTATGAAGCTCAGGCATCCCGCACCTATCCGGTGGGGGCTGTTGGGAGCCTTGTGGTTAAGATCTCGATTTCGGGATCGGAAGGTCCCGCGATCGAGTCTCGGTCTACCACTGAAGACCCACCGAGTATATGCGGAGTACGTGCTCGTTAAATCTGTTGGTCCGAAAGTCATGTGGTCGGTCATTGCGCAGTTTCCCACGGGTACAGGTCCCTGGAGACTATTTCCCTCATGCCTAAATTACTCCTCCTCCGCAAAGACGACTGTGACGTCACAAACTGGAGCTGAATCAGCTTAAAATCGTGACGTCACAAATTTAAGAAGCCGGCTCGGTAGAATGTTAGATAAAACTAGTAGACAGTAGAGTGAGCATTAGCGAACTCCTATCGAGACGGCCCTGGTAAAATTAACCAGCGGTCTACTGTCAGCTTCTTATCTTCAACAGAGAGCGGTCTACAGAAAAGCCACTGTAATTTTTTTTTATACCAGACTGCTTCGTATTTTTTAGTTGGGTTGTGGGAAGGCCCTAACATCTTCTTAAAGGAGGAAATACTGGGTTTCGTAAGCCCCAATCGTTCACATTTCCCAACTGAAACCCTGTTAGTTAGCGACCTGCATTCTAAAAACTAAATGTGTAAACTTGAAAATTTACACACGATTATACGTATATTTCAAGAATTACACATATGTGGCACCAAATTACGCATTTGTATGTGTAAACGAGAGGCCTGTAAATTGACAAATGGTCAAAAACACATTTATGCGTAAACATGAAAATATCAAGCGTTTTACCCAGTATGGTGAGTTTTTTTTTTAATTTACACATATTTATATGTTAAAAAAACATCAAGCTATTTACCTAGTACTGTGAGTTTTTTTTTATTTACACACATATATGTGTTAAGAAAATCACATGCTTAACATCACTCTAAACTTTATTTTACAATTCAGCAAAAGGCTGGAGAGCCCAGTCAGTAAGCCGCTTGTCTTTGTATGCGAACGATCCCAGGTTCGGGACCGAGTATTGTTAAAATAACTGCTGACCTATAAACGGTCTGTGTGTGTTCAGCTAAAAAATATTCTTCGGAATAATACCCCGTGTAGAGGAAGTGCGTTTTAAATATGCTCCAAAGTCACAAAGCTGCAGATGACCTTGACCTTAAAAAAAATTGCGTTGGATGCCTTCTCAGGTGTCGGCTCGTCACTTGACTGTGTTTCTCAATTATGACTCCCGTCGCCAATAGCCCTCGTGTAGCTCTAGTGGGACGATATTTCAACATAAAACCCTAACAATCCACTTTTAGTTTGAATTGGCGTCGCACTAGAGCTACATGAGGGCTATTCCTAACAAAATAACTGCCAAACTATAAACGACCCGTGCAGTATTATAAAGATAAGAACGAAATTATAGCTATTGTTTACTATTGCAACTGCTTTTCAGCTGCCAATTTATACTACGATCTTGAATTGAGCTTTAGCGCAGTCAAAGAGCGCTTTGTTTTCGCAAACTTCTATGAAACAGTTTGATAAAAATCGTATAATAAAAATGCAAACAGTATGTAAAACAAATAGTTGTTGCCGAAAATACGTTTTAGAACACATTAAATAATTGAATATAGTTTTTTAAAGCAACTTTAAATATTTGCAAATCGTTTGAAAAAAACTTTTGAAGAATGAATAGTACTACTCAACTCCCTTTTTTTATTAAGATAATAGGTCTTTGTTCGTGTTCTTTTCGCTGTGGAATATTTTTGAGGCAAAGGCTTGGCTTTCAGAAAAAGAAATAAATGTATAAAATTAGTTATAACTTCGAAGTCAACTAAAAAAGATAATTTTATAACGCCACTCTTTCGTATGAATTTCGCCAGCAGGTGATGTGTGCGATATAAAATGTGCAGCTGATAGTTGAAAAGAAAAATAAACATATTCGACGCTTACAAGTTAATGCAGTGAAAATAAACCGCGATTTGATTCGGAGAACATCTGTCAATTGTTTTGCTCTTCCATACCAGAAAATTGAATTGTTGTCGCTGTCTTATTATAGCTATCAAAAAAGTCCTATCGTCAGTTCGATATTATCACATTCGATTATTTCAAACGTAATGTTTAATCATTTTCATATATAGCTCAAAGTGTTTTTAAAATTATGTGTGCTGGAAATTCTGAAACAACATTTTTTTTGTTGGAAAGGTTTGGATTATTTTGTTACAAAATTTATCAAGGTAAGTGTAAGTAATGTAATACTTTTTTCTGTTGAAATAAAAATGTTTCTATAAATTGCTTTGGTTTCTTCATTCAACCGATACATATAGTATTATTATAAAATTATTTAGTTATTACTTGTTAAAAAAGAAAAACAGTAGGGAAAACTTTATAATTTCTACTTCTTTATAGTTAAAAGTATTATTTTTACGATGCATATTTGTGTCTTAAATTCTGGTTATTAATCAAAAATGTTTTACATTGAAAGACAAATTTATTTTTTGTGTAATAATGCATTACATTTTTGTAACTTGCTGTTTTTCTTTTAAAGTAATTTTAATATGTAAAGTCAAAGTGCTAAATCACTATAATTTAATATTTATCAGTATGTTGTCTTTTAAAATAGTTTCTTCTAAGTTTGAAAAAATATGTAATTGTGACAATTATATTTTACTGTTAATAGTGGATTAGTTTTAAATTTAACTTTATATTCTACGGAAAACTGAAATTACACGCTTTTTTTACACACATAAACAAAACATTCTAGTGGCAAAAAATACCTGCTTTCGTGTGTAAGTTTACGCATTTAGTTTTTAGAGTGCATCTGTGTCAATAAGAGGGACTCCGACACCCTTCATTCGTTAAGAGGGGGGGGGGGTTGTGAAAAGAAATTTATTACCGAAGATAAAATCATAGCACCGCACTTGTATACAACTGGTAACACAACGCCAAAATACTAGAAGATTTTCGGCCTGAGACGAAGCAACTTTGCAGTCTTTCAGTTTTTACGATTTGGAGACCGATATACAGGATGAAGCAAATAAAACAGGCCCCAACGTGGAGAAAAGAATACGACAGAAATGTTTCCAAGTCAAAAACCAATACAAAAACAGGTTTGCTAACATGAAGCGATTGATCGCTTCAGTATTAAACCCAAACAAACGCTTGGCGACTTATTTGCCGGCAACTACGCTATGGTTGGAAAAGCTAGTTGAAATGAAATATAAACAAGGTTTGTAGAGCTGATTAAAAAAGTTCCCACTAGTGATTATTTCGGTTGTTATTTATCGTAAAGAATCGGACCTTTTTTTTTTTGTTAATGCAAAACATTCTAAATTGATTGCAAAACCCAGAATCTGGTGTTCAGACCCGTTTCAGAATGTTTTTTAACTTGTTGACAGCAGATCCTGGCTGACGTCATTTCGTAACTGATCGTTGCCTAGTACTCTTTTTTGGCACTTTTACACATTTAAATTCTTGAACAAACAACTTGTAACATTTTTTCCATGAATTCGTTTTAATATAATTTTCTACAAGGAACACTCTCTGCTGTACTGTGATTTTCATCTTCACCTGTGAATTGATATCCTTAAACTCACACAGTCGCAACTCACACTGACGCACTACGATCTGAACTGGCCAATAGTCCATGAGTAGCTCTAATGTGATGCTAATCCAATCCAACCAATGCAAAAACAGGTTTGTCAAGTGAAACCCTTGCACGCTTGAATAATCTTATTTCCACTTGAAAGCTTTCAGGCGGCTTCAAGAATTTTTCTCGCCAAGCATTTCAACGTATTCCTATCTCTAGACCGGGGCCGGTTTTATTTGCCTCACCCTGTAGCAGTTGCTTTTGAGGGGAAGAGGTTAAGTTTGTTTAGGTTAAGATACAAAAAAACTTACAATATTTCGATATGTACTTTAATTTATTCCAGAAAAAGTGTTATGACATATTTTCCTTTTTTTAAAAAAAATATATTGAGATTAAATTTGGTTCCTGAGCAACAATTTTGACTTGTGGTACAAATATGTTTTCAAAACAGTTGCAAATGATCTAAAGCATTTATAGTATATACAAACAACCAGTTAAACTTTTTACAACGCTTTATTTTGAAATTGTTGAATGAAAATGTTGTATAATATTGTTATAAAAAAATTTCAGTATTAGTTAAAATCATCCTAATTTATGCTATATAAAAAGAGTCCATATAAACTTAAAAAGTTATTAAATATTACATTATTGTTCGATTTTTTATTATAAGATTTTCTTAAAAAAGCTAACGTACTATATACAGGTTACAGATACTGCACTATATATAGATTACATATACTGCACTATATATAGATTACATATACTGTACTATATATAGATTACATATACTGTACTATATATAGATTACATATACTGTACTATATATAGATTACACGTACTGTACTATATATAGATTGCATATGCTGATTGTGAAAAAAACCTTCTAACCCTTTTAAGAGGGACTGTCAGTCCTGTAGACGTAATGCTTTATTTTTCTAATCATAGTTTCTGGTAAAGTATTTTTTAACGTATGATTTTTTTTGCAACATATATGCAAATAGGAATGAAGGACAGTTTAAAAAAAGATTTGAAAGAAAAATGTCTACCAGTTTTTTAATTATTAATTTTTTAAAAAATCATCATTTTAAGAATCGTGGCGACATCTGTAGGACAAATTGGCTTAAGTGATACAAATCTTTTTTAATAAATCTAAACAATTCACTTATGTATTATCTTTGTATGTTAAGACAGAATTTAAATGATGCTTTTGCATTTCAAGTACTTTTTATGACAAAAACGTTTATTACAAACGAGAAACTATGATTTTATCGGAATTTCAGACAGAAATAAAGGTCGCCAAATCGTAGAAGTAAAACAGCAGCCAACTTGTAAGTCGTTTGAAGTGTAACCCTAAAACCACAAAAACGAAAAGTGGGAAAAGTGGGCGGAGCTCATGAAAAATCCTGTCAAAGAATTGGCGTGACTTTTAAACTTGATTACTTTAGTTGTAGTCAGGTTTGATACTATAACACAGCGATTTTGATGTGCAACCTGGAAATTGAATATTCATGAATATTGGAGCCCCTTGTTTTGACATTGTTTTTATAGATATTGTAATATTTGCCCTTATATAAACTCTAAAGTATTCTTCTTGTTCTTGACCAGAAAAATTGTTAAACCGATACGTTATATTCGATTAAAATCATAATTTTTTATATAATAGGCTGGGGTGTCGACCTCTTCACTTGACCGCGGCTCTAAATTACGAGGTCCACCGCCAATAGCCCTTGTGTAGCCCTAGTGCGACGTTAATTTAAGCGAAACAAACTTGATTTAAAGAAATAAATTATTTTTAGCCTACTTATAGCTTTTTTTTTAATTCTAAAGAATTAAAAAAAAGGTCAGTAGGGTGTTGACATCGTGGAGATTTCCGTTTGTCTGTTTGTCAAAACCACCCTTTCAACTTACATTCTAGCCATCACCTTGAGGCCCGGGTGTCCTAGTGAGTTTGTTCGTAGTCCATTACGCTAACAGTCTGCGTACTTTACCGGGTGCGGGTTCGATTCCCGCATTCGCCCTGGGTGTACTTTCTTTCTCTGTGTCAGGAAAAAATTTTAGTGTCTGTCTTACTTGACGAAGGTTTATAAGCGGGTCCCTGATCAAGCACCCAAACCGGAAAATACATGCACCAACACCTACTTTCTACCCGTCAGATTTCTATATATATATATATATATTTTTTTTTTTTGAAATGATGACATCAGATACTTATCTTTGATACTTTTTGTTCATCTGCCTGTCTATAATCCCTTTCATTTTCCGTTTTAACCGTCAGATTTTAAAAATTCTTATTTTAAAGATACCTATAACATCAAAAGACCTAAAATTTTTACTTTTTGTCCCTCTGTCTGTGTATCTGTCCGTACCCTCTTTCTAAATTACGTTCTAACCGTCATATTTCCAAGGTGTTTTAATTGTTTTATTCTATATCTTGGTGGAATAGCGTCTGATTAATCAGGGACGAGGACTTTTTTTGCTCTTATGTAGCCTACTCAATTACAGGATCCTACGGGTCAAGTCTTAAGAACTCTGTATTTTGGATTTTAAGGGCATTTAAGAATTCCTTAATTTTATTAAATGTCCCTTTAAAAAATTCTTAGTTTTATCCATCAGGAACCTACTTAACAATTTTTCTAGCTGCAGAGAAATTAAAAACGATAAGCATAATTAATCATTTATGCACAAGAAAATTAAATAAAATATACAATTTTGGTATTTAAAAGTTGGAATTAGAACTAAATAGTGTTTTTGCTTGATTTTTCTTGTGTATAAATCTTGTGTGGAAGTGGTTATAAGTGGCAGTTACTTTTTCGAATCTACTATTATAATAATATAATACATAAATAACTTTTTTCAGCATTTGGTCTTCAGAATTAAAAATGACACCACCACTTTCAATGGAGAAAAGTGTTGTGCATAATAAAAGATATCCGAAAAAACGTGGAAAGGTCTCAACTAATCAAAGAAGAAGGCGTACTAGAAAACGAAAAAATCGAACGTAATAATGTTTTGTATTTTTTTTTTGTTTCATACTATTAGCGTACAGCTGCGACAAAAAAAAAGTTCACACCAACGCATCGTTTTAGTGGGATCTAGTTTACCGTCAAAGTATGAGATTCAGATAAATATAATGCCGTTTTTTTTTAAACTTTGAAATAGACTTCTTGTTCTTAAGTTTTTCTTTTTAATTTGTTATTGTGTTTTGGGATGGCTTTCCTGTTTCAACTTATAGAGAGAGGAGCAGTTTCTAAACAACATACATTATTTATATTTTCAGGATTTCTAGAGGCGTATTAATCCCAAGTTTGAATGACGGTGAAATTACATTAGAGCCATCAACTTCCGAACTCAATGGATCGCTGATGGAAGATAAACTGAAGCCCTGTAGTTCTCCAACTAACAACGATTACGATCTCGAACCTTCAAGTGACGACGATCTTCCCCCACTAATTATTGAACATGTTGAAAGTATAAGGGAAAAGCCCATATCACTCAAATAGGGTCATTTGCGATGTAGCTCGCGTAATTTCTCAGGCTAGAAAACTGGAAGAACATTCTTTTAACTGCCGTCACTTGACTGTGGTTCTAAAATACGACGCCCGTCGCCAATAGTCCTCGTGTAGCTCTAGTGCGACGATAATTCAAACCTAACCTAACCTTTCAACTGCACATTTGAAGGCAAGATGGTACTTCAGAATGTAGTTCAAAGAGGATTAATTTTTGATTATTATTTTATTTGTAACAAATGACGTTGCAAATGTACCGCAAAAGTGACTACTGATAAAGAAAAACGCTCGTTCAACCAACTTGCCGTTTTGGGAGCTCTTGCTACCGGAAATGGGTATTCACTTGAAGAGCAAAAGTTTAGCATCAGGAACATGTCATATATGGCCCAGAACACTTTTGCTCCTTGTGAAAAATTTGCTGGAGAATTAGTAAAATCGTGCAAGGAAGACTCGCTTATCAGGACAATTGAGCAAGAGAAAAAATTAGCCGAAGAAAGAGGCGATATTGATCATGATGGCTACTTCAATATATGCGTTATAGTAGACGGTGGTTTGTGTAAACGTTCTTATGGTCATGGATATAATGCGTCGAGTGGTGTGGCCGTCATTATAGGAACCAACTTGCCAGAGCCGGCACATAACGCAACCTTCGAGCGATAATCTACGCTACACATACACCCGCGTTTGTTTGTATCTTGCTGACTTATTATTGCTTTTAAAACGGCTAACGACATATTTTATACATCGGGTTTCCACTTTTGCATTGGTATGGCCATTAGTTTTAACAAACATAAAGATTACTACGCCGACAATTAAAATTATGGAACTAGATTTAAAAACGATACTGTTCATATGCCGAAGATAAACTCGCATTCCGAAGTTTACAGGGATGACTTTAGAGCAGTTTATAATGGCACCACATCTCGGTAATTATAAATAGAAATATAATATATTAATACCAGTAAACCAGAAAAGAATTGACTGATCTTAAGATTGAAGATCTTAAGATTGAAGATCTTAAGATTTATGTCACCGTCCTATCTGGAATTTGCCGCCAAGGGGTTCGTCACAATTTTCAAAATAAATATATTTATTGAACAAATGAAAAAATTAAATAAAAGAGAAATAATCAAACAATACGCCAATAAATTTCCGGAACACCGTCCCGGCTCGCAAAAGAGTACTAGAACCCGTATTCGTTAGTCTACCCTTCTTTACAATCGAATCCTCTTTATCTTGTGATTAAGAAATCTTGCCGTGCACCACTCTCCAGAAAGAGAAACGCATCTCTTTTTTTAAATCGCCAAATGTATCATTTGGCGGAAATTGTAGTGCCATCTGGTGAGTCAGAATCAAAGTACCGTTGGCTAGGGGTGATTCTTAAACTAGTTTCACAATTCTTAGTTTTGAATACAAGTGCTGTGCATATATTATTTTTATGCATTTCATTATGCCTACAAGAGATTGTTGATACTATAACTTTATTATATAACAGTTGTTTTAAAAAGTAGAGTTTGATTATTTTGCATGTATTTCATTAAATTCAGTCTTTTGTATAAGATATATTTAAATGTATTTTTCAGAATTTATTTTGAAGAATATTTTTAAATTAAGATTTATCCATCCGATTTTCAAAATATTATATTTCTAAATTGTTTTTTTATTTGTTTGATAGATAACTTATGATTTTGGAGAACATATATTGAATATTTTACGAGCCCCTCAAGTATTTTTTGCCCCCTTGATAACACAAATGGCCCACTTGGGGGCGATCGCCCCCAGGTTGGGAACAGCTTCGTTAGACCATCAGTAATGTTTTCAAAATTACTTGCAAAAATATTTCCAAGTACAGGGTGAAGCAAATAAAAGCGGCCCCAACGTGGAGATAAGAATACGACAGAAATGTTGCCAAGTCAAAATCCAATACAAAAACAGGTTTGCTAACATGAAGCCATTGATCGCTTTAATATTAAGCCCAAACAAACGCTTGGTGACTTATTTGATGGCAACTACGCTGGTTTGAAAAGCTACTTGAAATGAAATATATATACAAGGTATGTAGAGCTCTTATCAAAAAAAGTTCCCACTAGTTATTATTTCGGTTGTTATTTATCGTAGAGAATCGGACCTTTTTCTTTTTGTTACTACAAAACATTCTAAATTGATTGCAAGACAAAAAAAATGCATAAGAAGCCGGTCTTCATACAATACACACTACGATCTGAATTGGCCAATTGTCCATGAGTAGCTCTAATATGATGCTTATTATATCCAACCAATGCAAACGCAGGTTTGTCAAGTGAAATCATTGCACGCTTGAATAATCTTTTATTTCCACTTGAAAGCTTTCAGGTGGCTTCAAGAGTTTTTCTCGCCAAGCATTTCAACGTATTCCTATCTCTAGACCGGGGCCGCTTTTATTTGCCTCACCCTGTACATAATTATTTGAAAAATATATTTATATAATAATACACATATACTTAGTATTTTTCTGGAATTAATAGGTTAACAAACATCTATCGCAATGAGAGATAAATGAAAGTTAAGAAGGGAATTATGAAACATGATTTTCAAAATTTTCTTAGCAATAGTTCATTAGCATTAGTTTCCTTAATTTATTTCAATGATTTCAAAAACTTTTTATCTTTATAAATATCGATAGTTACTGTTTTCAAATAATGAATGCGATTAATTGAATTAATCACCAAAAACTGCTTATGCATGGTTTTTTTTAAACCTCTGTCATAAAAGATTCGTCAAAGTTGATTTAGCTTTAATCCGAATGATTGACGAAAAGTATCCAGTCTAACAAAGGAAAAAGAAGAATAAGTAGTAAGTTACCTTTAGTTTGCTTGTTGAGATTTTAAAATTACATATTAAAAAAAAATATGAATTTTTCTTTTTAACGTAAATTTGCTAAATAACTCTTTGTAAACAATGATCCAAAGTTGTAATTTAAGTTGAAAAATAGTTTTGAAGCCTTTTCTGCGCTATATTCAAACTTTTAGTGTAGAAATATGAAAACTTAATTTTTAGTGCGATAATTTAGTCTCTTAAGCTTTTAGACAAAATAAGAGCTAGTTCAAATAATTTTTTCCCTCCTAATTTTTCAGTTAAACATTTAAATTTTTAGGTCATGCAGTATAAACTAGTTTACCCTTCAGTCAATTTGCTTATCTTTAAAAGGGGTTTAAGTATAATCCAGTAAAAACAAGTTTACACTTTTGCTAATTTTCATATCAATTTAAAATATCTGGAATTTTTTTTAATAGCAAGTATCCTTACAAACTACACTGCTGAAAACAGTTTGCGGACGCATAGTTTAAACCCTTTCACCCCCAAAAATTCCATTTAGAATCATCAGCTTGCGATTTTTTTTCTCACTAAGTTAAGCTCGCACTTATTTCAAATAAGTTTTATAAAATTTTCTATACATTTTTCTATCAAGTTATATTTTCTTTTTGTATTGTTAGATGGAAGAATCGTGTCTTTTGACAAATCAAATAATGTTTATATTTTAATTAAATTGAAATGTGAAAAATATGGTAAAATAAAATTCACTCTGAAACAATTATATTAAACAAATTGACCCGAAACTCTTTTTAGATGTTTAAAAGTTGATTTTAGCTATTATTAACACATCAAGTTTTGAAAAAAAAATATTATTATTTATTCAAAAAGTTATGATTCCAATTTTTTGTTCCTTGAATTTTAGTTTTAAAAAATTGAGATTTTTCCCCTGTTTTTTACCATTTCATTCTGGATGCATAGTGAAACTATTTCACAAATTTTAGATATTTAGAATAAAAAAAATAAAAAGTTGGGACTGAAAGGGTCAACAAAAGTACGCAAAGTGCTCCGCTAATTGTTTTGAGCCGTGTCTTATCCAATATTTCTTGCAGGTAGTTCATAAACTAAAAATTCTCACATAAAATGGAAGAGAATAACAAGATGGGCTACATTCCGATTCTCAGGACGGATACCATAAATCAGAGTTTTACACGGTTCGAATTTCCTTGGCCAAGTCCTCTCTTGGATAGAGCGAATGAGCTTAGAGAAGAAATAAGAAAAGTAGGTTGGGGGTGACTGCAACTGCAACTTATAACTGATAAAATATTCATTCAAGCATTCATTAAAGGGCTCAGAATACAAGTGAACCAAGTCCGTAAAAATCTTCTTTGGGCTACTGATGTTTATAGTTACGCAGCAGAGCAGCAATTAAACACATTTTCTTTATTTGCAGCTGCCTAGCGGACATTATCTGAACCAGTACTTTTTTCATTACTGCACTGAAATTCTACGTAGTCAGTTCATTGCAATTGCGCTGCTAACTCGAAAAAGACAAACAAAAAAAAGTTAACTTGTTTCACTTGAATTCGGAAACCTCCGATCGATAAACATATTTCATAATTTCCAAATCAAAATTTTCCGGAACATAACTTTAGTGTATAACTAGAACTATTAAGCAAGGTTGGTAGAAGGTTGAAGAACTATTAAGCATAATTGATTCTTTAATTATTTTTAAGCGAAATCAATTGTAATAAAACATATTTTACGACAAGATTCTAAAATATTAATTTATTTTGGACTGCAAAATGGGAGTTCAATTTTTGTACATCAAAAAACACTGAAACAGTGAGCAATA
Source organism: Oedothorax gibbosus (assembly GCA_019343175.1). NCBI lineage: Eukaryota > Metazoa > Arthropoda > Arachnida > Araneae > Linyphiidae > Oedothorax > Oedothorax gibbosus. The sequence continues at coordinate 4,562,174 of CM033280.1, read as the reverse complement.
ACTTTTACTTTGAACCGCTTTCAACAAAGTGAATACAACTTAACAATAATAGTCGTCTTACTTGACGAAGGTTTATTAGCGGGTCGCTGACCAAGCACACAAACCTGAATATATATGTCTACCAACCAACCAACCAATAATAGTCAGTCCCAGATTGCAATCTTAACTTCAAGTATTGCCTTTCTATGTTAGTCTTTTTTCACAAAGCCTAAGAATTGTCCTTACAGCCAATAATGTACCATGAATCTGTGATTTGGTGCGAGATGGTTATGTTTTAGTGACAACTTTAGTACAAGTCGACCTTCAGTGAACGCTACTGTTGACTCAGCTAGTTGACATTTATTTTGAATGGGACCATGTTTCAGTCTTAGTTTCCTTAGTGTTCACATTAAGGGCAAATGAGCCCGATCGACCGCGGGTCTCCAAAATAAAGTGCCTCAGTGTTAATCCAATGGTAAAAAAATTATTTTCTAAGCCACATTTCTCCGGCTGAATGGGTTCGAATACTTTTTTTTTACATTTTCAATAAATAATTTTACGCAAAATATTCAAAGCAATTTCAAAAAGTTTTATTGTCGGGGCCTGTAAGTCAGCTACATTTATCATATAAAAAAAATGTTTGTAAAAATATTCAATACAGCCGGAGAAATGTCGCTTAGAAAATGTTTTTTTTCTCCATTGGATTAACACTGAGGCACTTTAGTTTGGAGACCCGCGGTCTTGCGGGCTCATTCGCCCTTAATGGTTAAGATTATCTTTGTACCAGGGAAAGAAGTTTCCATTCAAAGAAGTTTTCTACGTTCACTCTGCGGATCCGCAAGGGATGGGCCAAAAACCACTTACTTTTGTCAGAAAGGTAGAGTATAGACTGATTTAAATTACAATTTTTAATTACAAAATTTTTATATACAAAAACGTCAAATTTCCCCCAAAAAAATTTTACATAGTCATAGTATACTAAACTTTTTATTGTAAAGTAAGTTATTCATTTTTTAGATTCTTTCACTGTGCGCCGACCCAAGTCTTTTTCAAAATGAGGACTATCCATCCGATATAAAACAAAGGGCGGCCACCATCTTAGAAAATTGCATAGGGAGGAATACAGGTACATTCTTGCAAACTTTTAATTATTTTTTTAGCTATCATACCACGTTTAAATCGTGAAAAATGAAACTTGAAGAACTCTCAATTACCTAATATGATATAATAAGGTAATGATCGTATTGCGATGGGGTCGAAATTCAAAAATGGGGATTTTCGGGTATCTTTACACGGTTTGAAAAGTGCTGATTCTAAAAAAGGGATATTTAAACATTGGTCCGCGTGTGTCTGTTTGTCTGAAACCACTCTACGGGTCGAACTAAAAGAGATACGGAATTCAAATTTAGTACACATGTTCCTAGTACCAGTAGACGTTAAAATATTTTGAGAAAATTGCGCATGCGGCACAAGGGATAGCTACCATAGAACTTTTTAAGTTTTTAAGTTATTCCAAATTGCCTTATTACCGGCAATTGAAAGTAGAGTAGAGTTACACAACTCTAGTTTTGAAAAGTTTTGCCCTCTGTTTATAACTACTGCACTACCCATGTTTTCAACTATCAAATGTGTGAGAACTGAAATCCGTATTTGTGATCAGGTTGGCATACGTTCTAAACTTAGCCAAACAACTCTAATATCACTTATTTCGAAGAAATAAGTTTGTGAAAGACTAAAGAAGTAGGCTTGAAACAGAACCCGCTTCCTCAACGCCACCTATGTGGAAAATGAATGGCTAACAAAGAGTTAATGAAAAATTGAGAAACGAAAGAGCATTTATAAGGAGAAGGTTATGAAGGGAACAATTTTTTTTAACGATATTTATCGTTTTATTATATTTAGGTGCTTACAGCATGCCGTGTGGTATGGAAGTCGTTCGTAAACAAGTGGCCAAATACATTCAGCAAAGGGATGGAGTACCGTCACATTACGAAAACATTTTTCTCTCTTCTGGTGCTGCGGATGCCTTGAGAGTAAAACAAACAACTTATTCTTATACTACAAACTAGGCGCGTTTACATGAGCCATCGAATCCATGGAATGAAGAGCAATTTCCGCAATTTTTCCCTGTTGGGTTTTTCGCTCCGGCAGAACCGGTAATTGCAGGGTTCATTGGGGGGTTTCGCAAACCCTCCAATCAAGGAAGGTTTGCGTTTCATTCCATGGTTTCCGCCACTTCTACTTCTACTTCGACTTCTTGCCTGTGGATTCGGAAAAAACATTTAACATAAACACCTTAGCATGTAACCATCCTAAATATATTTTTAATTTTTAATCTTTATATAACTCAAGCTCTTAATTTATATAACTTTTGGTCAATTTGTTTTTATATAACTTAAGCTTAAATTTTATATAGCTCATCAAAATATTGCTAATCATTATGAAATGAAGGTTTTATAGAAAAGTATTGCTAGCTAAATATACGAGTCACAATCAATACATTACTCAAGTGTAGTTGTCAAGAAATGTCAGATGTCCCGCGCTTCTACGTCATCAACTCCCGCTTCCCATGTAAACGCCTTATTTTACGAAGGGGGGGTTGATTGCGGAGTTTGGGTTAGAAATCCTGCTCGACCACTTTTTCCCCTAATGGAGGATTTGGCATTCCATGGATTCGATGGCTCATGTAAACGCGCCTTCTGTAAGAGGGTGTCCAAGTCCATAAATTACGTTGTTATGGCTGCGTAAGCGGTTTAGTTTTTGTATGGTTCTAGTTCTTGTTGTGTTTCAACCAAGTTGGGTATTGTGGCCACTGAGCTCAATACACAGTGGAGCGCAGACTTCCGGTTTTCATCTGTTCCTAAACCGCATTACACACATTTTGCTGAAGAGGTCAAACCAGCCTATGAGAGATTGGTACCTAATACGCGCATTGTATATTCTGTGTAGTTTTGACCTCTTGCGCAACATTTTGTATTCTTCCGCGGGAACGAAATTTACTACAAGACAGTATAGGAAGTCCTCACTCCACGGTGTATTGAGCTCATTGATTGTGGCACTTGTCGAGTTGGGTTATGCAAATTTCGAGGATTTAGAGTCGGCTAGATGTGTGTTTTATAAAGTCTGGTGATGCGTGGCTCAGGGCTTTTTGGTCGTTTCATTCGTTTGTTGCGGGTTCTTAGAAATGTTCCTAACGGAAGGCTAAGCTCATGTCAGGCTCTCTGCAATCGACGGGACGTTAGTTTCCGTGATTCGCCCTGTGCCTTGTCAAGAGTCATACCTGTCCGCGCCCATGAACTGCCCTGTCTACTCCTTGGGTCTCATGGGGTTACGTTCCGAACTTCTGTGCCACCACATCCCTTCATTGAGCCCAACTAGTACCCTCGTCCACGGCCTGCCCCATCGGCTCGTGAGGTGACCAACCACACTTTTTTAAAGAATTTATTATTGGTGTTATACAAATCTGATTCTAAGTTAACTTTTACCCCTCATATATTTATTAAATATTAATTGAGTGATTTTAAACCTTTATTCACTTTGCGTGTTTTATGTACTTAGGCAGTATGCTTATATTTTTCTGCCAGGGTTATTTCAATGCTTTTTTTAGTGAATATTCTTTTGTGAAAATCATGCACGAGAATGTGACCAGCTGGAGTAATTTGTCTGTCGCAGTTTTTGTAAGTAAAAGTCCTAAACAAATAAAAGTTTAATCTGTAGTTGCACTAAACACTTGTTTTTATTCGGTGTCACAACAAACCGCTTACCCAACGCAGCCATAACAACGTGATGCGTTTAGATGGGAGGGACTCGAGCCGAATATCACCAAATCTCACGTAGGGGGAAGGGGGTTCTAGTCAAATATCACGTATTTTTTTACCTAAAAAAGAATCAGCGTAAAAAAGAGAAAAAATATAGTTAAATTCCAGTAATATCTGTTTCTCGACTTAAATTTGGCAAATGATAATATTTAACATGGCTTTCCGAACCCAACCCTATTGCAAGATGTTGAAGCTTTAAAAACTATTTGAAATTCTAACTACTTGAAATCTAAACTAATAAAAATATTGAAATGAAAATATCTGAATTTTGAAAACTCACGTGAGATGATTACGGGGGGGGGGGGGGGGCAAATATCACCAGGAGAGAAGGGGAGGGTCAAAATACCGTCAAAATCGCATTACGTGATTACTGGACGCTCCCTAATCTATAACAACGCATTTAACATTGTTATTGTAAATAACATAATTGTATTTTTATTGTACTATTTGTAGTACGCATGATTTAGATTCGAAATTCCTAGGTCATAAAATACACTGTAAATTAAAGTTCCAACATTCCTCCAGAAAGCCAAAGTGTTTGGTACTGTCAATGTGTTTAATGCATTATTATTAACTAGGGGGCACGTCCCCTTCTCGCTATCGCTCGCCAACCCCCGGGAACTGCTTGCGCAGTTCCCTTTGGCTCGCTTCGCTCGCTCACTGTCATTGAAATATTTTAGTCTAGCCTTAAGGGTTAACCTTAAGGAACATGTCCGGCCATTTTTTCGCCAAATTAGTATTATGGCAGCCATTGGCTACAAAAATAGCCACATATAATATTTTAAGCGAATAATTTTCAAATAGTTCAGTTTTTTCTATGTATTCTGTTTGCATTAGAGAATTTATTTTGCTACTTTGTTGATAAGTTGATCCTGTCCATTTTTTTCATCGTTAAGAATTCTGAAATAGTATTAATATATTTAAAATATTATTAATCATTTAATTATTAAAAAAACTCATTTCTTAAATTATTTTTGCTGCACATTGTTTTGAACTTGCAGCAAACTGTTGAGTTCCGATTTTCTTATTTTAAAATATCGCTAAGATCTACGATCGCAAATGCCACGATAATTTTTAATAAGGAAATCTTTCATGTACTCTCAGCAGACATTTTTAGTTTTGAGCAGCATTTTAAGTAATTATTTGGTGTCATTTCAGACTCGGCCAACGCTCGGTTTGTTGTCATTTTGACTTGGCGACATTTTCGACTGGCGCCGAATCCGGACATGGTCTTTTAGGTTGTTGTTGTTGTTGTTGTCGTGTCCATGTTGTGTGCAAAAACTAGATGGATCCGAAGCTGTCGTAGACAGCTTTCGCTATTTCTTCTGCATCTTCGGAGAGAATTAAAATTTCTGGGTCTTCAAAGCCAATCCTGAAGAGCCTGGCTTGAATTGCTGGGCAGCCAAATATATGCTGCGGGGACAGTTGGACACCAGGACAGTTTGGGCAGTTTGTGGAGAAGCTTCTTTGTCCTTCCGTTGAGATTTTCATTCCTTTTAAATGTTTTGTTCGTAGTCTGGCTATTATTGAAGATATTGTACGGTTACAATTTAGAGCAGGGATGGAATATTTAAAATTATTTTTGATAAGTCTACGGCTGGCAACTGCATTGGCGTCAACGAGAGTTATGAGGTTAGATGATTGTGGGCAAGCTCTTGATTCTTTGGCAAGCTCATCGGCTTTTTCATTTCCAAGGATGTTAACATGAGCTGGTATCCACTGTAACGTGCAGGTTTTCTTGGCTGCGATGACTTTGTTGATGGATAGGATTATTTCATGGCTGATTTGGCACTTGCCCTTCTGAATGGCCTGCAGGGCAGATCTTGAATCAGAAAGGATGGTAATGCCGCTGGATCTGTGGATGCTTTTGGACAGGAAAATCTCCAACGCACTCTTGATGGCAACGAGTTCGCATGTATAGTTGGAGGCAATTTTCCCTACAGGAATTTTGTGACACTCATTTTCATCGCCTGGACCCGTTAAGAAAACTCCTGCACCTCCTCCATCTAGATTTGAATCGGAGGAGCCATCTGTGTAGGCTAATACTAAATTTTGGGCTTTGGTGGTGAGTTCATTGATGGTATGGACGCCTTTTTCTTTAATTATCGAGACCGGTTCTTTTTTGGTGCAGGGTCGTAGGTCCTTTAGGTTAACTGCCTTATTGTATCCTTTTAAAATAAAATAATTACAAATTAACGCTTATTGCGAAAATATTTCGCAAATATGACGAAAAACGACGTATTGAAATTATAATCTAAATTTTCATACATTAACGTACCGCCCAACCTTTGGCGAAATTAGCAAATGCATTCCCAATTTCTAAATGTTAATCCGTTTAAATATTAAATGCATATAATTTATTATGAAGATTTTTTTAGTACCAATCTTTTATTAATTATATTCTTAACGATTTTAAATAATTATTTACTTTTTTTAAATCAATTCTTCGGTATTTTAACGTTTCACTTTTTTATAAATCGTTGTGTTTCTATTCAAAAAACTGTTTTACTGCCGTATTGAACAATGTTGTGCACATAATATTTATGGTTGTTTTTTATTTTTTGGCCTTATTGCAGCCATTCCCGGAATTGTCAATCCTTGTGTTATTTCGTAGTGCTCTTTTAAAAAACATTCAATGTTTTTCCGCCGTATCGAACTATGTTTTGTGCATAATATTTATAGTTATTTTTCCCTTTTTCAAGCCATTCCTTAAGAAACACTTTTTTGTTGTTTTCAGTCGGCCATTTTGAAATTAGTAGTATTTTTGTTCATTTCGATTGTTGCCATTCCAGAGATAGAAATATAAGGAAATTTGGGCGCCGTATAAGAGTATTATATATATATAGATATCAGCAGGGTATTGTGTTTATAATAATAATAATCCAATTTATCACATTAATCGTGACAATATCGCGATGAATTTTTATATTTTGCATACACATTTTTAAAAAGCTGAACTTTGAGGGACGTAAAGTTGTCGCATTACTCAAGTTACATATTTTTCTTAATAATATTTTAAATTTTTGGTGTTATTTTATTCAGATACTTCTTTACTTGATAAGTTATAAAGACGAATCAGACAAGCCAGCAGGAGTAATGTTACAGATTCCCATGTATCCTTTATTCTCCTGTACTGCACTAGAATATGGAATGTATCAAGTACGTAAAGTTTACTTATTTACATTTGCAATTTCAAACAGAATCATAAGAATAAATATTACTATTTATAGTAAAATAATAAACTGTTATGATAACTAGTAGCTTCATAAACCCGGCATTGCACCGGAGTATCTTAACGAGGATGACTGGAATTAAAAGTAAACTATTATTTTACGACAATCGTTTCCCCTCCCTTCAGCAAACCATCAAACTAATATTACCCTCCCATACTGATGCCAGCATTTTTAAAAAAATTAGATTCCGACTTTATCCGATCCAGTATTAGAAATTCATCAAAAAAATTTAGGCGCAATCTGTGCGACTAACCCAAAAAACTAGGTGAAAAGGCAGAATATATAGGCACAATTGTTAGAAAAATATTTATTACATAAATGCTATTTTTTAAATACAGGGTGTCCCCAAAAAGACTACTTGTTTTTAAAAATTAATAAAAAAGAAATAGATAGAGATATTAACAAAATTCTTGCAGAAAACGAATGAGTCAGGTCTGGAATTTGAAATGGAACACTTTATTATGTTAGTTATGTTTATTACGATATTATGTTGTTACACTTTATTATCTTCAATTTAGCCGACAGATAGCGCGGCAATACCGTGTGTTGGCTGTATGAAAGAATTAGGCATGCGTATATACCGAAAAGAAGGACAAGTGGTCAGAAATGTTCAATAGCTTTCAGTTCAGGGAAAGCAGCAATAGTTATTGCGTGGAATCGAATACATGGTATTACAGCACTATCTGTCAGTTAAATTGAACCTAATGAAGTTAATTAACATAAAAAATACGTAATAAACATAACTAACATAATAAAGTGTCCCATATCAAATTCCAGACCTGACTCATTCGTTTTCTGCAAGAATTGTGTTAATATCTCTATTTCTTTTTTATTAATTTTTAAAAACAGGTAGTCTTTTTTGGGACACCAAAGCTATGTTTATTACACATAAAAGCCATTTTTTATTACAAATATACTATTTGTGCATTAGTTATCCATCAGCACTGGACGTCTACCAACTGTGACATCTTCAAACCAAAACTGAATTGCATTTCTTGAATTATAATCATTAGTAGATGTACCATTAATTTTAATCATCATGTTTGTACTTTTTTTCTTTTCGATTGTGGAGTCTGTAGAGTAAAATGTCTTTTTTTTTGGGGGGGGGGGGAGAGCATATGTTATTGCGCAGTATTTTTTCCCCGGTAGGATTATTTTATTTTTTAATTTTTTTTTAAAAAATGGAAATGGATTAACATTAATGGAATCTAACATCGCATCAATTAGATCGACTTAATTAGACATCGCATGTAGATGTACCATACCTCCATACATGATCAAAGACGAAGAAGGAACAGACATGCGTCGCCTACTGTGATTGAAAATGTTTTATAAAGTACATAAACTTTCCATTACTGTGCATCAGTTTTTCACTAGTTTTAACAATAATAAATCGAGTCGAGTAAATTTGATAAAGTATTAAAAATCAAATAACGATATTTAACAAAATATTTTTTAAAAATCATAAGGATGTTGGAATTTCCATTTTACATATTAAAAAAAAACAATAGGGTACTTGACAGTATCGCTAAAATACCTTCCAATATTGATTAAATTATAGTTTGAACCCAAATATAACAAACGTATATATTTTTTAGCAAAATAAATCTTTAAATAATTAATAAAAATCATTTTCAAACGGCTTTTTTTTCATCGGTACGTCACGTGATCACAAACACGTCGATTTGGCTGACGTCACTAGTATATATAAAAAAACCGGTGTGATGTTTTTTTGTTTGTAATTAAACTAGCTTTAATCTAACTTACTATTAAAATAAGAATTATATAGATAATGGGTGCAGGTTTTACAGAAGCGGATAGTTCAAATTTGCTTAAAGTAGATTCCAAAATGGTGTTTCAAAGTTTGTTTATAGTTACTAGTGACATCATAGATACCACGTGACAGCCAAAAAGCGTTTTCGGGAGTGATTTTTTGTCCTAATTTTAAAATTCATTTTTACCCCTTTTTATGGGGTATTTAAAAAAAAATACGGGTCTAATATTTTTGGCATAAGAATATTTTAAGCCAATAAAAAATTTTTAGTCAAGTGACCTATTCTTTATTTTAGGTACTCGGCACAAATGGGTAAAAATAGCACATGTTTTACTAACTTGTAACATAATAATCTAACGCCAATACAATAGAAGTCCGTATATCGACGTGTTATTTCTAAATATTTCAGATAAGGTATTACTTAAATGAGGACACTGATTGGTCTTTGGATGTACCCGAACTACAGAGAGCCATCAACGCATCAAGAATACATTGCAAGCCGAAAGTTTTAGTGATTATCAATCCTGGAAACCCAAATGGTAAGTGGACTCACTTGAAGCTAAAAGGCATATATCACACGGACGCTCATTCTTACAACCCAACCTTCAACGCAACTCGATGTTCAACTTTTATCTCAATTTTGACTTCGCAAAGTTGGACATAGACTTGCCAGCGTTGGAAGAATGGTTGTTCGCATACCGCATTTTGGGGCACAGCCTTAAATAGAAATTCCTTCTCGTGTTTGGCGCAAAATTGTGTTCATCAAAGTTGGCTGAATCTACGCATATGCAAGATCAGCTATTGAAAAAAAGAGTAGAGCATTAGAGAGCTGCCGTTTCTATAATGACGCAGTGTTTTCTCGCTGTGACGAAAGAAGTAATCTATGCAGGGTTTCCGCGCAAATGAAAAGTCACGAATTTTGACATTAGGTAAATTTTTTCATGAAAAGTCATGAATTTGAGCCAAAAACAACCAAAAGTCATGAAAAACGGTATGTTTGTATGAATTTTGAAACATCTCGTATAAAATAACGTAATATGTCGCCATAAATCGGTTAAGTTTGTATTTACAAGGAGCCGTAGGGTTCGATTTAGGCGGTATCGCATCGTAATTTGCGATGCAAATTCACTAAAACAGCAACAACAAGAAAAGTCCACCTTTTCGCTATTCGGTGAACCTAAACCACTGAACTGAAACTCTGGAATGAGCATCGTAACGCTCGCTGATAGAGTCGGTGAAGCCCGGCAACCCTGTAAGACCAACCCAACTTTTGCCGCCAATCCTATACTTTACCTGTTAAAATAGTTATTTTAAACCAACTTTTTCAGTAATTTTTCAAACAGAAAATTGATATGTTATTGCTTTAGGAAGTTCTTTGTATAATGAAGTTTCGGATTAGACTATTATAAGAGACCTATTTTAATAGTTTTTTACAAGCTGCCAGACAAATCAGATGGGCCAAACAACCCCCAAACACATATTAAGGGTTGACATGCAAATTAGAACGAGAATAATATAATTATTGCTTTCAAAAAAGTATTAAAATAGGTCTCTAAGTAACATATGTAAAAAGCAAGACTGAGATTATAACTTAAGTTGATTTTTTTGGGGGGTGGGGGTGAAATTTTTCGTGTTTTTATGGTGACAGAAATAAAACTGAGACGATAAGCAATAAAAACGAAGAAAGAATATCGTTTCGAATTAATTAAATAAATTTTTGTTTAATTAGAAAATAAATTAGTAAACAAGTAATCATAGCTGTCTTTAGCTTACAACATTTTCACATCTCCAATGATCAAGCACACAAACCGGAAACAATATGTCAATCGACCAACCAACCACATCTCCAATACACACATAGTTCTTTTTTTGCTTAACTTCCCCTTCTTGTCGTCCGAGGACGATTGCAGCGCCATCTCACGCCGCCAGATGCGTGGGACAAAGTCTGAACTTGATAAAGACGTTTAAAGCGTCTGGGAAAAGTTTCGGCCGACGGAAAGTGTATGGGAAATTTATTATTAACTTTTAACATTATTTTCTAAAACATACGTAAAAATCAGCCTTTAGAAAATGACTTAAGTTAACTTATAATTTACCTACTTTTTGCACCCGATACCTGTAAATTGGCCGTCGGTTCACTCTAGCAGCTATGCATATAATAAAAGTAAATGAAAACCGAACCTAATCCGATACATTTCATCCTTTAAAAAATGACTTAGGTCTGGGGGCCCTGGGCTCTCGCTCTATTATGTTGCTATGAAGCTTTTCCAAATTGGGGAGAACTAAGGCATGTTGAACTTACGTTGTTTTGTCATGAATCCTCTCATAAATATCGCTTGGTTTCATTTACTCCGTCAATCATCTTACACTGTAAAAAATTTCGGCGCAAGATTGCACCGGAATCCTGGAATTTTCTAGCTGCCACCACTATTTGGAGCATAAATGCACCAATTTTGTGGTGAAACCATAGCTTTGATACACCGCAACAGTGGTAAATGAAAGCTCCAAATAGTGGTGGCAGCTAGAAAGTTCCAGGATTCCGGTGCAATCTTGCGCCGAAATTTGTAACAGTGTATCTTGAAGGACTTATAGCAACTGGTCGTTCTCGACACACAAGTCTATCTCTAGCGCGGAGCGAAATTCTTACATGAGTCACTAACCGGTTTTGTAGAATGGGCCAAAGAGCTCCCTACAGAAAACATTGAAATTTGGAACTATATAGGAGAGGGGGTTGTATCGGGATCTGGACTGCGAAATCAGAAGAGACTATAACAATAGTTATTTTCTATCTAGTGATAGTAGTTTCGCAAATCATTCCCAGATGATGCTACCATTTTTTTCATCGTGCGTTTTTTTGTTTGCGGTGTTTTCTTTGAAGTTACACGCGTTTTCCGGTGGTGGCGCTAGTGTTTAAAGAAATCTCCATTGTAAATGCGATGCACGGCTGTCAAAAGTTTGAGAAACACTTGACCTATAGTATAATTTGTTGACCATAATAATTGTAAACATTAAAAACTGTACTTTGAAATATTATGTTTTTTAATAGGAAATGTTTTATCCAAGACGGAAATACAAAATATAATAAAATTCGCATACGAAGAAAAGCTTTTTATTCTCGTAGACGAGGTACGTACAATTAGTAACAACTATTCATACTATTACCTTAATTATTAACGGTACTTGTGTATTGTCATCCCCCTAGTCCCTTTTCGCAAAACCCAATATTATCACCAAACATGATACCCAAGCATAATTTATAATAAATATAATAATTAATAAAATAACAATGAATATAAAAACACCCATTAAAACGAAATCACGAATAATAATTATAAAAATAATATAAGTAAAAAACTTTAATAATAAATATAATTTATATTATAATATAAGTATATTTAATTATTTAAAAAAAAATTAAGAAAAAAACTAGATATTTTACGATCATTGGCAGATCGTGGATGCACAAGCACTTTACACTGTTAAAACTGAAGGTATGAAATGGGGGCATTTTTCACCCCGGGGTGAAAAGCCGGTCCATTTGGCACATCAAGGCTTTGAATCGCCTTGGGTCGATGAATCTTGGGCTTGTAAATCGCCTAGGGGTGCTATTCTTGCCCACCTAGGTGTCCGGCAGGACGGGATACCGCCATTCACCCCTGGTGCCAAGTGTCACCTTCAGTTTTAACAGTGTATTAACTATTCAATGTCAATTTCGTGTTAAATTACTTTATTATAGTTCGCCTGTCACTTATAGGAAACTCAAATATTTTAATAGTTGAAGAGTCCACTTTGAAAAAGGTTAAGGAAAATTTTGTTTAGGACAGAGTTACTATGCTTGGCGATTCACTACTTTTATGTGCAATCGTTGACGGCAATATCAGCAATCAGATATAATCCTCCATTCACTATTAACTCATGTGTAGTCTTAGTGTGACACATTATTTCCAACTAAACTAACCCAACAATCCCTTATGTTCGCCAAACGCCATGGGATTGGCAACCCCGCCTAATTCAGGTTCTTTACCTGTTTTCAATGTGGACTCGTCCACAATCAAAATATTTGCGATGCTAAGAAGTGACAGGTGGACTATACCCTGCCTTTTGATTCAAAATTCTACTGCTCTTAACGTTTGCAACCATACAAATACTATGTATAGATCTACAATCTATAAAGTTTAAATTTCAAAGAAAAATTAAAATTAATAAAAGTTAAAGTTTAATAAAATTTCAGTACTTTAGATTATATACGAAGATAAGTATTTAATATGTTTACATTAGATTGAAGCGTCCACTTACAGCAGATTCCATTTAATATATCTAGACCTTTCAAAACTTTTCTTGATATGTTGGAACCCTACATCAGTCGGTTTAATAATGCATTACTCTGTTTCATGTAGGTTTATCAGGACAACGTGTACGACTCCGATGTTGAGTTCTTGTCCTTCAAAAGAATCCTGTTCGAAATGGGGCACCCTTACGACCAGATGCAGTTGGCGTCGGTTAATTCCGGCTCAAAAGGCTTGGTGGGAGAGTAAGTGGTGTCAATCAACCATAAAATACAGAAGATTCCAAATGTAGCAACGTCCTTTCATAAATATCATGGCTAATATACAAGGTCCGGGTATTAATTTCCAGGACTCATGGAATAACTCACAATCACCATCAGCCGTAATGCACGTCTGTGCTCGGCTGGTACAAATTTCGGAAAGAAGTTTTTTAAAGTCCTCTTTTGGAACTCTTTAATAGTGACCTTACACAGGGCCGGATTTCTAAATATGCTAAGTAGGCTGTAGCCTAGAGGGGCGAATTTTTGGGGACGGCAAATTTTACGACCAATTTAAGCGGCATTCGACAAAAAAATATACTATTAAGATACTAATATTTTTAAGAATGAAAACAAATAATTTACATTAATGCGTAAACCGTATATACAGCACCCGCTAGCTGAGCTTGTCGTCGCTGTGTGGTTCACATCAGTTACACCTTATGAAAATTTTCGAAAAAATAATTTTAAGCTTAAAAGAAACTTTTATAACGCCCAGATATTTTAAAAACTTAACCTTATGCTACACATTTCTGGCATTATAATGTTTATAAACTATTTTTCATGTTATGAGACACTGCTGCAGAAACCTAAAATTTTGAGTGTGGCTCACATGATTTCTATTAACAAGATAATAAAACAATGCGATTTAATTTTACTTTTAAGTGACCGCCGTAGCGTTGCTAATTTAATCCTGTGTGCTTCGTAGCTTCCATCAAGGCAGACAAAAAACATTCAATCAGAAAATATTTGTTATCATTACTACAGCCAAAAACACCGTTCCATCTCTTATACAAAAATAATTCTTATTTTACTACTACACACAACCTATTACATTCAGACAAGAGAGAAGTGTTACTAATTTAGAATTTACAATTTACAGTTTATTATGCAACAGATTCGAAACTTTAGGGGTTGGTGCCTTCTATGGAAATTAAATGTTAATACTTAATCTGTTTATAAATGATAAGAGTTAATATATTTGTTACAACTTGTATTAAAGATGTGGTGCAAGAAGTGGTTACTGCGAAATCTTGAATGTGGATTCTGAAGTTAAAGACGTATTAAGGAAACTAGCGTCACTGAGACTAGTCCAAAATATCCCTTCACAGGTAAACAAATAATTATTGCATTAATAGTAGGGAAGTAATATTAATAGAATAGCGTTATATCGATAACTGTAAAATATATAATTATTACGGTTAACATAATTATTATATTTGTTCAATATATAACTACCGTCAGTGCGGGTAACTTTGGCCAAAATCATTGTTTTTTTTTCAAAAGAAGAAAAATTAAACTACAAAACCGATTTAAACACTATAAAATCACTATGCATTTTAAGTATTGTATTTTTAGGAATAATTTGCAGGCATTTTTGTTACATATTAAAAGTTTAAAAAAATGGTACTAGTTTAAAAAAAATTAGGATACGATTCGAGTCCAGGAGGGTACCTTTAGCCACAAGCACGAAATACTCACCAAACGTACCATTTACTGCTTTTTGGGCTGTCTAATAGATTTAAATTGCAATAATAAAACTACTAAACATTAGAATTAATAGTTTTTAAAGTTTATTAGGTGATTTCAGGATAAATACGAGAAAAATTCTTATTTGTTTCAGTTTATGCTGCATCGCCCAATGATTTAGCCGCCATACTTTAGAACACTTTCAGCTGACATTTTAAAAAATTAATTTACATTTCTAAAAAGAAAATCAACTCGTGCATTTTTGAAAACCAGATTTAATGATAATTATTTTCATAATCAAAAACGCAAACGATATTATAATGAAAAGTAAATAACATATTAGTAATTTGGAATTCTAAAAAGTTTACATTTCTAGCATTAGCAATTTTAAATGTCGTTCTATATTATGTTTAAAAACAGTTTTAAAAAGACATAATAATATAGAATATCCATAAGAATAAGATTAAAATGTATTATATAAAAAGAACATCGATTTTTGGTTAATTTTTAAAGTGTAAAAAGCATAAGGAAATCATTGTAACTATGGCCAAAGTTTGCCGCATTCGTGGTCAAAAGTTTCCCGGTGACCAACAATTAAATACAGCTTTTGAAATATTCAACATAGAATAAAATAAATGGTGGGATATTATTCCCAATAGATTAAAGAATCGCATAGAGTATTTACTTACTCAATATTAAATGATTTTTGAACAATTCTAAATGAAAGTTTACTGAAGTAGTTTTTTGTTCTTCAACGCTTGCAGAAATAAAACACACTTTTTTGGTGTTGCCAAAACTAAAATAGAAAAAAAGTCTTATATTAAATTAAAGCCAATGTTGCCACCTTTCTAAAAATGCTAACTAATTTAAAGTCTAATAATTTTGAGCAAAGAAATTTTAGAACAAATCTTTTTCCGACGCGTGGCCAAAGTTACCCTCCATGGCCAAAGATACCCGCTTTGACGGTATTATAAAATTAATGGTTGTAGTACCTAATTAAATTATCAGTGAAATCCAGTAAAATGAAAATTAAAATCCGTACTTTTGCAGAGTTCAGTTGAAATAAAATGAATTCTCGTCGTGCTAGAGCTACACGAGGGCTTTTGGCGACAGGTGACGTAATTTAGAACCAGAGAAAAGTGACGAGCCGATACCCGAGTAGACATCCCAAGCGGCTTTTAAAAGCGGCATCGTAAGCCTCGTTTGGACTTGGGAGCATATTCAACGTCCACTCCTTCTGCACAGGGGACTTTTGTCAGACATTTTAGCTGCACAGACTGTGTATATGTTAATAGTTATTATGGAAATCGGCTAGGCTCGAAACTGTGATCGGACGGATGCACTTACCGACTGAACACCCCATCCCCTTTGTACTTTTATAGAAAAATTACGAATGTTCATAAAATAAAAACTAAAACCAAAACTGGGCCAAGAGTATGTTAAATATTGCTTATGAAACAAAATTTACTTAATTGTTGTATTTATTTTCTTAAACTAAGAGATATATGCTTATTGGAGCTAATAGTTGTTTTCGGTAATTTTAAAGAGTTGTACTTAAAAAAAAATCTATTAAATTGGAACTAAAAATTGTTGCGTTATTTATTCATCCCGGCTACGAAAGAAATAATTCATCCCAATTCAACTGTGAGTTTAACTGGGTAGAGATTTACTGTACGGTCCCCCTTGGCGAACTTCCCAAAATCCCGCCAAAAGTCCGTATTTTGGCGACTTTTTTTTTAAAAAAAACCACGATTCAAAGAAAAGATCGTATGGGAATATTTCTTATGAAAACTCAACCAACGGTCCGATAGGGTTGCCGGGAAACGTCCTCGGTGCGAAGTCACAGAATTTGAATGTTCTGTCGAAGTCAGACAGGTTGCCAGAAAAAATTCTTTACCGCCAATTCCGATAAAATCGCGCCAAGGGGACCGTACAGTAAATCTGATCTTTTAACTGTACTATAAACATTCTACTTTTAATATTTTTTTACAGATAGTTACTTATTGCCTAACCAACCCTCCTCAACCGGAAGAACCTTCATACAAACTGCATTTTATGGTAAATGACCCATTTTAGCAATAGAATTGTGCATTTATAAAGTAAAAGAAGTATAAAAAAGGCATACTAATAGATTTTTAAATAATATTATATAACATCAATGATCTAAAATATACGTATATTAAGAAAAATGTAATTTTTAAATGACTGAGAAAAAAAAAATCTCATTGGGTAAAAAAAATAAGTGTAAAACTAAATTTTATATAAAAAGATTTATATTTAATGCCGCCTAAGACAAATTTAGCACAAGCTGTGTTCCTTAATAAATCTTCATAAAATATTTATATTTTATAAACTTCATGTGTTTAACATTGAGTCTCAACCGTCTCAAAAGTTTAGACAAAAACATTTTGAATAAGAAAATTTCACTGAAAAGGTTTAGTTGAAAAAAAATTTATAAAAAAATTTCATTAATGGTAAGAATTGCTTTAAAAAATGTCTCCAAAATAGAGAAAAACAATTTAATGCCCGTTTAATGGCCACATTTCGAATATTTATTGCTTGTACTTATTTTTTATGTTATAATTTAAAAAACTCAATATCTGGTTAATTTAAAAGATTAATTAACACTCTTGGGACAATATATACCAAACAGGCAATAATAGAGCCATTTTAACTCTTTTACGGTAAAATATTGCTTCCATTTGCTTCAAATTTACAAGTTAACATCCCTATTCGATTTACAAGTTATCTCTATTTAGGTGTCACGTGGACACAAATCACCAAACAAAGCCTTATTTTTTATTTCTGAGTAACTGTTTTACCACTCAAGACGTGAAACGTGCCCATTGGACTATGAGACTTACCGACGACTCTCGCTACCAATTTTGACGCTCAAATTACAATGAATCTGAGCTAACTATGGATGATAAAGTATGCCGAGATTTTGATTATGCCGAGAGAACCCAAGCCAAATGGGTACTCAAGCGATCGTTTACATGCCACATAATCATATGACATGTGTGCCTACGATTTTCCACATAATCATATGACAAGCGTGACAACTATTTTCCCATC
The DNA here is from genome assembly GCA_019343175.1 of Oedothorax gibbosus. Taxonomy (NCBI): domain Eukaryota; kingdom Metazoa; phylum Arthropoda; class Arachnida; order Araneae; family Linyphiidae; genus Oedothorax; species Oedothorax gibbosus. The sequence continues at coordinate 4,544,282 of CM033280.1, read as the reverse complement.
CAGAAATTCTGACGACTCAGCCGGGGCACGTACCCGCAAACTTGGGCTTATGAGGCTGACACGTAATACCTCTCAGCCACTGAACCACTTTAAAATAATTTTTCAGGAAAAGAAGCTCATTCTGAACTCATTGAGAGAGCGAGCCCAATTTTGCTACGAGAAACTGAATAGCGTCCCTGGATTGAGTTGCAGGAGGGCGATGGGCGCCTTTTTTCTCTATCCCAGAATGCACCTCTCTCGGAAAGCTGTCAAAGAAGCTCAGGTGAAACAATTTATGCATCTGAAGAGTACAGAGGACTGGGAATCTGTCCGTATTGAAATCTGCTTGACGGAGTAGTGGCGATCGGAAACCGCTTTCTCCCAAAGAGTTCTATAGTAGGGTAGAGACTGAACCTTTCAACAGCAAGATGGACCAACACGGAGACAATATAGGGTGGCATGTGGGGCCCGATGACCGAGTGGTTTGGATCGCAGGCCATAACGCTAGCAGTCCGCGCGCTGTAACGGGTGCGGGTTTGATTCCCGCCTTTGCCCTGGGTGTACTTCCTTTCTCAGTATCAAATTATAAATTAACAAGCACTTTTGCCACTCTATTCGGGCTCCGTAGTGAGCCATGACTGCCGATGGCAGCTCAGTACGAGTCGTTCCTCTACCCTACTATAGAACTCTTTGCTTTCTCCCTTGGTGTTTCTTCCGAGGTTCAAGCGTCAGACTAGTGCCTGGCGTGAATCTCGATCATAGAGATAGTTCACCCGTGCGCCGCTTGATAGAGGCAGAGCCAAACTGGTTTCTTCACACCAGTTTAGGCAATGACTCACTTTCTTCGCCAAGCAGACCTGATGCAGACAGATTCCCAGTCGACAAGAGAAGGGGTTCTCTTCCCCTATACACTCTTCAAACGAAAGAGTTTAATCCACTCCTATAGGGGAAGTGCATTTTTGGCACCGGAAAGGAGTGGAAATTAACTCAGACTGAGTTAAAACCCGCTCGTTTTAAGAGTGTAGTACGTAGATTGTTTTCTTTTATTTCTTTTACCCACTCCGCAAAAAGAGTGAAATCCGTTCCTATAGGGGAAGTGCATTTTCGGCACGGAAAGGAGTGGAAATTAATTCAGACTGAGTTTAAACCGCTCGTTTGTTTTAAGAGTGTACTCTTCATTTATAAGGAGACACGGTACCACTTTCAATTTTTTTTTTCACTTTTGACATATTTACTATAAAATTGGTGTTTTATTAGTTCAACTTATATTTAAAAACAATATATTACAAAAAAAATTAACAAACTTTTTGAATTTTAAGTTATTTAAAAAAATTTGAACTTTTTTAAAATGCTAAGGCTTTTTTAAATACAAGTATTTTAACCCAATTTTTTTCCTCATGTACTTTAAACCGTTTTACATAAGAATTGGTATCCAAATTTGATTTATCTTCGGTAGTTGTTTCGTAAAAATATTTATCTAGAAAATCCCAATTTTTTTTAGCATATTTGGAAAATTTCGACTTTAGTATTTTTTTTATAAAAAAAATTATTACTTTCGAAAACAATTTTTATACCAATTCTTAATGTCAACATATTTGACAGACTGCATACAGCTTTCCTAAGACTTTAATAAATATAAAAAAGCTTTAGCGTTTTGAAAACCTTGGCATCAAGGAAAAATGAGCACCGAGAAAAACACGTTTAAAGTTTTCATTCGTTTGCATTTTTATCCTACCTTTCAGCATAAAAAGTGGAATAACTTTTTTTAAAATATAGCTACACTTTTGAAACTTGGTAGACTTATTAAGAAGATTCCAAACTTTAATATTAGCAAATAAAAAAAAAATCGCGATTTTTACCGTTTCCGTTTTTTTTTCGTTTTTGAGGTACTGTGTCCCCTTAACAACGAAAATGATCTAGGAACAGTGTTTACTGCTTCTATATTGAAGGTTGTGTTGTGGACTTTTCAACATTTCCGTACGAAAAAATTATTCTAAGATTATTATTACAATTTGTAAGAACAAAATATATAGCAAAAACAAAAAAAAAATCCTGCAAAATGCAAAACTTTATCGCACTCCAAAATTGTCGACAAATTTTTCTACTAGGATTTAACCGAAACAAAACTTTTTATTTTAATTTATATTTTTATTTTTCGAACAATGATTTATAATTATTTAAATAAAATACATAATTGTCTCTCAGCAAAATAATTACAAGGAAAAATTTTTGTTTGAAGCATTTTGGTTTGTAAATTATATAATTTTGAGTTTTTGTAGTCGAGCAAAATCCCACAAAAAATCGTCAAAGGGCCGCAGGTTGCCGATGGAGGGAGGATTTTATTTAAGGTAGCCGTACATCTTAAAAACACAAAATTTGTCAAATTTCTTCTTTTTAAAATTATTGAAAAGCGCAGTTCATTAGCTTTATAAATCAGTTTGGTTTTAGTTTGTTTGAATTATCGTCGCACTAGGGCTATTGGCGACGGGCGTCGTATTTTAGAACCACAGTCAAGTGACGAGCCGACCCCTGAGTAGGCACCCAACGCAACCGTTAAAGGCGACATCGTATGCAGCGTTAAGACTTTGAAGGATATTTAACGTGCACTCCCTCCACACGGGGTATTATTCGTCGGACATTTTGGCTGCACGGGCCGTTTATAGGTCGGCAGGTTTTTGGGTTTTTTATAGGTTTTTGGCGATGCCCGGACCCGAACCTGGGACCTTCCGCATGCTAGGCGAATGCCTAACCGACTGGGCTCCCCAGCCCTGCTTTATAAATCAGCTAAAATGTTGTTTCTAGTGTAAATAAAGAACAAGTTATCACTGTTTTAATTAGTATGTACCTGCCAAATGCTAGTTTAATTAATTAACTAAAACTAAACTCCTCGGTGCAACATCCCGTTAGTGGGCCAAGGCCTGCAGTGCCCTTTCTGCTTACGTGACCAAGGGCTGTGGGGTGCGAGGCATATGCCCCGGTTAGGTGGTCAACCTCACGCGAAAACCCTAGTGTTTAGTTCCCAAGCATGGATACTTAACAGTACATATTAATTGCAAATAAAACGTTAAATATGGTCTGGATAATATATTTGTGTCTTTAAGCTGAACCTGATTTTTTTTAAATGCTAATGGAGCATATAAATTTTATGACACATATCCAAGAGTGATTAAGGACCTAACACATTTATTTGCTTCTAGTTTCCAATATACCGAATTAAAATCTCTCAGTAAATTTTTTAGTTATCGTGTTTTGGTCAAAGGCCGTTTTTAGGCAAAAATTAACTAAAATCATAAATAAAAATTTAAAACTTCAATTTTTTGTCCATTTTACAACTTTCCGACTTAAAGGGACATCATAAAAGTCACACGAAGTTTATTTTATCCATATAAAAAAATTGACATTTAAAGAGGGACTGTCAGTCCCATACAGCTAATGTATTAGTTTTGAAATCGCAACTTCCGAAGAAGTATTGCTTTGCCATGTAAGCCCTTTTTCCCCAGGTATATGGCAATCAACATAACATCGAAATGAAAGAAATTTGAAACGAAAATGTTATCAAGTTATTTAATTACATATTTTTGAAAGTTTAGTTAGCCAAAAATATGCAGCAGATGGCGACACCATTTAAAACTTTATCAATTAATAATTAAATAACCGGATGTTATTTTCTGTTCAATTTTGTTTTAAATTGATGTTATGATGATTCCCATACCTGGTGAAAATGGGATAACATAGAAAATCAATTCTTTTGCAAAAGTTGTGATTTCAAAACTGATGCATTAGCTCTATGGGACTGACAGTCCCTCTTAAAGGTATAAGGTCACCTTAAAAACTAAAAATGTACTTTAATATGGTAATAAGCTCGATTAATTTAAATTAGATTTTAATTAAAGTGTATTATAATAATAAATTATTTGCATACTTTGCATTTGTATTACTTTTCCATCCGACAAATTTGCATAAATCAAAGTTTCACTGGTTATTTCTTCGACCTTATTCTTTTTTCCAGGGCCTTATCAATTGCAAATAAAACATTAAATATGGTCTAGATAATATATTTGTGTATTTTAGCTGAGCTTGATTTTTCGACTTAAATGCTAATGAAGCATATAAATTTTCTGACACATATCTAAGAGTGATTCCTGACTTAACAAATTTTTTTGTAGCTTCCAATTTACAGAATTTAAATATCTCAGTAAATTTTTTAGTTATCGGGTTTAGTATGGCTGTTTTTAGGCAAAATTTTAACTAAAATCCTTATAAAAATCATTGAAATTTTTTTAAACTTTCCATTATTTTTTATCCATTTTATACCATTTTAACTCCAAAAAACCATAAGTATATTTTATACATTTAAAAAAAATGAGCCCTTTAAAGACATACGGCCACCTTAAAAACTAAAAAATACTATCAAAATCATTTCCTTAGATATCTCATTAACTTCTTACTTGGTTGTCAAACTGAAAATATCTGTATTTTTAGGCAAGGAATCAAACTCCAGACGAATTTTATGTCACGGAATTGCTTGAAAACTACGGGGTCTGTGTACTTCCGGGTTGCTTATTTGGTCAGAGAGAAGGAACTTATTATTTTAGGTAAATATGTTTATTAAATTTATTATAGTAAAGATGTTTGATTAAGTGTATTAACCATTGAGCTAGAAGAAACGTGGAGTGAGGTGTGTGATTCACTGAACAGGGCAGCAAACGAGCCGGTTCAATAACGAAACGCGGAGGAATATACGGCACTGCAGCAGAAACGAACCGGGCAGAAAACATAGAAACTTGCCTATTTCGCTATTGGGTTCGTCTTCGCTGGTTCCGAGTTAGTCATCCACATGGTTATTTCTTTAAAAAGTTGGAATTTAAAGTTAAAGAAAGTTAATTCTTTCGAACTAAAAATGTTAAAATACATTTTGAGAATGGAAATTTATTCATGAGCCCAAGTCAATATGATAGAGGGGTCTCATACAAGCATTGCATACAAGTGTAGCGAAAATATTCCTTTTCTGCCCTGTTCGCTCAAAAGGGTGTGAGTTTGTTTTCGGCTCGCTGACACCTCACTCCAGTTTTCCCTTCTAGCTCAATGGTATTAACCCATTGAAAACCAATTTGGGAGTACCATTAACACATTTCATGTAGAATAAAAACGTTAAACTATAATTTTTTACACTAATTTTTTGTGTAACTTAATATGTCTTGAACAAACTGTTTAGTACAATAGTCTTTATATTAGCTTTATATATTTTTTGTTAGTTAAACTTAAGCAACACGCTTATTTTCGCTTGATTACGGATTGAGTTGAGCATGACAGGCAACATTCCAACATGAATAAATTCTAGGATAACCTCTTGTAATACGATGCCTATTTCTTCTAAAAACAAAGGTGGGAATAAACTAAAAAAAACTTATAAATACGTAACAGGCACGGTTTTCATGCACTTTTTAAAATTTCGCACTTGATTTCGCCATAGAAAATGGTTCCTAGTAGTAGCAACGACAGTGTAGTGAAACGTTTCACTAATTTCTTTCAGACTTCGGTTATAGGTTTACGTTGAATCATCGTCGCACTAGAGCTATTGGCGACGGATGTCGTAATTAAAAACCACATTCAAGTGACGAGCCAATACTTGGCTAGGCACACAACGCAACATTCATGTAGAAGCGGCAGCGTCGTTACTTTGGGGCATATTTAACATGCACTCCTTCTACTGGGGAAATTATTCGTCGGAATTTTCGGCTGAACAGGCCGTTTATAGGCGGCAGTTGTTTTGACAATGCCTGGGCCTGTACCTGGGACCTTCCGCATGCAAGGCAAGATGTCTTACTGTCTGGACTCCCCAGCCCCGTCAGATTTCGGAAACTAAAACATAAAAAAAGGTTCAACCGGATTCCAAAAATATGATGAAACATTTCACCACACAGTCGTTGCAGCTATTATGAACCATTTTTTTGGTGAAACCTACCACAAAATTTGTAATAGTGTATGCATCCCATGGTTTCATGATTCCATACTGATAATTTTTTACATATTTTTAGTATTCAAAAAAAAGGAAAGAGTATCATAATATGTATTAGCATCAAACCAGTTAGCTAGAACGGACATTTTTTGCCCATAAAAATGCCCTAGAGTGACTCTCAATATCGTACGAATACCGGGTGGTTATAAAATAACGATCGCTATTCGGAGAGGTTTGTAGCTTGAATGAATAATCCGAATGCAACAAACATCGATATACTTACTAGTCAAGAAGGGGGGGGAAAGATTGGAATCGTAAAAAAAAGAAACTCGTCCCTTGACCAGGGTTCTAAATTACGAGGCGAAAATTGGCTGTGTTGGCCGTAATTGGCCATAATTGGCTTCGCTTCGTAATTTAGAACCCTGGTCAAGATACGAGTTTCTTTTTTATGATTCCATTCTTTTTCCCCTTTCTTGATTAGTAAGTGCCTCAATAAGACACTTACTAAATCAAGAAGGGGGAAAGAGAATGGAATCATAAAAAAGAAACTCGTCCCTTGACCAGGGTTCTAAATTACGAGGCGTAATTGGCTGTGTTGGCCACTATCGGCCATAATTGGCCTCGCCTCGTAATTTAGAACCCTGGCCAAGAGCCGAGTTTCTTTTTTATGATTCCATTCTTTCCCCCCTTTCTTGATTAATAAGTGTCTCAATGCTTGTTGCATTCGGATTATTCATTCAAGCTACAGACCACTCCGAATAGCGAGCGTTATTTTATAACCACCCTATACTTCCGAATACCACAATGATATCAGATAAATATCAAAACGATATCATGGTAATTTGTCCAAGAAAGTTAATAATGATGTAAAATCTATTATTTTTTTCGCTTAGAATGACGTTCTTATCCCCGATGGACGCCTTGATGGAGATAGTTGAAAAAATTCTGTCTTTTCACCAAAGTTTTATGGATAAATTTAAAGATGAAGTCTATCTAAAGTAATTAAGTATAATTTTAAATTGTGCTGTATTTATTCACACAATATCAACAAGTTTTGATTACTTGCAGTGTGTACATTTTCTGATAAGATTCAATAAAATAAATACTGAAATGTTTTTCTTGTGTCTCTTTTAGATAAATTTCAATAGGCAATATTTGAAACACTTTTAACTACCACAGAATAAAAGGTTTAAGGGCACACACACAGTACCCCTCAAAAACGGCAAAAATTGCAAAAAAAATTTATTTGCTGAAATCAAAGTTTGGAATCTTCTTAATAAGTCTACCACGTTTCAAAAGTGTAGCTATATTTAAAAAAAAGTTATTCCACTTTTTATGCGGAAAGGTAGGATAAAAATGCAAACGAATGAAAACTTTAAATGTGTTTTTCTCGGTGTTCATTTTTCCATGATGTCAAGGTTTTCAAAACGCTAAGGCTTTTTTAATTATTTATAAAAGTCTAAGGAATTTTGTATGCAGTCTGTCAAATATGTTGACATTAAGAATTGGTATTGAAATTTTTTTCAAAAGAAATACTTTTTTTATAAAAAAAATACTAAAGTCGAAATTTTCCAAATATGCTAAAAAAATTGGGATTTTCTAGATAAATATTTTTTTTATGAAACAACTACTGAAGATAAATCAAATTTGGATACCAAATCTTATGTAAAACAGTTTAAAGTACACTAGGAAAAAAATTGGGTTTAAATATTTGTATTTAAAAAAGTTCAAAAACATTTTTTTAAAAAATAACTTAAAAATTAAAATTGTTTAAAATTTTTTTTGTCATATATTGTTTTTAAATATAGGTTGAACTAATAAAACACCAATTTTATAGCAAATATGTCAAAATTAAAAAAAAATTGAAAGTGGTACGGTGTCCCCTTAAACAAATAATTAAACTAAAACAAAAAAAAACTTACTCCAAATGATAAGAGAAAATAACATCGATTGCAAACTTAATTATGGCAGGCGAAATATATTACAATTAAAAGAAATATATATCCAATAGTTCGACGTTAATTAAATAAAAAAAACCTAATTATCTGATATCGGAAGTTTGAATATGTAAAAATGTTAAAAGGGAAAAGGTTGACTATCTTTACAGACAAAAAAAAACATTTTAAAATTTACAAATGTCGTTAAATTTGAGTAGGTTGATTCTCTATTACAACGTAAAAAATACATATAAAAAGAGATATTAGTATAATATTATGCAAAGAAAAATTTGAAAACATTATTAAAAACTAAATTTAAATGAAAAAATATCTTATTTGCTACAATTTTCCTTAGTTTAGAACGCTGTATGCCATTTAAATTTCCTTATTAGTCTAAATATATAATAGAAATTCATGGATTAACGATAGTATTTCACCACGTTCATTAATTTTTATATTTAAACAATTAATAAAAATATTACTTATGAAGATATGGCAACGTTATTTAAACTGGGAGAAAATCTCGAGAAATCTTTCCTTTTTTCACTTTTGCTGCGACTTGCTAAAGACGAAAATTCTTAAGCTTATAGCAATAACGTGAAAATATATTATAAAACTTTCAGAAAACTAAAGATGGCGGCCATTAGGAAGCTACTGTAAGTTATTTTGTTTATTTTGATAAAATTTATAACTTTTTAGCGAATAAATTGCTTTAAAATTGATATTTCTGACTGTGTTCCAAAGATATTAAGCCTAAATTCAGGCTTAGCTAACTTCTGCTTAGACTCAATACGATCACAAGCTTTTTATTACGAAATATAGTTAAATATATGCTAGTATTATAAATTTAAAATAATGAAATATACATGCTTGTTTTAAATTTTTATGTTAATTATATATAGATCGAAATAACCAGCTACCAGCTTCTAACCAGCTACAATTGTTAAGCTCGCTAAGTTGTAATGTCCAACAATTTATAAAACATTTAAAGGAACAGCTAGCGTATTATGGCCGGAATGCTATTTGGGAACTTTGGCGTTCGTGAAAAAGTAAACACAAGGTTGCAATAGATTGATGCAAACATCTATTGAGTTGAACTGGAATGTTTACCAATTTAAGTACGTTTTTGCTACTTGGCTATAAAAGGAAAGTCGCTAAATCGAGACCGGCCATAATACGCTAGCAGTACCAGTTTGTTTTACTAAAGCACTTTAATGTTATTGTATGACAAATATATTCAAATTAATGAAATATTACTTTTAAGTAACTGTGATTCATCAAATTATCATTGGCGACAACAATTATCATTGGCATTTCTAAAAGTCGTCTTATCAATATGCTAAGAAAGTCTTGGATTCATTAAAAAATAGCCGAAAAATTAATGAAAGTACGTAACAATAGATATTTAAAGCATTGGATTGAATATGTAGTTTAAAATAAATTACAGTTTCTAACGTATTTCGCCAAGGTTCTGTTACTTAACCGAAAACTCCTGCAAAGGCGACCTGCTTATCCTTGTGTTGCTTTTGCAGGATTTTGCTGGCAGATAGAGTATTATATTATTTATTATAACTTATTAGGGTTTTATATTCATTTTGTATTAGCAATTATACCAATGCGAGGTACAATGTAGTTTTACAAACTTTCAGACATTGTCAAGGGGTTAGAACGGAATCGGCAAAAAAAATCAGAATCAGGCTGGCAAAAAAAAAAAATGGATAACTAGAAATTTCGTCAACAAATTTGTCAAAGCCAGCGATTATTGATTTCTGAATTGTCCAATAATCTTTGTAAACCATTTGAAAACTTTACGAAGTTCTGAAAGTAATCAATTTTTTTATAATTGTTAACAGACAAAACGGGTATAATAAATTAAAGACTGAAATGAAGAATGTTGTATATAAGTTTCAGTAGTTTTTGTTCTACTTGAGGCTTTTCTTAAAATTTTTCCATACGACAAACATTTTTCAAATCATGAAATTTAGATAACTGCGATTCTTTTAATAATCGTTGGTTCCATTGTAAAAACTTGTAATTACTATATTCTATTGATACGCGTTTGATGCTATAAAAGATAGCTGCAAAGTTATAGAAAATATTAATAAATATTTAAAACCTTGATCATCGAATATTAATTCGGACTTCTTTTTATCAGACTGTCTGCTGTTAATGTTTATAGCGTCTTTATCCAACCTTAAAATACTTAGCCAAAGCTATTTTAGCTATTGCAAAGGCGAATTTGCCAATTTAATTATTCTTTGACCGTCTTTGGTTTGAAGAATTTTTTTTATTTAGAATAGTTATAAATAGCTTCTCAAATGCGAAGTAAAATGTTCAAGTTTACAAACTTGTAGACATGTATATGTTAAAGACTAATTCAATGCTTGACGATAATTGAATACGTAACTAGATTCCTCTTGAAACTAAAAATGTTGGTGGGCAAATGAATTTGAACTAATCTTTATTTTAAGTGTGTATTATTAAATGTGTTTTATGTAATGTAATAATTCCATGACAGGTTCGCTCAGTCTAGGTCTGGCTTCAGTCCTAAGAGGTATTGCCTGCATGGGGTTACCATACCTTTTGCTCAAACACTACTAACTTCCCTTCTTCCCTTAGTTCTTTTTTTGGCAGATTTTGCTGTGGTGGAGCGACCAAGGAGGAGGATGCCGTTCTGGAACAGCAGCCCTCGCCTCCTGGACTCGTCAACTTGTTCTCTCAAGATTCCTGGAGCAACGTCAAAGTGCCCATGGATCCCTGGAGCTACGGGGGCCTTCTGATGGCGCCCAGTCATGGCCGGCCTGTGTTTGGATACTTCAACAATGGATTCTTAAACGTGGCCGTGGATCCCTCTAACAACAAGGAGGAGCCCATGCACGGCCAGCCTGTGTTTGGTAAAGGTAAGTGGTGGGGTGCTCCTCTGGAAGCAGCGGACACCCGCAAGTACAGGGTTGTCGGCGGATTGGGACTGGAAGGGCTGGTCCCAATCTGGTCGGATGAGAGCAGCCTCTACCCCGAGAGTTCCTACTCTGAGGATGAAGCTGATGCTGGTTGCCAACTCAGCAGGTCAGTGAGCTGTGGGGACTTGAGGCGAGACCCTCGGGTCGAGCTCAGACGAACCAAGTTATTGCTTGCTGTGTTTCCTAAGGACTTCAAGGTCGGGGTTTTCTTCTATTAGTCGTTAGTATTCAGACTGAAATCAAAATTCTGTCATGGAGTGGCGTGGTTATAGCTACTCATTTGGCCGTAGTTAAGTTTTTCTAAATTCATTGTATTGGAGTGAAATTACTCTTACGTTTGGCATTTGTGTTATATTTCAGTCTATATTTTATTGTGATATTTTATATTTATGTGTTTAGTGTTGTATTATTTTATATGTTATGTTACTAAAGACTAATAGAAGACAAAATCCGTTCCTATAAATTAAGTCAGATTTAGATTTTAATATTGATTCTCAATTCGAAACGTTGAATAAATAGCTTTGCATTCTTATTAAATAGGGCACAGTTCTTAAGAATATTTGGCACTGGCAACTCATCTGAAAATCGAAATACGTTAAGTCCATCAAATACATTTTGCAGTAAAATCCATATTTTATTATTTAATGAATTGGCCGTCTGTGCTGAAAAGGTGACGAGGCTGTTTCTAAAAATTGGTGTTTGGATGCACCGTATTGATAAGATCTTATGGACTTAACGGTTTTGGTTCCAGCGATCCTTTCTTGTTTGATGGTCACTTCTTTTTCAAGATGCTGACAATGTTGCAAATGTATGGAATGGTTGTAGAAAGACGTGCTGTTGGTGGCTCCCGATTGTGACTTATAAATACCGAAATACGACAACTCGATTACGTCTTCCCAATTATGACTACCCGACAATGACTACACAATCACGACTACTCAATAGGGTACTTGACTGCATCGCCAAAATGCCTTCCAATATTATTTAAATTATAGTTAAAAGTCAAAAATAACAAATGCATATAATTTTTTTGCGAAATTAATCTTTAAATTATTAAAAAAATCATTTTAAAAAGGCATTTTTTTCACGTGATCATCACGTGTTCACAAACACAACGGTTTGGCTGACGTCACTTGTAACTATAAACAAACCGGCGTGATGTTTTTTGTTTTCTGATTAAACTTGATTTAATCTAATTTACTCTTGAAATAATAAATATTGAGATAATGTAAGGCTTTTTACAGAAGCGGATATTTCAAATTTGCCTAAAATCGATTCCAATGTGGTGTTTCAAAGTTTGTTTATAGTCACTAGTGACATCACAGATACCACGTGACAGCCAGGAAGCGTTTTCGGGAGTGATTTTTCGTCCTAATTTTAAAATTTATTTTTCTGCCTTTTTATGGGGTATTTGAAAAAAAGAAAAAATACGGGTCTAATATTTTTGGCATAAGAATATTTTAAGCCAATAAAAAAAATTTAGTCAAGTACCCTATTATGACTACCCGATTATACGAAAATTTCGCCAATTTGGAGCTTATTAGTTCTTGGCTATCCTGGATGCGACCAATTTGTGGATGCGGACTTTGGGAGAGTTGGTTCAGGTTTCACATGCAATAGTTCGGATTTTTGTTATAAAAATCATAAGCTCATGGGCAATTATAAGGCAACCCAGATAAATTACGATTGTTCCAACTAAATTAAACAGAAGCTAAAGTAGGTGTGTTAATTTTTCTGAGTTAAAATATGTTTCTCAAACTACAGGATTTCAGTGGACGAATGAATAATAAGTAAACGTACACAAAAGTTGTTAAATTTTAAAATTTTCACAATTACAAACATTTATTAGCAAAAATACAGTCATCCCTCAACTAGTATTTGAAGTGCCGAAATTTTCTACCCAAAGGGTGGGGAGGGGGGTGGGGGGCGATGAGAAGAGGAGCACAGGTTCGGTTGCACCTCTTCGGGGGCTGTCCTCTCACCACAAGGGGGAACAGTGCGAAGCACAACAGTTGTCTCCTACATTTAAACTTAACTTTATCCTTAATTTTAAATATACAAATGTTTATTAATTTAATTCAAATTTCTTTGCAAATCACATCTGCTACGCACTGTTGTGTTGGAGAGGACAGCCCTTTTCGGGAAACGACGAGTGACCCACCTCCACGCTGGTGTTTCTCGGGCAACGCTGTGCCGCTTACACAGTAGGCATCATAGAGCTAGGAAGGAGAATAGAGAGGTCCTTGTATATGCGCAGTAGCGCACAAATGAAGCAGGCTAGAGCGGTGCATCTTGGGATACCTCGGTGTCAGTATGTTAAGCGCAGTAGCTCGAAAAACCTGACAGCCTTGCTTAAAATCATCTCAATTGGAGGGGCCCTCTACAGAGCGGTGCATCTTGGGATACCTCGGTGTCAGTATGTTAAGCGCAGTAGCTCGAAAAACCTGACAGCCGCTTCAATTCCTCTCAACTGGTGGACCGCTCTACACCTCCTTCCTACCTCTATGGTAGGCATAGATTTAAAAAGAAGATGGATATATGCTGCCGTACAAAATCCGTTATAAAACCCGGTTTGCCAAGTGAAGCCATCGATCGCTTTGTAGTAAGCTTAAACAAACGCTCTCGGCGAAGTATTTGAAATTATTCTAAAGTGGAGTTTGTATAGGCTTTTTACATTGACTGGGCGACTTTCTGACTGTCTTTTAAAACTTATAATAGGGTACTTGACTGTATCGCTAAAATACCTTCCAATATTAAATTAATTATAGTTTGAACCCGAAAATAACAAACGTATATATTTTTTGGCAAAATAAATCTTTAAATAATTAATAAAAATCCTTTTAAAATGGCTTATTTTTCATCGGTACGTCACGTGATCACAAAAACGTCGATCTGGCTGACGTCACTAGTATATATAAACAAACCGGTGTGATGTTTTTTTGCTTGCAATTAAACTGGATTTAATCTAATTTACTATTAAAATAAGAATTATATAGATAATGGAAGGAGGTTTTACAGAAGCGGATAGTTCAAATTTGCTTAAAGTAGATTCCAAAATGGTGTTTCAAAGTTTGTTTATAGTCACTAGTGACATCATAGATACCACGTGACAGCTACAAAGCGTTTTCTGGAGTGATTTTTCGTCCTAATTTTAAAATTCATTTTTCCCTTTTTATGGGGTATTTGAAAAAAAGAAAAATACGGGTCTAATATTTTTTGGCATAAGAATATTTTAAGCCAATAAATTTTTTTTAGTAAAGTACCCTATTACAACGTATTTATAAAATACGACGCCCGTCGCCATTAGCCCTCGTGTAGCTCTAGTGCGACGATAATTCAAACTAAACCAAACGTATTTATCTTACTTGTAAAGGGAAGTATTACCATCTTGGAGTTAGTTCAGATCTGGTGCTACAGCTTACAAATACGCAGTCATTTTTTGATTTTTTTATCAGAGTCTTTTAAAGACTAAAATATGATGCGTTTTACATTGAACTAACGTGGGGTGAGTTTTTTTTATATTTTGGGCTTACTGGGGCTACTTGGCGACTTTCTCTCACGGCTTCACTTGTTTTATCGCCAAGCATCTCTATCTTCTTCGTAACTCTATGCGTGTAGTAGGGCACAGTGGCTAAGAGGTCACTCAAAGTCAATGAGCTCAATACACCGTGGAGTGAGGACTTCCTATACTGTCTTGTAGTAAATTTCGTTCCCGCGGAAGAATACAAAATGTTGCGCAAGAGGTCAAAACTACACAGAATATACAATGCGCGTAATAGGTACCAATCTCTCATAGGCTGGTTTGACCTCTTCAGCAAAATGTGTGTAATGCCGTTTAGGAACAGATGAAAACCGGAAGTCTGCGCTCCGCTGTGTATTGAGCTCAGTGCTCAAAGTATTAAATATCTCCATACTATATATGTATTTTTTCTCTCTATTTTTCTGTAACCATGTGCCTTCTGCATGAGGTGTCAATATTAGTAATTATCTGTGCTGAGTGCCTATAAAAACGGTGGACGATGAGAGTTCAGCAAGTTTGGCACACATTTATCAACATGGATGAATGGTTACCCGAACCAGATACACGACTCGCATACGAACCTGGTTCTACAGCTTAGGACGGGCTGGTTAGCTCAGCTGGCAAGGCTGCCTTTACATGTCAAAGTCCTGTGGGCGGTCATTGCGCAGTTTCCCACGTTTGCAGGTCCCTGGAGACTATTTCCCTCCCCTTCAGGGACATGTCTAACTTGTGGACGTGGCGATAGATGGCAGCATCTGTCATATATGTGCATTGAGCTAGAAGAAACGTGGAGTGAAGTGTGTGATTCACTGAACAGGGCAGCAAACGAGCCGGTTCGATAACGAAACGCGGAGGAATACACGGCACTGCGGCAGAAACGAACCGGGCAGAAAACCTAGAAACTTGCATATTTCGCTATTGGGTTCGTCTTCGCTGGTTCTTAGTTAGTGATCCACATGGTTATTTCTTAAAAAGAGTTGGAATTTAAAGTTAAAGAATGTCAATTTCTTTCGAACTAAAAATGTTTAAAAAAACATTTAGGAGCCCACGTCAATATGATAGAGGGGTCTCATACAAGCATTGCATACAAGTGTAGGGAAAATAGTCCTTTTCTGCCCTGTTCGCTCAAAAAGGGTGTGAGTGGGTTTTCGACTCGCTGACACCTCACTCCAGTTTCCCTTCTAGCTCAATGTATATGTGTGTGTATGTCGTGTCCGTCCTTCTTGACGATGGTTTATAAGCGGGTCTATGTGACCAAGCACATAAACCTGAAAATATATGTCTACCAACCAAATCTTTAAGTCGACTGGACGGCTGAATAGTCAGGGCCAGGCAGTCAGAAGGGTGGGAATCTCGGCTATGGACATGGATTTTTGTGTTTGGTGTTAGTCTGCGTTTGACCTGATTACACTGCGACATACGAGCTCGTTATATCTGTGGAGTCTAAAGTCCCGAGCAAGCGCACGATGGCGCCAGTAGTTTGCCCTGGGTGACCGCTCTTGTGTCGACCTCGTCCCTTGACCAGAGTTCTAAATTACTAGGCTAATTGGCTGTGTTTAAAATCCCCTTGGAGACTATAAATAGACAGCCGGAAACGTACAACCTAACCTAACAAGCATGAGTTTGCTAATGTGATCAACTTTGTCTTCATAAACAGTGCCTACGGACAAGCTGTGGAATAGGTGATCCTTAGCATTTTTGTCATCTAGTTTGTACAAGTAGGTAAGTACTTTTCAGGTTTTCATTGTAATTTTAATTGTAAAGTATGTATAGTAAACTTGCAATTTTTCTTTTGATTTAATATCATATATGTGTCTTGGTCTAGTGAGGTTTTAAATTAAATTTACAGAGTATTTCATCGGAAGATTTAACTCCAAAGAACAGCTTTTATGAAAAACCCTTATCGGTTTCTGTTCCACTTTGGTAACTCTCAAATGAGTCACATGTAACATATAATTGTTTTGCTTGAAAATTCATCTATTCAGCAGACTTTCACAAGCATGTATTATTTTATAACTTCTTTTTATTACTTGGTGTTTATTATTTGATTTTATTGTAGCATTTTACTCTAATATGAGTATTTTATTCTGTGTGTTTATCTTATTGAATCTCTCCTTTACTTACGTTAGTTCTGATCATAGATATCATAGTTAAAGTATTAGATTGGCAGATCGCGTGACCTCCGATGCTAACGACGGGACGCGCGGAGGATCTTAAAAATTCTTTTTTTTTTGTTAGAAAGCTATGACCTCAGATACCCAACTTTCATACTTTTTGTCCGTCTGTCTGTACGTCCGGACGGACTAAATCTACTATCTTTCGGCGAATTTCCCATTGAATTAGCATTGAAATTCAATTTTGAGTCATTTAAATCACTGTTGCCAAATCAACAATGGCATGATAAACTTTATTTATTTAAACATATTTGAAGCAAAATAATATTTTCATGAATCAGTTTGGAATGACGTCATAAAATGTAGCACAATTTGATTATTTGATTATTCATTAATTATCTATCAAGAAAGCGGCAAGGCATACTTTTGCATGCAATTATGCTTAGTTTTAATTTACATTTCTTATTTTTTAATGCAGTTCGGAGTAGTTTCATTACTTTTGTTATTAATAAATATTTAATTATTCTTCGAACTACAAATAAATCACGAGCAGATGATAAATAATATTTAATTAATTTACGAAAGAATATTAAGGAAAATAGTTGATTTTGGCTTTTAGAAGTTTAAATTATAGCTGGGCGCTGTGTTTCGATTTTTTTTTCTAATGTGTATAAATCTAGTGTAGAAACGGCTGTTGATGATATTTACTTTAGGAACCTAGTTTTTTTCCCGATTAGAACTTCAGTAAGTATTTAAGTAACAGGAAAGTAGGCTATTTTAATTCTTTATGAACTTCTTGTTAAAAACCTTTTACTGTGTTGAGGGTTACAAGTGTTTCAAATACTTCCCATTGAAATTTATCTAAAAGAGACACACGAAAAACAATAGTTCAGTTTTTATTTTATTGAATCTTTCAGAAATGTATATACTGTAAGTAATCAAACTTGTTGATACTATGAATAAATACATCACCATTTAAAATTATATATTACAAGTTTGACAAATGTCATCTTTAAATTTCTCCATGAAACTTTGATGAAAACATAGAATTGTTTCAATTATTTCCTTCAATGTTTCCATCTGGGATAAAAACGGCATTCTGCGAAAAAAATAAAATAATAGATTTTACATTATTACTAAATAACTTCGTTAGACTCACAAATATCACGAAATCGTTTCGATATTTATCTGATATTATTGGGAAGGGTTCGTACGATATTGTGAGTCACTGGGAGATTTTTTAGAACAAAAAATGTTGTTATTGTAAGTGAAATTACTAGCTCATGTGTTGCCCAAATTACCAGCTCAGGTGTTAACTCACCGATCATTGTAATTACGTCATCGTCATTCCAAAGAGTTCTATAGTAGGGTAGAGGAACGACTCGTACTGAGCTGCCATCGGCAGCCATGGCTCACTACGGAGCCCGAATAGAGTGGCAAAAGTGCTAGTTAATTTATAATTTTGATACTGAGAAAGGAAGTACACCCAGGGCAAAGGCGGGAATCGAACGTGTACCTGTTACAGCGCGCGGACTGCTAGCGTTATGGCCTGCGATCCAAACCACTTGGCCATCGGGCCCCACATGCCACCCTATACTGTCTCCGTGTTGGTCCATGGTGCTGTTGCCAGGTTCAGTCTCTACCCTACTATAGAACTCTTTGCGTCATTCATTGCACAATGCCATGTGGCAACACTTGTATATATCGTCTGGTCAGTTTCGTAAATAAAGTGTTCTATTCGACTCCTACTCTGGCGTGCTAATATGGTCTCGAGTTTTTGGTAGAAATATAATAAAAAAAATGACTGTCCATTTTAGTCATTTTTTTTAAATCTTAGAAATGCTGACACATATTATGATACTCTTTCCTTTTTTTTTAATTCTAAAAAATTATCAGTATGGAATAGTGAATCATGGATGCCTACACTATTTAACATTTCGTGGTAGGTTTCACCAAAAAAATGGTTCATAATAGCTGCAACGATTGTGTGGTGAAATGTTTTACTATATTTTTGGAATTCGGTTGAACCTTTTTTCAGGTTTTAGTTTACGAACTCTGACGGGGCTGGGGAGTCCAGACAGTAAGACGCTTGCTGGTCCCAGGTTCAGGCCCGGGGATTGTCAAAACAACTGCCGCCTATAAACGGCCTGTTCAGCCGAAAATTCCGGCGAATAATATCCCCAGTAGTGGGAGTGCATGTTAAAAATGCCCCAAAGTAACGACGCTGCCGCTTCTACATAAATGTTGTGTTGTGTGCCTTCTCAAGTATTGGCTCGTCACTTGCATGCGGCTTTTAATTACGACATCCGTAGCCAATAGCGTGTAGCTCTAGTGCGACGATGATTCAACGTAAACCTATAACCGAAGTCTGAAAAAATTAGTGAAACGTTTCACCACACTGTTGTTGCAGCTACTAGGAACCATTTTTTTGTCGAAATCAAGTACGAAATATGAATAGTGCATGAATACCTTGCCTGTTGCGTATTTATTTAAAGTTTTTCTTAAGTTTATTCCCACCTTTGTTTTTAGAATAAACAGGCATCGTATTACAAGAAGTTATCCTAGAATGTATTCATGTTGGAATTCTGCCTGTCTTATGCTCAACTCAATTGGCAAATAAGCAAAAATAAGCGGGTTGCTTAAGTTTAACTAGCAAAAAAATATAGAGCGAATATAAAGACCATTGTACTGAACAGTTTATGCAAGACAAATTAAGTTGAACAAAAAATTATTTAAAAAAAACCTTGTATTTAAGGTTTTTTATTCTAAATGAAAGGTGTTAATGGTACTCACAAATTGTTTTTTTAATAGGTTAAGGGTGAATGGGCGCGCTGGACCGGGGGTCACCAAAGCAAAGTGCATCAGTGTTAACCCTATGGCGAAAAAAATATTTTTTCTGCCACATTTCTCCGGCTGTATTGAATATTTTTACAAGCGGATTTTTTTATGTGATAAATGTGCTGACTTACAGGTCCCGACCTTCCCATTTTTTGAAATAGGTTCGAAAATTTTTTTAAATTTTAAATAAATAATTTTACACAAAATATTCGAAGCAATTTCAGAAAGTGGGGAAGATAGAGACCTGTAAGTTATCTACATTCATTTTAAAAAAAAAACCGTTTGTAAAAATATTCAATACAGCCGGAGAAATGTGGCAGAGAAAATATTTTTTTCCTCCATTGGATTAACACTGATGCACTTGAGTTTGGAGACCCGCGGTCCAACGCGCCCATTCCCCTTTAATACATTGAATCAAATATCTTTACAATAATAAATTTACTTAAAATATTTACCTAAAATGATAAGTCCCCGTTCTCTGACCGAATAAGCACCCTGGAAGTACACAGACCCCGTGGTTTTCAAGCAATTCCATAGCATAAAATTCGTCTGGAGTTTGATTCCTTGCCTAAAAATACATATATTTTTTTTCAGTTTTACAACTAAGTAAGAAGTGAATGAGATTTCTAAGAAACTGATTTTGATGTGTATTAATGACGTATACACGTTTTTCCTCCCAGGCCCTCTAGCGGTGTACCCTTACAACTGTTGTCGACCGCCATTTTACACATCACTCGCCGAAATAACTTCCGACCTATAAACTGCCCGCGCAGCCAAAAATATGTACTTCGAATAATATCCCGCGTAGAGGGTAAGCACGTTAACTATGCTCCAAAGTACCGACTCTGCGTACGATGTCGTCCTTGTTGCGTTGGGTGCCTATTCAGTAGACGGCTCGTCACTTGACTGTGGTTCTAAATTACACCACCCATTGCCAATAGCTCTCGTGCAGCTCAAGGGCGACGATAATTCAAAAAGTAACTATATAATTAAAAATCATTGTTCAAAATAAAGTATAATTAAAATCATGATTTATAAGTTTTGCTTCGATCAAATCCTAGTATAGATTATTTGCCGACAAATTTCGGAGTGCAAAAAAGTTTGCATTGCATATTTTTTAGTTATTACTAAATATTTTGTTTTGACACATTGTAATAATAATTTTTTCGTAGAGTAACGTTGAAAAGTCTACAGCACAACCTTCAATATGGAAACAGTAAACACTGCTCCTAGATCTTTTTTGTTATTAATGCATAAATTGTTTCACCTCAGCTTCTTTGACAGCTTTCCGAGAGAGGTGAATTCTGGGGTAGACAAAGATGGCGCCTATCACCCTCCTGCAACTCAATCCAGGGACGCCATTCAGTTTCTCGTAACAAAATTGGGCTCGCTCTCTTAATGAGTTCAGAATTAGCTTCTTTTCCTGAAACATTAATTTTAAGTGATTCAGTGGCCGACAGGTATTACGTGTCAGCCTCATAAGCCCAAGTTTGCGGGTTCGTGCCCCGGCTGAGTCGTCAGAATTTCTGGATGGGAAAATAGTTGGCACGCTTGTCGTATGATTATGTGGCATGTAAACGATCGCTTGAGTACCCATTTGGCTTGGGTTCTCTCGGGAAAATTAAAATCTCGGCAGACTTTAACATCCATAGTGAGCTCAGATTCATTGTAATTTGAGCGTCAAAATTGGTAGCGAGAGTCGTCTAGAAGGCGCCATAAAGAAATGGCTCTCAGTTCTGGGTAAAATGCCGTGTCTGCAAAGGCTTATACTCCAATCAAGCAGCCAAGTTGGGGAAAAAAACCCATTTATTTAAATGAGATGGTAAGTCTCATGGACCAATGGGCAGGTTTCACGTCTTGAGTGGCAACGGTTCCTCAGAAATAAAAATAAGGCTTTGATTGGTGATTTGTGCCCACGTGACATCTAATCAATGTAGTGGGCAGAGTTTACAATGTCTTACCAAAATTCTAATTTTTCTTAATCTACGTGTCTTTTAGGCCATTGATATACAGTAAGACCCCTTCTTAATCAGACACCGTTTAATCGGATCTCTGCTTTAACCGGAAATTTTTTTTGTATCTTGAAACTATAATAAATAAGCTGAATAACCGAGGGTTTTTTTCGATTATCATGTGATGTTGATTTTAAAAAATATTGTGGACGCATGTTGCAAGTATCCGAACTTCTAGGCTTCGATGAAGAAAATTTTACCGGTTTATTTTAATGGTACGTAACTTATAATGTTTTTAATACATTGAATAAAATGATTCGATTGTGCGTATATTTATGAGGCAATTATTATGGATGTAAAAATGGCTACATATAGAAACCTTAATTTATTGCACTTCTCCGGTTTAACCGGATTTTCGCTTAACCGGTTTACTCTCGGTCTCATTTTAGTTGGTTAAGGGGGTGTCTACTATACTCTTATAATAAAATTTAAAAATCTATTGGTATGCCTTCTTTGCTTTTTTTTACTTAAGAATTAGGACTGTCAGTCCCATAGAGCTAATGCATTAGTTCTGGAAACACAACTTCCGCAGAAGTATTGCTTTGCCATGTTAGCCCTTTTTACCCAGGTATGGGTTAGGTTAGTTTGTTTGAAGTATCGTCGCACTAGAGCTACACGAGGGCTATTGGCGACGTCACCCCAGGTATGGGGTGACGCCCGTCATCGAAATGAAACAAATCTGAAACGAAAATATATAGTTATTTAATTATAAATTTTTGAAGTTTTAAAATGCCACAAAATATTCAGCAGATGGCGACACTATTTTAAAACTTTATCAATTAATGCTTAAATAACCGAATGTTATTTTCTTTTCAATTTCGTTTTAAATTGATGTTATATGATTCCCATACTTGGGGAAAATGGGATAACATGGCATAGCAATACTTTTGCTAAAGTTGTTTTCAAAACTAATGCATTAGCTCTATGGGACTGACAGTCCCTCTCAAATACACAATTCTATTGCTAAAATGGGTCATTTACCATTTCATAAAGTTTGTGTGAAGGTTCTTCTGGTTGAGGAGGGTTGGTTAGGCAGTACGTAACTATCTGTAAAAAAATATTAAAAGCAGAATGTTAATGGTACAGTTAAACACAAACACAGCGCAGTGACTGGAAAATGACCAATAATTGACCATGTTCTTGAATTCCGATGCTAAGGTTGAATTACAATGGAAGAGCTTAGTGGAAGAAGTGATAAAAAGGTGAAAACGAGAAAATGAGCTTTAAGGGGGGATACGGTACCCAAAACATTATTTCTAGAAATAACATAAACTTGTAAATTATAGTGGTTTATATAATGTTCACTCTAAATAAACATTTTCTAGCAATAAAAACAAATATTTACAATTAGTTTTTCATTTATTTTAAAAAAAGTCACAATTGTGAACTTTTTTAAAACGCTAATCTTCTTTCAATTTTGAGAATAACTCCCCCAAACTTTTATAGTTTGTTTTTAGTACTATTTGTTCAAGAACTGGGCATGGATTTTAAAATATGAACTACACTTAAAAAGTAACATGCATTTATACTGAAAATCACAAAAAAATAACAAATTATTGAATTCAACATTTTAAAAAACAACTATACATAGTAGACCTTATTACATGGACAATTTTGTGCACCATATATATAAGAACACAGGTTAAAAATTTCAAAATTCTAATTTAAATGGCAAGAAAGCCTTAGGGATTTATTAAACACAAGAATTGAAAAACGCGAAACAGAGAAAAAAGGTTGAAAGCAGACGAAATACGTATTCAAACTTAAGGAATGACTCCAGAAAATATTTAATAACTTTTTTCTACAGAAGATATCATTATGAAACTTTCAGTAAATGTTCAGAAAAATATTGTAAATAATAAGTAAAACTGAAAAATCGATATTTTTACCAATTTTTGGGTACCGTAACCCCTTAAAGTTTTTAAGATCCATTGAAAATGGTACTTGTAACCCGTAAAAAATATGCTAAGCTTACATTTTATGAAAATGGGGAAACTTGTTATTGTTAAAATAGTTATATGCTCATTGACACAACTCTAATTTTTTTTCAAAAATTTCACTTATCCCGTTCTTCCACTAAGTTCTTCAATTTTAAAACTCGCAGTTGAATTGGGATGAATTGTCATTTCTTTCATAGCCTGGATGAATAAATGACGCAGCAATTTTTAATTCAAATTTAATAGAATCTTTTAAAATATCATTTGTTATAACCGAAAACAACTATAAGCTCCAGTAAGCGTACATTTCTTAGCTTAAGAAACGAAATACAGAAATTAAGTAAATTTTAAAGGCAATGTTTATTAAATTCTTGGCCCAGTTAAAGTTGTAATTTTTATTTAATGAACATTCGCTATTTTTATACAAAAGTACAAAGTGCTGGGGAGTCTATTCGGTAAGGCCCTTGCGTTGCATGCAAATATCTCAGGTTTTGGTCCCGGGAGCTGGGGAGCCCAGTCGGTAAGGTGCTCGCCTAGCATGCGAAAGGTTCCAGGTTCGGGTCCGGGCATCGCCAAAGTAACTGCCGACCTATAAACGGCCCGTGCAGCCAAAAATATCCGACGAATAATACACCATATGGTGGGAGTGCACGTTAAATAATTTTCAAAAGTCCCGATGATGCGTACGATGTCGCCCTTAACGGTTGCGTTGGGTGCCAACTCAGGTGTAGGCTCGTCACTTGACTGTGGTTCTAAAATACGACGCCCGTCGCCGATAGCCCTCGTGTTGCTCTGGTGCGACGATAATTCAAATTAAACTAAATTGGTTTGGTCCCAGGATAATTTCTAAAATAACATCGACATATAAACAGTATATGCAGCTAAAAAGTTCCCCGTGTAGAAGGAGTGCACGTTGAATATGTTCCAAATTCCAAACGATGCGTGGGATGCCACTTTTAAAAGCTGCGTGGGGTGCCTACTCGGGTATCGGCTCGTCACTTTACTCTGGTTCTAAATTACGAGACCTGTCGCCAAAAGCCCTTGTGTAGCTCTAGCTCGACGAAATTTCATTTTATTTCAACTTAACTCTGCAAAAGTACAGATTTTAAGTTTCATTTAAGAGGATTTCACTGATAATTTAATTAGGTACTACACAACCATTAATTTTATAATAGTTATATATTGAACAATTATAATAATTATGTTAACCGTAATAATTATATATTTTACAGTTATCCAAATTGCGCTATTCTATTAATATTACTTCTCTACTGTTAATGCAATAATTATTTGCTTACCTGTGCAGGGATATTTTGGACGTTTTTCAGTGACGATAGTTTCCTTAATACATCTTTGACTTCAGAATCCACATTCAAGATTTCGCAGTAACCACTTCTTGCACCACATCTTTAATAAATTTAAAACTTAATTTCTAATAATATGACAATGGTATATATTATGTGAGGCACACTTGACACTCTTAAAACAAACACTCTTAAAACAACACTCTTAAAACAAACGAGCGCACAGTGGGGCAAAAGGGGTGAAAACCTGGCCAAAATTCTGTAATTTCTAAAATGGGCTAAAAAAACATCATAATTAGGTATTTAGTATGTTTTTAGAAGTGTGCAGCACTAATTTTAAATATTTAAAGTAATTTAGACTGAAATGATCACATTTGGTTCATTTATTTAAACCCCTAATAAAATTATATTTTTTATTTAAATAATTGTCTAAAATTAATAATATCCGTTTTCAAGGAATATTAAGTACTAGTATTTAATTAAAAACTCAATTTACTATATTAATAAATATAAAAATTAAAATCTTATGCAAAGAAATAAATCATTCATACCTTATCGTACACGCATTCGCATGTCACACCATTATAATTCATGAATACAGTAGAGAAAACACTATATGATTTCTAAAATATTGTTGATTTTTTTTGATCCACAAAAATAACACCTCCACGGAGACGTGGTATAAGATGTAAATGCATTACAAATTTTACCATCCATCATTGTAAATATAATATTATGATTAATTAGTAGACTTAGGTTGTTTAATATTACTATTGTTGGAATGAGATTGTAATTTTTGGTTTTCGGTGCACTCTACTATGTGTTTTGAAAATTCTACTGATTCTTCTATAAACTGTATAAGTATAGGATGATAGAATCGAGGTGATGTTGGTCTAGGATTCTTCCAGATTATATTTTTAGATCATTATCTTCGAAATACAGTTCAGAAATAAGAAATCTATTCGAATCTGAAGATTTAGTGGATTTGAATTTCTGTTTATATTGGCTTTGACTTGAGCTGCCATCATATCCCTATTTTGAAATAAGTTTCAAACATTTTAACTGCTCATATTAATAATTTCTCAAATCATTCAATGTGCAGTCTATTATTCTTTGAGCTGTATGGTCTAAAAGAGCTTGAACATTCACTTCAACCTTTAGTTTTTCGACTTCATATAGGAGCTGATTTCTGGATAACTGTTTTTCTTTGCTTTTTGCATGACTTTGTACCAAGAAAATATACTTTTTGAGTGACTTCTGATATTGTCATATTGGTGCCTGGTTAATTGAGCCTCAATTAACAAAGACAAGGCTCCATCAGCTGAGATAGTTTCAGAAATTTCCGCACATAGCTATTCTTTTTCAGTAAAAGATTTGCGGTATTCGAATGCTCTGAAAGGGGAAGTATAAATATCGTATCTTTTATGAATTTCGAAGCATATATCTCACCAATAGCTCTCAAAGTCATTTGTGCTACAGAAGCTAAAGTTCCTGGAGTGTATTTTGTACGTAAATGTTCCGTTTTCCTTTGATTTGGCCTTTTGCTACTTTCCAGGAAACCAGATGATGGCCGTCCTAAACCTTTGCTCGCAAAAAATGGCACGAGAATTTTCTCATCTAACCACTTATTTTTAAAAACAAAATTTTGCTTTACTCTATTAACCATTAAAAATTCTAATTATGTACGGCCGTCCATATTGTTTTAGAGGTTTTACAAAATGACTGTGTAGGTTTTTTCGATTTCAATGTAAAATTTTTACGGGCATTTTGTCATTTTTTAAGTTCAAGTTCCAGTAACTGTACTTTACTATTGAAGGGCGATTTTGGAGGTAATCTTGAAAGCATTTTGTAGAATTTCCTCCTTTTTTTCTATATGCGAACTACTTGAAGACCAAAATTGGAATTGTTTTCGAGAATGTTGCAGAAAATTTATGAAACGTTATCCTTTAATGGAGCGCAATATGCTTAACGCTGAGTTCGGCTGTAGTGTGCTTGGTAGACTTATGTTAATGAAAAAACGTAAAGATCCAAATTCAGTAACTAATTTAATTTTGCCACTTTTAAGTGATAAACAACTTTATGATGGATGTCAAATGAATAAAATATACAAAAGGATCTGAAAAAACCCTTATGAATTTAACATTTAACTAGTCACAAAAAATTTAATAAAATTATTGAATATCTGCCAAATCAAATGCACCCAACCCAACATAAGGTTATTGTCAAAATATGACATTTCTTTATCTTGAATAATTCATAATAGTCATTAAAAAGTATGAAACTGAGTGCTATTTCAATGTTTAGAAAACAAAAGCCATAGTACTCATCATTTGCACATTTGATCATTGAAACTGTAAAGAAATTATGCCTTACATATTTTGAATTTTTAGCCAAACGTGCGAAAACGTGCAACATGTGAAAACAGTTTTGAAAACAACAATGTAAAAAGTTTCAAACGGCGTAGTATAGTTTTTAGGTAACAAGGCGTAACTATATAACAAATTTACTACTTTTTAAATTTTAGCACAAAAAATATTATTAATTAAGAAGGTCATTCTATTTAAATTAAAAAAAATATATTAAAACACTTCCGAAAAATCCAATCAAATTAATTGAGGTTATACATACCACCAGTAGTAGAATTCATCATATATTTTAAAGTTTTACAAACAAATTAATTTTTGGGACGTACACAAACTAAGCAACCGTTTTTTAGAAATTTCGCACTGGAAATGAACTCTCCCGATTTGGTCAACTTTGCACCCTCACAACTCTTCCCATAAGCCATAAATCTGTCGGGGGAGGTGACATATGATACTTCAGATATTTCTAAACAACCCCACGTAGATGGAAACTTAAAAGAGGCACTTTAATTTTTTGGGGTTTTGGCCAGCTTTTAAGGGGTTTTGCCCCACTGTGGAGCGGTTTTAACTCAGTCTGAGTTAATTTCCACTCCTTTCCGTGCCGAAAATGCACTTCCCCTATAGGAGTGGATTTCACTTTTTTTTGCGGAGTGGGTAAAAGAAATAAAAGATTTTGTTTTAAGAGTGTATGCAGCAGTGTCTCAAAACATTGTTTTTTTTTAACATTTCTTTTAAACTATTATAAGTTATTTGTAAATTTTATTTAAAAAATATATCTATATTTAAAATAAAAATCCTTAATCTGATCTTACAGTGAAGCTTTTAAGAAACCTTTCATTTTTCTTTTGCCATAACAAATATACTTTAAAATGAAAGCTACTTTATTTATATTTCTTTTATCAATATAGTGGCTAGTTTTTATAAAAATTTACCCGGCAAGTGTAATTAATAGTAAAACATGAATGGTCATAAATTTACGTGTCAGATCGGTAACAACAACTTCCGAAACGAGTTCTAGCCAGAAAACGTAATTTCCGGAAGAAAAATGTGTCATTGAATCATCCCCGTGGACCGTTTACAAAGTTCCATGCTGCAAATTCAATAATTTCCGGTGGAAAAACAAGCAATATTTTTTTTTTAATTTTCCAAATAGGCACACATTTGAGTAGCTCAGATCGCTAACGTATCCTAAAATAATAGAAATATATATATGACATATTGTAACTTAACCCTCTCTCTCCTTAATCTCTTATATTTTTAACCCCATTAACCTTAATAACTTAAATTATCTTTTTCATATATCCTTAATATCACTTAGTACTTTAACATCCCAACCACAACAGTCGCCTAGATCAATCGTTCTCACAGAAACTGTTTAGTCATCACATTTTAAAGTTGACCTTTTCAAACTTTCTCATAACTCTGATTGGTCAGTGGAGGAGGGCTCGAGATTTTTCGCCATTTTTGTGAGCATTCGGTCACACTCTCTCGTCGACTGCAGTCGACAAATCAACCTTCTCCTGATTACTAGCTGTTAAATAAAAGATCTGTAATTACTCCGAAGTTTCCCTGTCGACTTATTATATATATATATCTATTTTTTTGTTGGCGTAAATAAGACAACGGGGTTTTTAGATTGACAATACGAGATATAAATAAAAAAAACAATTTTCTTATAAATTAGTCAGATCGGTAACGTTTAGAAAATTAGATTTGTTACCGAGAATAAGATTACGTTACCAATTTTTAGACATGCCAATTATCGTGTTTAAGACGTTACAGCATAGGTTTTGACTATATTTTGAAGTTTTATCAGATGATTGATAGCATAATTTAACTCCGACGTCAAATCTGTAACGCTTCATCCAACTGTAATTTAGCATTATTCATAGTGTTGACTTATGTCAGTGTTTCTCAATTTTTTTTTTTTAGCTGGCGTTGGTTCTTACCTTATCGGAATAAAGATGCGTCTCTCTCATTGTCCACCCGTACATTCCTATTTACGATTTAGATTTTCTTGGACATTAGTGCACCCCCCAGAAAACTGATTAAACGTGCATCGTACACACAGTCCCTGGACAAATTATTAGACGCACTGCAAGATTTCATGTATGTACCGTTTTATTATTTTAAATTGATTTGTTTTTTTTATTCTTATATTATCCAATCAATTGCCGATTCATTTGACATAAATGAAACAGCATTCATTTAGAAAAGCATAAGTTTATTAAGTTTTAAAGAAAAATGAAATGAATGTTAGTAAAAGTCAATATTTAGTGGAGCCAACTTTAGCCGCTATCAAAGCTTTAATTCTGCGAGGCATGCTATCAATGCAAGACTATACTGTCTCCTGCATTTTGAGGATGATGATTCCACTCATAAATAATCTTATAATAAATAATTAATATAAATCAATTTTAATCATAATTAATTATAATTATCTTAATATAAATACAAATATGTAGTCTATAACAATTCTTTTAAATAAAAATCAATAATATTGTTGTTTATATACCATTATTGCATAAGAACTCTTAAGAAACATAAAATTACTAAACAAAAAATACATTGCGTCTAATAAATTGTCCAGGGACTGTAGAATAGCAATACACGTACTCTGATTGTATACATTATAGTTATTTGACTTCTTGGTCTTCTCGTAGTCGTGTCTTCTGATTTTGCAGTCCAGTCTACACTCTTAAAACAAAAGAGTGAAATTCACTCCTATAGGAGAAGTGCATTTTCGGCACCGGAAAGGAGTGGAAATTAACTCAGACTGAGTTAAAACCGCTCGTTTTAAGAGTGTAGGACGCAGATTGTTTTCTTTTATTTCTTTTACCCACTCCGAAAAAGAGTGAAATTCACTCCTATAGGAGAAGTGCATTTTCGGCACGGAAAGGAGTGGAAATTAACTCAGACTGAGTTAAAACCGCTCGTTTGTTTTAAGAGTGTACGATACCCCTCTCCCTTCACCCCTATACCTTGTTCCAAACTTCAAGACGTTTTCAGTAGGAGGCCACTTCTACAAATCCGGTTAGTTAGTGATTAATTTCGCTACGAGCTAAGCTAACCAACCAGTTGAGAAAAGCTGACCTGTCATCTAACCGTCCTCGTTTCTAACGCCCTTTCTAACACTGAGAGGCCACTTTATTATGACCACCTGACAGTTTTAATCAATCACTATCCCCAGTTTTATGCAAACTGGTAGAGGCCATCTTATGGTTTGAGTGATGTTTTTTGTGCATTGTATGGGTCCTGTGATTCCTGTTAAAAAAATATCTGAATGTCCGAGGGTATTCAAGTACTATCGCAGATCAATCACACCTAGATATGTAATGGCATACCTTACCAATGATGAATATTTTAAGTAGTACAAAGTTTCTTATCATAAAGCTCGCAATGTCATCGGATAGTTCAAAGAGCATGATGGAATTTTACCTCGCTTTGTAGGCCTGCACAGTCACCAGATCTCAACCCAATTGAGAATTTGTGGGATGAGATCGAACGGGGCATCAGGAAGATGGATCCAGTACCATCAAATCTTGAGAATTGAAAAGTAAAGTCCATCGAATATGGTCTCGGATTTCTCAGACCACCTACTAAAATGTCTTGGATTCTTCTTCTCTTGGCCAAGAAGAATTCATCAGTGCTAATCGCAAAATATGGTCAAATATTATTTGAAGGGTGGTCATAACAGTTTGGCCACTCAGAGTATTAGCCATGATTTTTTATGAAATGACATTGCTACTTCTAGAAAATTATGTTATGGTTGATTTCTACCACTTACTCTGCAACGCATCCCTTTGAGCCGGACATGACCGAAGCCAGTTGGATCTGGTCGTAAGGGGGCCCCATTTCGAACAGGATTTTCTTGAAGGACAAGAACTCAATATCGGAATCGTACACGTTGTCCTGATAAACCTACATGAAACAGAGTAATGCATTATTAAACCAACTAATGTAGGGTTCCAACATATCAAGAAAAGTTTTGTAAGGTCTAGATCAGCGGTTCCCAACCTGGTGGAAGGCGATCGCCCCCAAGTGGGCGATTTGTGTTATCAAAAAGGCAAAAAATACTTGAGGGGCGATCAGGGGGCGATGAGTATTCAAAGGGGGAAAATAAAAATAATGTTGTACCTATGCACAGTAAAACCATTCTCCAACCATAACCAAACCAGCCAATTTTTACTTTAAACTCTCTTAAATTTTCTGGAAACCAGTAAAAATATCTGTTAATTAGTTCACTTTTGTTCTTTAAAAATATGTGTTTTATGTTTTTTCCATTTTATTTAAGTGACCGGATGAAGCTTCTTTGGTTGTTTTTATAAAAACGGTAGTAAGTGTTATAAAACTGTTTTATAGTTACACTTTAACTCAAATTACGATTAGACATAACATGAAAATTAAAAGGGGGCGATGGATGTTAATCAACCTAAAATACGAGGTGATGGTCCAGAAAAGGTTGGGAACCACTGGTCTAGATATATTAAATGGAATCTGCCGTAAGATGAAAGCTTAAATCTAATGAAAGAATATTGAATAACGTCTACTTATATTGAAATTTTATTAAACTGTAACCTCTATAGATTTTTGTTGAGTTTTAACTTTATAGATTGTCGACTTATTCTTATTATTTGTGGGGCAATTGTTAAGCACTATTCAACAGTAGAAGATCTAAAAATCTTTTAGCGATAGTTTTTTTCTTGAAAAACAATTAAAAAAAATACTTATATTGTATTATTAACTATACATATTATTACAGGTTTCAATTTATATTACTTTTTAAAAACTATTATCCATGTGTTCGTTTTTATTTACAGTTTTATGGGTGTCTATATATTGATTATTGTTGTATTAATAGATTTTTTAATTAATATATTCATTATAATTTATACATGGATATCTTGTTTGGTGATAATATTCGGTTTGGAGAAAATGGTTAACGGGATAATGCACAAGTACCTTTAATAATTAGGATAATAGTATGAGTAGTGGTAACTAATTTTACGTACCTCGTCTGCGAGAATAAAAAGGCTTTCTTTGTATGCGAATTTTATTATATTTTGTATGTCTGTCTTGGATAAAACAAACCCTATTAAAAAAACATAATATTTCAAAGTTCAGTTTTTAATGTTTACAATAATGGTCAAAAAGTGAAACGTCAAGTGTTTCTCAACTTAAAATGGTATCGTCATCTGTGAATGATTTGCGAAACTACTATCACTAGATATTAGTGTTGGGCATTCAATTAATCAAGTCAATTGTAAAAGTAATTGCAATTAAATTAATCGCAATTGAACTTTTAATTGCACCTTGCAATTAACTTTTTTAGTTTTTATGAAGGAAGCAATTAAAACGGGTCTGGGATATAATCCCGACAGCCGAAATGCCGACAAGCCAAAATCCCGAAAGTCGAAACCCGACCAGCCGAAATGCCGAATGGGTCAAAATCCTGAATGGGTTAAAATCCCGACAGGATCGAAATCCCGAAAATAGATTTTTGTCCATTTCTCGATTTTTTTAAAAATATATTAGAGATTTATTTAGTTATTTAGTTAGTTATTTAGTTAGTTATTTAGTTAGTTATTTAGTTAGTTATTTAGTCATTTAGTTATTTAGTCAGTTAGTTATTTAGTCAGTTAGTCAGTTAGTTAGTCAGTTAGTCAGTCAGTCAGTTAGTTAGTCAGTCAGTTAGTTAGTCAGTTAGTCAGTCAGTCAGTCAGTCAGTCAGTTAGTTAGTCAGTCAGTTAGTCAGTCAGTTAGTCAGTCAGTTAGTCAGTCAGTTAGTCAGTCAGTTAGTCAGTTAGTCAGTCAGTTAGTTATTTAGTCAATTAGTTAGTCAATTAGTCAGTCAGTTAGTTATTTAGTCAATTAGTTAGTCAGTCAGTCAGTTAGTTAGTCAGTTAGTCAGTTAGTCAGTCAGTTAGTCAGTCAGTTAGTCAGTTAGTTAGTCAGTTAGTTAGTTAGTCAGTTAGTTAGTCAGTCAGTTAGTCAGTCAGTTAGTCAGTCAGTCAGTCAGGGGACACTATGACAATAATTAGTTTATATCTGTAGATATAAACTAATTATTGTCAGAGTGTCTTCTGATTTTGCAGTCCACAACCCGATATAGCACTCTCTCCTTCCCCTCTCCTATATAATAGTTCCAAATTTCTAGACGTTTTTTATAGGGAGCTCTTTTGACCATTCTACTAAACCAATCAGTGACTCCTGTAAGAATCTAGCTTCGCACTAGTGTGTCGAGACCGACCACTTGCTATTGGTCATTCAAGATAAGGTGATTGGAGGGGGCTGGGAAGCCCAGTTGGTTAGGGATTCGCCTAGCATGCGGGAAGTCCCTGGTTCGGGTCCGGGCATCGCCAAAATAACTGCCGACCTATAAACGGCCCGTGCAGCCAAAAATGTCCGACAAATAATACCCCTTGTGGCGGGAATGCACGTTAAATATCCTTCAAAGTCCTAACGCTGCGTACGATGTCGTCCTTAACAGTTGCGTTGGTGCCTACTCAGGTTTCGGCTCGTCACTTGATTGTGGTTCTAAAATACGACGCCCGTCGCCAATAGCTCTCGTGTACCCTCGTGTGCTCTAGTGCGACGATAATTCAAACTAACCTAACCTAAGGTGATTAGATGGAGTAAATAAAACCAAGTGATATTTATGAGAGGATTCATGACAAACAACGTAAGTTCAACATGCCAGAGTTCTCCCCAATTTGGAAAAGCCTCATAGCAACAAAATGTTTCGTTCCTTCCACTCACTATCCCTCCCCCTTCTCTACACCCCTTTTCTAGATATCATGTTTCACAGCTTCACGTCGTTGACTGTTTGTGTTGTGTGTCTTTCTGAAGAAGGCGAGCGTTTTGAGTCTCGCCGAAACATGTAAAATTTGTCCCCACGAATAAAGTATTTGCGCCAATAATTTATGTTGCTACTTCATGAATCCTCTCATGTATCAAGCGAAAAGTTGAAGATATTTTCAGAATACACTTGATATTTAGTCTAGCTTATTAATCCGAAACATTAAAGAACAGATGCTGAACTGTTTAACTGAACATTTCGGAAGAATACATGCGTGCTGAACTTTCAACACAATTTTGTGCTAACCATGCAATATTATTTGGTTGCAACCATAGATATCATAGTTAAAGTATTAGATTGGCAGGTCACGTGACCTCCAATGCTAACGACGGGACGCGCATGGAGACTAGAATAAGAGGACAAATGGGCCAGTGCTGCCACCACATTAAGGAGAAAAATACTACGAAAAAATACCGTTTAATTCTAAAATTACAAAAAATATCATAAAAATACTAGCTGCATTTTGGAATCTTTTTAGTGACTTTAAAAAAACTTGCAAAGCTTTTTTTAGTATTTGTATGGTATTTTTTTGTAATTTTATAATTAAACGGTATTTTTTCGTAGTATTTGTCTCCTTAATGTGGTGGCAACACTGGCCCATTTGCTCTCTTATTCTGATCTCCATGCGCGTCCCTTCGTTAGCATTGGGGGTCACGTGATCTGCCAATCTAATACTTTAATTATGATATCTATGGTTGCAACACAATTCTTTTTTATTGTTTCCACTCAACTTGTAATAAGTGGAAAACACAAAAAATGTTGTTTGAAAGTTAACAAAGATTTTTTTTCTGAATGAAAGAGGGGATCAAAGTTAGTTGTTTGCCGAGTGACTTGGGCTCAACCACGGCCAACTTCAATAACAAGGCCAGAGAAGCTCTCTCAAACATGAGCGTAGACGGAAATTTTGACGTCACTGTTCCGAAGATCGAGAAACTAGTTCGGACGCATTCGGAACCCTAAAATGGTGGTCAGCCGTGAACGAGTGGTTCCGAACAGGTTTCGAGACAGGTTGTCCTCATCTTCGGAACAACGTCACTCGGAACTATGACGTCAACATTTCCGTCCCCGAGCTTGTTTGGGAAAGCTTCTTCGGCCCTTAGTAGTTGAGTAAGCCGCATAGATATCATAAAGTATTAGATTGGCTGATCACGTGACCTCCAATGCTAAAGACGGGACGCGCATGGAGGCATTTTAAGAGGGCAAAATTGCCAGTGTTGCTGCCACTTTGAGGAGAAAAATACTACGAAAAAAATACTATTTAATTCTAAAATTACAAAAAAAAAAATCGTAAAATTACTAGCTGCATTTTGGAATCTTTTTAGTGACTAAGTCATTTACTAGTATTTTTTTTTTTTGTAATTTCAGAATTAAATGGTATTTTTTCGTAGTATTTTTCTCCTTAAAGTTGCAGCAACACTGGCAATTTTGCCCTCTTAAAATGCCTCCATGCGCGTCCCGTCGTTAGCATTGGAGGTCACGTGATCACCCAATCTAATACTTTAATTATGATATCTATGGTAGGCCGTGGCTCAACCGAAGTTGACCATCGAGTTGCGTTGAAGGTTGGGTTGTAAGAATGAGCGTCCGTGTGATATATGCCTTTTAGCTTCAAGTAAGTCCTTACCACTTGGGTTTCCAGGATTGATAATCACTAAAACTTTTGGCTTGCAATGTATTCTTGATGCGTTGATGGCTCTCTGTAGCTCGGGTACATCTAAAGACCAATCAGTGTCCTCATTTAAATAATACTTTATCTGAAATATTTAGAAATAACACGTCGATGTACGGACTTCTATTGTATTGGCTTTAAATTATTGTTACAAGTTGGGAACATCTAATCGCATAATCAACAAAACTTGTGCTACTTTAACTCATTTCTGGCAAGTAGCTAAAAAAAATGGACGCTTGTTTGTATTTTTGCAAGTTTATCTAGATAAACAAAATATAAGGCAAACGAAGGCCCTAGTTTGAACAATTTATGTAGGACTATCATATAAATACCCGTTCACGGACTAAAAGAATATCAAATCGATCAAGTATATGCGTCATTTAATTTGCTATAGGATAATAAGCTTTGCCTTTGTTCCCATTCATTATAAAGAATAAAATCCCGTTATATTGCTTTAAAATTCCAAAATAAAAATGCATCACTATAAAATGCTCATCCTCATATCACAAAAATCTTCCTCAATATGAACTTACTGTCATCGCAATTTTCTTGATAAATTCAAAATTAACCATAATTGTATAACAATGTTATTTCACGTCAAAACCTCCATCCTGATGGGTTTGAAAAAAAAACTTTTAGCTCATTGGCACGTTCAATTATTTTTCAAATCATTAATTTAGTTTCTGAAGGTAATGGCCGGAAAATAAAACCAATTTCAATTTTAATTAATTTTTGTGTTCATTTTAATTTCTACTGCCGAATGGCAACACAAAAGGGAAAAAATGATAGGATTTGAGCGAAAGTGGTGTATTTTTTTTCAGAAAATTAGAATTTTCTCTAAAAATGGAACAAATCTGAAAAAACTAAGCCTCAGGTGCACACGTTGGTATAAAGGGAATCTATCTTAAAAATTTCGAATTTCTAAAGGCAGTATAAGTAGGTCTTTTACGACCACAGACATACAGACACACAGACTCTTTCTTTTATTATTATAGATAAATTAAGTTACGCGAAAAACGATCTTCAAAATGTTAAAGTTAACTGTTTTTTTTCGGTAAAGACAGCGTTAATAATATACACATATTTGGAAAAGATGGGGTAAAGTACTCAACAGAAGTAAACAAACTTAAACTTTCTTAATATACACTCTTAAAACAAACGAGCGATTTTAACTCAGTCTGAGTTAATTTAGACTCCTTTCCATGCCGAAAATGCACTTCTCCTATAGGAGTGAATTTAACTCTTTTGTTTTAAGAGTGTAGTTTTGTACTTTTTCTCTAAGTGTTTTCTTAACATTATTTTATCGAAAAGCAAATCCACGAATACATGATTGTTCAGTAGGACTGTTTGAAATTGTAAATGTGTAAACTTTACGTACTTGATACATTCCATATTCTACTGCAGTACAGGAGAATAAAGGATACTGGGGAACTGGTACCATTACCCCGACTGGCTTGTCTGATTCGTCTTTATAACTCAACATATATAGAAGTACCTGAATAAAACAACGCTAAAAATTCAGAAGAGTATATAGGCTATGTCCTGACTACGCCACAAAGGCAACAAATGCAACAAGACTTGGCAGAGTCAGCCCCCAAGCTATTGTATCGCTTGGCGGTCGCCAAGTTTTGTTGTATTTGTTGCCTTTGTGGCATATGATGTCGTATTGAGGACATACCCTACACTCTTAAAACAAACGAGAGGTTTGACTCAGTCTGAGTTAATTTTCACTCCTTTCCGTTCCGAAAATGCACTTCTCCTATAGGAGTGAATTTCACTCTTTTTCGGAGTGGGTAAAAGAAATAAAAGAAAACAATCTGCGTCCTACACTCTTAAAACGAGCGGTTTTAACTCAGTCTGAGTTAATTTCTACTCCTTTCCGGTGCCGAAAATGCACTTCTCCTATAGGAGTGAATTTCACTCTTTTGTTTTAAGAGTGTAAGAAATATAACTTAAGTAACGTAACCACCTTACGTTCCTTAAGGGGGGGGGGGGGGTCGGATGGGTGTTTTTTCATTTTTTTTGTGTGGTTATTTTTAGCTTTAATTTAAGACCAAGATTATCCATTTCTGTGTAGTGGTTATCTTTTTATAGGCAGTTTTGAGAAACTCTTAATATCAGTTCTTACCTAAACCTTACTTTTCTTTTGTGTTTCCTGACATATAAGGTTTTTCAACAGTTAGGAATATTTTTCTCAGGAACTATAAAAGATATCGACATATTTTGTTTTGTTATTTCTTTCCCATTAATAGTTAAATTGAGGAATTTTAAATCTCTCTCTATGCTCAAAAAAATAATTATATAACTTTAAATCTGATTTTTCTGTGTTTTTCGATACATATTTTTAAAAAAAATCCCTGAGTATTTTTTAATATTTTGAAATATCCTCAGTTTAAATCAAAGAGCTATATCTAAGGATCAAAATATTAAAAAGTTTATAATGATATCTCATATAGTTCCTGAGAAAAATGTTCCTAAAGTTAGGTAAATTAACATGGACGAGAAAGAACCATCCGACTCCCCTTAAAGGACAGAATTTTAAAAAAGCGTGCGCAAAATATAAAATGCATAGTACAGTGAAACCCCGATTTTACGTCCCCCGAATCTACGTTTTTCCCGCATTTTACGTTTTTTTCATCAGGTCCCAGCTTTTTCCGTACACTGTAATGTTAATTTAACCCGGATTGTAAGTTTGTTATTTATGGAATTTCCCGCATTTTACGTTTTCCCTGGAAAGTAAAAAAAAGAAAAAGTGTTCTAAAATAAGAAATATTTTTCCCATTCCACAGGCTCCTGTTTTCTGAATCCCGGTTTTTTCTCATGGATCCTGGTTTGGCTTAGTTGGCCGTACGATGAGCTGGAAGATATCTTAGTAAAGTGGTTTAAAGAAGCTCGTGCCGCGAATGTACCTATAAATGGCGCGATACTAAGAAAAAAGAGATTTTTGCATTCTATGTACTATTTCCCGTATTTTACGTTTTTCCCGTATTTTACGTTTTTTTTTACCCAGTCCCTTGAGAAACGTAAAATCGGGGTTTCACTGTATTATTGTTACGATTAATGGGATAAATTGGGTTATTAAAAATTATAACATGATAGCCTGTTGATAATAATGTATTAAATACGAGGAATATCCGCAAAGTGAGTTCGATTTGGGTACATGAAAAAACGTGTACTGATACAGAAATAAATGTATATGCGGAAGTTATTCTGACCCATAGATATCATAGTTAAGTCCATTTCACACCTTGTCACAACTACTTACAACTCCCATAGGACACCATGCATTTAAAAGTTACACTCAAGTCGTGAGATTTTTTCATGCGAGCACGAAAAAAATCTCAAGTTGCATGTACCATTAGCCAATCAGAATACAGTATTTGTTTGGCTACATTGTGGCGAACTAGACTTCGCCAACTGGTTGTTTATTTACTTTTTAAGACGCCAACTTTCCTTGCTTGCAAAAAATGCAAAAATCTGCGCAATTATAAATGGGTAGTAAATGGACGGCAAATATGGAAATTGATCTTATGAATGAAGTTCGGAAACATAAATTTCTGTACGATGCAAGCGATGCCCTGCAAAAAGATGAAACTTGCCAAATTGTGAGATAAATAATTTTTTGTGGAAACCCGAAAAACCAGGTTTCCACAAGTTACTAGTTGCAGTTGCATTTAGTTGCAACGGAATTGCATGTAGTTGTGCAGGTGTGAAATGGGCTTTAGAGTATTAGATTGGTAGATCACGTGACATCCAATGTTAACGACGGCGGGACGCGCATGGAGGCCAAAAAAGACGGCAAAATGGCAAGTGTTGCTGCCACTTTAAGGAGAAAAATACTACGAAAAATTACCATCTAATTCTAAGATTACAAAAAATATCGTAAAAATACTAGCTGAATTCTGGAATCTTTTTAGTGACTTATTAAATCCTTTTCTAGTATTTTTTTTGTAATTTTAGAATTAGATGGTATTTTTTCGTAATATTTTTCTCCTTAAAGTGGCAGCAACACTGGCCATTTTGCCCTCTTATTTCGCCTCCATGCGCGTCCCGTCATTAGCATTGGAGGTCACGTGATCTGCCAATCTAATACTTTAACTATGATATCTATGTTCTGATCCAAGGCGAAGAAATGTACGCCATTTTCAGATTGCTGCTGCCAACATGTTCTTTGTAGTGGTTCTTTAAAGTGTCAGCTTTAATTGAAAATGCCGCCACTTGTGAAATCAGATCTATGATTCCTTTTGTAAATTTAAAGAAAGTTAAGGCAAATGAAATTTATCGACAAAACTGCGATTTTTACGGAAAAATGCTATAAGTGATCAATGGTTAGAAGATGGGTTAGACAGTTCAAAGGATGTGAACAAGTGTTCAAGTGTACGATGAAGAACGAAGTGGGTTACTGATGAACTGGTCCACTCAATTGAAGAGAAGCTTCAGCAAAACCATATAAGTTTTCAATTAGTGCTATTGCTAAAGAAATTCACTTATTCATGAAATTGTTACTGAAAAACTGAAATTTCCCTGAAAAAAAACATGTTACCACATGGTTGAAAACACATGCGGCCACCAGAAGGAATACAAAAACTCGTGTCACGCTATGACAATAGTGCCTACAAAATGTCTGAAGCTCTGTAGAAAAGTAGTTTAACAGTTGTAGAATTTTGTACAATAATTTTTTTTCTGTATCTGTATACGTTTTTTTTTTCTATAACCAAACAGGATACCAACAGGAACCAACGTGGATATACCGAATGCCGGCGAATTTGACCGACGACAATTTGACTGCACAGAATTTGCCTTGGATAATTTGCCGACAGAGAATTTGACTGGCGGCTAATTTGACCGGGGAGAACTTGACTGATAGCGATTTTGGATAGCGTTGCCGGATTTGGCGGCTTTTCGCCCAGTTCAACGATTTTTCTCATCTCAAGTCAATGGAGGTCTTTTTCTTGTTTGTCTTTTTTCTTGAGGGAGATCTTTTTCTTGAGAATTCGATTCGGTAGGTGGCAGCCCTATCAGTCAAGTTCTCCCCGGTCAAATTAGCCGCCAGTCAAATTCTCCGCGGGCAAATTATCCAAGGCAAATTCTCCGCAGTGAAATTGTCTCCGGTCAAATTTTCCGGTTCCCGGATATACCACGTTCATTGACCGTACTATGTTCTGTAATTTCGAATCTAAAGCACGTTTAGTATAAATAGTGCAATAACAATACAATAATGTTGATTTAAAAAATGTTAATCACTTTGGATATAAATAAGTTTTTAGTATAAAAGAATAAGTTGTTTGGTTTACTCTCAATGCGTCCGTAGCACCAGGGGTAAGAAAAATGTCTTCGTAATGTGCCGGTACTCCATCCCTTAGTTGAATAAATTTGGCCACTTGTTTACGAACTACTTCCAGACCCAATGATAGACTGTAAGAACCTAAATATTATAAAATGATAAATATCCGTTTGAAAAAATTATTATTCGTTTTTCGTAACATTCTACAGATAAATGCCTTTTCGGTTTACTTGTTTTTTATTTTAATAAATGATTGGCTAACGAAGAGTTAAAACACTTTGTCAGCCAATCGTTTTCCACATAGGTGGCGTGTATCTCTGACATCATTGGTGACGTAAATATAACTTCACCAATCAAATGAATAGCGCTTTATTCTTACTGTTAGGATCTGATTACTTAGCTGATTTATATTCATATTCACATATAGGGCATTTGAGAGGGATTGTCAGTCCAATAGTACTAATGCATTAGTTTTGGAATCGCAACTTGCGCAGAAGTATTGCGTTGCCATGTTAGCCCTTTCCCCCAAGTATGGGAATTAACATAACATTGAAATGAAACAAATTTGAAACGGAAATGTTATTTAATTATATATTTTTGAAGTTTTTAAATGCCAAAAATATACAGCAGATGGAGACACTATTTTAAAACTTCATCAATCAATAATCAAATAACCGTATGTTATTTACTTTTCAATTTTGTTTTAAATTCATGTTATGAGGATTTCCATACCTGGTGAAAATGAGATAACGTGGCAAAGCAATTCTTTTGTAAAAGTTGTGATTTAAAAACTAATGCATTTGCTCTATGTTATTCCTATTATTATTATTAGTTTATGTTACAATCCCTTTGGAAATCCTGTCCCTTGCCTACGCCTAACTGTTGGAGCTGGAGGATAAAAGCGGTTTATATCATTTTTGAATCCCAGTACAGGATTCTTATTACAACGTTCTGAGACTAATCAGCACCAATGCCACTTCCAACTTACTCATTGCTCGATTTCTCATTTTTTAATTTCAAAGCAAAATTTCCAGTACAAAACATGTCAAGCACAAAGAGTACTACAACTTTCGTACTAGAAGATTTGTTCTACGAGCTCTATATAGTGAGATGTAATAGATTTAGAGCAATTCTAAGTGTACAGTCCCTGGACAAATTATTAGACGCACTGTATTTTTTTTAGTAATGATGAAAACATACCAAAGAATGCCATATCATTAAAAAAGATGTCGATATATGTATTAAGTATAGCAGATAGTATTTTCTATTCAATAGCTTAAGTTTAGGAACACAAATGTTCTTCTAAAGGTATTCTGTTCATCATTGATTGATACATGAAATCTTGCTTGAATAATTTGTCCAGGGACTGTAAGTCTACATAACCTTCCATATAATTTTGTTTACAAAGAGTTCCTAAGGTAATAGATTATATCTGATCACGTGGTTGGAACAGCTATATAGCTGGTACTTCTATGCGTACTTACTATACTTCCATCTTTTTTTTTTTGTAGCACCTATTCTGAAGCACAGAATGCGCTTTCAAGCGAGCTTGTGGCCCAGCTCCTAGTGACGTGTTAGTTTTTTTTTTATCCTGTTACAAGGTTTAATCTTCGGAATAAACAAATAGATCTTATGAGTTTCTTTCAATGCGAAGTTTAGATTTTGGTTTAGTTTGAATTATCGTCGCACACGAGGGCTATTGGGGCCGGGCGTCGTAATTTAGAACCACAGTCAGGTGAAGAGATGACACCTGAGTACACTGTTAAAAATTTGGTGCTAGGTTTCACCATGATATTGGTTGGTTTCACCATGATATTGGTTCCTAGTAGCTGCAACGGCTGAATGGTGAAATGTTTCACCTTTTTTTCGGTTTTTGGTTGAACCATTTTTCTGGATTTGGAAACAAAAACCTGAGAAATGGTTCAACCGAATACCAAAAATATGGTGAAACGTTTCACCATTCAGCCGTTGCAGCTACAAGGAACCAATATCATGGTGAAACCAAGCACAACATTTTTAACAGTGCAGTGTAGGCACCCAAGTGTGATAGCTAAACAAATAGTTAAAAGTTTCCAAAACTCTACCTGTATTCCTCCCTATACAATTTGTTAGGATAGTTGAAACCCTTTGTTTTATGTCGGATGGATAGTCCCCATTTTGAAGAAGACTTGGGTCCATGCACAGCGAAAGAATCTAAAAATAAATGACTTATTTTACAATTGAAAAGTTTAGTGGAAGAACGTGCAAAGGGACAGTTTTGAAAAATTGAGGGTTTTTTTTTTGTCAAAGAACGCATCTCTCCCCCTTTTAAAGATAATTAGTTTCCCCCTTTTACATTAACTTACTCTTAAACTGGAATGTTTCACGTCTTGAGTGACAACAATTCCTCAGGAATGAGAAATAGTGTCTCGATTGGTGCTCCACGTCTACGTGACATCTAATCAGTGTAGTGGGCGGAGTTTTTTTTATGTCATAACCACAAATCACTGATACCAAAAATTAAATCAAGGAATCAGCAGAAAGGACTCTACATTACTTGAAACATGTTAATTCCTTAGCAAGTATTAAACTCACATTTTTAATTTTTTAAAAACAATTATAATTTCTTTGAATTTCAAAATTGTTATAAAATATATTTAGATAATTCATATAAAAATTTTAATTTTAGTTACGTTACGTTGGTTTTAATTTAATAATGGGAATGATGCCGTTCTTGAGTGGCAACAGTAATGCTGGAATAATAATAAATTCTCTCTCGAGCCTTGATTATAAGTGAATGTCAAGTGTGTGAACATAGTACAGATCTAAGAAAGGCAGGAATGAAAACAGAAATGAACTACGTCAACTGAAAGAAGCCAATTAAAACAGTATATTGTTGATCTAAAAAAAAATCTTAAATTTGCTCTAAAACGGGATTTTTAGAAATCGATAAATTGTTTTTAACTTGGGTAGAAAAGTACCTTTGAAATCAATCAATAGATAGCAGCTCAAAACAATCTGTTATATTCATTATGAAGAGGAGAACGCAGAGTTCGTTAAATGTCGCTTCTACAGTCCCTGGACAAATTATTAGACGCACTATATATTTTTA
Organism: Oedothorax gibbosus; assembly: GCA_019343175.1. NCBI lineage: Eukaryota > Metazoa > Arthropoda > Arachnida > Araneae > Linyphiidae > Oedothorax > Oedothorax gibbosus. The sequence goes on along the minus strand of CM033280.1, from coordinate 4,500,456 downwards.
GCCTACTTTTCTTTTTTTAATTCGAAAGAATTAAAAAAATGAAAAAGTAGGTATTGACATGCGGTCGATGTCCGTCTATCCGTACCCCCCTTCCAAAATCGGTTCTAATCATCGGATCTTAAAAATTCTTTTTTTGTTAGAAAGCTATAACCTCAGATACCCAACTTTCATACTTTTTGTCCGTCTGTCTGTACGTCCGGACGGACATAAATCTACTATCTGTCGGCGAATTTCCCATTGAATTAGCATTGAAATTCAATTTTGAGTCATTTAAATCACTGTAGGTATTGAAATGCGGTTGATGTCCAACTGTCTGTCTGTCCATCTGTCTGTCTGTTCGTATGTCTGTCCGTCTGTCTGTCCGCCTGTCTGTCCGCCTGTCTGTCCGTTTGTCTGTCTGTCTGTACCCCCCTTCCAAAATCGGTTCTAATCATCGATCTTAAAAATTCTTTTTTTGTTAGAAAGCTATAACCTCAGATACCCAACTTTCATACTTTTTGTCCGTCTGTCTGTACGTCCGGACGGACATAAATCTACTATCTGTCGGCGAATTTCCCATTGAATTAGCATTGAAATTCAATTTTGAGTCATTTAAATCACTGTTGCCAAATCAACAATGGCATGAGAAACTTTATTTAAACATATTTGAAGTGAATCAGTTTGGAATGACGTCATAAAATGTAGAACAATTTGATTCTTTGATTATTCATTAATTATCTACCAAGAAAGCGGCAAGGCATACTTTTGCATGCAATTATGCTTAGTTTTAATTTACATTTCTTGTTTTTTAATGCAGTTCGGAGTAGTTTCATTACTTTTGTTATTAATAAATATTTATTCTTCGAACTACAAATAAATCACGAGCAGATGATAAATAATATTTAATTAATTTGCGAACGAATATTAAGGAAAATAGTTGATTTTGGCTTTTAGAAGTTTAAATTATAGCTGGGTGCTGTGTTTCGATTTTTTTTTTCTAATGTGTATAAATCTAGTGTAGAAACGGCTGTTGATGATATTTACTTTAGGAACCTAGTTTTTTTCCCGATTAGAACTTCAGTAAGTATTTAAGTAACAGGAAAGTAGGCTATTTTAGTTCTTTATGAACTTCTTGTTTTTTAGTAATTTTATGTTTCTTAAGAGTTTTTATACAATAATGGTATATTTAAACTACAATATTATTGATTTTTTATTAAAGAATTGATGTAGACTACATAATTGTATTTATTTTTAACATATGGCAACACTGTGTTGACAAAGTGATACATGAACGTAAACAAGTACAAACCTATTTATGTGTGGAATCATCATCCTCAAATGCAGGAGACAGTACAGTCTTGCATTGATAGCATGCCGCGCAGAATGAAAGCTTTGATAGCGGCTAAAGGTGGCTCAACTAAATATTGACTTTTACTAACATTCATTTCACTTTTCTTTAAAACTTAATAAACTTATGCTTTTCTAAATGAATGCTGTTTTATTTATGTGAAATAAATCGGCAATTGATTGGATAATTTAAAAATAAAAAACAAATCAATTTAAAATAATAAAACGGTACAATATCACCCGGTAATTAATAATTTACATGAAATCTTGCAGTGCGTCTAATAATTTGTCCAGGGACTGTATTTGGTTAGATAGTTTTTATTTGTGTTTGTGCATTTTCTATTATTAAATCTCAAACTGTAAATTAATATTTTGTGCTATTCATTTTTATTAATTTTTTTCTGGTAGCACAGAACTATTTTTTAATGCAATTTCAAGCCATTTGATTGTGATTCTCTCTCCCTATAAAAAATAAACAATTTTTCTTTACAACCTTCAGAGCATCCTTTGAATTGTCTAATGTATGTTAACTAAATGTCCTTTTATAAATTAATATTGTGACAGCTACAGCCAGGAATGACTTAAAATCACCCTGCATATGAAGTAATGTTTCGAGTTAATGTTAACGTTGAAGTTAATGAACACGAAATGTAATAAATGAACACGAAATGTAATGTAATAATGTTAATGTTGAAGTTAATGAACACGAAAATGTAATAAACGAACACGAATTGTAATGTAATAATGTTAATGTTGAAGTTAATGAACACAAAATGTAATTAATGAACACGAAATGTAATGTAATAATGTTAATGTTGAAGTAAATGAACACGAGAACAACAATATTTAATTCGATTATTTAAATTAAAGAATCGAATTAAATATTGTTGTGCTCGTGTTAATGAGTAGTATATACGTATACAATAAAATGTGAAGATACGGAATAAAGAGTCACTACATTTCTTCGAATGTCTTGACCGCTGCCACTGCTATCAGGGGTGCATCAGGGCTGTAGGGTGGTCCTGGGTAATTATTGGACACGGAAAATCGGGGTAATTATTGGACAGGGCCCAACAATCAAAATGCATCATATTTTATTGCGTCTAATAAACCACAATTTGTTTATTGCATATTCAGCAATGCTCTGATTAATTATTTGGATTAGATTAGTACTTTTTCACAAAAAAAACAATGGTTTAAAACTTTTGTTCAATCGAAGCCAAATTATGTATAGTTTTATTTTCTTTTACATGATCTTGAATTTTGTAATGCTCAGTCTTAGCTATGTTTATGAGGGTGGTTTGTAATGAAAAACACCATTGTAGGATGAATAGTAACATTACGACATGCACGTTTAGTTACGGGGTAATTACTGGACAAGGCGAAGAAATTGTTGGAAATGCTATGGAGTAAGACAGACAGCATCGCAATATGCTTAAATTTACTTGCTATAGTTTGTGTGATTAAGAAACACCATCTACGCAATGTTTTGGAAAAAGAAAAAAAATTAAATGTTTGGTAATTTTTACTAGATTTTCACTGTTATACATTTTTACAGAAGCCATGTGGGGTTAAATAATTATCAAATACATAGTACTGTAGTACACACCATATCACACAATGTACCCCTTGTAGCTATAGTCTAAATACTGTGCAGAACAGTTTGAAAACAACTGTCCAAAAATTACCCCAATTGGCGGGGTAATTTTTGGACACATGTTTATTTTTTTTTTCAACTTTTATAGAGAAAATAGTAAATTTTAACAATGTTACCCGACAGATATATCTAATAGTCATTATTATCTAACCCGACATATATCCAATATCATTATGATCTAACCGACAGATATACTAATATTCATTATGATCTAACCCGACAGATATATCTAATATTCATTATGATCTAACCCGACAGATATATCTAATATTCATTATGATCTAACCCGACAGATATATCTAATATTCATTATGATCTAACCCGACAGATATATCTAATATTCATTATGATCTAACCCGACAGATATATCTAATATTCATTATGATCTAACCCGACAGATATATCTAATATTCATTATGATCTAACCCGACAGATATATCTAATATTCATTATGATCTAACCCGACAGATATATCTAATATTCATTATGATCTAACCCGACAGATATATCTAATATTCATTATGATCTAACCCGACAGATATATCTAATAGTCATTATGAAAAAAATTACTGGTTAGAAAATTACATAAATGTGGGAGCTATGGTAAAAGTTTTATTTTTGTCTAATAATTACCCCGTGTCACCCTTTAGGATTTCCCGCAATGGGTCCGCCCTGAGTGGAACCATTCTCATTTTTAATGACAACTGGGCATTCCAAGATTATCGAATTACATAAATCTATAAAATAATATTTTTCAACCAAACAAGAAAAAAAAGTCTTAAGAGTTACTTTGTACTGTCAAAGCTATTTTAAAATTTAAATACAATGCATATACAGTCGTACCCTGTTAGCGCGAACTCGACGGGAGCACCGAAACGTTTCGTGTTAAGCGAATTTCATGTTAACAGTCAGGAATTTTTTGCTCTTGTGGCGGTTCACCACACACGCAACCCCAATATGCCATCAACAACTAGGTGGCGCTGATTTACCATCTCGTTCCTACCACTATTCTAAATAACAACTACAGCAGTAGTATAAAAAAGCCTAAGGTAACTCATCTCCACCTTGAGGATCCTTTTGGCAGACTGCGGGTTACAGAGGCCGCTACACTCTGAACCAGTGAATAGTGTCCCAAAAATAACATCTAGAAATTATTATAAATTATAATGTAATATACTAACAATATATGTAGGCAATTAGTATAATTTATAATGTAATATACTAACAATATATGTATGCAATTAGTATACATCAATTAATAAAGTTCATTTGCAGTAGTATATACTACCGAAAAATTAGGAAAATTTTTATGGAACAGACATTAAAGAACAATTAAGAGTCAAATTCTGACCAATATAAGAACAAAAAAAAATTAAATTTTGTGGAATTTCGCGTAAAGAGATTTTTTAGCATTAGCTCAAAGATTAATAGGCCATGGATATGCTTTCAGTTCATCTTAAGCGAAATTTTGTGTTAGGCGAGTTCGCGTTAATGAGATTTGACTGTATTGAGAGCTACTTTGTACTATCAAAGCTATATAATAGTTATTTAAGCAACTAGTGCCGAAAATAATACTTTATTAAGCGAGTGGCTTTTATTTCACGAGACCGTAGGTCGAGTGAAATAATGACAAGAGCTTAATAAAGTATTATTTGGCACGTGCTTGCTTACAATATTTTTTTATAATAACGTGCAAAAAAGTATTTCAACCAATGAGTGATTTTCATGACATCATTTAGTTTCCATGGCGATATTCAAAAATGCAAAGTAGTAAAAGAAATGTTGTAAAATAATTTTCTATTTTGAATCAAAATAGTATTTGTAGTAATTGTAGTTTCAATGGAGATATTAGAAAATGCAAAAGTAATGAACCAATAGAAATAAGTGAGTTTCATGACATCATTTAGTTTTCATTGAGATATTCATGACATCATTTTGTTTTTCTACCAATCAGATACTCTTATTTACTTTACCGCACTAGTGCCGAAAGTACTACTTTCGGCACTGTCTGTGACGTAAGCACGTAAAGTGTTATTTTCGCAACGATTTATGAATGAATATGATAGAAAAAAGTGAACTTTTTTGCACGTTGTTATAAAAATATTTAAATACAATGCATATAATAAAAAAATTTGTTATTGAAATCAGTCCTGCTCTACCTTTCGGACAAAAGTGAGTGGTTTTTGGCCCAATCCTTGTGGATCTCCAGAGTGAAGGTGGAACACTTCTTTAAATGGAAACTTCTTCCCCTGGTACAAAGGATATATGGACGATTAATATGTGCACTTAAGAAACTACAAGGCTAAGGAACAAGATTTGTTTCGAAATTAAAAACAATTAGGGAAGCGTATGGTTTAAACTCTTACACATCCCCAATGATTCCATTTGAAATCATCAGCTTGCTGTTTTTTCTAATATTAAGTTATATTTTCTTTTTCTATAGTTAGATGGAAGAATCGTGTCTTTTGAAGCATTAAATAATGTTTGTTGTCATTAAATGAAAATATGAAAGACATGGGAAAATAAAATTCACTCTAAAACAATTTATTAAATAAATGGACCCTAAATTCATTCAATGCTATTAAACGAAGTTTATTCGAATGTGAAATAAATGTTGACCTTCGAATCTATTTCATAACAAATAAAGTTTTGAAAAATTATTGTTATAATTTATTCAAAAGTTATGATTCCAATTTTTTCCCTTAAGTTTTTGTTTAAAAAATTAACCCCCCCCCCCCCTTGTTTTTTAGAATTTCATCTTGGATGCATAATGAATCTTTCACAAGTTTTAGATTTCTAGAATAAAAAAATAAAAAGGGGAAAACTTTAAGGGTAACAGAAGGGCTCGAAGTGCCCCCTAATTGTTTTGAGCAGTGTAAATAGTAACTAGCACTAGATGGCCCAGCTGTAGATTTCACTTAAGAACGATTGTACTAAGTACATAGTTTTAGTTGGTTGGTAGACATATATATTCAGGTTTGTGTGCTTGGTCAGCGACCCGCTTATAAACCTTCGTCAAGTAAGACAGACACAACAGACAACACACACACATAGTGGATCCATCTAATTTATAGAGACAGAGGCCAACTAGAGGATCCCAGAATTGGCTTGTCACCCCAGAGGTATTGATTTGGTATGGGAACTTAGAGGACTTTCGGACCCAACAGATTTAACGAGCACGTACTCCGCATATACTCGGTAGTTTCAGTGGTACCGGGACTCGTAGACCTGATGGCCAGCTGGCACTAGGCCATGTACTAAGTACATACTTATCTATATAGATAAAAGGCAAAGGCCTTGACTCACTCCCTCACTCGCGTATCAACGCCCAGCCAAAACTACTGGGTGGTTCTAAATAGACGCCCGTCGCCTCCGTGTAGCTCTAGTGCGACGAAATTCAAACTAACTAACCCAAACTACTGGAGGTAGAGCTACCAATTTAGAAATATTCTTTTTATATGTAGCGTCATCTAAGAAGCGATTTTCGAATTCGAACCCGAACGGGTGTGAAGGCAACACGTGAGCCGATTTCTCCATAGAATAGCATGTTATGAACTTTAATTTATAAATTTCGTTTTCTAATTTGAAAGATATTTCAGCGAGTTCAGCGTGAGCAAAAATTAAGTATAAAACGTAAGAGCAATGTGAGTTTAATTTGAGGATTGTTATTTGAATATCATTATTTTATTTTCTTTATCAAATTAAATCGTTTGATTTTTTTTTACCGAATTTAATTTAACTGGTGTTTACAAATGGTAAGAAATGAAGATATTTTTACAATGGGTCTCATGTCAGTAAAAGCAATAACTATTCTAGATATGATAAATATTTCTGAGAAATGTCAATTGTCTCTACGTATAGCGTATGTACTTTATGTTTATGAAACTGGAAATTTGGTACAGCTATGATATAATGGCCGATTGAATTTTGGCATTGGCGGCTTTTGGCGAAGTTGAAAATTTAACGTAGGGGGGCTATTCACACGCAGTTGTATGGGTTAGGGTTAATTTGAACTATCGTCGCACTAGAGCTATACACGAGGGCTATTGGCCACGGGCGCGAACCACAGTCAAGTGAAGAGTTGACACCTGAGTAGGCACCAAATGCAACTTTTAAGGGCGACATCGTACGGGATTTTGAAAAACATTTAACGTGCACTCAAACTACAAAGAGTATTATTCGGTAACGGGCCATTTTTGATTCCATATGGGCCGTTCATAGGTCGGAAGTTATTTTGACGATGCCCGGACCCGAATCTGGGACCTATCGCATGCAAGGCGAACGCCGTTACCGACTGGGCTAACCAGCTGTCGAGTGGTCAAATATGGAGTGGAATGTTTACCACATTTAGGGAATTTACGAGTGTAGGAGGGCAAATAGAAACAGGTCATTATAACATAGCTATTCTGTCAATTTGAACACTGACTATGGGAAAACCCTCTAACTCCTAGAAGGGCCTGGATACAATCGGACTTCTTTTTTTTTTAAAAAAATAACGCTGATATTAGAATGAGAGAAAATGATAATATACTGATGGAGTGCTGGATCAATTGGTATAAAATAAAAGTTTACATAAAAAAAACAATTACCGTTAGTGGGGTAAGGGTACACCCGTGCAACGCCAGGTTTATAAAGCTAGTAAATCTATAATATATAAAAGGCAAAGTCCTGACTGACTCACTGATTCATTCACGTATTAACGCCAAGCCAAAACTACTGGGTATACAGCTACCAAATTTTAGGAAAATATTCTTTTTATATCGTAGGCGCCATTTTAAAAGCGATTTTTCGAAATTCGAACCCAAACGAGTGTAGGATGGCAAAACGTGAGCCGATTTCTCCATAGGAATAGCATTGTTATGAACTTTTAATTAATACTTTTCGTTTCCTAATTTGAAAGAAATTTCAGCGCGTTCAGCGTGAGCGAAAACTCAAGCACGTGAGTTTAATTTCTAGGAAAGTTATTTGAGTATCATTATTTTATTTATTGAACTTAAATCTTTTGATTTTTTTGTTTTGTTTCCGAATTTAATTTTGTTTTCCGATTGAATTTTGGGATTGGCGGATTTTGGCGAAGTTAAAAATTTAACGTAGGGTAGCTATTCGCATCCGGTTGTATAGGTTGGGGTTATTTTGAATAAGCGTCGCACTACAGCTATACAAGTGATATTGTCCACTGGCGTCTTAAATTATAACTACAGTCATGTGACAAGCCGCCTGAGTAGGCACCCAATGCAGCTTTTAAGGGCATCTTTGTATGCATCGTCGGGACCTTTGAAAAATATTTAACGTGCACTCCCACCACATGGGGTATTATTCGTCGGACATTTTTGGCTGTATTTGCCGTTTATAGGTCGGCAATTATTTTGACGATGCCCGGACCCGAATCTGGGACCTATTGCATGCGAGGCGAACGCCTTTACCTACGGGCTCCCCAGCCCTATCGAGTGGTCGAAAATGGAGTGGAATGTTTACTACATTTGGGGTATTTACGGGTGTAGGAGGGTAAACAGAAACTGGCCATTATATCACAGCTATTCTGGCAATTTAAAAAGGGCCTATGGGAAAGCTCTCTAACTTCTAGAAGGGCCTGGATATAATCGGATTTCTTTTTTAGTTCCCACACTACGTTTGTAACGTAAAAAGTGGAAGGTATTATAATCGTAGCTAAAAGCCCTAGCTAAACTAGCTAAAAGCCCTGTTTGGCGAATTTCTTTCTGAGGTGTATAAATAGTTTGTTTCCTGTTGAGCACAACTGTTGTGTGGAAGCGGTTTAAGTGACAGATTCTGTAACAAACCTACTTGTTTTTATTAATGGGTGCTGCATAGGGAATATGCAATTAATATTTCAATAGAGCCTTAAAAAATATATATTAAATTACTCTTCGAAATAATAGCTCTCGTGTAGCTCTAGTGCGACAATAATTCAACCTAACCCTTCGAAATAGCGCATTTAAGACAGCACTAACAGCAATTAAAAATGTAATTGGCTTGTTTCTCGTGACGTAAAACCATTCATGCTTTCATTCCGGGATTCCATTGGTGTTTTCGGTGGTTATGAAATGGTAAGCTCCACCCACTACCACATTAATAGAGAGATTTCATTCCTTTGCAACTGTTGCCACACAAGACATGAAACATGTCCATTAGAAGATCCAAGTAGGATGCTAGGTACTTATACAACAAATCTTTAATTACGTAACACATGTGTTATGTCATTGATTGATGAACAGATGTGACGTCTTGTTTTTACGATGACTTAAAGAAACATCCAAAAACAAATAGAAAATAATTACTTCATAACACAATCTTTCCATTTTTAAATTTAATTAATCATTCATAAAAGCGCGCAGTCAACCGCAAATATCTACCTATTACTTATTGAGCACATCCTCATTATTTTGCTACAGACCTTAGTTTCGAAATAACTCAAAATGCTAACAAACAATTTAAAGAGTCATCAAATAATGATTTTATCTTTTAGCTGAGGTAAGAAAATCGAATAAAGATTTTTTTTAAATGTAGCTTTCTGTAAACCATTATAACTAACTTCCTACTACACAATACCTTATCTTTTAGCTTCCACACTACGTTTATAACGTAAAAAGTGGAAGGTATTATAATCGTTCAGACCGTCACCCACTTTCATAGTCCGAACTACAAATGCTACGGACAAGTGTGATACGTCAAAAAATTCAGCGCATCGAAATTAGAATACATTGAAAATTTCAGAAAAGAATTCGAATTCGAAGTACTTCAATTATTTAAAAAACTGCAAAATTTAATGCTCATTTAAATTTCATAGGAAGCCATTTTTATTAGAATTTAATCACCATTGCCATTCGTAACAATCGCTCGAGAAACTTTAATTCTTTTAGACAATAAAATAAATTTATTTTTCCGACATCGATCAGTTTGAAATGACGTCAAATATATTTCACTACGAGATTCTTTGTACGTTGATATGAAATATTTTCATTCTATATTTAAAAGCGAGGAATATTACATATACATTACAAAACAAGTATGTTTTTGCCCGTTCGGGTTCGAATTTCGAAAAATCGTTTCTTAAATGACGCCTACGATATAAAAAGAATATTTTCCTAAAATTTGGTAGCTCTACCTCCAGTAGTTTGGGCTGGGCGTTGATACGTGAATGAATGAATAGATCAGTGAGTGAGTGAGTCAGTCAGGACTTTGCCTTTTATATATAGATATGGGAAGATCTACCAAAATTTATAATTTCAGGTTAAACAAAACTTGTGAAATTTCTTTTTTCAAAGTCACTTTAAATGTGTGTAAAAGTGCTTATAAGGGTTCTAGAATTACAAAAAGAATTTCAGCAAGGCTCGTCTGTAAAAAAAAATATTAAATAATAAGGGATGGCAGTTGTTTTTTTTTTTAATATTAAAGAAACAGTTTTAAACCGGCCTTACCAAAATAACTAATTTTCAATGAAACCGAAGTCACAAAAAAACCAGGTTAGTCTTAAAACCGGTTTCAGTTTTCCATCCTCAAATCATGAAGACGGTAAAGAAGGGACGGTAAGGAAATTCATTATGTTTTGCTGTCTTTTTTGTGTTAGAACTAACTCCAGTTTAACGGAAATGGATTATTTTTACTCGTTTTACTCAAAAAATATTTATAGAAAAAATTCCAATTATCTAGCAAAAATTGACCTTAACCCTTAGAAACTGTAAGGAAAGCAATAAAGCCACGCATCTCTTTTTACTAAGTTTTTTTGAACTTTTAGTTTTGTTGGTAAGTCTTGCGATAAGTGCGGCTACTAATTAAAATGTTAGTTTTTTGCTATCCAGTTTTTATGATTGAGGAATTACTGCAGCTCCATCAAGTACCTCTCTTCACCACTTTAGCAATGAGACCAGTGAATATATCAAAACCCAGGGACAAAGTTAAGGGAAGAGAAATCCATATTATAAATATCAAAAACCAAAATTTTATAAAAGAAATTTGTTAATATATGGTATTAGTTCAATTTAAAATTCAAATGAAGGTAATTTTTAGGTAAAAAATTTGTTAGTTTGAGCACTAAACAAAAAAATTTGACATTCGGGACAGGGGACGGTAAGGAATTTTCGGCAATGATTTGTGTCCTAAAATTTTTTTTGGATTTTCTTTGTTTTAAAATACTGTTTGATACTTATATAAGGACCAGTCTGTTAGTTTTATAAGAAAAAATGAAAACGAAATATTAATTTTTTTCTAAGTTATGCCCAAGGGTCATAAAAGTAAAAATTATGGTAGAATTGTTAATATAGTTAACTAATGTGTATTTATTTATTAGGTGGTAATTGAAAGTCGTGTAGTATGCACTCCTACAGTCCCTGGACAAATTATTAGACGCACGGTATTTGTTTTAGTAATTTTGTGTTTAAGAGGTTTTTATGCAATAATGGTATATTTAAACTACAATATTAATGATTTTTATTTAAAAGAATTGTTGTAGACTACATATTTGTATTTATTAATGGAATAATTAATAAATACAATAATTAAAATAATAATTACTATTAATTAATAATTATTTAATTTATTAATTTATTTCTTGTTTATGTGTGGAATCATCATCCTCAAATGCAGGAGACAGTAGTACAGTCTTGCATTGGATAGCATGCCGCCCAGAATTAAAGCTTTGATATCGGCTAAAGGTGGCTCCACTAAATATTGACTTTGACTAACATTAATTTCACTTTTCTTTAAAACTTAATAAACTTATGCTTTTAAATTAATGCTGTTTTTTTATGTCAAATAAATCGGTAATTGATTGGATAATATAAAAATAAAAACAAATCAATTTTAAAATAATAAAACAGTACAATATCACCCGCTAATTAATATTTTACATGAAATCTTGCAGTGCGTCTAATAATTTGTCCAAGGACTGTATGGGGGCGATGACCGGGACCGAAATTAGGACCTTCCGCATGCAAGACAAGTGCCTTAACGACTGGGCTCCTCAGTCCCCTCACCGATTGTTTGATGGGATCAGAAGTATTGTTCTTCAAATTTACAAATGTTGTTTATAATAACTGCAAGGGAGGGCAGTCGGTAAGATGCTTCCTTCATGCGAAAGGTCCCTGGTTCAGGCTTGGGCATTGTCAAATAACAGCCAGCCAAAAAACGGCCTTTGCAACTACACTGCTCAAAAGAATTAAGGTAATCCATGGTTTAAACCATTTCACCCTTAATGATTCCATTTGGAATCATCAGCTTGCGTTTTTTTTTTTTCTCACTAATGAGCTCGTTGAAGTTGAGCTCGCACTTATTTATCGTTAGATGGAAGAATCATGTCTTTTGAAGAATTAAATAATGTTGGTTTTAATTAAATGAAAATGTGAAAAACATAAAATTAACTAAAAAATAAAATGGTAAGATAAAATTAACTCAGAAAAAGTTTTATGAAATAAATTGACCCTAAATTCTTCACGCTTGCATTCTTATATGTTGAAAAATTGATTTTAACTTTTTTTTAACAAATAAAGTTTTGAAAAAATTGTTGTTATAATTTATTCAAAAGTTATGGTTCTAAATTTTTCCCTTAAACTTAAGTTAAAAAATTGGGATTTTTCCCTCCTGTTTTTTACCATTTCATTCTGGATGCATAATGAATCTATTTCACAAATTTTAGATTTTCAGAATAAAAAATAAAAGGTTGGAACTGAAAGGTTTAACAAAAGTATGCAAAGTGCTCCCCTAATTGTTTTGAGCAGTGTAGTTCTATATTCCAACAAATTTTGATTAGGAAACTTTAAAATCTTAAATTAATGTATGAATAATTAATATTTTATCGGTTATAAGCGGCAGTTGCAGTCCCCAACCTACTTTTCTTATTTCTGCCGTGATCTCATTTGCTTTATTCACGAGAAGACTTGGCCATGGCCAAGGAAATTCGAAATGTTTAAAGTTTTGATTTATGGTATCCGTCCTGAGATTTGGAATGTAGCCCAGATTGTTATTCTCTTCCATCGTGTGTGGGAATTTTTCGTTTATGAATGACCTGCAAAAAATATTGGATATAATAGTTTGATATTTATTCAGAAAATACACTACACTCTTAAAACAAACGAGCGGTTTTAACTCAGTCGGAGGTAATTTCCACTCCTTTCCGTGCCGAAAATGCACTTCCCCTATAGGAGTGGATTTCACTCTTTTGTTTTAAGAGTGTACAGATAAAAGAATCCAATTACAGTGGTGCAGAGAAAAAACAGACAAATAAAACCGCAAATACACTAAAAAATACTTTAAAAAGATATATAATCAGCTAAAATTTTGAACACTTGTAGCTCTAAAAAACTTATTAAAAATATCCAGATCATTGAAGAACCTATTGTATAATTTATAAAATTTATATAAATAAAAATTTGCGATCACATTTGATTTTGAAAGAACATTAACAAATAAACGATGATTGCTTAAAAGTCTACGTGGAACAGCAAAATGAACAGAATTAAGAATATGAATACACAATCTTTTTCATTATTTAAAACTTTATAACAGAACAAAGCACAGAAAAGATCACGTCGGGATTTAAGAGTTGGAACATCAAAAGTATCCCTTAAGTAGGTAGGAGATATGAATTGAAAACTCGCATGTATTAAGGTGATACGGTACCCAAAAATTGGTCAAAATATCGATGTTTCAGTTTTTACTTCTTATTAGTTACAATATTTTTCTGAACATTTACTGAAAGTTTCATAATGATATCTTCTGTAGAAAAAAGTTATTAAATATTTTCTGGAGTCATTCCTATAAGTTTGAATACGTATTTCGTCTGCTTCCAACCTGTTTTCTCGGTTTCGCGTTTTTCAATTCTTGTGTTTAATAAATACCTAAGGCTTTTTTTGCTAATTAAGTTAGAATTTTGAAGTTTTCAACCTGTGTTTATATATATATATGGTGCACAAAATTGCGCATGGAATAAGGTCTACTATGTATAGTTGTTGTTTTTTAAATGTTGAAATCAATAATTTGTAATTTTTTTGTAATTTTCAGTATAAATGCATATTACTTTTTAACTGTAGCTCACATTTTAAAATCCATGCACAGTTCTTGAACAAATAGTACTAAAAACAAACTATAAAAGTTTGATGGAGTTATTGTCAAAATTGAAAGAGGAGTAGCGTTTTAAAAAAGTTCAAAATTTTGACTTTATTAAATATAAATGAAACTAATTGGAAATATTTATTTTTATTGCTAGAAAATGTTTATTTTGAGTGAACATTATATAAAACCACTTTAATTTACAAGTTTATGTTATTATTTCTAGAAATAATGTTTTGGGTACCGTATCCCCTTAATGGGTGTTAGGATCAGGTACCTATTTTTGTGCCTTTTTGTCTGTTCGTCCGTAAGTTAAGACGGATGTCTGTCTGCAGTTTATTTCAATTTCCGTTCTTTTTGGCCAATTTAAAAACTCCATTTTTGGTTTGAAAAGCAGCACATCAAAGACGCATCTTTTATACTCTTTGTCTGTACGTGCGAACGGGAGTTTGTCGACAGTCTGTTTTAATTTCCGTTCTTACCGTCCTATTTTAAAAAAATTTTTTTTTTCGTTTGGAAGGTATGATCCGACTATCAGGGACCATTGCATCATCTATTTGTATGTATTTTAAGAAAATCTGTGAGTAGTATAAGTGTGAGTTGAAAGTGAGTAGGCTAAAAAAAGATTTAAAATAACTTTTATATTGTTAGAAGTTTAAGAAAACAAATTATGTTCATATTTCTGTTTCTTAAAAAAACAGTATTTTGGCTGTTCTAAAAACATTTAATTTTGTCGATTCTATTTGTCGATTTAAGTTACAACTTTGGATAATTGTTTACAAAGAGTTTCGGAGAGCAAATTAAATATTATAAGATATACAAATATTATAAGATTATACAAATATTATAAGATTATACAAATATTATAAGATTATACAAATTAAATATTCAAAGAGCAAATCACGTTGGAAAAGAAAAATTGATATTTTTTTTAAATAATGTGTGTCTTTTATAGCGGAGGTGAGGAGAGTATTATGGAATAGTCGGGGAATATGGAATACTGGAGTTTCAGCCCTCTATTATGCTGCCATTACGTGGAAATGCCATGAAAGACCTACAAAATCCCTCATGTTGCAGTAGACAAAGAGTTAACTTCTTGTTAATGTCGCTGCAAAACGAAGTGTGTTTTCGGATTTTCGAAGGTTTTTGTCGGAAAGCGTTCATACATTTTAATCTACTAGTAATCACGAAACACTTTAATTTTCTTGTTAAGAATAATGTATAGGGGGAACCAGAGACACATGACCCAACATGTAGTTTTTTGGCTTGTAACTTAAAAAAAACATTTATGGATGTGCAAATGCAGTCAATTTATACTTCATAAAGTATTACACAATATATATTAGTATTTTTATGAAGTATTAACTGCAATAGTAGTAAAATATATATTATTAAAAACTTTTGTTTTGGGTCATGTATCCCAATGCATAGGGATACATGACCCACCCATTAGGGATACCTGTCCCAACCCAAAAATTTGGTAGTAAGACTTACAATTATCAAAATACTTTTACCTAGTAACAAAACTAACATCATATTATAAAGTTTAAATAGATTTTATAGTTTTTTAAGACAAAATTATTATTTATTATTTTTAACACATTAATTATGCTTATATTAACGAACTTATCAAATTTAAAAGTAAAATCTTGTCTAAATACAAAACTGGGGATTCTTTCATTTTGCAGAGAAAACACAGGTGGTTGAAGAATCCCTTCTATTTTATCATTATCAACTTGGAATACATTATCCATTTCAGGCCATTTAAAACATTTTCCATCGATTCTTTCTGCATACTGAATTGTAAGCTCGTTAAAAAAAATTCCCTTGTACCTTCCCAACAAACCTTGTATTCCGTTAAGAAACCAGTCATTTACTTTTGGGACTCCCGTGATTAAAAAAAAAATTTACTTCGGTCTACTTTTGTGTTGTTTACTTTGGTTGTATCCCTTTTGGGTCAATTAAGTATCCATAGTTGCACTTTTTTTTTATTAACCTCAAAACAAAGACATTTACGAATAATTACATTAGCACTATTATGCACGTAATTGTAGCTAATAGCATTAGCAAAACAAGTAACTAATTGAAAAAATATTTCCTTTAAACCCAAAAAATCTTACGGCACCAAAAATTTACTTTCAGTGCATGAAAACGTATTTCTCCGTATAGCTAAACACGTAGACAATGATTCAGTTGGGTTTTTTTCACCATATGGTCACTGAAAGGAAAAAAGTGATGCCACTTCCAACTCATAAAACTTTTCCAACTCATAAAATTTTTCCAATGCTGAGAAAAAGGCATTGGGTCATGTATCCTTATGGGTCAAATGTCCCTAGTTCCCCCTACTAAAAGAATAGTAGTTTGTAAAGCTGCAGTCGTTTTTAGCTTAGTTATCAATGTTTTATCCGTCAGTAAAACGGATCATAATTTAAAATGGTGTGTCGGGTAATATGAAATACATGTCATCTGAAATTGCCCTCATGTCATCAACTCAAGAACCGGTAAACAAAGTTGCTGAATGTATCTTTTGTAACGGAAAATTTTCCGAAGATCAATGAAATTTGGATTTAACGTATCTGTTTTTATCTGTTCTTTATGGGCTCATTTGACTGTACTGGAGCAGAGAAAGAAGATTATGTTTGTGATTTTTGTAAATAGACTTAAAAACAGAACTATTTGAGCGTAAATTTTCAAATATTGTTTTTAAGTTAAAATTAACTTTGTTCTGTGAAGTATAATTAAATTTTCAATAATTGCAAAAAAACTATCCCATATTGCCCGACTATCCCATATCACCCTCCACTTGTAACTTTTTTTAAAGTTTATTTTTCATAACAAAAAAATACTGTTTTATTCACCATTGGCAATTCATTGCCATTAGTTATTATAGTATGTACTGAAAATGATTGTGTGGATTTTTATTTAAAACCAAAAGAGTTATTCTTAAAGATATAAATGGTATTCCATAATACCCCGATCTCCCCTATAATTTTAGAATCTTAACAAGCAAACTAAAGGTAACTTACGACTTATTCTTCTTTTTCCTTGGTTAGACTAGATACTTTTCGCCAATCATTCGGATATAAGCTCAATCAGCTTTAACGAATCTTTTTATGACAAA
This sequence comes from Oedothorax gibbosus, assembly GCA_019343175.1. NCBI lineage: Eukaryota > Metazoa > Arthropoda > Arachnida > Araneae > Linyphiidae > Oedothorax > Oedothorax gibbosus. The sequence continues at coordinate 4,483,291 of CM033280.1, read as the reverse complement.
GGTTTAAAAAAACATGAAAATGCAGTTTTTTAGTGATTAATTCTAAAATTCAGTTTATATCACTCAGACTTTATGTCGAGATAAAGATATTTGAAGTTAGCTATTATTTGTCATATTTTACGTTTGCACATTTGCTTTAAGAAAACACAGCTTATCAAAAACATCATATTTTCGTTTCATTTAAAAACATGATTTCAAAAATTGCGATCGAAAATAATTAGTAGCAATGAAACTTGAATTCCTAGAAAATATTTTTACTAGAAATGTCAAGTTAATAATTAGTAGCAATGAAACTTGAATTCTTAAAAAATATTTTTACTAGAAATGTCAAGTTAATATTTTTAATAGTAACTTTATTTAACTACTAAAAATAATTCTTTCTCGTATTTTGTTTTTTAAAGAAAAGTTATATACACTTTTTGGTTATTTACACTTTTTGGCTTGGAAATTATGACATCAGATACTTGTAGTTTGTACATTTTGTCTGTCCCTCAGTACATTACGACGGACATCTGCCCTAAAATAGAACGTCCGTCTAGCTGTCAATCCGAGGTCTTCTTCAGCTTCTATTTTAACTGACTGACTGTAAAAAAAAATGTTTTTTTAAAGGTAGAGCGAGAACGAGTACCACCTTTGTACCGCGTGAGAAGAAGCAAGGGAGAAACCGGTTTCCTGTCACCAATGTCCGCCAAGCAAATCTGAATACGGGAATACTCCTAGCCAATCAAGGGGTTATTCCCATGGACATTCCCATATGTATTGATCTTTAGCAATCTATACATTTCAAACAACTTTTCCAATACTATTTTGTATACAACATTCGAAAAATACATTTTTATGAACATAAATATTTAAGTGTTGAAGATTCAAGAGTAGGAATTCAGTGTTTTTTAACGCACCCCCCCCCCCCCCCCCCCCCCCCCCCCTCATCTCTAGCTAATAAAATTTAGTGCACAACCAAAATTTCTCAATCTGATATTATGACCCTTTTACTGAAAAATTTGTCACATATTCTAAAGAAGTAATCAATCTCAGAATCGCATTTATCATTCGAAAGCAATAAAAAATAGGTATTTTAAAAGATAAACAGTTTTGAAATTATTGAAATGAAGTAAGGAAACTATGCTAACTACTAGACAAGTAGTCTAGTTGTATCAAAAAAAAGAAACACATGCTGACCTAAAAATCATTAAATTTTCCTTAGAAAATAAACGCTTTTGTGGGTTGGAAGAAACGCCTAAGAGCAGTTTCGGTATATAGGTTCGGTATAATTACCTCGCGTTGGACATCAGCGCCATCTGGAAATGAACGTTTGAAGAATCACTTTTTCCCCGGGAGTACTATTGCGCTTGACACACTATCTCTTCTAGCCACTATAATTTTTTTCTTGGGTCAATTTCTGTTTCAAAATGTTTTCAGTAGATGGCAGCGTCTATGAATGGGAGGTTTAAAATATTCGATTTAACTACCGCAAAATATTCATTAAAAAATATTTGATTATGTAAAAAAATTCGACATTGAACCTGTTTATTAATTTTGTGAGGGAATAAGTTTTGTTGAGACATAAGATTGTTATTTTAAAACGCCGTCAAATGACCATAACTCAAATTTCCAGATATTTCAAGTAAGTTATGTACGAATCTATTAATGTTGAAAATACGTTAATTTATATGTTTATGCATATAAATCGTTTTTAGGCAGGTTCCCTGACCTTTCTGAAAAAGTATAACGATTTGTCACAGATGGATCGCTCAGCAGTTGATATAACGAGACTTAACTAAACCAAACCCTAACTTTCCGATTGGATGAATGCATTCAGATCCCCCCCCCTGCATTCTGAATGAATCCTGTTTCGAAGACACGGTCTGCTAGGCGTAGACATTTCTAAATTCACGGAATTCTCTCATCCTTAACCTTGGGACAAGATTTAGTTCATTCTTGAATCAAGAATGACCTGACGGGCTATGACTCATACTCCACGTTCAGAATTCCGGTGTTTGTGTAGTCACAAGGTGGCGCGTAAATTTTTGTGTTGTTTATTTTGCAAAGTCGACACCCACACCAGTAAGTAAAATAGTAAAAACTTGGGTGTTGTGGTTTCAAGTTCGAGTTCATGATTCTTCACAGATGGAGGAATTTTTGGTTAAAAAAGATCCCACAATGGCCGATAGAAGAGCCGAGCTAGAACGGAAACGTCAAAAGTTAGCCCAGCTGCGAGAAGAAAAAGCCCGTAGAAAACGTGAGAAAGAATCGCAAAAGGTAATGACTGACGACACGTATTATTATACATATTCACCCAATGCATGGTTTTTGTAAATATTGAATTCTAGAAATTAAACTATACATTTTAGTTGACTGAAAGTAGTTGAAGGTTTAATATAGTACTAAATGCTGTGTATTGGGATTTTTACAGACACATGGGATATTGTGGGGAAGCAGTTCTAAGTGACAGTTTCTGTTACAAACCTACTTGTTTCAATCAGAGGATGATTCTGAAATCACAGAAACTCTTATTGATATGTATGCAATGACCCTTTTACTTTTAACACCTATTTTCTTTTTTTTTCCAAGAGTGAAGAAACTGTCATTAGTTTGAAGCGTGATAAAGATGTGTTAGTTGAAACAGATAAACTTCTAGCTTCATTAAATGTCACTACATCTATCGGTAAGTTATAGTTTAAAATGTCACATTTCAATATTTACAGTTCTGAAAGAATATACAGCTTTTTAATAATATAAGACAACTTTATGTAAAATACTTTTTTAATTGTTAAGATATGTAACGTGCGGAGGTATAGTTATGATATAATAGCGAGCTTGGCGAGCTGTATATTCGAATTATTGGCGAGCTTGAAAATTTAATATAGGGTTTCTATACCTATTGAGTTAAGTATAAAATATGAAGTGGAAAGTTAACCACATTTGGGAATTTTCATTGTTTGGCAACATAACGCATCGCTAAATTGAGACCGGCCGCTATATCATGGCTGTTCTGAATGATTGTATTGACCCCTAAATTTTATTGAAAACTCTTCAATGGGGTGGTTTATTTTTCTTATGTTTTAATTTTGGAATACTTTAAATTTTACCTGAATTTTGGTAATTTAAAAACAAAATCATTCCCTTCTTAACTTCAAGAAATTACCTGGTCAACTCATTCAATTTTAGAATAAGGACACACTTTAAATGAATAACTTGCATTATACCACTTTTTTAGTGAAAAATATTTTATTGGATCTTTATTCATTCATATAGTTTGTTACTTTATTGATCAACTTAATCAGCTCTCTTAATTTCTTACCTTTGAATCAAGTCTTAATTTTTTTTTCTTGTTAAGCTCTCTTTTCATTATTACTCTCCTCAGCAATTTAATCTGCTTTTATAATGTATTTACTGGTATATATATTTAGTTGGCCTCTGTCTCTAAAACTAGATGGATCCTTTACGAGCACTAGTGCTGCCCTCTACTGAGAGAATTATTACAATGGATTATGACTGGTATAAGCGTGCCTTGAGCGAGGCAATATTTAAACCAGCTTACACAACCTACCTGCTACCTGGTATATTTTTTTGTTAAAAATATCTATTTTGAAATGTCCATTAAATGTTTGAATTTATTTTTAGCATCTCTTCCACATACACCGGATTCCAGCCTTTCCGATGCTTCTTTAAATAGATCTTTACCCATCCAGTCACCACCTCCCAAACCAAAGTATGCTTTACATTCATACAACAATTTGTTTTATAGTTCAATGGAAGTTTGCTTAAGTTATTAAGTTGTGACTGAACGTTTGTAAATTGGAATGGTTGATTTTAAAATTGTGAATTCTCTCTGAATGCTTTCTATATAGACTATAGAACCATATAAGCCGGCTGCATCGATCATAAAAAAAATCTGTTTGCAAATATAATCAATACAACCAGAGTAATTTGGCTGTGAAAGTAATTTTTTTTCCATTTGATTAACACAGAGAGAAGACTTTGGTTTGGAGACTTGGCTACCATTCCCATTTCCCTCCTAAGTCATCGATTATTTTTTATTATTAATTTTTTTTTAAAAGTAGAATTCAAATGTATTTTTTGACGTATGTGTTTCACAGGGTTCGTACGCCTCCTGAAAAACTCCTGAATTTCAATTTTTTCTCCTAAGGGGCCCTTATAACTCCTGAAATTTGTGTCATCTCCTGATATTTTCCCCCATCTCCTGAAAAAATTGACGACGCTTTTTGATGTATAAAAAGTTTTACTTTTTTTAATTTTCAGTGAAGGCAAATTTAAGTTCAATTGCCCACTTAGTTTTTTTTATGGGTTTTTTCAAGTGGATTTTTTTTTTAAAAAACCCCACCCGGGTCCTGAGGCCTTAAATACATGACTTTATACGCTAGTTATCCTAAAATCAGTATAATTTTAACTGGGTTTAACTGTGTGTAGTAATTAATTGAATTTGGTTTTTCATACAAGAATGTATTCAGTTCTTTAGGTCTAAAATATTATTATATAATATTGAAATTTCATGATTAATTGAAAAATACTGGGAAAAATAGTATTCTAATTTTTTTTTTTAAAAATTATAAGCTACAAAAGATTTTGTACATTAAGGTTTACAATAATTTATCTTTGGGAAAATCTTTTTTACCTTCTCAACAGGGTTCGTACGCCTCCTGAAATTCCTGAAAAACTCCTGAATTTCAATTTTTTCTCCTAAGGGCCACTCCTGAAATTTGTCATCTCCTGATATTTTCCCCCGTCTCCTGAAAAAATGGCCGCCGCCAAATTGTTCTTCTCCTTTCTCTGCCGTTTGTCTCCCGTACTTTATTCGGAATAAGTCTACAGTACATACACGGTATAAAAATCGAGTTCGAACATTGTGATAATAGTTAATGTCCCGGAATGCACCGCCCAACTCTTCAGAAGATTTTTTTTCTCTTCTGTTTCGTCATTTGAAGTGCAGTGAAGTCACTAGACTAATACAATAATAAACAAACATATTCAATTTTTATCCTTGTTACCTCCTGAATTTACGTTGCTGCACTCTTGAAAAACTCCTTAGAAACTCCTAAATTTCAATTTTTTCTTTTAAGGGCCCTTATAACTCCTGAAATTTATGTCTCATCTCCTGATATTTCCCTTCCCTCTCGTGAAAAAATTGACGACTTTACTTTATTCGGAGTAAGTCTACAATACATACACGGTAGAAAAATCGAGTTCGAACATCGTGATACGAGTTAATGTTCCAGAATGCACCACACAACTCTTTAAGCGAAGAAATTTTTTCTTCTGTTTCGTCATTTGAAGTGCAGTGAAGTCGCTAGACTAATACGATAATAAACAAACATATTCAATTTTTATCCTTGTTACCTCCTGAATTTGCATTGCTGTACTCCTGAAAAACTCCTTAGAAACTCCTGAATTTCACTATCATAGATGGAGTATAAACCCTGGTTTCACTTTTACTAATATAAAATGATAATCTTAATTTTTGTTTTAATGTGTTTTTGGGGGTTTTTTTTAGATTAAGTTAACTTTTGCTAAACCAATTGGTTATACTGTTACTTCAACTCATGTTATGTTGCCATATAATTAATTTTTCCTTATGTCTGTTTCAAAATTCTAGGAAAGTCAACTTGTCAGTAGTGAACGTTCATCAAACTACAGTTGCACCTTTTGAGAAAGTAATATATGATAAGCAAACTCAAACCATACATTCCACTAAAGATGCAGATAAAGAAGGTAATTTTAAAATAGTTGTAATAAAAACATGCGTCTAGTTAAAATGACCTTGATTTCCTTGATGTTATTTTGACTTTTTTATGACATCTTTTTAAGCTTAACACTTTAGTTATAACAATAAAATTTAATTTTTTAATAATGGCAACTTACTATAAAAATAGTTGTTTCAAAACAATATCAGATAATTCTTATTTGGTATAAATTACCAGTACGTAATACAGTAAACTCCCGTTTATCCGGAATGCTAGGGAAATCGACTCTTCCGGATAATCGAATTTTCCAGTTAATCGGAAGTCGCCAAATAGGGTTACCAAAAATGCCGATTTTTTCGGAAAATACGAGATAATGGCTGCATCTTATATGCAAATAGGACATGTTGCATTTATATTAATATATAATAGACTACAATATTTTGATTAAAAAATATGAATATATTTATTAATTAAGAAAAAAATCAATCGTTACTTTCAAATGCTAAAAATCTAAATACATAAATCATCCAACCCATGGTCTAAAACCAGTAGGATATTTTAAAATGTAAACCAAAAACACTTTTTGCGCCAAATGTTGTCACCAAACGAAATGTTTTCTTGGAAAAAAAAAATCTGAAAAGTTTTTGGCGAGAAATCGCAATTTTGGCGAAAAATATTCAAATTTATCGCTAAATTCCGTCGCCAAATCGGAATTTGAAATTTTCCGGATATTTGAGCTTTCCGGTTAATCGAGAGCCGGATAAACGGGCTTTTACTGTAATAATACATTACGAAAATCTGATCATTTACCTTTTAAAATTCATAGCTTTTATTTAGTCATGATTACTTCACTGCTTTTCATAATGCCAACTATATCCAACTAAGTCCAACTATATAAAATAATTTAGTAATTTTGTAAATGTTATGCAGTCTACTCTTATATTTTTGTATTGTAAATTTACGCCTTTTGTGAGTGCTACTTCCATTATTGCATTTTTATGTACAGCTATAGAAAGTATCTGATACACAATTTTATTGTATTTTTCTTTTTTGTTTTAGCACTGACTGTTGATTATTATGGTAAGTTCATTAAACAATTAATACATTTTGTTAATCACTGAAAAGTTATCACTGAAAAATAGTATGTTTTGGTTTCTGAAAATTCTATACTTGCAGTATATACTTGCCATTCTCTTCTTTTTCTTTTTTGTTGGGTTTCTTTTTGGAATCTTCTATTCTTGTACAGTAAAACCTACCTTAAGGGACAGCCTATTTTTTTTAAAAAAAAAGGCCTTTAATCACGAACCTCTCCAAATAGTAATAATTAACAAAATGTTTGATCCTGCGACTGTCCATTTATGACAGGTTTTACTGTATAACTAATCTCTTCTTAAATTAAAATTTCATATGCAGTTAAAATGTGTTTTAGTAGGTAATTGTTGGCGGGCAATAAAATTGTAAAACCAATTTGTATGTTACGCTAATAAGTGTGTGTTCCTATTTTATTTGTTGTATATTAACAAATAGTTATACTCTTATGTGTTTTGTTATATGTATTCTCATTATTTTAGTTGATACTTATTTTTTTTAATTAAATGTATTTTAATTTGTGTGTTAAACATAGTTCATTGAAAATGATTTAAATTTAAATTCTTATTTTCGTATTTCTACCTTCATTCATTTTCATATAATTTAAAACTTGAACTGTGCAAATCATTTAAAATATCTTTAAAGGATCAATTTAATATCAATGTTTGATGCTTTGGTTTAATAATAAAAAAGCTAAAGAAAACAGTCATAGAAGGCAATAAAAATGTTTCGAAATTTTACAAAATTTTGTTGCATGGTTATACAATCCTTTTAATTGCAATATAAGGTTTATACATAGTTCCTTTGGGGTCTTACATTAAAACCTACCCAATGATTATTTGAACTACAATTTTGCATAACAATAAAAAAATTTTTTATGTTGTAAAAAAGCATTTAATCAGAGAACTCATTGTAAAAATAGGATTAATCCTTTTTTATTTTTACACATTTTCAACTCCTCTAGTGCATTTTTGTACTTTGTGTTTGTTTGTGCAAATTCAACTAATCAAACATCACATATTTTTTTTTATCTTAAAAAGTCCAGATTATTAAGACTACTGTTTGACTACAAGAAAAATTTCCTTTCACCAGAACAAATAATAAAAGAATTCTCTAGTACCAATGAATTCATTAAAAAGCAATTATACACTCTCACTATTTGGTATCCCTCAAAAATAAAAGGGAAGCACTGCTGTTTTAAAAGAAGTTAGTATTTAAATTTCTGTAATGAGGAAAAAAAATCTTTTTAAACTATTAAGGCTTTGATCTGGCAGGTATTTGATACTGAGCTATTTAAATTTCATGCTAACCACACTTCCAAAGAACTTGTTTTTTCTTCTTTTATTACAACCAGAAGAAAATAAGTAAGTCGGAGCATGTTAACATGTGCTTTCAAGCATAAATTTATCCACATAAACAGGCGAATCTGGTTGGAGCATTTTTTCTTGTACACAGACAGCTTTTTCCTTCTTCACAGGGATTGGAAAGTTACTTTAAAAAAGTAACTCTGTTACAGTTACTTAATAAAAAAAGTAACTCTGTTACCGTTACAGTTACTTAATATGAAAAGTAACACATTACAGTTACTTAGTACGAAAAGTAACGATTCACAGTTACTTTTTGAAATTTCAAGTTATGAGAAAAATTGTAATTTAGCCATCTTACCATTTTTCAAAGAAAATCATTATTAACGAAACAATTTCACAACTCTGGCTGCCGTTAGCAGCCAAAGTGGACAATGCTAGTTTGCTTTTTCCCTCCCAAGAAAAAGCTCAGATTTCGGGAATGCGAAATGTTCCCTTCTCTCTTAGGAGTGGAATTTATAAATAAGCATCAGACAGCCTTCGGAAAGTAACGGAAAAGTAACGCAATTTTTCGTTACTTCGTTACCGCCAAAAGTAACTAAGTTACTGTTACAGTTACTTTCTGAAAAATGTAACGGCGTTACCCGACGTTACCTAAAAAAAGTAACTGTTACAAGTAACGCGTTACTCCAATCCCTGCTTCTTCATATTTCATTTTAAAAAAAACCTGTATCAAAACATTTTTCATTTTCCCTTGTTTCATGATACTTTCCTGCTGAGGTGACGCTTCATATTTTTTCCATCACTTTAGAGTGGGAAGACGAATTCCAAGGTACGTAAAGAAGTTGCTTTTGCTTGCATGCGTTTCTTTTCTTTTTTTTTGCTGGCATGTACTGCGAGTATAGAGTTGGTTTGTCGAGTATAGTTTTGTGGTTTTGATTATTAATATGCTTTGCTACTAATCCATATTTTTATTCATGTAGCAATTGTCAAGTTGTTTTTGTTTTGTTTGTTTATGCATTTTTTTCTGTGTTAGTGCAGCGGTTCCCAACCTGGGGGCGATCGCCCCCAAGTGAGCGATTTGTGTTATCCAAGGGGGCAAAAAATACTTGAGGGGCGATGAGTATTCAAAGGGGGGAAATTAAAATAATGTTGTAGTTTTGTACAGTAAAACCATTCTCCAACCATAACCAAACCGGCCAATTTTTACATTCAACTGTCTTAAATTTTCTAGAAACCAGTAAAAATATCCTAGTTAATTATTTCACTTTTGTTCTTTAAAGTATGTGTTTAATGTTTTTTCTATTTTATTTAAAAGTGACCCGATAAAGCTTCTTTGGTTGCTTTTATAAACGGTTAGTAAGTGTTATAAAACTGTTTAATAGTTATATTTTAACTCAAATTATGATTAGACATAACATGAAAATTAAAAGGGGGCGATGGATGTTGATCAACCTAAAATACGAGGCGATGGTCCAGAAAAGGTTGGGAACCACTGTGTTAGTGTATTCATTTAAAATACTGTATAATTAAAATTATTGTAGTTTATTATTGAATGCAAAGATTATTAATATGTATTTTTTTCTTATCCTTTATAGTAACTATTAGCAGTCATACTCTGCATTTTATTTTCATTCATCTAGATCCAAAAAAAATACATCTTCGGATTTTTCCCGCTTGTTTCGTTGTTTTTTTTTGTCCGGCATGTATTTTTGTTTTTTGCCAAATTTTAATTGACAATTCTAAATTAAGTATGTCTTCCTTTATTAAATTGATCCAGACTTATATCTATCATACACATTAAATTTTTTCACTCCGAACAAATTGAATTTTCTTTCAGGCATGTAATATTTAAAAAACCCAAAAACCTTAAGTATTCACAACTATGCATGCTATCCCTAAAGTTCAATTGATTATACTAACCATAAGAAAAACCATCTAGAAATGCAGGCTATCAAAATAGTTACTTACGGGGTTTTTTTTACAATTGTTTATTTTAGCTATTAGTTAATCATATCAAAATTCTCATAGTTTAATGTATTTTAATACGAATAATATAAACCGCTATTACTTTTTTCTTTCTAGTTCTGACCTATGATGACTCCTCTATATCTGAAGATGGCGAAAGCCTGTCCCTGCAATCCAATGATGGAACCCACCATTTTGGTAAACACCAAAAACTGCCCAACATTCACATGGTTAAACCAGCAAAAACAGCAGCAGATGAGAAAAATGCCCTCGATGCAAGGCAAAAGGAGGACAAGAAGGGTAGGACTTTTTTTAAAAAAATTGCTTTTTCATCTGCTCATAATAGCTTTGTGAACTACTTGAAGAATTTTTTTACTAATATGTTTTTATGTAGGTTGCTTTAGTAAACTGTAGATTGTTTTAGTGAATGCTTTACTTGTAAGTAAAAAAAATTAGAACCTTTAGAAGTTTTTTCAGACGAAGTTTTATGATTTTAGATGAAATATGTAAGAATAAAAATACATAAAGAAATTTTTCGTAAACATTTTTCATATTTAGCCCCAAAAGTATTCAATAAACTACCTACTGAACTTCAGAGTATCCCTTCTTTATGCAGGTTTAGAAATTCTTTATTTAAATTTATTTTGTCAATAGACGATATTGATGTATTTTTTAATTTATAGAAGCGAACTGTTTTTAAAATATATATTTCCCGCTGACCAGAATTTTGGGCATTTTGTTTTGATTATTTAGCATTGCATTGCCACTTTTTTCTTTTTGTGTATATTTATGTATTTAAATTTATTATTTTGTGGTTTTTCTTATTTCAATTTATAATGTCTTATTATTGTGTCTTATAAATTATAATTATGTTTATATAGTCACATATACGGGTTTTTTTTTAACCCCCTTGTGACCAACAAAAATTTTCTGTAATTGTTTGTTTTTGTGTTAATAAAGTGTTTGTTTAAATATGTTATCATCCACAAGTCAAATTTCAATCTATACTTTAGCAAAAACCAATTTTGGACTATTAGATTTTACTGATTCCTTATTGGAGATTACTTAATTCAGATTAAACTTCACCTTAATTAATAACTACTTGTGAGTTTCTGTTTCTTGTAAAACAAATGCCTCCCAATTTTTTTTTTAATTGTCGCGTTTTAAAACTTTCCCTTCTTGCTTGAAAATAAAGTCAGCCATATTTTAAAAAGTTCATCTTTCAATCACCACTTAATAGATAACTGCATTTAAAGGTCATTCCATTAACTTTAAAATATAAAAAGGATGGCAGCTATCATTGATTTTCTCGGAAAACTTTGGTAAACTAAGTTCTAATGTTTTACTTTTAATGCGTTATATATGCACTTTAGGCCCAAAAATCACTTTTAAAAGTAATTACTATAAAGTATTGATGCCTGTGCAAACTCTGGTCATGTACACAAAATTCCAAGGGAGACTTACTTATCCTCTTTGTGCCAAGTGGCACATAAGGCCCGACACCTAGTTTGCCAACTCCGCCGATCGGCTGCGGTAGCTCTTGCTTCTGACCATGACGTCCACCCCGCCTGATTCCTTTCTTCTTCCACCATCCTTCTTCATGTTAGTTTAGGTCTCCCTCTTTTTCTTTTTCCCTCTGGTGCCCATTGCAATGCCACTGGTGGGATCTTTGTTTGCGGCATTCGCAGCACATGTCCGATCCACCTCCATCTTCTTCTCTTGATGTTGTTAGTTATTGGTTCTAGTTGTGTTTTTTTGAATAGTTCTGCATTTGATATGGTTTGTGGCCAATAAATTTTTAAAATTTTTGTTCCGTATAGAAGTACACTTTTGACCGTAGCATTAAATATATTGATTTTCGTTTTAAACACTAAACTGCTTGACTGCCATACTCTATTTAGATTTTTAAAAAAGTTTTGTGCTTTTACTCCAAGGGAGAAGCTACCAAATATCTCGCTCTCCTGATGGAAAAAGCTAAAGAGGAAGACCCAAAATGACATGGCCGAGACATTTCCAAAAGATACATGCGATTCTCCGGTCTAGAAGATAACAAAGCCCATATGTCAAAGATCATATAGCTTGGAGGGTTAAGGTTAGGTTGAATTATTGTCGCTAATTATTGTGACGTCTGACAGATGCTTGAAACTTGTGTGTCAAACTTAAAGTCTGTAGCTCTTTTAGTTCGAGCTGTGGAATGGCTTCAGACAAACAGATGGAGTAAACAGACAAACCAATCTTGGAAAAACTACTTTTTCGGGTTCAACACCTTCCAAATAACGTAGAAAACATTACACAAAATCTCCGTTTTGGTTTTTCGTCCCCATTGTAATGCTTTTATTACCTTAGATTGTATGTTAAGAATCCCGGATTGGGCGAGGTTGGCCCAGTAATGGGCTGTTGCGCCGAGGAGTTTAGTATATTGAGTAAATTAAAGCAAAAAAGGTGTTTCTCCTTAATACTTTAATTTGCTTGATACTTTAATATTGCTTATTATGTTTTTCTTTTGTTTCATGACTAATTTTTTAAGTTTTTTTTGCTTTAATAGCTGATCTCAGTGAAGAAGAAAAGTTGCAGGTAATGAGAAGTGATCATTTCCGACAGTTTATGGATCGATCATCTCGTATTATTGAAAGAGCCCTCTATGAAGATGCAGACATATTTGTAGATTACACCGGTGTCAAGGAAGAATCTGAAAGGTATTGCTTTAATAGTTTTTTCAGAGTATCATTTTTTATTACCAATGATTTTTATGTTCCATTAACATCTTATTTAGTTAAAATTAAATCATAGTGAATTTAATCAGTTGGTGAAATATTTTTAAGGTCAAAAACTTTTATGAAAACAGTTTAGTTGGTACCTTACATCATTCTTATTTTAGCTTCCACAGTAGGTTAATAACGTAAAAAGTTTAAGGTATTATAATCCTTCAGTCCGTCTGTCCGTCCGCCACCCACTTTCATAACCCAAACTACAAATGCTACAGACAAGTGTGATACGTCAAAAAATTCAGTAAAGCGCATCGAAATTAGAAGACATTGAAAATCTCAGAAAAAATTCGAATTCGAAGTACTTCAATTATTTAAAAAACTGCATAATTTAATGCTCAATTAAAAAGCATAAGAAGCCATATTTATTAGAATTAAATCACCATTGCCATTTGCAACAATCACTCAAGAAACTTTAATTCTTTTAGCCAAATTTAGCGTCAACTAGTTAAACTTTAGCCAAATTTAGCGTGTAAATGTTTATAATAGAATTAATATTGTGTTTGGCGACTTTTTTCCTGTTGAACACAAATGTTGTGTGGAAGCGGGCTAAGTGGCAGATTCTATTACAAACCTACTTGATTCTTTTAAGTAAACAATTTGCAATTAGTTATTGTTTTATATTTAATACTTTTCTAAATTTATCCTAACTTGAAATGAAAAAGAACTTATATTTTAGATTAAGTTTGTTTAAAGATTGAGAACTTGAAAGAATGTTTGCTTTTTCAGCGATGATCGTAGCGGTATGTCTCTGTCACTGAACCGATGCTTTGCGGATGAACAGTGGTCCAAAAACCGAACAATAACTTCCTTTGATTGGTCATCCCAAGTAAGAACATTGATGTTTTGTTAGGATACAGGCATAGCTTCTTATTCTTTTGTGATTTTTGAATTTGTTAAATTAGAATTTGAACTTTTTAACATTGCATATTTTCAAAAGGATTTTTGTAAGTGCTTAGAAGAGTAAAAGAAAAGAAAAAGATTATAGATAAGCATTGAAAATTATATTAATTAGGTGTTGATAAAAAAAAAATCTCAAATTCATGTTATTGGTCTGACTGGTATTCTTCATTTTTGTATTGTTTTGTTGTATTTTACATCAAATATACAACTCTTTCAGTTTCCTGAGCTTCTGTGTGCCTCTTACAATCAAAACGAAGATGCTCCCCATCAGCCAGATGGGGTGTGCTTGATATGGAATATGAAGTTTAAGAAAAACACCCCAGAATATATATTTCATTGTCAGGTAGGGACAGTGTTTTGTTTGTTAAAGTAGCATGTGGTATACTTAAGCTCTTAATGCCTTACTGGCGCATGAGGCATCCAGCCTATTCCTCCAAGCTATGCGATCTTTGATATAGGCTCTGGTAGCCCCAGGGAGCCCAGTCAGTAAAGTGCTTGCCTTTGCATGCCCCAGGTTCAGGCCCAGGCATTTCCAAAATAACTGCTGACCTACAAATGGACTGTGCAGCCAAAACGTCTGACCAATTATACCTGTATAGAGGCAGTGCACCTTAATAGCTTCTAAAGTCTTGGCACTGTGTACGATATGTCACCCTTAATGGTTGTGTTGGGTGTAGGGTTGGGTTTTACCGTCCAAAACTAATGTTTTTCCATCCCAGCGGGAAAAACTTGTAAATACCGGGAAAAACTGGGAAATACCTCTCTTTCAGAAAAAAACTGGTAAATACCTTTCCTTCTTAAAATGTACCTTATCTGGGAAATTCCTTTTGATTAAAAAGTTTTATAAAAAAAAACATCAACTTTTCTTTTCTAATTGTATCCTAATTTTTGTATTTTGGCTAGAATTTCAATTATGCCACTGTCTGGGTGGGGGAAACCTTTTTTTGTTCATGATCATGCTTTTTGTTCCCTCTCATCCCCACTATATATTGTAGTTTGCCAATGCCTATGATTTTTTTCTAGATTTAGTAAGTAGACATAACTCAATAATTATTTACCCTGGCCTACACAATATTTTAATGAGTATTTACCACAGAATATATAATAGACAATATTGTAACAATTATGTATATTTATGCAGATGTGAACACTTAAATAATAAACAAGATTACATGATTATTATGTTACCATAGATGTAAAATAACTAAGGACATATCTGTAAACATATATGTAAAATAACTAATAAGACTTGTCTATTTTTTATAAAATATTAAGGCCATGATAAATATTTATTAAATAAACATTAAAATTACTTTAATTAGTCCCATTAAATTACATTTGGTGATTCATTGGTGTTTAATAATTAAGTTTTTCCCAGGATGGTAAATACCGGTTTTTAACATTGTATTTACCGGGGGTGGTAAAAACCATACCAACCCTGGTTGGGTGCCTACTCGAGTGTCGGCTCTTCACTTGGTTGTTGTGGTTTTAAATTCTGACTCCCATCTTGTAGCTCTCGTGTAGTTCTAGAGCGACAATAATTCAACCTAACCCTATAGCTATATATAGCTATATGATATATCCCTATAGCTATATGATATAACCCTATAGCTATATAACCCTATAGCTATATGATCTTTGACATGGGCTTTGTTATCTTCTAGACCAGAGAATCGTGTGTATTTTTTGGAAATGTTTCTGCCATGTCATTTTGGGTCTTCCTCTTTAGCTTTTTCAATCAGGAGAGCGAGATATTTGGTAGCTTCTCCCTGGGAATTTTGTTTACATGACCCAAGTTTGCACAGGCATCAATACTTTATATAGAAATTACTTTTAAAAGTGTTTTTTGGGCCTTAAAAGTGCATGTATAATGGCATTAAAAGTAAAACATTAGAACTTAGTTTACCAAATAAGCATAATTAAATGTATATGGGTTTTAAATCATGTTTTGGGGAAAATGTGTCAAATTTCTCAAAATATGGTCATAAATTCGCATTGCCACGCCACAGGTCCGGGGATCGAATCCCGGATTGGGCGAGGTTGACCCATCTTTTTATCCCTTGAGTGGGGCGATAAAATGGGTACCAAGCATGCTTGGGAACTAAACACTGGGGGTTCCGCGTGAGGCTGACCACCTTACCGGGACATATGCCTAGCACCCCAGAGCCCTAGGTCACGAAAGCTGAAATGGGCATGGCAGGCCTTGGCCCGGTAATGGGCTGTTGCGCTGAGGAGTTTTTAGGTTATTTTTTAGTTTAGTTTAGTATGGTCATAAATGGTTTTAAAAATTATCCAAATTTAAAAAAGTTTTATCTTTAAGAGGGATTGTCAGTCCCATTGAGCTAATGCATTAGTTTTGTAATCATAACTTCCGCAGAAGTATTGCTTTGCCATGTGAGCCCTTTTTCCCCAGGTATGGGAATCAACATAACATCAAAATGAAACAAATTTTAAACGAAAATGTTTTCTAGCTATTTAATTATATATTTTTGAAGTTATAAAATGCCAAAAATTACAGCAGATGGCGACACTATTTTAAAACTTTATTAATTAATAATTAAATAACCCGATGTTATTTTCTTTTCAATTTTGATTTAAATGGATTTTATGATGATTCCCATACCTGGGGGGAAAGGGCTAACATGGCAAAACAATACTTCTGCGGAAGTTATGATTACAAAACTAATGCATTAGCTCTATGGGACTGACAGTCCCTCTTAAAGTGTAGGTACGATTTTCTTAATGAAAAAGAATGATAAATCTTGACCTATATTTTTTTTCTCCTAGTCCCCTATCACTACAGCTTGTTTCGCCAAATACCATCCCAACTTAGTCATTGGAGGCACCTATTCTGGTCAAATTGTTCTGTGGGACAATCGAAGCAACAAGAGAACGCCCGTCCAAAGGAGTCCACTTTCTGCAATTGCTCATACTGTAAATATACTTTTAAATATTACATCAGGGTTCGTATGCCTTCTGAAATTCCTGAAAAACTCCTGTATTCAATTATTTTTTTCTAAGGGAACTTATAACTCCTGAAATTAGTGTCTTAACTCCTGATATTTCTTTCCCTCTCCTGAAATAAATTGACAACACAATTGTTTTTCTCTGTTTACTTCATTCAGAATAAGTCTATTGCGCATGCAAAGTAGAAAAATAGAGTTCGGACATCGTGATACTAGTTATTGTCCCATAATGCATTGCAAAACTCTTTAGAAGATTTTTTTCCTTCTGTTTCATCATTTGAAGTGCTTTGAAGTCACTAGACTAATTCGATAATAAACAAATGTATTCAATTTTATTCCTCGTTACCTCCTGAATTTCCATTGCTGCACTCCTGGAAAAACTCCTTAGAAACTCCTGAATTTTACTATCATAGATAGAGAATGAACCCTGTGCATACTTTTCTTGAATTCCATATTGTATAATTACTTTTTAAAAATATTTTTTTAATTGATTTATGCACCCTGCATTGTATATTTTTAGTAATGTAATAATCTGAAATGTTGATAACATTTTCTTATCTGCAATTTGATTATAAAATGATGGAAATTAAATTTTATAGCCAGCAAGGAATAATGAACAAAGTAAGAAAATTGCTTTCTTTTTATAAGAGTTAAAAGATTTTTTTATTTGGTTCTTTTGTGCACTAAAGTAGTCACATTAGTTCACGGCTCTATATTTTTATGGGCAACCATAGATATCATAGTTAAAGTATTAAATTGGCAGATCACGTGACCTCCAACGCTAACGACAGGACACGCATGGAGGCCAAATAAGAGGACAAAATGGCCAGTGTTGCTGCCACTTTAAAGAGAAAAATACTACGAAAAAATACCATTTAATTCTAAAATTACAAAAAAATACTAGAAAAGGATTTAAAGTCACTAAAAAGGTTCCAAAATGCAGCTAGTATTTTTACGATATTTTTTTTTGTAATTGTAGAATTAAATGGCATTTTTCCTAGTATTTTTCTCCTTATAGTGGCAGCAACACTAGCCATTTTGCCCTCTTATTTGGCCTCCAGGCGCGTCCCGTCGTTAGCATTGGAGGTCACGTGATCTGCCAATCTAATACTTTAACTATGATATCTATGTGGGCAATGCACTTGGTTTGAATTTATCAGGTTTATTATGTTAGACTTTTTTTTACCTGGTTTTTATGTTCATTTCAAACTATTTTTACTGATTACATGAATAAACTTTGACAAACATTAATGCTGTTGTTACATACATTGCCCTTGTAAAAATATCAATAAAATAAAGTTTAGAGTGTAGTTTTAAAATTCTTTTATTAATTTTCAGCATCCTGTGTACTCTATATCAATGGTTGGCTCTGAAAATGCCCACAATCTTGTCACTATATCAACTGACGGGAAATGCTGCACTTGGAGTGTGGATATGTTGTCGGAACCTCAAGTGAGTGTACTTTGGTTATTTAAAACTTACTACAGTGGAATAGTCACAATAAGCACATTAAATCTTTAGACCAGGGGTTCCCAACCTTTTTGCACCAGCGTACCACTTGACTATTCGAGAAATTTTGCCGTACCACCAGACCTAAATATTTTAGTAAACGTATAATATTAAATCTTCAAAAAGTGTTCAAAGGCTTTTAAATTTAATTCCTGAGAAAATTTAATAGTTATATATTCGTTTATTTATAACATGCTTATGAGAAATTAAAAGATTAAAATAGTATTAATTTACAGTTTTATTTATTACCCATCGGTCTAAAACCATACAAATAAAAAATTAGTACAAACTCAGCAAGAAATTAACCATCATACAAAATATACTTTTATAGTCTTTATTGCAAAACTTGTTGTTATTTGCCTGTGATTAAAATATCAAAATTAAGAGTGATGGAACTTATCTTCACTGTTAAGTCCTCTTCAACACTTATTCTGCTTCTATTTGTTTTTTTTATGTATAAGAGTTCAGAAAATTCACTTTCACACAAGTAACTAGTAACAAATGGCATCAAAAATAACAAGCTTGGCGGAATATCAAAGGGTACACTGGTTTTACATCCGATTCAGAAGTTAAAGATCCAAGAAGTTAGTTAATAGCATCATGTTTCTCAAATCACTCACGCGTACCACCTAACATTTTCCCGCGTACCACCGGTTGGGAACCCCTGCTTTAGACCATACAGACTCGTTTTTTAGTTGAATTTACTGTCTTTTGAGTTATGGTTAGATAATTATATATAATTCCATTATGTTATTTTTACTTTCAATGACCTAATATGAAATGTAAGGTAACGAAAATATTGCGACGGGGTCGAAAATCCGATCCTGAGATTCTGTGTTTTCTTCATATTTTGAAGGGTGCTGATTCTGAAAAAGTGTTTTTTTAAACATGGGTCCATCTGTGTGCAACCACTCTACTGCTTAAACTAAAAGATCTACAGACTTCTGATTTGGTACACAAGTTCATAGTACCTGTTGGACATCAGAATAAGGTTTTCGAGAAAATTGTGCATTCACAATGTGTCATAGATCTTTTTTTGGTTTTAAAGGTATTGCTGAAAAACTTAAGAGATGCAGACTTCCAATTTGGTACATGTTCCTAATACTTGTGGGACGTCGTAATAAGGTTTATGAGAAAAGCTTGTATGCGCAATGTTTAGAAAAGGCTGTAGAACTTTTCATGTTTTTAAATTATTGAAAGTACCTTATAGGGTATATAATTACTGGTTCTTAGCTATATAATTAATTTTTTGAGTGGTAGTTGAAATCTAAGTGTTACACACCTTTTTTTAAATTAAATTAAGTGTCTTTTGAGTTATGTTTATTATAACTCAAATTGCATTCTAGCACTTTGCATTCTGTTATTTTTTATTTTTTTTTATCAGCATTACTCTAAAATCATTATAATATAGTTAAAATCATTTCATGTGTATGTATGTCAAATAAGTCGACAGGGAAACTTCGTAAAAATTAAAGATCTTTTATTAAGACTTATTCATCAGGATTCAGGAAGAGTTTGATTTGACGTCTGCAGTCGACGAAAGAGTGTGATCGAATGTGTACAAAAAATGGCGAAAACATCCGTGCTCTGTTTCACTGACCAATTACATCCATGGGAGAGTTGAAAGATCAACTAAAACTATGTGCTGACTAAATAGTTTCTGTGGGAACGAATTGATATAAGCGACTGTTTGTCGCCGACAGGGTGTGGTTGGGATGTTAAAGTACTAAGTGATATTAAGGATATATGAGAAAGATAATTTAAGTTATTAAGTTTAATTGAGGTACAAAATATAAGATTTAAGTTATATTGAGGGGGTTAAGTTATGATATGTCATGTATTTAGTTATTTCTCTCTTAATAATTATTTCCCTTGTCTGATGTCTCTCCCTTTTTAAATAGGATGCAATCGAGCTGAACCAGCAGAAGCAGTCTCGAACTGTAGCTGTCACTTGCATGGCATTTCCCAACGACGAATTTAACAATTTTGTAGTTGGCAGTGAAGATGGCATTGTTTATTCAGGTTAGATTTTTTTTTTAATTCTGCAAATACTATACAGTACATCTACAATGCAGATAAATTCTTAAAACATTTAATGTATTTTGAGTGTCTTTACTAGGGATGCACCGAATATTCGGTATTTGGCCTATTCAGCCCCTTTAGCTGAATATTCGGTTTGGCCGAATAGCTTTACTATTCGGCCGAATAGTGAAATTTAAATTTTTTCAAAATTCTTCGTATTAATTCATCTTCTAAAACGTCGAAAAAATTCCCAAACAGGACTTGTTTTCTTTTTAGATAGACTCAAATTCTTAAGTTTTTGTTATTTATAATGTTAAATCAAGCTTTACTCAAGTTGTATTAAATAAACATGTCTCTTTAGGGGAACAGTTACTGTGAGTAGGCTTTAAAAAAACAATAATTACCATATGTATCGCAATTGTAAGCCATGGTTTTAATTTTTTTTTTTTCTAATTTTCATTCTACCTCGGATCCACCTACTTTTGTTTATGTTTTCATACTTCTATTTTCGTGTTTTAATTTTTCCAAGTTACACTTTGGTTGGTTTAATAACAAACGAGTACTTCATGGTGTGTTGGTTTAATTAAAAATTTAATAGCTATATTGTATTAAAATTATTGTGTTATTGTGTACTTATATTTTGTGTTGAATTGAAATTGATGAATAATAAATGCAACCTAAGACTTTGGCCGAATATTCGGTATTCGGCCAAATTTGGCATCCCTAGTCTTTACTCTACAAATTTTTGATGAAATCTCCTAAGTTTATTTCTGGTGAAAGTAAATTGATTTACTTTTTTATGAAATTTAAAATAGTTCTTGGATAGAAAACTTTTTATTTGATTTTTCAGTTACCTGTTAATGTGTTACAAAACTTTTTTTATTTACTTTTATATAAAATACAATGAACTCCCCTTTAATTGGCTTAAATGGAATCCGAGCACTTTGTTTTTCTCAATTTCTGTTTCTTATTTGAATGGCTAAATGCAAAAAAGATCAAATTCTTGAGAATATTTCCCTCCACGCTCCTTTCTTTAACATTTTAGTGAAAGGAGAAGCCTGTAAAGAAATCCTTGTGTTAGGGTTAACCACTTTTTTGGCCTTTAGTGATTACTTTTTAAGGTTAATGTTTTTTCTCATTTTGGTTAATTATGATCGTATAATTTCAACCTTACACTAACTCAAATGAAATTACTAATTAAGATGCAAGGATTTTAGAAACAAATTATACATCCTTACTATCTTTTGTAACAACGTTACATTTTAAGTTACTTAGCGAATTGAAGAAATTAAACACTCATCGCTCAAATGTCTCACTGGACCTTTAAATACGGAAGTCCAGTCGCGCCGCACCACACACATATCACCCAGGGTCAACACGAGGCCTATTCCGCAGAATTGAGAGCAAGTCGGTTAAGCAAAAATCTGGTTAAAGCGAAGGAGTGAAATACAGTTTGGAGTGACATTTGATAGCACGTTTATACATTGATAAAGTTGGCCTTATAAATGAATACACAATTAAAGTAATGCTTGCTTTTATTTAATGTATTCAAGCACTACAAGTTACATACCATTAAAAAAATATAACCTTTTTTTTTCTTTGAATCCTAGAAAATCGGACATTTTCCCACATAGTTTCGCCATTTTTTTTATTAGCATCATATGTTGCCCGGGATCATAACAAAACCAAAAACTTTTTAGCCAATTTTTACATTTTCAATTCAAACAAGTAGGTTTGTAACAGAATCTGTCACTTAACCCGCTTCCACACAACAGTTGTGTTTAAGAGGTAAAAAGGCGCCAAACAAAGTATTCATTCTATATTAAACATTTACATGCTAAATTTGGCTAGTTTTATTTATTTTATTTTGAAAACTTAATAATTATTACATATCGTTTGCAAAAATTAATTTATATTTCAAAGATTAAATATGTAATCTTCCTCGCTTTTAAATAGAACCTAAACATTTCATATCAACATACAAACAAAGAATCTCTTAGTGAAATATATTTGATGTCATTTCAAACTGATCGATGTCGCAAAAATAAATTTCTTTTAATTTATTATTTAAAAAAATAAAGTTTCTTTCGCGATTGTTGCGAATGACAATGGTGATTTAATTCTTAAAAAGTCTTATTCTTTTTAAATGAGCATTAAATTTTGCAGTTTTTTAGACAATTGAAGTACCTGGAGTACGATTTTTTTTTTCTGAGATTTTCAATATCTTCAAATTTTGAAAAATCATAGCCAAAAAAATGGTTTTTTTTCCAATAATGTACTTTTTATATAATATCATGCAGAAAAACTAACTTTTTCAAATCAATAATCGTTGCAAAGGTGATGCTTTTAACGAAATCGTGTTTCAAAGTTACTTTTACGCACTGGTGCGACAAAGTAAATAAGAGCATCTGATTGGTGTAAAATTCTTTATACAAGCATGATATTTTATTTGTCGGCTTTGTGATTGGTGTAAAATTCTTTATTTGAACGTGATTCTTTATTTGGCGTCTTATTTCCAATGCCAATCTAAGAAATACTTTTTGCACGTGATTTTAAAATAATCATTAATATAAATAATCACTTTCAAATCATTTGAATGTGATAATAAAATAATTAATAAGCCAGTCAATAAATGCCAATTTAATAAATACTTTTTTGCACGTTATTATAAAAAAAATAGTGTATGACAAACACGTTGAAAATAGCCTTTTTTAAACTCGTGCATTTATTCAACGCATTTAAAAAAGCCTTACTTTTCACACTAGTTGCATAAATAACTCTTTTTTCCAATAATGTACTTTGTTTAACAGAACTGTATGCTATATATTGTCTTGGCCTATTTCAGCTTGTAGGCATGGTACCAAGAGTGGCATAGTTGATGCATTTGAGAGCCATCAAGGTCCAATTACAGCAATAAGTACGCACAGAAGCAGAGGCCCTGTTGATTACCCTGATCTCTTCTTGACCTCTTCTTTTGACTGGACCATAAAGCTGTGGAGTCTGAAGGTACTTATATTTTTTCCCCCCCTTTTGAGTTTAGTTTGAGACATTTGAAGTTCTATATTTATAATATGGCGGTTCACCACACACACAACCTCAATATGCCATCAACAACTAGGTGGCGCTGATTTACCATCTCGTTCCTACCACTATTCTTAATAACAACGTTTATAGTAGTATATAAGCCGAGGTAACTCATCTCCACCTTGAGGATCCTTTTGGTAGACTGTGGGTTACTGGGGCCGCTACAATAACTTGTAACTTTAAATGTCTCAATTTTTTTTCGCACAATTAAGTTTTTTCCCTTTAAAGTAGACTTATATTTTTCCCCTTTTTAGTTTAGTTTGAGACATTTAGTTCTATATTTATAACTTGTAAATTTAAATGTCTAGATTTTTTTTCCACAATTGTTTTTTTCTTTTAAAGTAGTTTTATTTTCAATTAAAAGGTGATGCTTTTTTTAGTAGGAGAATAATTATGAGTTTGAGTCCGATGTGTTGTTTAATAAACTTGAAAAAAAAAACCTACTTGTCCCCTTCCATTCACAACTTTATTTTACAAGAACAAGAATACACTTCTATAAAAACTTACAAATTGGAAAAACCATCTTTTTTCCATTTCTCCCTGAACTGATGCCACCGCAAATATGCTTTTTACACAATCATCTGCATGTTTTCAATTATGTTGTTTAGCTTCCACACTACGTTTATAACATAAAAAGTGGAAAGTATTATAATCGTTCAGTCCCTCTGTTTGTCCGTCTGTCACCCACTTTCACAGAACGAACCGCAAGTCGCACAAACAAGTGGGATACGTCATTTTGAAGCAAAAAATCAAGTTAGGCTACATCTCAAATTTCATTAAAAAATTTAAATTAGAAGTATATTTAATATTTAAAAAACTAAAAATTTAATCCACATTGAAATGACATGCAAATTCCACTTTTATTCAATATTTTCATTCAATATTTTCACTGTTGCCATTTCGTCAAACGTACGAGACACTTTATTTAAAATAAAAATAAAACTCTTGAAAGAATATTTATTTATGTGATATAATTTAGTTTAGATTGTTGTAATATCACAATAGAGTTCTTTTGATGGTTCATTATATATGTATGAGGAAGGATGCATAAAGAATTCTAACTAATGGGAAATTGTGGCAACTAAAAGATTTTTATTACAAAAATGTGCATCATTATTTTTTGAATTTCAAACAAATTCAGCAAACAATAATGAGTAATTATTAATTTGCAAAAGAAGATTAATGAAAATAGTTAATTTTGGCATTTAAAAGTTTGAATTAGAAATAAATTATAAGCTGAATGCCCCGTTTGGCGAATTTCTTTCAGAAGTGTATAAATAGTGCGTTTTTGGTTGAGTACAAATACTGTGTGGAAGCGGTTTTAGTGACAGATTCTGTAACAAACCTACTTGTTTTAATCCACAATCGTTTGCATATTTTCAATTATGCTTTAATCTGAGCGTGACTCTTACAAAGTTTTAAAATTATGTATTAAGTTGTAATTATTAAAGGTCACAACTTAATACTTAATTTGTTTACTATTTGTATTTGTAAATTTGTATGTATTCTCTCCCTAAAAACATACCTTTATATTATTAAAGATATTGAAATTGTATAAGCATTATGAAGTTTATTTTTTGCACTATCTATGTTTCCATTTCCACCAGTTTCTTACCTAATATAATTAAACTGTGTTTTATATAAAATACTCAATTTTTATAAAGATATTGATTTAATTTTTTCTGCTCAAATATCAAAGTATTTGAGATTATTTATAAGTTGCCTTTTTATGGTATACCTATGGAGGTATTATAATTTTTCTTTCACATTAACTTGAGTTGTGTCTCTTAAAAATTTAGGCTTTTTGATATCATTATTTAAATTGTACCGTTTTTACAAATTTTCGTGACCGATGTTGAAAAGCAGATCAGAATAATCATAATAAAATATTTACGTATTTTTTTTTTTTGTCATTTCAGAAAAGTCAACCCCTGTATTCGTTTGAGCACAATTCTGATTACGTTTTTGATGTGAGTTGGTCTCCCGTGCACCCAGCCCTTTTTGCGTGTGTTGATGGTCTGGGAAATTTGGATATCTGGAATTTAAATTGCGACTCGGAGGTATGTAACGTTATAATTGTGAGGTATTTTATTGTGACCCCTTTGTTTACCATTTGCTGTGAAATTTATCATATATTGTGTTCTGTGCTCATAACACTCATTCAACACTCACAGCTCATTTAATAATTAAATAAAAAAACATTAATTACAATTACTTTATAATTAAGGCACAAATTTTTTTTAAAACTGGCCAAATGAAATAGGCGTGATAGTTATTGATGTCTTCGATTCTGAAACTTTCAGATATGTTATAGTACTATGTAAGAAAGTGAATTTCAGTTTCTTAATCCGCTGTTGACCTTGAGAGGAGGTAATTTCGAGGTAATGGATCAATGGTTACTTATTCCAATTGCCTATTACTTATTCTGTATAATAGCCTGCAAGCCAGGACATGTTTTAGTTTTGCTTTTTTAATTCTGAGAACAATTAATTTGCAAACTTATTTTAGCGAAAAAATAAGTTATGACTAACCACACTAATAGTCTAATTGCGATGTCTTTATTTAAAAAATCGTAAGTTTACATTTCAAGTTAACTAAACATTATTGCTTAAAATATGCAACATTGACATGTTCAACAACTAAACATATTCAATGAAAAAATCATCAAATAAACCCCATAAAATCAGGAATGAATGCGGAATTCGTCACTAAAATCAATTATTTTCAAATAATAATTTAGCAATAATGGCAAAATAAAATAAGAAAAAAATTTTCATTTTATTAACGTTACATAAATATATGAAATTGAAGATAAATAACATTAAAAACTAACAGTTAAGTAGTATAAACTATTAAAATGTATCTGCGGGGCAATTCACCTTTTCACGATTTGAGATAACAGAAATCAGTACAACAGAAAAATCAGTCTATTTCCTTTTATTTTATAGATTAAAGGTAAACATGATATTTTTTTAGAAGAAAACAATAGTCAGCCACATGCTCGCTATCGCTCGGTAAATCGAGCATAAGGGGACAACTCTAAAAAATCGTCTGGAACTTGTCCATTTCATATTAGATATTGAATAAAAAGCTATATTCTTTAAATAAAATTAACACTTTTAATTTAACATTCTTTATTGTTATTACTAAAATGCATGTATTTTTTTTTAGCTGCCAACTGTTGGTACGCAAATTGATGGTAGCCCAGCACTTAATCGAGTGTCCTGGACCCACTCTGGCCAAAACGTTGCTGTTGGGGATTCCATGGGTAAAATATGGCTGTATGATGTTGGTGAAGTAAGTTTATCGTTTATTTTTTTATTCATCTTACATAAAAAAATTATTTTGCTTAGCACGTTGATTAAAACAAAAATTGTTCTTATGGCTAATTTCATGTGACTGTAGTGTAAGTCACGATTTAAGAGGCGATTAAAAGCTTTTTAAATTAAAAAAATTAATCAAATTAAATAAACACATTACATTATTTAGTTATAATAAATGTAGATCAGATATTTTGCTATTTTTTTTCTCCATTTAATGTTAAAAGTAGTTGTGATAATCACTTATTACAAATGGACTTACAACTACAGACAGGATAATTTTGCATGGAATTACTCTTATAACATTTATGTGTTGTTACATTTCATTTTAAATGTAATGAAATTATAATAAGTTCCTGCTAATTAATAAGTGTACAATGTGAAAGGTTAGACTAGACCGTATATGGAATATTTTCATTAAGCCTCATATTTGTAATATTAATTATAGATAGCCAAAACTGCAAAAGTAATTTTTGATACATATTTTTTATAACCTTAAGTTACATAATGGGTATGTGTGAATCTACTCTTTTAAGCTGTTAACTGATATTTAAAATGGCATTGACAAAACAAAATATCTTTAAGGTACAAATTCTAAAAGTATTGAATTTAGTGTTGAAAAATCAAAAACAAAATTTTTTATGTAATTTAAATCTGGGACAGTTTAGCAAAAGCCCATTTTCTGTTAATTTTATTGTTGAAAAATGAAAAACAAATTTTTTTATGTAATTTTAAAATCTGGGCCAGACAAAAGCCCATGTATTGCGATTCAGATTAGCAAGACTTTATTATAATAAATTCAATTTATAATCAATGCTATATCATGAAACTGACATAATAATTTACAACATTCAAAACCTCTCTCCCACAGCAACTAGCCAACGCCAAAGCAGACGACTGGTCGAAATTCATGGAAACCCTCGAAGAATTCCAGAGCAACCAATCGTACCTTAGCAGTGAAGTGTCCTCCCCCCCACCTGTTCAAATGTCCCCCCTCTCCCCCCACTACATGGCATCTACCCCAGTGCGATGAAGACGTACTATGTGATAAAGAGCTTTCCTATCTATATTTGTAACTAATTCCATGTAACTGTAGTGTAAGTCCCAATTCAAAAAGAGCTTTTTAAATTTGAAAAATAAATCAAATTAAATAAAGCACATTACATTATTTAGTTGCAATAAGTGTAAATCGGCTATTCCGCTAATTTTTTTCATTTAATGTTTAAAGTTGTACTAAGGCTGTGTCCTGACTACGACATCAAATGCCACAAATGCAACAAAACTTGGCGACTTGGCAGAGTCAGCCACATGCTATTGCATCGCTTGGCACCCTTGGCGGTCGCCAAGTTTTGTTGCAATTGTAGCATTTGATGTCGTAGTCAGGACACAGCCTAATAATTACTTTTTACACATGTGACTTACACTACAGAAAGGGCAAGTTTGCATGGAATTAGCCTGTTGCTTTATATTTATCCCGTTTGTGATAATTTATGTGTATGGTTGGTCAATGACGAGAATTGCTCCCGACGAAATTGCCGGTTGTTGAAGATTTCCATGGAGATGGCTATTTTGGTTAAAACTTGTTTTCTACCTCTTTGGCCAAAACATAATTTCTAATGCATTTCCATACTTTTTTAACCCTCTTATCGTTAGACCCGGCTTTTCCGTATTTTAAACATCAGTCTTTCTTACAATAATAACATTAAATTTTAAAATATTATAAATAACTTTTTATTCCTAATGTACTTTTTTCATTTGGGTATGATTTTAAGATCATCTGTTTAAATATAAAACAAATTCTAATTTTTAAACAAATATTTTAATTTAATTAAAATTTATGCAGTGAGAACAACCATTACATGTTTGCCAGGGCCGTATTTAAAGATTTGCCGCTTGTAGGCTACGAATGATTTGCCACCCTGTCACAATATTCTCCCCCTTCGGGAAAAGGTAGCTGGTTAGTTTCAAAATAGGGTGGTATGTGCTGTTTGAAATCGATACACATATTAGAATCATCTATGTACCTTTACACACTAAACCGAAATAGGCGAATTTTTTAAACTGTTCTACTATTTTTCTTTCAACTTCGAAATCCAGGAGGAGGGGGTGTAATTGCCCTCGCAGCGACCATGTTTGCAACGAAATATTAGTACTATATATACGTTCACGGTTTATGCATTAATCGTAAAAAATTTTTATGCCGAATGCCGCTTTGATTAGTCGTAAAATTTGTCGCCCCAAAAAATTCGCCGCT
Source organism: Oedothorax gibbosus (assembly GCA_019343175.1). Classification (NCBI taxonomy): domain Eukaryota; kingdom Metazoa; phylum Arthropoda; class Arachnida; order Araneae; family Linyphiidae; genus Oedothorax; species Oedothorax gibbosus. The sequence goes on along the minus strand of CM033280.1, from coordinate 4,454,405 downwards.
CTAGGCTACAGCCTATTTAGAAATCCGGCCCTGATGTTTGCCCATTTCCAGGCCGTTCAGAAGGTTAAGTTAATCAGGTAAATTATTGCAATGACTCTTTTTAGTTACTAGCAGCACAACTATATTAGAATCTATCACTCATTTTTTAACTTGTTAGTTTTAATAAAATAGGACTCCCAAAGAATTCTATCTGAAGGAGGAAACATTGTTGAGCAAGCTAGGCATACACAGAGGGACAGGACATACGAACCTTGGCCAAAGATCACCACTTTATTCTCCAAGACATATACCGAGATCATTTTCACTTGTCAGTGATTGGTTTCGTGACATGCCAAGCCAATCACTGACAAGAGAAAATTGCTTTCGATAACTTCTTGGTGGAAGTGGCGCCCAGCTTTAAAATCTTTAAGACTATTTTGTCCTCAGTTGTGAGGGTTGCTATATTTAAAAATTTCAAAATATCCTCATAGTTCTAGGATATTCATTCTTCCTAGTGATATAGGTCTGTTCCTTACAATTTCACAATTATTCTTAAGTATCTGTGAAAATGCAGGCAAATAAACCGATTTTATAACGAGTTTAAAAAAAAAGGTATGTAGAAATTGCATTATTTGTCTGGAGCTTTTCTCTTGTTAGACAGCAGTATGTTGAATGTTCATTAATTTATTTAAAATTTCTTATACACTGGTTGGGATTAGATTGCTTTTGCAAAGGTATACATTTGGTCCTTTCGTTTTAGTTTACAATATTGAGATAGTTTTTATGCTAGGCTCAAAATTTTTTTTTAATATTGTTTGTTGTATATTTATTTGCTTGAAATGGATATTTTGCATATTAGTAGATAGAAAAATGCCGAAGAATTACTTTTTAAGACAGTAGGTTTTTTTACTATTTAAAACAATGTAACTGTCTTTAAAACTGTGCATATAGATTTTTTTTATAAATAAAAACCACTTTGATTGTTTCACCTTTTAAAGACATTTTTCATAAAATAAGTTTATAAAGATGTTTTATATGTTGGTTGTTAAGGAGCTTTATATTTGTACTTAAGCACAAATTAGATTTTTCTTTATAGTATAACTTGAAAATGTAAAGACTTGCATTGTAATAATGTACCAAATTCTATTTTTTTTAAGCTGGAAAATAATTATTGGATGTTTGCAAATTTTTGTAAATATGACAGAAAGTTTTAATAATTTGTTTTAATAAATTATACCAAAAGTTATCTTAGATGTAGGAATTGTGAAAGAGCTATGATATTTCTGAGTTATAATCATTTTAACATTCAAGAGGACCTTGTTGCCTTAATAAATTTCTTTATAAATAATAAAAATTTTATGAATATTTTAGAATATGCTCATGTTGCCTTAAAACTATACCTATACCCATAGACTTTATGTTTTGTTTTTCCAAAAAAAGTTTACCTAAACTTTTATTATTTTTTTTGTTCATAAAAAAAATAAAACATTATTCTGATGGTATTTTCTACTGTAATTTGTTTTGGAATTTTTTCAAATCAGTCTGAAATAATATTTTTGTTATTTAGTTGTAGGATAACTTTATGTTAATTTAATATTTTATTGATTTTCAATATTTGTTTTAATAATTTATTCAAGTAAATCTAGTACATTGTACTTACTAAACGAAATAAAAAAAATATCTTGTCGAGTTTTTTTTACTATACTTGATTAAATTGCAAGAGAAATTAAAGCATCTATGAAAATAAAAATTTATTTTTTTAATCAAAAATTCTTTTTTAATTTAATTTGTTTAATTTTGTTACTTTTTAAAATTTAATAGAAGAATATGATTGATAGAGAAAAGGCATTATTCCAAAATGGGTGCCTACTTACTATCAGTGTCGGTTCGTCACTTGACTGTGTTTCTAAATTACGACACTTATCGCCAATAGCCCTTGCGTAGCTCTAGTGCGACGATTATATGCCCTCTGGACAAATCATTGAAAATATGCAGAACTTATTTACATGCTATAAAGTATAAACATCTCTAACCCAAACATTATTTAACTGAATCTGGCCTTTCACTTCTTCACAGGGGCTGTATGTGACGATTTTTAGGCGATTTTGGGGAGCCCCAAAATCGGCTATAAACCTATAAATTTTGTTTCGCACCTCACAGTTGTGTTTGCTTTTATGAAGAACTCAATTCAAATTAATGAGGTATTTAAGCCTTCTGCAACTATAAGCAACCTTTTTTTTAAGTATTATATTTGATGATACACTAATTTCTAATGTAATAACTTTGCATTGCAGTATGTACGTTAAATAACAATATTGTTCAGAAAAGAGCCCTCCAAATGTGTGGGCCTAGGCCCCAATTTGTCATGATCAGGCCCCTGGTCCTATGACTGTGGCTCTGCTCTAAGTTTTGACGCCAAAAGCTCTAGTACTATACGATGATTAACTCAACTCTTCACGCACAGGCTCATTCAATAATGAAGCATACCAACAAGCGTAAATTACATTGAAATTAGCACATGCTACCTTGTCTAGTAATTTTTAGCTAGTCCGTAAATAAATTATAAATATATAATTTTTAGTGGAATTCGCTCTGTTGGAAGAAACCATGTCCAGATGACTCGGAAAACAAATTAGTTGATTGAGAAATTATATGGGCTGTGGAGCGCGGTTGGTAAGGGTAAGGCGCCTGCTTTGCATGTGAAAGGTCCCAGGTGTGGCCCGGGCTAAATTACGACGACTGTTACCAATAGGGTTGTTCCAGATGACGTAAATTTCAAGTTTTCACTCTTGCTTTTCCGGGATTTCATTGGAATTTTCGGTTTGAGCTTGTTTTTATTCTCGAAATTGTGTGACAGCAATTTAATGTATGTGTTCACGATTAGCGAAAAGCTTTTGTCCTATTGAAAGAAAAGTTTGTACACAACTTTCGTTTCAGTAAGTTAAGAAAATATCGTTTGTTTCAAAACAAATGTAGTTCCAGGAAATCAAGGAATAAAAACAATATCATTGGAACTGTTGCAACTCAAGACGTGAAACATGCCCATAGCCTTCGTGTAGCTTATGTGTGACGATAATTTATCTCAATATGAGACGCTATATAATTGTTTCAGAGCGCGGTTATTTTTAAATTTTAATAACCAAACTCACATCTAAAAAAGAGGGCTTTTCGTAACATATATAGTTTTAAAGCAACTAATTTTTTCAACCAACAAGGAAATGTGAAAGATTGCTCCCATCTGTGGCAACACTTTTTTGACAACAAACAGCAATTTTTTTTTTTATGTTCGTTTCGTTCATATTTTTCTACGTTCGTGTATTCGTATACCCGCTCTCTTTGTTTAATGTTGAAGAATTCTAGAGTTCAATTGAAGTTTAATTTTTTGCTGCAATGAACTACTGAAGTTACGCTGTAAAATGCCTTGTAGTTAATACCGCTTGTATGAGAATTAAATTGTTTTATTAATTCTGTATTATATAGTTAGTGACCGAAATTATGCTCTCGGATGCTAAAGAATCGGAGACCGTATATATGGTACTGAGTTATATAATTTAAAAACTTGCTAAATAATTTAATTTTTCTAGATTGGCTTTATAAGCAATTGAGTGTGCCAAACGCTAAAATGTGTTCCTTAAATTAACGAGGGCTTTTTAAAATACATGCAAATATCACAAATTAGGTAAAATACTTAGGTAAAATGCAAAGCCGTTATCATTGCTGCAGGTAACGGAATGTTTGAGCCTAATCGTCCACCCTTAAGTGGTATATTAGAATATGAAAATAAATCTGTATTTTACAGTGTAAATAAAATTTCTGATTTTGAAGAGAGAAGCCGGATGATGGGAAACTATCAAGTTCGGTTTTGAAGTCGAGTGGGGAGAGGTGACTTTCTCCACTTAGATAACGCGCTAGCTGGTTTTGGGCGTTGGAAATGGTTATATCGCTTAAGTTATTAGTAATATTTCATATTAAATTAACGTCAATCCATTTGATATGATTTTTCTATTCTAATCCTTTCCTTAAATAAGAAGTTGTGGTACAATAAATATTTTAGTGGAGGAGCAAATGAATTACACTTTTGTACCGTCACCTGAGCATAAAACTCTTGTAGAAGCTGCTATTAAATTATGGAACGAGGATGATGTTAGGGGTTTAGTATCGAGATTTTATTTTCCATTAATCTTAAGCAAGAGAATGAGCGAATGGCAGAAAATAGAGAATAAAGTAGTAGAGAAAGTATCTAAACTTCCATTAGCAAAACCATTGAAAGAGAAATTATTGTGTTTTATTAGACCGGTAGGGTTGCAGATACTAACATGGGTAGATTTTCATGATAATCGCTTTAGTTTTGTCACAATGTTGCCAGATGAGTTTTTCTGGACACCACAAGGTACTATTGATAAAAAGAAAACAGCGGAAGCATTAATTAAGGATGAGAGTTTAGATATTACCAAACGCTATAAATTGGCATGTATTTACTGTTTAAAGAGTGATGTTGATGGGCTATGGAACAACATACCTGAAGATCAGAAAAAATCTTTCTATAGTGAAAAAGACCCAGGAGATGTTAGACAGCAGGGATTAGTAGTTCTTTGGACTTATGACATAAAGAAAGAGGTGACTAAGCTGGATAATATGATTGCAAAAAGATGGCGTAAATGTACCCCTTATCAATATGCATTTGAATATGCAGCACTTGGTGGTAACAAAGCGGCAACTGAGCATTTCTTGCAGAAGCTGACCCCTAAAGAAAGGGAAGAGTCTTTAGTAAGAACTGCAGGGTATGTAGCAAAAAAACGTTGTGGCTCTGTTAGTAATCGTACAGATTTTCCCAAGGAGCATTACACTGATGTTTTATGTTTTTTACTCTCACAAATGGACGGAAGGCAACAAATAGAAGTATTTAAAAGCTACTCTTCTGAAGTGTTAGAATGCTTTTTGGATTGGCCATGGCAAAGTTTCTTTATGGAAACGGCAGAGCACATGTGGACTTTTCTTCCTAAGGACGGTTATGATTATTTATTGGGAGTCATTATTGATAAGGTGGTAGATGGCTACAGAGATTGCAATTATCAAAAACTTTTTGGAGAATTCTGGCAGCAAAGTCCTATTAGCTATAAAAGGTATGTTATAAATGAGTGTACTGATGGGTCCCTGCTATCAAATTTATTTGAAGTTGAAGACAGGGAGAACATCACATTGATTGTAAAGGATGCAACTCTTACAGAAAAAGAAGAGTTGATTTTCTCTGATATAGGGGAAGATATTTGTACAAGATTAATTTTTAGAGGTAATTGGAATTTAGTTAGGTTTTTTGTTGGTGAATGTATCTCATCTAAAGAGAAAATAATCGAACTTAGAGAAGAATTTAAGGAACGTAATTCGCGGTATTACTCAAAAGAAGAGTTTGCAGAAAAAGAAGATACATGGAACAAGTTTTTTCAGTTACTAGATGACCTTATTCAAAAAGATGATAAAAAGAGAAGTATGGAATGGAAGAAGAGAATAGTAGTCCAGGTAAGAGACTTCATAGTTTAACAAGTGAGCAGTTAAGCACCTCTAAGGAGATATTCAAGAGATAACTGCAAAATTTGTTGTTTTTGTATTTTTGTAAATCTTAAAGTCAGTAGTCAAAAAGACTTTTTGGAGTATTAATACTCTTTTAGGCTTTTTCCTCTTTTATTAAAAAAATAAAGGGTAAGGAATATGCTAAAATTAGAGTATCTAACAAATTATTTAAGAAAAGAAGGAATTAACTCAAAAGTTGTTCAGCCACTGGGAAAGCAAGTAGCATATCAAACAGTGATCTGGTAGCAATGGGGCCTCCTAAACGTCCGGTTAGCAGAGAGCTACCATCTGGAGATTCTTTTGTTAAAATTGATGTTCCAGAAGATGATAGTTGTTTATTTTGGTCTCTGCTCTAGCTTATTTAATTCCTGTTAAAGATGATGAAGATGGTTTCAAGCAAAGATATACGGCTTTGTTTGGAGATAGAGAAATTAGACACATAAGTCATGTAAGGGAATTAATTCAAAACTATAATCCTTTGTTAAATGAAGTTCCTAGTGATGATATACTTAAGGATTTGGTAAGTAATACATTTCGTAACCGAGTAGTTGATCACATTCAGTCTCATGAAGATGAATTTAGAGGTTATATTTCTGGTGAATTTTTTCAATATTTGAATGGTATGAGAAAACCTGATACTTGGGGAGGTCAACCTGAAATAATGGCAATGAGTAAGATGCTAGGAGCAAAAGTTACTGTTTCTGGAGTAATTCAAAGTGAGTATGATAATGGTGATATTCCAATACAGTTATTTCATGTGAGTACTATTGAAGGAGGGGAAAGAAATCATTATAATTTTGGTCTACCACAAAACATAGTTGATGCTTATCGTGATAATGTAGAAAACATATCTGGTCAACGATCTTCTACTAAATCTGATCGTCGTAATATAGCAGATCAACGATCTTCTACTAAACCTGAATTAATAGAGTTGCTACTCACTAAGCCAATCAATACAGAAAATAATAAGAGTAATCCAGTTCTTCCAATGAACAGAGAGATTCGAAATCAGATTTAATTTGTGATATTTTAGTAGGTATTACAAGTATTTTGAGTTTTACAATTAAATGTGTGTATTTTTTATTTAAAAATATTTAGGAAACGTGTAAGTTTTATAAAAAATGATTGCAGTATTTATATTAAAAATCATTCAGTATGTTACTGATAAAAGGGCTTTTAAAATTATACTTAAATTATGTAATTAAACTATACTTAATATAATATACTTGATTGCCGGATCAGATTTACTGTACGGTTAACCTTGGCGCGATTTTGTTGGAATTGGTGATAAATATTTTTTTCTGGCAACCTGTCTGACTTCGACTGAAGATTCGAATTCTATGACTTCGCACCGATGACGTTTTCCGGCAACCCTATCGGACCGTTGGTTGAGTTTTCATAAGAAATATTCCGATGCGATCTTTTCTTTGAATCTTGGTTTTTTAAAACGTCGCCCAAATACGGACTTTTGACACGATTTTGGAAAGTTCGCCAAGGGGGACCGTACAGTAAATCTCTACCTTGATTGCCATTTTGTCATTATGTTTCACTAAAACTAGATTAGGTAGCTGAGAACCTATTGTCAAGGTTCTGTGAATAACTTGTTTGTCTAAGTATATAATATTTTTATAAAGCATTTTTAATAATTTTTTTTTTAGGATATGGATCCTTGTACATCTGGAAGCGTATCGTCAGACTCTGTTCCTGACACCCCAGCTAGTTATGAAAATAAAAATAGAAATACTGTAAGTAGTCTTTCATCCAATAACATTTATACACATCTAAAAATTTTACTAAAGAATTAGAATTTTTGCATCATGTTAAAATGTGTCTGCAGTTAAAGGCAGTCTGTCTACTCACACACAAACTCGGTTAATTTTAATTTGTCGGTACTTCTGTCGCAAAGGGATTTGGCGCTTTTGTAGAGGGCGATACCTAAACAATTTTTTTGTTGATGCAGCATTTTCTGGCGAAATGCGTTGTGGCTAGGTGGCGCGGATGTTGTGGATTACTTTATTTTATGGTTTATTTTGTGTATTACGGGATTACTTTATTCCAAATTACTTTTTGTCCAATCGTTGGCGCTGGTAATAATTGCTTGGAATTGTGGTAGGTTGCGCGGATGTTGTACACACCAGAATTACTTTTAATGTAATCGTTTCCGGTTGCCTATTTCTAGCCTCCTGGAATTATTTTGTTCTAAATTACTTTTTGTTCTATCGTCATTTCTCGAGGTTTCGTTTTGCGGTTACGTTTGGTTTTAAAACAAAACTAATTTTTTTGGTTTTGGTTTGCAAAGCAAAACTATTTTTTTTGTTTTGGTTTTGCTTTGCAAAACAAAACAATTTTATTTGTTTTTCTTTGTAAAACAAAAACAAAACTGCCCGGGGCCCCAAACGAGTGTTCAGGCTTTCAATGGGCCCTACAATACAGCCCCATATCGGATACAGATGTTTTTTTAGAGAAAACAAAATTGCCCGGAGCCGTAAACGCGTGCATACTTTATATTGCCCCTCGTGTAGCTCTAGTGCGACGATAATTCAAACTAAACTAATCTGGATTGCCACTATTAGCCCATTGTGTTTTTTTGTTTGTTTATTAACAAAGTTTATTCATTAACTATTCATTCATTATTATTTATATTTTTATATATATTATTATTTATTCATGGTCACATCTAATACCTCAACCTATCCATAGAAAAGACAACAACAACAACATTATTTATTCATTAACACTTTGTTCATTAACAAAGTTTGGTATGTGTTGTCAAAAGCATACCAAAACCCTCAGTTTTTTTTTGTCAAAAGAAACTAGAGTTAATGCATCAGCGTTAAGGAATCTGGCAATAATGGGAAAACACGCGAATTTTGCCATGTTGGCAAGTTTCTGGAAACGCGCCAAGCAGTATCGTAGGATTAAAATTTACCACAAACTCCTACAGGATAACACTAGGTAAACTGCAGCATCTAGACTAATGACTTGAACCTATAAGAAAGTACTAATAACTAATATAACTAACCTATAAGAAAGTACTAATAACTAACTAATATAACTAACCTATAAGAAAGTACTATAACTAACTATAACTAACCTATAAGAAAGTACTAATAACTAACTAATATAACTAACCTATAAGAAAGTACTAATAACTAACTAATATAACTAACCTATAAGAAAGTACTAATAACTAATATAACTAACCTATAAGAAAGTACTAATAACTAACTAATATAACTAACCTATAAGAAAGTACTAATAACTAACTAATATAACTAACCTATAAGAAAGTACTAATAACTAATATAACTAACCTATAAGAAAGTACTAATAACTAACTAATATAACTAACCTATAAGAAAGTACTAATAACTAATATAACTAACCTATAAGAAAGTACTAATAACTAACTAATATAACTAACCTATAAGAAAGTACTAATAACTAACTAATATAACTAACCTATAAGAAAGTACTAATAACTAACTAATATAACTAACCTATAAGAAAGTACTAATAACTAACTAATATAACTAACCTATAAGAAAGTACTAATAACTATATACTAACCTATAAGAAGTACTAATACTAACTAATATAACTAACCTATAAGAAAGTACTAATAACTAACTAATATAACTAACCTATAAGAAAGTATATTGAAAGACAAAATGGTCCAATTCATTGTTATTTTTACTACAGTATACCTGCATATAGCAAAACACCTTTATCAAAAGAAAAGTGCATACCCATATAGTTAAAAACCCGTTTTATTATTGATTGAATTTATATGCATTGTTTTTTTTTTTAGACATACTAGTTTATACCTAATTTTATGCAAAAGTTAGAGCCTGTTAGCCATTTCAATTAGAAACACAAATTTGCACTGCATTCATTAATTGAAATGCAAATTCCATTTCAATTGAAGTTCCTAAAGCATTAAGTTCAATTGATTTCTTATAAATAATTAAATTGAAATTCAATTTTTCTCCAAATATACTACTGACGTTACGCTGTAAAATGTCTTGTAGGGGAATCACATAAAATTGACGGATATAAGGCATGAGTTTATTAATTGGCAATTTATAAGTATCATGATAAATGAACAACTAGTTATACTATGACTAACTAGTGAGGTAAGTGAGTAAGATAACTATAACCACTAGATAACTAGTGAGTAATAAGTACTAGTAATTAGTGAGTTGTATTACAGTTGAACTGGGATGTTTGCTGAATATGTGCATCTTGTTGTTTCATAACGCAACATGATTTAACACCCCCCCCCTCCCTCTCCCCCCACCAAAAAAAACTTTAATTCAGGTGTCTACAAAATTGTGTTAGATGCCATTTTAGCTGTTGTTTTTTTACTATACCATGTTTGTTTATGTTCAGCTGTATTTTACTGCATATGAAGTAATTAAAAGTTTTATTAATTGTGCTTGTATAGAAATGTATGGAGATATGGCGTATTTGTCCCTCAAGGAAGCACTGCATGTTGGGGAAATATGATGTATAGTCCTCCAGGAAGCAGTGCATTCTGGATCACATTCAGATTCGAAACAAACGTTGTATTTCTTCGATACATTTACGATAGTTCAATTTTGTGGTATTATAAATTGCAGTAAAAAATATACTGGAAGATAGGGAAAATCTTTTTTAGTTTAACAAATCAAAAAGCCTCTGAAGAAAACTAAATACAACTACATCTTCCGTGTCAGTTTCGCTATACCATCAATTTGCAATTTTAGCGTTTTCCAATCCACAGTATACATTGAGCTAGAAGGGAAACTGGAGTGAGTTGTCAGCGAACCGAAAACCCACTCGCGCCCTTTTGAGCGAACATGGCAGAAAAGGACTATTTTCCCTACACTTGTATTCAATGCTTGTATGAGACCCCTCCATCATATTGACTTTGGCTCCTAAATGTATTTTAACATTTTTAGTTCGAAAGAACTTTCTTTAACTTTAAATTCCAACTTTTTTAAGAAATAACCATGAGGATCACTAACTAAGAACCAGCAAAGACGAACCCAATAGCGAAAAAGGCTAGTTTCTAGGTTTTCTGCCCGGTTCGTTTCTGTTGCAGTGGCGTGTATTCCTTCGTGTTTCGTTATTAAACCGGCTCGTTTGCTGCCCTGTTCAGTGAATCACTAGCTCAATGGGCTCAAATTCTAGCTCAATGGGCCTAAAGGCATAAAATTAACAGAATCCGAGCGCATGCTTATGCAACTATAAGCACTGTTGGTCCTGTTGCTATTGCCCTGATGGAGAAATTCCAAGGTGTGGTACTGCTCTATTATAAAACTTATATAACATTGTGTATTAATGCCATTGATTTCTCTTAGGAAACATGTCAAGAGCTCTTTCATGAAATGGTGGAAGATCTAGTTCTACAAACTTGTTTCAAAGTGCACAGAGCCATGAGGTTTGGTTATTTTGCACTTGACGAATATATTGTTCAGTAAGTTTTAAATTTTTTTTAGCTTAATTCATTTCAGTTATATAATTTATAAAAGTACAATTTTATAAATATTTAGATTAAAGAACTTAATATTTCACTGGTTTCCACTTAAGTTATTTTATCAAATGTATTGTAACAGTCTTATGTTTTTTTGATGTTGTATGATTTTAATCATTTTTAAAACTGAACTTTTCTTTCTTTCCACTCATTTTGAAAATTTTCTGATCCAAAAGGGATGGAGACTATAGTAAGTATAAAAATTTTAATCTAAAAATTTGAATCTTCATCGTGACAATTATTATAAATATATGAAAAAACAAATATCTTTTTAAAAAACCATGAGTTGTACCAGTGTTAAGTTAAGGGGTATTCACATGACACCATATAATAAGATATTTATTTAGTTCGAGTGCCCGACCGAACCTGATCACGCCACCCTGAATTTCAATATCAATATTTTGTTTGATACGTTGGAAACAACCCCTTCGGCCTAATGCGCCGCCGTCACGACAGCCCATTACAATATTAATCCGATGGAATCGTATGTAAACAGTGAATAATAGATCACCCATCGAACAAGATAGCTGATGAATTCGGCGGGAATGGACGGTAGATGGCGCGGATTACATGGCTTAGAGCAGGGGTTCCCAACCTTTTTGCACCTGCGTACCACTTGACTTTTTGAGAAATTTTGGCGTACCACTAGACCTAAATTATTTTAGTAAACATATAATATAAACTCTTCAAAAAGTGTTCAAAGGCTTTTTAAATTTAATTCCTGAGAATATTTAATGGTTATATATTTGTTTATTTATAACAAGCTTATAATAAAGGAGAAATTAAAAGATTAAAATAGTATTAATTTACAGTTTTATTTATTACCCATATTTCTAAAACGATACAAATAAAAAATTAGTACAAACTCAGCAAAAAATTAAAATTAATTAGAATATAAAAAATAAAAAATACAAATTAGAATACAAAAAATTAATTAGAATATAAAATATACTTTTATATTCTTTATTGCGAAACTTGTTGTTATTTGCTTGTGATTAAAATATCAAAATTAGGAGTGATGGAACGTATCTTCACTGTTAAGTCCTCTTCATCACTTATTCTGCTTCTATATTTTTTTTATGTACAAGAGGTCAGAAAATCCACTCTCACACAAGTGACTAAGTAAAAAATGGCATCAAAAATAACAGAGCTTGCCGGAATATCAAAGGGTACTCTGGTTTTGCATCCGATTCAGAAGTTAATTAAAGATCCAAGAAGTTAATTAATAGCATCATGTTTCTCGCATCACTCACGCGTACCACCTGAAATATTCTCGCGTACCACCGGTTTTGAACCACTGCATTAATATTTAGAGATATTGCAGAAGTAAATTGTATCTATTTTGCATTCTTAGTATATATATAATATCGATGTTAACCATTTGTGATTTACATAACTTGTAGAGTATTGAATGCCAAAGCATGTTTATTTTAAAATCCATCTCTGAAATTGCAATTATTTATTTAGTTGATTATTTTGGGAAACATTTAAATTGCAAATTCGTTTTTGGAATCTTCGCTGTTTTTAAACGCTAATAATTTAGTTTCTACTGTAACTGAAAATGATCTATGTTCTTAATAGATAATGGAATTTTTGTGATTCTTAAAAAAAAAGCAGCTTTTCTTATAATGGACCCTTGAAATAGTCATCACACTAAAACACAACTTTGTTTTATTAGTCAACATATAAATAAATCTGCTGGTTGGTTGGGAGGGAAATAGTCCCAGGGACCTGTACCCGCGGGAAACTGCGCCATGACCGCCCACAGGACTTTCGGACCCACAGATTTAAGGAGAGCACATACTCTGCATATACTCGGTGGGTCTTCAGTGGTATCGGGACTCGATCGCGGACCTTCAGATTCCGAGAACGAGGCCTTAACCACTAGGCTATCCACGGCCCTATTTTTTGTATTCTGTAAACATTTTTGTTCACTGTAGTACTTCACGATGTCCCACCTACCAGTACCAATGATCCCAAACACCATGACCTTCTTGCACTGGCTGCTAGTTCGAAGAAACCCTCGCACATAAACTGCCCGCACTGCAAAAGGAAACTGGGCACAAATCGGTTCGCTCCACATCTGAACTCCTGCATGGGCGAAGGAGGTCGACAGAACAAAGACAGAAATGCCAAAAGGTAAGTCATGCATTTAATGGGTATATGAGTTTGTAAAGTAATGGGGTTTATGGTTAAAGCTAGGAGTATTATGGGTACAAAAGAGTCCAAAATCCCCCAGCTTAAAAATACTCTGTTTTTAGCTTCCACACTATGTTTATAACGTAAAAAGTGGAAGGTATTATAATCAATCAGTCTGTCTGTCACACACTTTCATAGCCCAAACTACAAATACTACAGACAGGTGTGATACCTAAAAACAATTAGCGCATCAAAATTAGAAGACTGAAAATCTCCGAGAAAATTTGAATTATAAGTACTGCATAATTAAAAAAAACTAAATAATTTAATGCTCATTTAAAATGCAAAAGAAGCCATTTTTATTAGAATTAAATCATCATTGCCATTCACAACAATCACTCGAGAAACTTTAGGGGAGAGTGGTGGTTAATGGGACAAGGGGCAAAAAGGGGTGAAAAATATGTTTTTTCAACTTTGGTTTTTAAACTAAACTTTTACTAAGTAATCTTTTACTTTGGTTTTTAAAATGTGAAGTCTAACTGTTACAATGTTGTAATGTAGAAAGATTACAACATTGTAACAGTTAGACTTCACATTTTAAAAACCAAAGATTAGCCATTAAAAGCATTTGGTGAGGTGGAGAGAAGAATTGTTGTTTTGGAGAATCCAAAGTAAGTTAAAAGTGTAGCTTTTTTACGCTTTTAAAGCATTAAATAAAAAATTTCATGAATTAAACTATAGTTTTAGGTAGAAGACATATCATAGATCAAGATATTACATGTCAAATACACATGATGCTGGGTTGGATCATTCATAAATAATAACACTGTGGGGTCTAATGGGACACAAATAAACCTAGCTTTGTATTCTTCTTTTGAAGAATCTATATAAATCTCCAATATCGTATTCAGTCAAGTTGCCAAAAACTTTTTAAAGCTTTAATTTTAAACTTTTGAACTTTTTTTCGTCGTATAATAGGTTAAAGTTCAAGTAGCTTTATTGATGACATATTTTTTTCCACCTTCAATTTCATTAATTACATCTGAACAGAGCTTGGTGAGGACAAATGATTTGTTGCTGGTAAAATGTGCTAGAAAGCAAACTATTCTTTATTAAGATGTTCAGTTTATGAGCTTGTAAAAAATATATTAAAATCCCTGTATTTTTGCTGAAATACAGAGGTTAAAAAAAATGTCCCATTAGCCCCCACTCTCCCTTATTTCTTTACATAATAAATTGAAAGAAATTTATTTTTGTGACATAAATCAGTTTGAAATGACATCAAATGTATTTCACAAAGAGTCTTTGATTGTATCTTGATATGAAACAGGTTGGTAACATAACCTGTTAAACCTGGAAATCAGGGAACTTTTTAATTCTGGAAATATCAGGGAATTTTCATGGAATTTTTCAAATTTCGCTAAATATCAGGGATTTTTTTCTAATTTGGATTACTTAAACAGCAGGTTTAGGTTGTACTTGTGATCACTACTAACGGACACTTGATCAAAAGAGAATATTCTGGTTGGTCCGATTTGCCTGAAGGACCAATCTGGGAGGAATGATGAATATCTCTCACGAATCATGTTATAACATGATTCTTTGATCACGTGGTTCCTCTAAACTTATTCAGATTTTCGGAAAAGTTAGGTAGGTTAACCCATAATCCGGAAAATCTTAAGTCCTGCGATGTCTGGATTAAATTTGCTGTACTACATTGAATTGTGTGTATTGTATATTTTCTAGGTAATTGGTAAAATCAGGGAATTTTTTGTGAAAGTATCAGGGAACTTTTTTCCTAGGATTTTGTTACCACCCTGTGAAATGTTTTCGAATGAAACTAGCCACATTTTGCGTGTAAATGTTTAATGTAGAATTGATACTGGGTTTTGTGTGTTTTTTCCTGTTAAACACAACTGTTGTGTGGAAGTGGGTTAAGTGACATATACTGTTACAAACCTAATTGTTATCTGTAGCGGAATGTTAATTCGATCTCTCCAAATTTCTGTCTTAAGACCTGCTCAGATTTAGGCCTAATTTAAACGTAAAATTACTAAAATTAGTGAAACTGTCTATTTAGTTTGTAACATAACATAGCTACAAAACTTCAAGACAAGAATTTGCCCTTAAAAGTTATGTTGAGTGTCTACTCGGGTGCTGGCTCATCACTTGACTGTGGCTCTAAATTACATCGCCAAAATAGCCCCAGTGCAAAAATATTTCAATGTAATCCTAACCCTCAAACAAATTTAATTAGTTTTGGTTGAAGCTAATTTCAATAATCACCCATTCGGTGTTGCTTTGGATATAATATGAGTAAAATAATATATATGAAATGTAAAATCATAAAAATCATAATGTGGAAATAGCTCACATTTAGCATGTACTTAAGATTTTTTTAAACTAAAAGTATTTAGCATTATACTCTTTTTTAGAAGTATTTATTGTTTACATTTAGTTATTTGGGGACATACATAAATTACATCACACAAAATTTGACTTTTTAGACCCCTCCCTCCCCCTATGTCACGCTGCGTCACGTTTGATCAAACCCCTCCCCCTAAAATTACGTCACGTTGTTGCACCCCCCCTCCCTAAAGAAAAAGTTAATTTTAATATTTCCCTTTGTTTCTGAAATTTGAAAAAAATGCATATTTTTATATTTAAAAAAAATTTACTTGCAAAGAAAAAAAATGTAAAATTTATCTTGGGGTTAAGTAATTTATTCATAGGAATATACCAACATTGTATTTACATTTCCGTTGTCCAAGGTCTAACTAGACATTCGATAATGTCTTCTTAAAAGGGGGTCTGAGAGTAATCGGAACTGTCTAGTTCTGGGTCTTTTGGTGTTCGTCCAGGTAGCTGCCAGTCCTCTAATTGGTCAAAATAGTGTTGCAATTTTGCGTGTTACGAAGTAAAGTTACGAAAAGGTCTATAAAATATAGGAGACTAATAATGCTGACGTTGTTGCATATAATAATCTCCCTACCCTCTTTCTGAAATAAAGTGTTTCTTATAAAAAAAGATTAAAATTTTTTTTCACAAAAACTTTATTTTATGTAAAACAGATTTTCCTTGCAAAATTGGAAATTTTCGAATTGTTACGTCACGCAAGCGATTACCTCTCCCCCCTCCATGTCACAATCCGTCACGTTGGTGCATACCCCTCCCACCCCCCTCTGAGCGTGACATAATTTATGTACGTCCCCTTTATTTGTACTTATATTTTACCTTTCAACTTTTTCTGATTATTTCAATTATTTCTGCGTTAACATGTTATACAATTGCATTGTTTTTATTTTCTTTCCAACTTTGTCTTACATTTAATATCTTTTGTTTTAACCAGGAATTGTCAAACATATGAAAGTGGTGATGATGACGATGATGAAGATTACAGTGATTCAGGAAAAAAAAGTAAATTTTGTGACTTATTAAAATTTAATGATCTTTAAAAACTAAAGCTGTATAAATAAAGGGTATAGTTTCAAAACTTACATTCTCTAAAGTGCACTCAAGGGGCTGAGGAGCCCAGTCGGTTAGGCGTCCGCCTAGCATGCGAAAGGTCCCAAGTTCGGGCATCTCCAAAATAACTGCCGACCTTTAAACGGCCCCTTGCAGCCAAAAATGGCCGACGAATAATACCCAGTGTAGAGGGAGTGCACATTAAATATCCTCCAAAGTCCCAACGCTGTGTACAATGTCACCCTTAACGGTTGCGTTGGGTGCCTACTCAGGTGTTGGCTTGTCACTTGACTGTGGTTCTAAAATATGACGCCCGTCGCCAATAGCTGTCGTGTAGCTCTAGTGCGACGATAATTCAAACTAAACTAAACTAAAGTGCACTCGCATTCCAAGATAGCCCCTTTATAGTCCAAGAGCCCAAACCTAACTTTTTTTCTCACGAATGAAATGTATCGGAATTAGGTTCGATTTTCATTACTTTTAGTGTTTACGTAGCAGTAATTCACGCTAGAAGTGGACTGATGTGTGAATGAGCAAAAGTTGACACTAAATTATGTTTAAACTAGAGCTGATAAAATCAATCGTCAAGCAATAAGATAGGACTAGTTAGGCTCGTAGTTAAGTCATTGCCTAAAAAAGAACCTATAAGCTGTGTATTGGAGTTGAAATAATGGAGAAAATAGATATGCTCAAATAGCTGACAAACACGCTATATATTGGCTAATTGCTAATGTCAACATAGGTTTAAACTATAGCTGTGGAGCTTTATCTATTCTAAACTAAATAAAATATTCGCTCAATCCTAAATCAAAATAAACCCAATAATCGGAATAAGTTCGTTTCTTATGTTTATGTATGATAACTCGTAAGTTACTGCATCAATCGATCTTGAATGGTATTTTAGTTTCAAAAGACATTGCATGTGAATTCTACAAATCTATCTTCAATACACACATTATATATAACTAAATAAATTTAATTAACAAGATAATCTTTCTTGTTTAACTCAGTACAACTTGTTTTAGTTACAGCATTCCATCTCATACCCATAATCTTTGCTTATCCCTGTGTCGTGACGATAGTAGCTCATCTCGCTCCAGCAGATGTGTACGACATACAAAGTCTGAACTTGATGGGGACGTTTAAAGTGTCTGGCAAAAGTTTCGACTTGTGGAAAGTGTCTGGCAAATTTATTATTTACTTTTAACAATATAACTTTTAACGATACCTGTAAATTGGCCGACGGTCCACTCTAGCAGGTATGTATAAGAAAACCAAACCTAATCCGCGATACTTTTAATTCGTGAGAAAATAAGTTGGGTCTGGGGTCCTTGGCTCCTGCTCTATTACTGGACATTAAATTTATCATTTTCAAAAATTGTCAAGGCCCAAAACAAACAAAATTGGCTTCAACCTCCTACTCACTACTGGTAAAAAGCAAAAAGGCCAGGACTCTCTCTTTCTCTTCCTGGTGACAGACAGACCAACACCTGCTTGTCCAGACTAGCCAGCGGACACCTGTTTTCTGCTAATCAAAAGATCTTCCGTCCTTGCCCTAAGTGCCAGCAAAACCAGGCATCACTTGATCATATCCTAAACTGCCTAGGACTGGACTGGGACGACATACATTCTTCTCTCCTTTTGGTTTCGGACTTTCTAAATATCAACGGATCTGGTCTGACTCTGTCAGACCAGATGGGAATTAACAACAACAAAAATTATCAATGAATGGAACGGGCCCCATCATAGTTATACATTGGAGAATATGAGTTTTTTAAAACTAGACCATTCAAATATAGTAATATGATCATTGCGATTTTTCCGTCAAAGGTGTGATTATTTTTTCTGTAAAAGTTGATAATAATTAAGTTGCCTTTTTAGAAGAATTTTAATTAAAAATGATTTTATTAGAAAAAGTTCAATTACAAATGCTATTTTTATTCATTTCAAGAAATTGTCAGTTCTTTAATTTTGGTTTTTATTTCAGAAAAAAAGAAAGGAAAAAATCAAAGAAAAACAAATAAAACCTCTGTTAAGGGGAAAACTGGTAAGATAATTTCTGTGCCATTAACTAATATGGTTGAATATTTTTTTGTTTATTACTAATAGTTAATAATTACATGTAGTTTAAAGTTTGTTTTGTTGTATTGTAAAATTATTTAACTTTTTTAAATAAAAATTAAATATTTATAAAAATTTAGGTTTTTAAATGTATACAATAATAATGACTCCCCCAACACAGTTTTAAATTAATGTTTTTCTGTTGTTAAGTATTTTTTGCTTAATTAGACGTATTTGAATGCCTCGATGGGTAAATTTTATTAGAATATTTATGAAACTAACTAGCATAATCTTTTTTTAAATTGAAAGACGTATATAATTTGCTGAATTCAATGCACTTGTAAGTTGCAACATATTTATTTTTTTTGTTAAGGGGGAATGGGCGCGCTGGACTTGGGGTCTCCAAAGCAAAGTGCATAAGTGTTAATCCTATGGAGAAAAAAACATTTTCTCTGCCACATTTCTCCTGCTGTATTGAATATTTTTGCAAGCGGATTTTTTTGTGTGATAAGTGTAGCTGACTTACAGGTCCCGACCTTCTCACTTTTTGAAATGGGTTCGAATATATTTTTTTAAATTTTCAATAAATAATTTTACACAAAATATTCCAAGCGATTTCAAAAAGTTAGAAGATAGAGACCTGTAAGTTATCTACATTTATTATTTAAAAAAAATAGTTTGTAAAAATATTTAATACAGCCGGAGAAATGGGGCAGAGAAAATAGTTTTTTTCCCATTGGATTAACACTGAGGTACTTGAGTTTGGAGACCCGCGATCCAGCGCGCCCATTCCCCCTTAAGAGCCAATCTTGGAGAAAGTTAAATAATTAACATTTAAAGTCCAACATTAATTCAATTTGTAGTATACTTTAATTAAAGTATATTGCATTAAAGGGGATGAGGGTCTTAATCCCTTAAGATTAATTTTTTAAATCGTCAAAATTTAACTTTTTAAGAACATAAAATACAGTTTCTTCATAACCTTCTGCTTCAATCACTAGGCTGTAGTTACTAAAAGTTATCTAACCAAATTACACAGCACCCCTTGTTATATTGTGCATTCGCATACATCAGGGCTAAATCATGTCTCTCATATTTTTTGATTATTTGATTTTTTTAAAAAATTTTTTGTGTATTTGATTTTTTCATAAATAACTTTCATACTTCAACAACTTTATACTCGTTGACTTTGATACAATACATGATGTTTGCCAGAAAAAGATTTCTGTAGAATAATCAAACCATCTTACTCAATAAAATATTTGACCCATAAACGGCCCCGTGCAGTGAAAAATGTCCGCCGAATAATACTCCATGTAGAAGGGAGTGCACGTTAAAATACACTCCAAAGTCCCAACGCTGCGTACGATGTCGCCCTTAACGGTTGCGTTGGGTGCCAACTCGGGTGTCGGCTCGTCACTTGAATGTGGTTCTAAAATACGACGCCCGTCGCCAATAGCCCTCGTGTAGCTCTAGTACGACGATAATTCAAACTAAACTAAACTTAACCCATCTAACTTTAGATGGATATTCCTATAGAAAATAAATGCAAGAGTGATTAAAAAAACCGTAAAGCAGCATGCAATAATGTGTCATGTTATAGTAATAAAAAAAAAGGTTTGTTGGAAATTTTTTTTATTTACCATACTTTTAATATAAAATATAACTTTCTTTACCGTTCTATACTGTGCTTTAGCTTAAAACCTTTGTAGAGGTCATATATGTAGAGTACAGGGGAAAAACCGCTTAATTTCGTAGAAAACTTTCCTCATCAGGAATCTTTGGAGATGATAGCGAGTAATCACCTAAACTGGTGTAAGGAAACCAGTTTCTCACTTTCTTGGGCATCTAGTCTCACTGCAACCCTGAAATTCAGATCTGCGTTTTATTCAAAAGACTGTGTTCATCATCATGTTAAGCTTTAAAAATAAAAGTACGATTGATTAAATCACGAATTTTTAAACTTAGATTAAGAAAAATTAAGATTCGAAATTAATTGAAAGTCCAAACATGACTTTATCTTACCTACCAGAGTTCACGTCGAAATGACATGATTCGAGCTTAATTGTAATTTCAGGATTCGAGAGAAGAAAGAGAGAAACGATCTTTCTTGCTGCTCCCAAGGATGTCGCATTTATAAGCATGATTTTTTGGCATTTTAAGCAATTAAGGGAACGATTCTCCATTCGAGAATACGGAAATCAAGCGGTTCTTCCCCTGTACTCTTCATATACATCATTAGTATCAATTTTCAAGTCTCTTGTTATATGCATTCATTATATAACGCTTTTCTTGTTTCCTGGTATTCACAATGTAACGAGGGGTTACTGTACTTATTTTTGTACTTTTATTTTTATTTATCAAATCATGGTATAAATTTGGTTTTATAAATTTATTAAATTATTTATTAATTATTATTGATTATGGTTTTAGACATCATTCTTTTAAATTATTTAACTGCCAACAGTTTTTTTTTCACTTAGCAATGAATACTTTTAATACAAGTTTTTACATTTAATTTTTTTTAACATCACATAAAGGCACTAGATGGGGCTGGAAACATGTCTGGTTTTAATACATTTTTTGTTTAGTTTAAGATTTAGAAGTTGAAACTGAAGTTATTTTTTCAAAGTTAATCCTGATAAGTATAATGTCAGGTATTTATTTATCTTAATATGTTATTTTAATATTGGTGTATTATTAACTTTAGGTGTTTTTTCCAGTAAGTATATAAGTACTATTGTAGTATCTTTCTGAAGGATTTTGGTAAGATTTTGGAACTTAAATTCAAAATACTTAGAAAATAGATATTACAATATATTACTATTGTCTAACCATAGTTTTTGATTTGTTCTTTTTTATAAAAAAAATCATCTGATATATTTACAAAATATTTCAGTAATAATTTTGGTTAAAGTACC
Source organism: Oedothorax gibbosus (assembly GCA_019343175.1). Classification (NCBI taxonomy): domain Eukaryota; kingdom Metazoa; phylum Arthropoda; class Arachnida; order Araneae; family Linyphiidae; genus Oedothorax; species Oedothorax gibbosus. The sequence continues at coordinate 4,432,754 of CM033280.1, read as the reverse complement.
TGCTTATGTTAGATTTAATTCTGAGTTCTTGTTTAAATTATATTTAATATTAATTAAAACCTGTAATATATAGTTTTAAAAGTCAAATGCTTCAGATAATTGAATTCAACATAAAAATCATTTGTTTTGAATCATTAACAGCTAAACCTATTTTTAAATTGATATAATAATGTATTTTGTTAGCAAACACTTTTTTAAATTAATTTATGTAATCATCACACTATTTTAGTCTTGCCAATTAAGGTATAATTCTTTTAATACATATTTTTCAATCATAATTTAGATATTTATTACATTTTCTGCGTAATTTTTAGGCTTTAATTCTTTCTGTCAGTATTGGTCACCAATTAAAATATAATCAATCAATTTCTTTGCAATGGAAAAGCTTTTGTCACAAAAGTTCAATATATTGAACACGAATATAGTTTAAAAAAATTTCCAGTATATTTCAAGCTGCAAAAGCAATGAGGTAATGTGAATCTTCAAGATATTTTTCAGAAAGTTATCAATAGGTTTTTCAGCAAATTTCTTTTAGTGGACTGTTAATTGAGGCTCTTAAAAACTTTGTATGTAAATTGTACATTGCATTTGTATCTGAACCTCATTAATAAAGTGTCTGTCTCTATGAAGTTAGAAACAGGGTTCGTACGCTTCCTGAAAAACTCCTGAATTTCAATTTTTTCTTTTAAGGGCCCTTATAACTCCTGAAATTTGTGTCTCATCTCCAGATATTTTTTCCCCCACTCCTGAAAAAATTGAGGACTTGACTTTATTCGGAATACCTTACTTTATTCGGAATAAGTCTACATGCACAGTAGGAAAATCGAGTTCAGACATTGTTATAATAGTTAATGTCCCGGAATACACCGTACAACTCTTAAAAAAACTTCTTCATTTTCTTTCTTCTGTTTCGTCATTTGAAGTGCAGTGAAGTCATTAGACTAGTACGATAATAAAACATTTTCAATTTTATTCCTTGTTACCTCCTGAATTTACATTGCTGCACTCCTAAAAAACTCCTTAGAAACTCCTGAATTTCACTATCATAGATAGAGTACGAACCCTGTCGAAAGTTCCTGAATTGTTTATAATAAAACATTGTAAACAAGAAAATAATATTTCTAAAAAAGAACATTATGCATATTATGTATCAGATATCCATTTTGATAAATTGATGACTTAAACAGCATTTTCTATGAGTGAAGAAGAAAATAATTATTATTACATTACATACAAAACTCAGAAACTTAGGATTAAAAAAAATAAACGCAAATTTATATAAATCATACAAATTACGGAGGGGTTCGAGACCCAAACTGGTTATCAAATAAAATATATACAAAAATATAGGTGTGTAATATGAAGATGACACATAAATATATGAAAAGTAAAATTCCAATCATAACGCAGAGACAAATGCAAATAAAAAAAAAACTGTCGACCAGCAACACGCCAGGCCCAGCAAGGTTGGTCTAAAAGTTAACTAAAAATTCTCCAGCCTCCAAAAACTATCAAGATTCTTCTTGAATTTTTCTACTCTTCTCGAATATGCAGCATTATCTGGTAAAGCATTTTCCTCATTGATAAAGTTAAGAGCAATAAATATATCAGAGCTAATTTTCAATGTTTTTGGCTCCCATAATACATTTTCAAAGCTTTTTTTAAATTTCAATGGCGATTTTCAGAAATCAGGCAAACCATTGTGAAGCCTAGGTGTGTATTGTTTATTTAAAAATACAGATCTTCTCTTCCTAAACACACTGTAATCATCCTGTGAAAGTAAGAATGCAATTAACGGGGGCACACATTTTTGTTAGCTAATTGTAAGTTAAGATAGTTTTGTATTCTAATTTTTTTTTAATATTAAAACCGCCTCGTGTTCCACAAAGTAAATGTGTGTACTTGTGTTCTAATTGAATTAAGTTTTCTGCAGATTGTATAATATACTTTGTATCAATAGTTTGTGTTTAGTAATGTCATGTTTTGCATTTGGTATATTTCAGTGCAGATAAATGTTTTCTTGAGCCAGGTACGATATTTTTCCTTTTATTCTTATAAAATTAGTTTGCTGAGTTAAATTATAAACATTCAATTTAAGTTAATCACATTAATTTCTGAACTTTTTAAAAATTATTTTGTCGAATACATATGAAGAGTACAGGGGAAAAACCGCTTAATTTCGTCGAAAACTTTCCTCGTCAGGCCTCTTCGGCGATGAAAGCGAGTCATCGCCTAAACTGGTGTGAGGAAATCGGTTACTCACTTTGTTTTTCTCTCGCGGCAACCCTGATTTACGCCAGAGATCAGCGGACACGAGTCACACGCTTGTACCGCGAAAGAAGAACCGAAAGGAAAACCGGTTTTCTGTCGCCAATGTCCGCTAAGCAGATACAATTATGGAACTACTCCTAAAAAATAAAGCGGTTCTTCCCCTGTACTCTTCATATGTCATTTTCTTATCGCATTAACAGTTTAAGTCATTACGTGAATTGCAACCTTTTTTTAAATTTACAAATTCACAAATAAATGTATATTTTCACTTTGAACTTGCTTTTTAATAACCAAATCATAAATATCTAACTTTGTGGAAAGAGATGAAACATTATTAGTTAATTACAAAATTTAGCTGTAAATAATTCATAAAAGGAATGGGATGCAGAACATATAAAGTAAATGTAGTTCAATTTGGGTTGATTGAAATACCCAAATAAAAAATAATTATAAATACAAATAATAATTATAATAGAATTTATACTTTTATTTTTTAATGTAAAAATAAAATTTAATTTATGATAAAAATCAAAATAAGTGCAATTTATAATTTTTTTAAATTTACTTTTAGTTAAGTTAAAAAATAATAATACAAGTTTCATTGCAAATGCTTCTGATTATTTCTCTAATTTTAGAAATGCGGCGTTGTATCCCGTAAGTCAAAATCTATGTGTAATAACACACTAAAGTGTTCAATACACAGTGATGAGCAAAGAAGAGAAATTCGTCGTACACTTCTAAAATGGTAAATAATTATTTCCTTCTAAAATGATTTTAAAAAAATATATAACTTAATAAAAATGGATAATATTAAATTTAATCTAAAGTAAGACATTTTCAAATTTTCCAATGTCCAAAGCTCCATGTGTCCAAATTTTAGTACAAAATACTTTTTATTCTTTTAATTATAAATTTAAAATTTAATATCTATATGATGTGCTAAAATTTCAACTTAAACTAGCCATTTTTTGAGTGTCAATTAAAAGTTGCCTTTGGCATGTTTTAAATATTGGAAAATCATGAGTTAAAATCTTATGTTAAAGCGGGTTTTTTTATAAGATAGTGTAACTGTCACACACCTATTTACACTATAACCTGGTTAAAAAGGACTGTCAGTCCCATAGAGCTAATGCATTAGTTTTGAAATCACAGCTTTTGCAAAAGAATTGCTTTGCCACGTTAACCCATTTTCACCAGTTATAGGAATCATCATAACATTAATTTAAAACAAAAACCTAAAGGGTTTTAGCAAATTTAGGATCACTGAAAATTTGAGATTTCAAGATGATTATTTTCGTGGTATTTGAAATTGAAAACCTCTATAAGAAAAGTTTCCTTGAGTGATCTTAAATTTGTCTCAATAACCGCGACTATATATTTTTTTGTAGCCGCAAATTGAAATTATTTGGTCGCATTTTGGGACTAGCGACAGTTCATTTTGAAGCCTGGATGTTATAAATTAGTTGTCATTGATGATGTTGTGTCCATGGATAAATATTATATGGGACAAAGGTCTCATAGACTGCTTCAGCGATCTGCAGACAGTGGTCCTCATAAAGGTCTTCGTAAGGCGAGTTGGTGATTTGCTGTAATTTGCCAGGATGGCTGACAAGAGAAAAGATGTTTTGGATCCAGTTCCGATCGGGGCAGTTCTGCAGCTGAGTATTTTCTAGTTCGATACATAGATTATATGGACCAAAGGTTTCATCCTAGACTGCTTCAGCGATCTGCAGACAGTTGTCCTCATAAAGGTCTTCGTAAGGCGAGTTGGGATTTGCTGAATTTGCCAGGATGGCTGGACAAGAGAAAAGATGTTTGGATCCAGTTCCGAGTCGGGGCAGTTTCTGCAGCTGGAGTATTTTCTAGTTCCATCTTTTTGGATTTCCATCCCTTTGAGGTGGCCTGTCCTTAATCTAGTTAGGGTGGTCGCAGTTACCCTATTGGTGTTTAATTCGCAGATTTGGTGTTTAATTTTAACACTTCTGCTGTTAAATTTTGCTTTGGCCACTGAGTTGATGTCATTAAGAGTGGATAAAGATTCGGTTGTCATGGTTAACGAGTTTGACTGTATTTCATTTATAATGAATTCCTTTTTTTAAAAAACTTTCCAGTGAACCGGATCCCAACGACCATATTGACGTTGACACAGTTGATGTAGAATCGCGAAGTCCTTCTCCCGTAGACATCAGTTTATTGTCAAATCAGCCCATGCCTAGTCAGTATTCTGATTTAAATAGTATTTATCTCTAGATATTTTTTACAATAAGTATTATTAATTTGTTGTTAATAGTTAATTTTTAATGATGTGTACTTATGTTTATTAAATATTGCAATTTTCAAGAATTTTATGTTTTTCTAATTCTGTATTTGATATTTGTCCAGCGGAACTACTCTTTTTGGATTAAATAGATTTTTAGGAAAGAAGTATGATTATTTTAGGTTAGGATTTTTTTTTGTTGCTGCTGAAATTTATTTGAAATTAGTTATCTTAATTTTAATATAATTTTTATCCGTAACCATCTGAGGGATACAGACAAATAAAATTTATAAATTAAATTTTTAAAATGAATTTTTAAGTATAGAGGAGGACTTTAAAATCATCTGCCACAGAAATATAAGTTTAAAAAATAAAGAATATAAATTTTTGGTTGAAAATTTTAATTTTAATCTCATGCAGTGAAAACAAGTTTATACTTCAGCCAATTTGCTTATCCCTCAGAGGATTACAGAAATGAGTGTAATGCTGAGTCAGCCAATAAAGCAGCCACATTAAAAAGAAAACTCTAATCATGCCCTACATATATTGTTTGAATTTATATTTTGATTGTTTAACTTGCTATTTTATCTTCCACACTACGTTTATAACGTTAAAAGTGGAAGGTATTATAATCGTTCAGTCCGTCTGTCACCCACTTTCATAGCCCAAACTACAAATGTAACAAGTGTGATACGTCAAAAAATTCAGCGCATCAAAATTAGAATACATTGAAAATTTCATAAAAGAATTCGAATTCGAAGTACTTCAATTATTTAAAAAACTGCAAAATTGATTCATTGATCATTTAAAAAGCATAGGAAGCCATTTTTATTAGAATTAAATCACCATTGCCATTCGCAACAATCGCTCGAGAAACTTTATTTCTTTTAGACAATAAATTAAAATAATTTTTTTTTTCGACATCAATCAGTTTGAAATGACATCAAATATATTTCACTACGAGATTCTTTGTATGCTGATATGAAATATTTTCACTCTATTTAAAAGCGAAGAATATTACATATTTTTTCTTTGAAATATAAATTATTTTTTACAAACGATAAGTAATAATAATTGAATTTTCGAAATAAAATAAATAAAACTAGCCAAATTTAGCATGTAAATGTTTAATATAGAATTAATGCTGTGTTTGGCGCTTTTTTACCTGTTAAATACAACTGTTGTGTGGAAGCGGGTTAAATGACAGAGATTCTGTTACAAACCTATTTGTTTGTATTTAATTATATTTCTTAGACCATTTTCCAGGAGTCAAGCTAGAAGATGTCTATGCAACTTCAGAACACCCTAGGCCTAGCACCACAACATACATTTAAACCTATGGGGGTGAAGTGTTCCTCTGATAGGTTTATATTCCTTGGCAGCTACAGTTGCAGTTACAATTTGTGTTGTTTAATTTATTGATGTGTATTGTACTTTGTCAGGGATACCTACTTTATAAAAAGTGCAAAAATTGTTTTATAAGCATGTTTTTTTCTAGGGCCAAATATATTGTTTTTCTGCATAGTGTGCAGTATTGATTTCAAATTTAAAACAAATATACTCCAAAAGTCTTTCAAATAAGTTATAATTAAATTTAAAATTCTTCTTAGAAAGATACCTCTTAAAAACCCTCAATATTATAATTATTCCTTGAAAGTATTTATGAAAATTTAAAAAAGACATCAAAATTTTTCTGATTCATTTACTACTTAAAGTTTAGTTGATTTTTTAAAATTTAAATACTATTAAAGAAATACATTTGTGTAAAATAAATAAATTTTTATAAAAATAAAATCCTTAAAATCTCTTATTATTATTTTGTTAATAAAGTCCTAGTTTTAAATAGTCTTTATAAAAACTCTTAAACCATTTTTTTTTTTGAGTGGGAGATCTGTATTCTCAAGTTGATGCAACATGAGTTTTTAGGTTTTCTGCAGCGTATCAGCTTTGCCGTATTTTCAAACTATGATCCTCTGGTAAATTTGTATGTACATTTAGTTTTATTTTCGGTTATTGAAATAAATCTACACCTGTTTAAAAATGACATTCTTGTTATTTTTCCAACTGACTGTTCTTATTCTAACTGGCATTTCTAATTTTCATATTCCACTGATATTGACACAAAATATAACATGTTTAACCCTCTTTCCTAATTTTTCACACTACAGTCCCTGGACAAATTATTAGACGCACTGCAAGATTTCATGTATCAATCAATGATGAACAAAATACCTTTAGAAGGACATTTGTGTTCCTAAACTTAAGCTATTGAATAGAAAATACTATCTGCTATACTTAATACATATATCGACATCTTTTTTTAATGATATGGCATTCTTTGGTATGTTTTCATCATTACTAAAACAAATACAGAGCGTCTAATAATTTGTCCAGGGACTGTATGGCTATTTACCTGTCCATAATTGGGGTCAAAACCCGAAAGAGAGTCGCTTTGGTTTTCATACCAAAATTAGGTTAGGTATTCGCCGAACACGCTTGAAATTGGGCCATCCGTGTTTTTTTTTTCTGCTTCGTTCTCGATTCGAAATTATTTGTTTTGAGTTGTTACGATATTGTATTTTAAATAGGGTGACAAGACGTACCGTGTTTCGCCATTACAGTCTAGTTTGTTATTAAAATATCTAGCTAAAATAATTTCCTAAATATACATTTGTTTTATTAAAAAAAAAGAAAATATTTAAAAGTATTTTCTAGTGAAATTTTCTTGCATTCATGAAAAAATACAGGAGCGTATCTAAAAGCAAAAGAACAAATCAAAGATAAAAATAAAAATCATGTATAAAAATGGAGCAAACTAGCAATATATCACCAATACCTGCAACCTGGGTGCCTGGGAAAACTTGTCCTAGATAGGTTCTGGGCAACTAAATAGCCTTAGTGTTTTTTAAATTAAAAATGTGGGAAGTGGGGTAATCTAAAGTTTCCCTCCTTTTGTCTTCTGTAGAACCAATTTTTCAACTTCCTATTCTAACAACTAAATGGTTAATAATTTTGTTTGCTTGAAAGACATGATATTAGAGACCTTTAAGTTTTTTTATAATATCGTGCAAAAAAAACTAACTTTTTCAAATCAATAATCGTGTTAAAAGTGATGCTTTTAACGAAATCGTGTTTCAAAGTTACTTTTACGCACTAGTGAGACAAAGTAAATAAGAGCATCTGATTGGTGTAAAATTCTTTATTTCAGCGTGATATTTTATTCAGCGGCTTTGTGATTGGTGTAAAATTCTTTATTTGATCGTGATTCTTTCTTTATTTGGCGTCTTATTTCCAATGCTAATCTAAGAAATACTTTTTGCACGTGATTTTAAAATAATCATTAATATAAATAATCACCTTCAAATCATTTGAACGTGATAATAAAAATAATTAATAAACCAATCAATAAATGCCAATTTAATAAATACTTTTTTTTGCACGTTATTATAAAAAATAGTGTATGACAACACGTTGAAAATAGCCTTTTTTAAACTTGTGAATTTATTCAACTTGTTTAAAAAAGCCTTACTTTTCACACTAGTTGCATAAATAACTATTTGAAATGCACATTTCAACTTGACTTTTATGCTATGCAAGTGGTAGCAATATTTGAAAAAAAAATTACCATTGAGCATAGCTTCGTATGTCGTCATAAGTTAAACGCTTACACTGATATTGATTAAATTAACATGTTAAAAACAAAATTTTAAAGTATTTAATATTTGACTTTTGTTTTTAACAAAATAAAATTTGCTTCCATTCTTCCATATTTAAAGTTACTAAATTTTATCAGCAATTATATCCAATAGGTCAATCCATGTAATTGTTCAAGTGCCTCTGCAATTAATAAAAAAAAACGTTTTGGAAGGTAACAAATGATAATAATTTTTTTGAAAGATTTTTTAACTCATCGGAAATAAGATACTTTTAAAATGTTAGTTTTTAAAATAAAATTTTAAAAACTTTTCATATGCAAACTAAAAAAAAAAAAAAGCAGTTTAGAGTAGGTAAAATGGGGTAGTTGGCAGAGCCTGATCTAGGATAACTCGGACTATACAGGGCCGGATTTAAAGATTTGCCGCTTGTAGGCTACGAATGATTTTCCGCCCCTGTCACAATGTTCTTCCCCTTCGGGGAAAGGTAGCTGGTTAGCTGCAAAATAGGGTGGTATGTGGTGTTTAAAATAGATACACATATTAGAATCACCTATGTACCTAAACACACTAATCGAAAGCGAAATAGGCGAATTTTTTTAAACTGTTCTACTATTTGTCTTTCAACTTCGAAATCCGGGATGCAATTGCCCTAGAAGCGACCATGTTTGCTACGAAATATTTGTACTATATATACGTTTACGGTTTACGCATTAATGTAAATTATTTGTTTCTTTCTCAAAAATATTTGTATCTTTATAATAATTTTTTTATGCCGAATGCCGTTTTAATTGGTCGCAAAAAATTTGCCGCCCTACAAAATTCACTGCTCTAGGCTACAACCTATTACTTAGCCTATTTAGAAATCCGGCCCTGGGACTATAGACACAACATTTTGGGGGCCCCCTAACGAAACTTTAGTGTATCATTGCTCGTACAATGATTTAATGTCTGAATCATAATTGAAGCCTAGCTTAAAAAAATTAAACATAATCATTACATTATTTTGCTGATCTTGTCTATTTTAATGCTGTATTTCCTAGTTTTAAAATTGATGCGGAGTCAAAAAGATGACACAATTTACTGAAGTTTCAGGGAGCTACACAATTTAGCATGGGGAAATCACTAAAATTTGTGGCCCCTATAAGATTTCAGGGCATTAGGCCTCGTGGAACATCAGGCCTTGTTAGTCGGGTAAACCTGGTCACTCTTTCTGGCCTTTTATTCTCTGTAATAGCGTGGACAACGGTGTATCTATCTATGCTACATTTGGAAGAAGATTCCATTGCTGGAATGCATGTTGACATGACGTGAAGAAAATTGAGCTTGACTGTTTTTTGATGCTTACGATTTTTGAAGAAAACGACGGTTACACTGCGCTTCTCTGTTTGCAAGGACAAAAGTAAGTAGCTACCTTTGTACAACATTTAACTGTGAGTAATTGTCTGTAGCATTTTGTTCACTTAAGATATTAAGATTATGGTGATAGAAGATTACCTGGTGATAGTAAGATTATGTCAGTTTTATGGAATCTGTGCGGGCGAAATTGAATGTAAAAATGAATGTAAATGAATGAAAAAAAGGACGACGCTAAGGCGGATCGCTATCCCGTCGGTGCAGCAGACAGGAGCAAACTACGATAACACGATTTCGTAGTGGCCACCTAAGAACATTTACATATAACAACAAAGAAAAGGAAATCCCAAATTGTACCAAGTGTTCCAAAGGCCAAGCCCACTCCGGAGCACATCCTGGAATGCTTGGGACTCGATAAAGATCTTGAGCGACCATTGTTGGTTATTGATTTCTTGAGAGTGTGCAATATAATAGACCTGGTCTAGCTCTGCTGGACAACAGGGATCAGCAACAACAACATGAAAAAAAGGCGACCTTTTACAAAGACAACTATAAAATACTTGTGTCGCCCAACGCCGTGACGCCGTGTACGATAACATCCTTAAAAGTTGCGTTTGGTGCCTACTCAGGTGTCGGCTAGTCACTTGACAGGGGTTTCAAAATTATTACTCCCGTCGCCAATAGCCCTCGTGTAGCTCTTGTGCAACGATAATTCATCCTAACCTTACTCTTCCATCAATTTTTTTTTACTTCAAAAGTACATCTATAGGTCTGAAACTTTAGGAAACATACTAGAGAGAGGGTTAAAATAATATTTTAAGACATAAAACATTCGATATGTTCATCAATTTTGGGGAACTGAATCCGCTTTAAATCTGTCATGGTCTAGTAGTGAGTCGTAACCATAGATATCAGTAAAGTATTAGATTGGCAGATCACGTGACCTCCAATACTAACGACGGGACGCGCATGGAGACCAGAATAAGAGGGCAAATGAACCAGTGTTGCCACCACATTAAGGAGAAAAATACTACGAAAAAATACCGTTTAATTCTAAAATTACAAAAAACTACCATAAAAATACTAAAAAAGCGTTTAACGTTTTTTTTAAGTCGCTAAAAAGCTTCCAAAAATGCAGCTAGTACTTTTATGGTTTTTTTTTTTTGTAATTTTAGAATTAAACGGTATTTTTTCGTAGTATTTTTCTCCTTAATGTGGTGGCAACACTGCCCATTGTCCCTTATTCTGTCTCCATCGCTCCGTCGTTATAGCATTGAGTCACGTGATCTGCCATCTAATACTTAACTGTGATATCTATGGTCGTAACCACATGGTTGTGTTGGGTGGTGTGACCGTCGTCACTTGACCGTTAACCCCAAATGACAAAGCCTGCTAAATTAAGTGTGGTGTAACCATAGAGTTGGTGCAACTGTAGTACGACGCTCCAATTATTTCTCCTTCCTTACTAACAATGGACATTATGCAATCGTGTCGTGCGCAAGTACTTCGTTTAATAAGCCGAGTTTGTGTATCGAGGAAAAAGTGGGAAAAAAAACCCTCGAAAGATTGATAGTTGAAAATAATAATTACCAGCATCCTTCAAAAACATAAATTATGACATAAATAGGTTATTAACTCAATCTAGTCGCTGTTTGAAAATTGTATGTTATTAGTCTGAACAATCCTTTGTAAGGATTTTTTCGGTAGGAAATTTACATATGGATGACAATTTATATGAGCTTCCTTCTTAAGATTGTCACTTGCGTAAGACAAGAATAATGGTCTTCCAATTAAATTTCGAAACATAACACCAGAGTGTAGCAAAATATATTTTAGTGGTCTTCTTTTAACAATAGTATTTGTCTCTTACGTATGCTGAATGCGTAATATAGGTGACATAAGTATATTTTTGTATTACATGCTATTTTGTCACATTGCCATTACTTTAGAACTCCATTTGTAGTCTGCTCCCCCCCCCCCCCCCCGCCTTCTATTTGAAAGAAATAAAAAAAAAATGCAAAGTAGATTTGTACATCGTTGAAATATTTGTTCGTCTGACTGTCTGTCCGTACCACCTTTATACCCTCTTCACTCCAGAAATCCACCTACGTGCATCTTTATCGAATTCTTTGTACAGTTTTTGTTAATAACTTTCCAATGATATACTCGAGAATGGTTAGTTTTTCAAAAATATCGATACCAGCTCACAAATGTTAGTCATTTTTTTATTATTTTAAACGGGACGTAATACGATGGCCCTGCCCAATTTCGGAAGGACTTGCAAAAAAAATAAATTAAGAATTAAATTTTAAAGGCGTTTCTCTCTATATTAAAAAAAGTAAGCTCCTTTAAAGCGTACGGAGCCACAACAGCATGAAATATTCATCTTAGAACTCCATTCTTTTTCTAGAATGTGTGTCTCCCTTATATCTCGATGAATTTTTTTTTCAAATTTCCAATTAGTTTTTAATTAAAAATAAAAATTAGTATCTCTATGTTAAAGTATAGGCTTTTAAAGCGTACGGAGTCATAACAGCATGAAATATTTATCTTAGAACTCCATTCTTTTTATAGAATATGTGTCTCCCTTATATCTCGATGCGGTTTTTTCAAATTTCCAATTAGTTTTTAATTAAAAATAAAAATTAGTATCTCTCTATGTTGAAGTATAGGCTTTTAAAGCGTACGGAGTCATAACAGCATGAAATATTTATCTTAGAACTCCATTCTTTTTCTAGAATGTGTGTCTCCCTTATATCGATGCGTTTTTTTCAAATTTCCAATTTTTTTTTAAATTAAAAATACAAATTAGTCTCTCTATGTGTGCATGGGTGTTGGTGAGCGATAGCGAGCATGGGGCGGAGAGGAAGAATCCAAGGGGGGCGCAGCCCTTAGTTGTATAAATAAAACGTTAGGATGAACTATTAGTTACAAAATAATGATAGAGCTTGTTTGTGCATTCATAGCCGAGAAAAAGTGTTTTTAGTGTTTAAAACAGTGTTTAAGCTGCGATCGCTTTTTTCGCAAAATGCGAAAAGAAATCGCATTTTGCGAAAATCTTGACATCCACTTTCGCTGAAATGTGAAAATAAACAGAGGGGAGGAACGGATCCGATCGTTCCTTTTATGGACACGTTCATTTGGATCCGTTCATTCCGTACCTACCCATCATTATTTACACCGTTTTGAACTTGTCTATTCATTTGGATCCGTTCATTTCATTCTGGGGGGACCGACTATTGAACTTCTCTACGGTCGCATGTGTTTTGGCGTTGTCTTTCTTTTTCGGCAATTTAATGTATGCTTTTACTTTATAATAAGTAGTTAAAAATGGAGAAGTGGTTAGTTGGAGGTATAAAAAGAAAAATCGCAGATTTAGAAGTTAAAAAATTCATCAAAAATTAAAAAGCACCATTTTCCTTAAAATGCTAAAATCATTTGAAAAAAGCTAAAATTAAATTTTCGATTTTAGCTAAAATGCTAAAAAAATTTCAAAACCCAGCTTAAACACTGGTTTAAAACTTCAAATTAAATTACATTGATGTGCCCTAAATTGTTAATTTAAAAAAAAATCCTTGCTAAAATTACTTTTTAATATGTTTCTTTGAAAGTTCATATTTCTATACGGTGATCTAAAAGTAATGATGCCTGCTTAATGCTATGTATATGAATAAACACGCATGAGAAAGGAAAAAAAAAACTAAGATACAGTTGTAACAATAACATTAGGTGATACAAAATTAAAACAAGTCCCTAAGTAACAAAATAATTCTTATTCGTTTTATTAAAAATTTAATTGCAGAGTGGCCATAATAAAAGTTACAACTTCAAAATGCTATTAAAAAAACAAGAAGTTCTTAAAGAACTAAAATAGCCTACTTTCCTGTTACTTAATTACTTACTGAAATTCTAATAGGAAAACAACTAGGTTCCTAACAGTAATACCATTAACAATCGTTTCTTCACTAGATTTATACACATTCGAAAAATAAAAATAGCTAAAGACAGCATTCAGCTATAATTTCAACTTCTAAGAGCCAAAATCAACTATTTTTCTTAATATTCTTTCGCAAATTAACTTAATATTATTAATCGTCTGCATGATTTATTTGTAGTACGAAGAATAATTAAATATTTAATAATAACAAAAGTAATGAAACTACTCCAAACTGCATTAAAAGATAAGAAATGTAAATTAAAAACTAAGCATAATTGTATGCAAAAAATATGCCTGGCCGCTTTCTTGGTAAACAATTAATGAACAATCAAAGAATCACATTGTGCTACATTTTATGACGTCATTCCAAACTGATTCATGAAAAAAATATTTTGCTTCAAATAATTTTAAATAAAGTTTCTCATGTTATTGTTGATTTGGCAGCAGTGATTTAAATGACTCAAAATTGAATTTCAATGCTATTTCAATGGGAAATCGGCCGACAGATAGTAATTTTTTGTCCGTCCGGACGTACAGACAGGAGGACAAAAAGTATGAAAGTTGGGTCTCTGAGGTCATAGCTTTCTAACAAAAAAAGAATTTTTAAGATACGATCGATAGAACCGATTTTGGAAGGGGGTACGGACGGACATCGACCGCATGTCAATACTATAGTTTTCATTTTTTAATTTTCAAATTAAAAAAAAGAAAAGTAGGCTAAAAAATAGAACGCACATATTAGATCGACGTCAAATTTTCGGTGGGTGTTATTGAAGGAGGGGGAAAACGTTATATGGCATAAAATAATAGTTCAATTGGTTCTTTTTTACATAGTGTTTGGAAGTTGTAACTTAATTACTTATGGCAACTCTGTATAAAACGTTTTGTGAAGGGGGGTGTGAACATGACCGGCATGTAACATACCTATTTTCTGCATTTCTTAAAATTCTTCTTAAAAACTGAAACATGCTGAATTGGCTAAAAATAGCTGCGGACATTGATCGACCAAATTTGCGTTGTGGAAGTGTTATCTTCGTTGAGAAACTGTTTCATGCTTTATAATGTTTCGTAGTCTGGCTATTATTACATATGTGTTATAAATTTGTGAATTTAAATTACTTATGTCATCTGGCTGTCATAAAAATACTGTGTAAAGGTGATGAATGAAAGCGATAAACTTTTACTTAGTCTATAACTGATAATGCCATGATGAATATTAAATAGTTCTGCGCATTGTTGATTTTCGAATCGCGAAGTGTCCCTTTTGGAACCTGTTTTCTATGTTTTCTTTTGGTTCGTTTCGCACACTACACTTCCGATAATTTTTGCCGCGCTTACGGTTCTGCGCGATTTCAGTGGCAATGTTAAATCAATTCATAGAGGTAGGAAAGAGAATAGAGAGGTCCATGTATATGCGCAGTAGCGCACAAATGAAGCAGGCTAGAGCGGTGCATCTTGGGATACCTCAGTGCCAGTTTCGGTCACTATGTTATGCGCAGTAGCTTAAAACACAGCTAGAGCGGTGCATCTTGGGATACCTCAGTGCCAGTATGTGATGCGCAGTAGCTCGAAAAACCTGACAGCCCTGCTTCAAACCATTTGAACTCATAGACTCCTCTACCTCTCCTATTCCTAACTCTATGAATCAATTGGAGCTGTTAAGGGGGAGTGCGAGCGCTAGACGGGTCTACAAACCGAAGTCTTCTCTCTGTTAATCCATAGAAAAAATAATTTCCACAGCCAAATTGCTCCGGCTGTATTAAATATCTTCACAAACGGTTTTTTATGTGATAAATGTAGCTAACTTCCGTATAATACCACTTTTCGAATTTGTTCGAGTATTTTTTGCTCTTTAAATTTATGTATTAAAAATTTAAAACAACAAATATAACAACAGAACCCATTTCAACAAGTAGGACGTTTTAAGCAACTTCATTTATCAATCTTCTGTAAAAATATTCAATGCAACTGAAGTTATCCTCTAGAAAAGTGAAAGCTCTAATACTTTTACATTTTTTCTTTCTTTGGATTATTTAAGAGCTCCATAAATCTTTTAAAAAAAATTATTCCTAGTGTAATTAGAAAAAAAAATATCACTGTTTCACAGTTAGCATTGACCTGACAAGTGCTGGTTTAAATACTTAAAAATATATATTGCAAATAAAACATTAAATATGGTCTGGATAATATATGTGTGTGTATCGAAGTTTGAAAAGAGTTTAAATGTAATTAGAATTTCTCAAAAATTATATTCTTAAACAAAATATAATTAAGATTGGACTTTAATATCAAAAAACAAGATTTTTATATTTTTACTTTTTCGCAAAACACATCTCCAAAACTACTGCTTCAAATTGTTTCAATTTCTTAAAAATGTTCTCAGAAAGTACATGGACCTTGTTCAAAGTCATATCTTGTAATCATTTGATTTTGTTTGCATTTGAAATAAGGCTATGGATTGGGGCTGGGGATTCCAGTCGGTTAGGCATTCGCCTAGCATGCGAAAGGTCCCAGGTTCGGGTCCGGGCATCGCCAAAGTAACTGCGGACCTATAAAGGGCCCGTGCACCAAAACGTCCGACGAATAATACCCCGTGTAGAGGGAGTGCACGTTAAATATACTTCAAAGTCCTAACGCTGCGTACGATGTCGCCCTTAGCGGTTGCATTGGGTGCCTACTAAGGTGTCGGCTCGTCACTTGACTGTGGTTCTAAAATATGACGCCCGTCGCCAATAGCCCTCGTGTAGCTCTAGTGCGACGATATTTCAAACTAAAAAAAAAGAAATAAGGCTATTTTAATCAGCTATGAACTTGATTTTCGACTTTAAATGCTAATGAAGCATGTACATTTTATGACACATATTGTAACGTACCTGATCCGTGGCCCTCTAGCGGCCACTCCAGAAGTTCCCCGCCGAAACGAAACGAGAACAGAACTTTTTTTTTGTCGACTAATGGAGTAACACGGACTTAGAGATGCTTGTGTCCGAAATCGGACTGATTGATTTGAAAAGAACCTTTTTAACATTTTAAATAGATGCTTTAAAATAAAGAAGCTGAAGTAAACTAGCTTAAAAAAAATGTGGTTTTAAATAAATCTTGGAACTTTGAATGTTCTCTTGTTCGTGTCGTAAGACGTAATTCGTTACAATATCTAAGAGTGGTTCATAACCTAACGCACTTATTTGTTTCCAATATCTAGGTTTCAATTTTCAGAATTTAAATATCTGTGTTAACTTTTTAGTTATCGTGTTGGTGAAAGGCAGTTTTGGGCAACATTTCAATTAAAATGTCTAAAAAATCAAATAAAATTTTGAATTTTAATTTTTTGTCCATTTTACAACTTTTCAACATGAAAGGATATCATAAGAGTCATAAGAAGTTTATTTTATCCATTTAAAAACTTAAGTAATTCAAAGGTATATGGCTACCTTAACATCGAAACTCACTGCTCAAAATAATTAGGGGAGCGCATGTCTAAATCCTTTCAACCCAATGATTCCATTTGGAATCATCAGTTGGCGATTTTTTTCTCACTTAGTTAAGCTCGCAATTATTTCAAAAAAGTTTTATCGAATTCTCCATACATTTTTCTATTAGGTTATATTTTCTTTTTGTATCGTTAGATGGAAGAATGTCTTTTAAAGAATTAAATAATGTTTGTTCTAATTGAAAAACATGGTAAAATAAAATTCACTCTGAAACAATTTTATTAAATAAATTGACCCTCAATTCTTCACGCTTGCATTCTTAGATGTTTAAAAAATTTCTTAATTTTTTTTAACAAATTATTGTTCTAATTTATTCAAAAGTTAAGAATTCCAATCCCCCCCCCTTAAATTTTAGTTAATAAATTAAGACCCCCCCCCCCTGTTTTTTTACCATTTCATTCTGGATGCATAATAAATCTATTTAACAAATTTTAGATGTTTTAGAATAGAAAATAAAAAGTTTGGACTGAAAGTGTAACAAAAGTACGCAAAGTGCTCCCCTAATTGTTTTGAGCAGTGTACTTGAGTAAACGTCGTTAATAAATCGGTATTTCTTGTAATTAGCTTTCTTGCAGCTCTAGTAAGACGTTATTTCAACCAAACCAAGTTGTGCGCGAAAGCACAAATCGACTTAACATTGCCTCTGTAGATCACGCGACAAAGTTAGTACGACAATTTGTCAAACAGGCCTTAACCTTTTAAAATAAAAATTTTAATAAAAATCTTTGCAATTAGTGATCAATAGAGAACACATAAAAAGTTTGTCATTCTTTTGTATTATAGTTATCGATAGATGGAGTTTGGTGATGAATATTAAAAAGCCTTATTGTTGATTTTTGCATCCCAAGTGTCTTTTCAAGGAAACTGTTTATATTTCACTTTCTTCAGTCAAGAAGTAACTTTTAGCTTTGCAATGTTTGCCTAACCCTGATTCGAACAAGGCTGTTTGGTTCTTGAGGGCTGTAAGATTTTTTTGAAAATGTCCTTTGTTTTAGTTAGATAAAATAATAAATAAATTCATACACTCTTAAAACAAAAGAGTGAAATCCACTCCTATAGGGGAAGTGCATTTTCGGCACCGGAAAGGAGAGGAAATTAACTCAGACTGATTTAAAACGCTCGTTTTAAGAGTGTGGGACGTAGATTGTTTTCTTTTATTTCTTTTACCCACTCCGCAAAAAGAGGGAAATCCACTCCGATAGGGGAAGTGCATTTTCGGCACGGAAAGGAGTGAAAATTAACTCAGACTGAGTTAAAACCGCTCGTTTGTTATGAGAGTGTAAGTAGAGAGAAATCAATGTAGTGTTGACGCTATACCTTAAAGACAAGCCAGAATTCCGACAGCCGAAACCCGACAGGAAATAAGCAAGAGAGAAAATTCGACAGAGACTAAATTCTAACGGGGTCGAAAACCCGACAATCAATAAATTATTGCCGTTATGCTTAGTTAAGGGCAATCTAATTTCAAATTTTTGCATCAATATTGCATACATTTTTTTGCATTTATACATTTTTTGCCGTCGGCATTGTGGCCTGTCGAATTTTTGGTTTGTCGGGTTTTCGGCTGTCGGAATTATGTCCCAGACCCGTCGGATGCCACACATGTCTAGCTGTTTAACAAAAAAAGAAAACAGGACTTCTAGAACTGACGCTAAATCAGACCTCATGGTACACATGGAGAGACGGATAGTGGAAAAGGACAGGTTAAAAGTAAAAAAAGATAGGTGTTTGGTCAAACCTTTCTTACAAAAATAGAATTTTTGTAATCGGACTCGTAGAACTGAAATTGTAGCAGACATTGATGTCCAGACAGACGAAACGGACAGAAGGTACTGCATTAGGTAACTGATGCCACACCTTTGTAACAAAAAAAGATTAAAAAAAATCGAACGGCTAGAACCGATCTTGGAAGGGGGTATAGACGGACGAAATTTTCCCTGATGTCAATATCAACTTTCCATTTTTTAAAAAAAATCTTTCGAATTAAAAATAAAGGAAAGTAAACTGATGAACCCTTTGTAATTCTAAACTTATATATTTTCCATTCCACGCTTTATTGATTTCAAAACCTTTTTTTTTCTAAAACCTTTATGACATGTCAAACAATGCAATATGCCGGAAACATTTGTCTTCAAAAGTGTTCATTTAAAACATCGTCAAAACGTTTCTCTTAATTACGTCATTTGTTTGTATTACAGCTTTAATGCAGCATTCGAAAATTCTTTCTTTAAATCCCGCCCCAAAACAAACAATCGTAAAAAGGTCACTTTCTCTGAATCAAGGTGAAGCTATTAGCTCTTGAAAGACATCTTAATTTCAAGGACAGATGTATTTCCCGCGTGACGTCCAGTGGATTAAACCTGCGAAGGGAACAGGGAAGTTTGTTATACAGTAAAAATAAGGTAACTCTTTGCACCCCCGTACGCAAGTTTGTTGGTTCTGGCTCTTTTTCAAGGAACAGTGGTTGGAATGAACTTTATTTTATTATTCTCTAGTTCTTATTCCAAAGTGAAGAATCTCCGGAGATTTTGAAATCGGAATTTTCCGGTGATTCTGAAATTGGAATTCTGTACCAATTCTCAAATCGGGGAATTATCGGGGTTCTTGAACTCTGGGAACTGCGGTGATTTTAAGGGGGAACGGGCGAGCTGGACCGGGGGTCTCCAAAGTTAAGTGCCTCAGTGTTAATCCTATGGAGAAAAAAATATTTTCTCTGCCTCATTTCTCCGGCTGTATTGAATATTTTTGCAAGCGGATTTTTTTATGTGATAAATGTAGCTGACTTACAGGTCCCGGCCTTCCCAATTTTTTGAAATTGGTTCGAATATTTTTTTAAAATTTTCAATAAATAATTGTACACAAAATATTCGAAGCAATTTCAAAAAGTGGGAAGATAGATACCTGTAAGTTATCTACATTTGTCATTTAAAAAAAACGTTTGTAAAAATATTCAATACAGCCGGAGAAATGTGGCAGAGAAAATAGTTTTTTCGCCATTGGATTAACACTGAGGCACTTGAGTTTGGAGACCCGCGGTCCAGCGCGCCAATTCCCCCTTAAGCTACAAAATCTTCAGCGACTAAAAAAGTAAAAACACATTTCTGCCAACCTTAAATTTTCGGGAAACTCCGGGAATCTTCTGAAATCGTAAGATTCCATCTCTCGATAAAAAAATAATCGCTTTTTAAGAACTCCGCTCAGAAATTTAAAATAATGTATTATCATTTTCTTTTTGCCAGGAAATCTCAGTAACACTAAAATTCAATGTTTACTACTACAAAACCAGACCAGCTCACGGATTTCGGACGTTGGCTGATTTGAGGTCCGCGGACTTTCGTCGCTTCCCTGTAACATAATTGTTTTATTATTTAATGAAAATTCTCTATTATCCGGAATTTTCGATTATCCGACCTATCCCTTGTCCCAATTACATCGGATAATCGAGGTTCCACTGTACATATTTAGGGATTAATAAACGTGTCGCCAAACGAAGCAGGTTTTTGCTACTGTGCATGCGGTTTAGTAATTTTTATACTTTTCAAGGGACATTTGTCACATTAAGTTTGCAAATGTCCCTCTGTACCTGTGTACCAATGCCAATTCGTTTACAGATATCTCGAATCTCTGGACTTATTTCTTAATTCTAAGACACGGAAAGTATTCCCGATGAATTAATCATGAAAGATATGGTAAAGGTCTAAAGATAAAAAGGTGACAATTATATACAATCAATTAAGTGTATTGATAAACGAGTTATTGTTCTAAAACCAATTGATTTATGAACTATCTAGTTTCGAAGGCTGGGGTTGTTACCCCATTTCTTTGTAAAATGTGATTTTTTGGGTTAAAACTTAATGAACAATGTTACAAATTTACCTAAATAATGAAAATATGTAGCTCTTGTATAACGCTTTCCAATCAATCCCTCTTAATGAAGACCTTGAGATATATTTGTTTTCATTACCCATTTTTGGAGCATTGTTTCAGCGAGTAATAAATGGTCAAAAGGACCTTGAAGATTTTTTTTCCCTCTTGTTCTCCCCACCCTACTATTGTCTTCTTTGTGAATCAAAGGTTCTTCCATTTAAATTTCAAGAACGAACCAAAAAGAACAGGAACCACTTTCCCTTCCATCATTAAATATGTAACCACTTTTAGTATGCAAGCAAACATAATAAACGCACACTTTGACTTTCGCAAATGATTTGTTGAGTTTCCTTTCTTCCCTCTCCGATGTTTTTTCTTCATTTTTAAACTGTCATTGTGGGCTTTGGTTTTACTTAGGTAAGCTATGGATCTGCAGATTTTGATGACCGAGGTATTTGAGGAGGTACTAAGCCGAAAAGATGAAATTGTGGACTTGGCTAAAAATTTTGTGAAAAGACTGGGCTTAATGTGGTACATAATGGATCCAAATGAACATTTGTATGAACATGTCAAAGATGTACCGGACTACTATAAAGAGGTTAGTGGTTCATGATTCAGAGGGATTGTCAGTCCCATAGAGCTACTTCATTAGTTTTCTAATCACAACTTCCGCAGAAGTATTGCTTTGCCATGTTAGCCCTTTTTTTCCCATGTATGAGAATCAACATAAGATCGAAATGAAACAAATTTTGAAACAAAAATGTTATCTAGTTGTTTAATTATATATTTTTAAAGTTTTAAAATGCCAAAAATTACAGCAGATGGCGACACTATTTTAAAACTTTATCAATTAATAATTAAATAACCGGATTTTATTTTCTATTCAATTTTGTTTTAAATGGATGTTATGATGATTCCCATACCTGGTGAAAATGGGATAACATGGCAAAGCATTTTTTTTGTTGCAAAAATTGTGATTTTAAAACTAATGCATTATCTCTATGGGACTGATAGTCCCTCTTAACTTTTTAAAATTTTATTGACTGGTTTGAGGTTTTTCATATCTTGTGTGATTTTGTCTGCATTTGAAATGTCTTTTTTAATGAGCTGACTTGATTTTTTGACTTTGAATGCTAATGGAGCATGTAAATTTCATGACACATATCTGAGAGTAATTCCTGACCTAACATCTATTTGTTTCTACACTGCTCAAAACAATTAGGGGAACGCATGGTTTAAACCCTTTCACCCCTAATGATTCCATTAGGAATCATCAGGTTACGATTTTTTTATCACTAGGTTGAGCTCGCTTTTTATTTATAGGTAGATGGAAGAAACATTTCTTTTGAATAATTAAATAATGTTTGTTTCAATTAAATGAAAATATGAAAAACATAGTAAAATAAAATTCATTCCCAAAAAATTTTATGACATAAATTCCCCCTAAATTCTTTACGCTTGCATTCTTAGATCTTTGAAAATTGGTATTAACTTTTTTTTAACAAGTAAAGTTTTGAAAAAATTATTGTTATAATTTATTCAAAAGTTATGATTCCAAATTTTTTCCCTTTAAATTTTAGTTAAAAAATTAAAAAAATTATGTTTTTACCATTTTATCCTGGATGCAGAATGAATCGATTTAAGAAATTTTAGATTTTTAGAATAAAAAATATGAAGTTGGAACTGAAAGGGTTAAGAAAAGTACGCAAAGTGCTCCCCTAATTGTTTTGAGCAGTGTAGTTTTCAATTTACAGAATTTATATATCTCCCGTATCAAAGGCCGTTTTTGAGCAAAATTTAAATTAACATATTAAAAAAAAATTAAATAAAATTTAGAATTTTAATTTTTTTGTCCATTTTAAAACTTTTCAACAAAAAAGGATATCTTAAAATCCCATAAGAAGTTTATTTATCCATTTAAAAAAAAGCAACAATATTTTGACTTAAACAATTTTTTTTACAATATTTTTACTTGGCATACCGATAATTGAAACCACATTAGGGATACAGATGTTATAAATCCGTTTTATGAAATATATGTTTTCTTCAGCAACATATACAATTTTTAAAAATTTATAAATTTTATGATTTTATTAAATTTATAATTTTAAGCATTGAGGAGTCTTTTCTAAAAGTAATTAATACACTTATATAGTTTTCAAATATATAAAACAGAAATTTTGTGTTAGAAATTCGAATATAAATATCATGCAGTGAAGACCCTAATTGTCCCTTTGCTTATCCCTAAGAGGGTTAACATTAACAAGTCTTACTATTTTTAGCTTCTACACTACGTTTATAACGTAAAAAGTGGAAGGTATTATAATCGTTCAGTCCGTCCGTCTGTCTGTCCGTCACCCACTTTCATACCCCAAACTACAAATGCTACGGACAAGTGTGATACGTCAAAAAATACAACGCATCGAAATTAGAATACATTGAAAATTTCAGAAAAGAATTCGAAGTGCTTCAATTATGTAAAAAACTGCAAAATTGAATGCTCATTTAAAAAGCATAGGAAGCCATTTTTATTAGAATTAAATCACCATTACCATTCGCAACAATCGCCCGAGAAACTTTAATTCTTTTAGACAATAAATTAAAATAAAATTATTTTTGCGACATCGATCAGTTTGAAATGACGTCAAATATATTTAACTACGAGATTCTTCGTATGTTGATATGAAATATTTTCATTCTATGTAAAAGCGAAGAATATTACATATTTATTCTTTAAAATGTAGATTAATTTTTGCAAACGATAAGTAATACTTATTGAATTTTCGAAATAAAATTTAAATGAAACTAGTCAAATTTAGCATAAAAATGTTTAATATAGAATTAATGCTGTGTTTGGCGCCTTTTTACCTGTTAAACACAACTGTTGTGTGGAAGCGGGTTAAGTGACAGATTCTGTAACAAACCTACATGTTTTACTCTAACGTTGTTTGTATACGAGATATAGTAATTAGTAATAGTTATCTCGTATAATAATAGTTATAAATGTTTCATGATTCAGAGATTTCCGCAATTGGAAATTGTAATTCGTGAAAGAAAAATATTTTTTCGGATAAAAAAACTACTGTTGGATAAAAAAAAATTACCATTGAAATCTGTATTTTTCGCTTTAAAAGGACCTTATCTACACTCTTAAAACAAAAGAGTGAAATTCACTCCTATAGGAGAAGTGCATTTTCGGCACCGGAAAGGAGTGGAAATTAACTCAGACTGAGTTAAAACCGCTCGTTTTAAGAGTGTAGGACGCAGATTGTTTTCTTTTATTTCTTTTACCCACTCCGAAAAAGAGTGAAATTCACTCCTATAGGAGAAGTGCATTTTCGGCACGGAAAGGAGTGGAAATTAACTCAGACTGAGTTAAAACCGCTCTTTTGTTTTAAGAGTGTAGGGTGAATTTCTGGTATTTTTATATACTTACTCTCTGAAGGTTGCAGACGTATAAACCTGCCACCTACACTCTTAAAACAAACGAGCGGTTTTAACTCAGTCTGAGTTAATTTCCACTCCTTTCCGTGCCGAAAATGCACTTCCCCTATAGAAGTGGATTTCACTCTTTTTGCGGAGTGGGTAAAAGAAATAAAAGAAAACAATCTACGTCTTACACTCTTAAAAAGAGCGGTTTTAACTCAGGCTGAGTTAATTTCCACTCCTTTCCGTGCCGAAAATGCACTTCCCCTATAGGAGTGGATTTCACTCTTTTTGCGGAGTGGGTAAAAGAAATAAAAGAAAACAATCTGCGTCCTACACTCTTAAAACAAGCGGATTTAACTCTGTCTGAGTTAATTTCCACTCCTTTCCGGTGCCAAAAATACACTTCCCCTATAGGAGTGGATTTCACTCTTTTGTTTTAAGAGTGTAACTGTCAGGTTTTCAAGCGACACACATAATTTGTAAAAAATTCTAACTTTCATAATATTATTAAATTTTAAAATTCAAAGCATGGATTAGTCATTTATAATCATCTGCTACAGAAATATAATTTTAAAAAATTAAAAGAAAGATTTTTCTCTAACATTTTTAAAATTTTATTCTCGTGCAGTGAAAACAAACTAGCACTTCAGCCAATTGAAGAGCATAGTGGAAGAAAATGCTAAGTGAAATTTTTTGGAAAAATTGATATTCTTGTGTTGATGACCAGGATAGTAATACTCCAGGCTGGGTTAATTAAATGTAATTGGCGATTATGTTAGGACCTTATTTTCAATGCATACTGTGTCACTATATTCAGTGTATTTATATATATTACCATTATTGTCAAGAATGAACCCCGGTTGTACTTGTGTATGTTAATAAATGCGTAATTAGTTAGCCAATTGTCTTATCATTTGCTGTCCAGAGATATTGTGGTAGAATTAAGTAATTGATATAGTTCTTAATAATTTATGATAGAGCTTTATTTATTCACGGGAGTATTTAGATTATAAGTTCTTTATAATGTAATTAACGCAATGTACTATAACCACTATACGACATGGCCATATCATGAATCTATCAATTAGCATATAGCAATTATCAGAATATTACTTTACCATTATATACAAATAAACCCTTAACTTAACCACCAGGCCAACAACTAGCTGTTATAGTTAAAGAAGTTAGTAATATACTAGCTTCTTTAACTATAACAAATTTTCCCTTTTTCATAAACTTTAAAGTTTAGTATATTTTTTACGGTTTAAAAGTACCGATTTCAACAGCTCTGAGTGCAAACTAAAACCACTTTAAAGCTCATTTTCACCTTTTTGTCACTTGCACAATCCTGCAATAAGCTCTTCCATTTAGCACTTAGAATAGAAAAACAGCACCGTTGAAACCTTAGAACTTATTATCTCAATAATCTTTTCAATTTTTACTCCTTTAAAACATCAATTATCTGTTCGAAACGCATCATTGCGTGTTCGATTGTTTCTCGAAAGACCTCTTGACAAAGTTCCGCATTGCAGCTATTGTTATAGCATTAATGACTTTAAATCGACAAAGATTTCTCGTTCTTCGAGAAATCACGCTAAATACTTTTTCCGGTATTAGATGTATTATTTTTTTATACAAAACTAATTTGTATTAAAAAACTTGTTTGTCTCCAGCTAGTGTCAAAATTTTTAACTTATTTTAGTTGCAAAAATCTCTTATGTGGTCTATATAAAATGAATGTCAAGGTTTATCAAGATCCGATCAGTAGAACCAGAGAAAGTCAAAATAAAGGCTCTTTGTTTTTTAAAGGGGATACGTTACCCAAAAATTGGTCAAAATATCGATTTTTCAGTTTTTACTTCTTATTATTTACAATATCTTTCTGAACATTTACTGATAGTTTCATAATGATATCTTTTGTAGAAAAAAAGTTATTAAATATTTTCTGGAGTCATTCCTATAAGTTTGAATACGTATTTCGTCTGCTTTACACCTGTTTTCTCTGTTTCGCGTTTTTTCAATTCTTGTGTTTGATAAATTCCTAAGGCTTTTTTGCTAATTAAGTTAGAATTTTGAAATTTTTAACCTGTGTTCTTATATAAATGGTGCACAAAATTGTGCATGGAATAAAGTCTACTATGTATATTTGTTTTTTTAAACAAAATGTTGAATTCAATAATTTGTAATTTTTTTGTGATTTTTTGAGATTTTCAGTATAAATGCATGTTATTTTTGAACTGCAGTCACATTTTAAAATCCATGCACAGTTCTTGAAAAAATATTTCTAAAAGCAAACTATAAAAGTTTGGTGGAGTTATTCTCAAAATTGAAAGAGGAGTAGCGTTTTAAAAAAGTTCAAAATTTTGACTTAAAAAAAATGAAAAACTACTTGTAAATATTGGATTTTATTGCTAGAAAATGTTTATTTAGAGTGGATATTATATAAAACCACTATAATTTACAAGTTTATGTTATTATTTCTAGAAATAATGTTTTGGGTATTGTATCCCCTTAAAACCACTCCAAATTTCAAAAAACAATTTCTCTTAAATTTTAACTGAAAATTTACTTGAATTAAATTGTTTTACATTTTACTTCTGCAGCCAGATAAATTTATACATAACTGCACGATGCTTTAAATTTTCAAATTTAGTAAAGTTACAAAATTTATAAATATTATGTGTGTTGTTGGAAAACCTGACAGTCAGGTGACTGCTTTATACAGGCCCTGGACAAATTATTAGACACACTGCAAGATTTCATGTAAAATATTAATTACCGGGTGATATTGTACCGTTTTATTATTTTAAATTGATTTGTTTTTATTTTTATATTATCCAATCAATTACCGATTTATTTGACATAAATAAAACCGCATTCAATTAGAAAAGCACAAGTTTATCAAGTTTTAAAGAAAAGTGAAATTAATGTTAGTAAAAGTCAATATTTAGTGGAGCCACCTTTAGCCGCTATCAAAGCTTTAATTCTGCGCGGCATGCTATCAATGCAAGACTGTACTGTCTCCTGCATTTGAGGATGATGATTCTACACATAAATAATCTTATAATAAATAATTAATATAAATTAATCTTAATCATAATTATCTTAAAATAAATACAGATATGTAGTCTACAACAATTCTTTTCAATAAAAATCAATAATATTGTAGTTTAAATGTACCATTATTGCATAAAAAATCTTAAGAAACATAAAATTACTAAAAAACAATACAGTGCGTCTAATAATTTGTCCAGGGACTGTATATGAAACTTTTGACATGACGGGAAAAAATTCATTACAACTAATTACATATGAATGTTATTACAATTTCATAACATTATTTTATCTATACATTGGAAAATGATTAAATGGTTAAATTTCATCCTTTTATTTAATAATTTTTAAAACACCGTCGCTATGTGTTGCAAAAGTATAACTATTTTACATTTACAACTTTATAAATGAAATAACTAAATGATATTTTTCCATTCTAATACGTTTTTTCTGTTATTACTATTTTCATACCGAGCGGCTCAGTGGCTGAGAGGCTTAGGTATTACGGGTCGAGTTCACAAGCCCAAGTTTGCGGGGTCGAGCCCCGGCTGAGTCGTCAGATTTTCTGGATGGGAAAATCATGGGCACGCATGCTATATGCTTATGTGGAATGTAAAAGATCCCTTGAGTATCTATTTGAGCGTCAAAATTGATAGCGAGAGTCGCCTAGATGGTGTCACACAAAAATGGTTCTCAGTTCTGGGGAATATGCCGAGTCTGCAAATGCTTAGCCGCCAATAAAGCAGCTCCGTTGAAAAAAAAAACTATTTTCATGCACGAAGAAAACGTGCTTAAATTGTAAAGTATCACTTGAAGGATGTTGCGATTTCAAAAATGATGCATTTTCATTAGGTTGATGGGACTGATTGATATTCCCCTAAACAAGACTTGAAATACGTTCATAACGTAAAAAGTGGAAGGTATTATAATCGTTCAGTCAGTCCGTCCGTCTGTCTGTCCGTCACCCACTTTCATAGCCCAAACTACAAATGCTACGGATAAGTCAAAAAAATTCAGCGCATCGAAATTAGAAGACATTGAAAATTTCAGAAAAGAATTCGAATTCGAAGTACTTTAATTATTTAAAAAACTGCAAAATTTAATGCTCATTTAAAATGCATAGGAAGCCATTTTTATTGGAATTAAATCACCATTGCCATTCGCAACAATCGCTCGAGAAACTTTAATTCTTTTAGACAATAAATTAAAATACATTTATTTTTGATCAGTTTGAAATGACGATTTTTTTTCGATCAGTTTGAAATGACGTCAAATATATTTCACTACGAGATTCTTTGTATGTCGAAATGAAATATTTTTTATTCTATTTAAAAGCTTAGGAATATTACATACTTATTCTTTGAAACATAAATTAATTTTTGCAAACGATAAGTAATAATTATTGAATTTTCGAAATAAAATAAATTTAAACTAACGAAATTTAGCATGTAAATGTTTAATATAGAATTAATGCTGTGTTTGGCGCCTTTTTACCTGTTGAACACAACTGTTGTGTGGAAGCGGGTTAAGTGACAGATTCTGTTACAAACCTACTTGTTATTATTTAAAATTTAACTTTCAACAACGTCGCATTTTCGTTCTTCACTTTTTTTCCCGATTGTCCTTATTTCTTTAGTCTTGGTTGTCTTTGAAAAACGGTAAGATGGCTAAATTTTAAATTTTCTTATAACTTGAAATTTCTAAAAGTAACTTTGATTGGTTACTTTAGAAATCTTACTTTAGGAAAAACTACTTTAGAAGATTAGTTACTTAACAGAGTTACTTTTCATATTAAGTGAGTTACTTTTTAATTTAGTAACTGTAACAGAATTACTTTTTAAAACTAACTTTCCAATCCCTGATGGCAAGTGCCAGCCAGAAATAATTACAATATCAAATTGCTCCTTCTAAACTAAAGTCCTCGGCGCAATAGCCCATTACTGAGCCAAGGCCTTCACTTTTTGCCTGCCCACTGCCGTGCCCATTTCAGCTTTGCACTGCCGTGCCCATTTCAGCTTTCGTGACCTAGGGCTCTGGGGTGCTAGGCATATGTCCCGGTAAGGTGGTAAGCCTTCACGCGGAACCCCCAGTGTTTAGTTCCCAAGCATGCTTGGTACCCATTTTATCGACCCTCTCAAGGGATGAAAGGATGTCAAATTGCAGTTTAATGTTAATTTTTAATCAAAATTTTATTAGGGGTTCTAACCGTATTTTTTAATCAAGTTAAAATATTAAATCGGATGTATGTGGTACGATTTTAAATTGTTAAAATAAAAAAAAAGATTTTGAAGTGTCTATCGTGGAATATAAATTAAAATCTAGAATGTTAGTTAAATCGAAGAAGTTATTAGTGTATTTATTGTAGTATAAGCCAATTATATAATAATTGTTATTTAATCTGACTGTTTTAGGTGACTCCTGCTTTCATATTTGTGATTTTCTTCGAACAATTTCTGCATTTCATCCAAGGAAAGAGACTGATGCGTTTAAATGATTCTGTGACAAACATATCGCAGGGAATTCTTGTGGAACTTTTCAAGTAAGACCCATGCATTTTAAAATTTCTTTTGAAAAAAAATGCATATGAAGAGTACAGGGGAAAAACCCTTTCAGCGACAGGGAATCTGTCCGTATTGACCTCGGCTTGGCGAATAGTGGCGATCGGAAACCTTTTTTGTCCTTTGGTTCTTCTTCCGCGGTTCAAGTGTCAGACTATTTCTGGCGTAAATCTCGATTATAGTTAGATAGTAAACCCGTGCGCCGCACAGTGGTCTGGGAGCGGCCAAAATGCCAAATTTCGAAGTGTTCGCAAAATGCAAAATGAATAGATATTTAAATTAATAGATAATTGAATAGTAAGATTACCAAATATAAATCATTAAAAATAATTTTTTGATGTATTTATAGTTACGAAAAGTCAACAAATTAAAAATAGCCCGTTTTGAGGCGATACAATTGAATTCAAAATACACGATTTATAATTTTATTACACAATTTTTTTGCATGTTTTTGAGTTTTATAAAAGGTTTTATTTTATTTTAGATGATTAAAAAATACAAAATAATTTTTAAATTAGTTTTTGATTTTAGTTTCAAAAATACTATGTTTTTAAATATTTGAAAGAGTGCAACTTTCTTGCTCCACTGTGCTCCAAAGTCTCATTAAAATTAACTAGTTTTCCAAATCTTATATAAAAGATAAATCTAAATTTCAGCTGCGGAAACGTACGGAAACCATAATTACAAACAGAAGTGTCAAAATCTAGCTGTTCAAAAATCGTCGAAAAGCACAACGCTGCCGCGCGTTGCGCCACGGCAGCTGTTAATCTATAAACAAAGTAACAAAACCGACAGGTGTTTCGACCACTTTACTTACAAAGTGTTTGATTATAAATATATAACTTAAATACTTGTATTATCTTTGTAGGAGAGAAAAGGTTTGACTTGTTTACAATAAGAATGTTTTCAAAAGATGCCCATTGGCTCTTGGGAAGAGGGGGTTGAGTTACATGCCAAACTCTGTTCACAAGGTATTGTTTCATGGGGGGAAAGTGATTTCATCATATATGTTACCCATAGGAAGTTTGACCAAAGAAGCCCAAGAGGCCAAAAACAAAGACTTTCGGTGGTACAGACGAGAACACTCAAGAAAAAGTACAAATGAAGATGTGTTTAACTTTCTTACTATTTCATCGGACCCTTACAACTTTTGCGCAAAGCCTAAAACCAACAAAAAATTAGAGCTACACGAAGACTAAAAAAAACCTATTATATTAATATTGTAATCTTAAAGGATGTTAAACAAATTTATTATATGTTTTCAAAGCAAAATTTTTTAGTGCTTCAAAACAATTTTAAGATTAAAATCCTTTTTATGAATCTGTTCTATCAAAGTGACTTTTATTTAGTTCCTAAAATACGTGTAGTTTTTGTATTTCAGATTTGTTAATATACTTTTAACTCTAAGATCATTATATAGTACTTTTAAATCAAATACGATATTATTAATAAATTATTTATTTCCTAAGCCGTATTAAAATTAAACGAAATTTCATTAAAAAGTCTTTAGATGAATATTAATACCATATTTGGCCTTAACATCTTCAATAATAAAATGCTGTTAATTAATATGGTCTTAAAAAACTGTTGACGGTTAATTTGAAAGTATATGTTCTGTGTATTCATATTTTTGTACGATATTTTGTTATTAAATTTGATATTATTCCACAACCTTTAAAAGTTTAATATTAAATAATTATTCCACAAACTTCAATGTTAAATATTTTATAATTATTCCACAAACTTCAATGTTTAATATTATATAATTCATGCGTTCAAAAATTAGTAAAAAAAATATTCACATTAAAAAAAACTTTGGTTTCAATTAATTTTATAAGCTAAATTGAGAGCAGAAAATATTGAAAATAGTGTACATATTTTTAGCTTGACGTTTCATTTTTTAAAAACATTTTGTTAGTGTTTTGGCTTTTTGTGACTGATTACGTATTACCATGACCTAAGAATACGCATATGCACTTGCCCAATACATGTTGATTAAAACGTTATTCTTTATACGCAATTTTCCCATTACATCTTCACATACTATTTTTTGCATTAACTGTAACTTAAAATACATAGGTTTTACAAACTTGATTGTGTCCTATATCAACTCAGATGGGTCAAAAACCTACAAAACCGAATTTTTATACATTTTTGTCAAACCACAAAAAAATAAATGAATTTTGACCGTTTTTCAGCCTTTTCCGACCACTGTGCGCCGCGCGATAAGAACCAAGACAAAACTGGTTTCAGACCTGATGCTGACTCAAAGCAGACCTGATGCAGACAGACTCCTGTGCAATGAAGTGGTTCTTCCCCTGCACTCTTCATCTGCAAATTAAATACGTTTGCCATTTTTCAGGATTCCCCTGTATGGCATCGAACTGATCTTTTACGTGTGGATTTACAATAACCTGCGGGTTTTCAGTCTGCCCTGGAACTCTCCGTGGACTTGGCTGCTTTGTATGGTGGTCAACGATTTCTTATTCTATTGGATGCACAGAGGAACGCATCGTAAGTGTATAATTTAGTTTATATAAAATAATATTATAATTTAATTAGATATAGACAGTTATTAAGAAGAAGATGGCAGGGGAGGGGGGTTAAGGCGTTCGCCTTGCCTGCTGAAAGTTCCAAGTTCGGGTCCGGGCATCGCCAAAATAACTGCCGACCTATAAACGGCCCGTAAAACACGATTTTTTTTATTCTTGAATACTTATCAACATGAAATCTGTAAAAAAAATCGTTGTAATTATCGTTTTTATTAGTTAGAAATCGCCATAAGTCGATGTAATAAGCCTATACAAACTCCGCTTTAGAATCGTGCCAAACAATTCGCCAAAAGCGTTTGCCAATGCTTACTACAATGCGATTGATGGCTTCACTTGGCAAACCAGTTTTTGTATTGGATTTTTGTGCTGGTAACATCTCCATCTTCTTAACTCTACGGCTATAGTATATTTTTGTTAGTCTTAGCGGTATCACTCAGAGCTATCATGCTACAGATCCGGTGTTCGAATTCGGGATTTCACAGAGTTCACTCAGCCTTTCATCAGTAGTTAGATAAAATGAGGACCAAGCTAGGTAGGTGTAGTGAAGTTACTTTCTCATAAAAAAACAATATTTTTCGTAATGGACCGACTTTCATAATTGAACTCGAGTGAATTGAAGAATGTATAAAATTCGTGGTTGCCTTGGCGACAGATTGGTGAGAACTTGCAGAGATTGTGACTGTTTACATCGTTTGTGCTGAATCTTACAGAATTCTACCGTTTTGACTTGTACGTTTTGGTTTGTCCTAAATAAAAAATGTCTCGTCCTAAGAGCAGTTCTTCAAACACAAAATAGTACATAGGGAACTAAACATGAGGGATTCCGTGTCAGTCTGACCAATCATATGTTACAATGCATCATTGGATTTTTGTGCTGGTAACATCTCCATCTTCTTAACTCTACGGCTATAGTATATTTTTGTTAGTCTTAGCGGTATCACTCAGAGCTATCATGCTACAGATCCGGTGTTCGAATTCGGGATTTCACAGAGTTCACTCAGCCTTTCATCAGTAGTTAGATAAAATGAGGACCAAGCTAGGTAGGTGTAGTGAAGTTACTTTCTCATAAAAAAACAATATTTTTCGTAATGACCGACTTTCATAATTGAACTCGAGTGAATTGAAGAATGTATAAAATTCGTGGTTGCCTTGGCGACAGATTGGTGAGAACTTGCAGAGATTGTGACTGTTTAACATCGTTTGTGCTGAATCTTACAGAATTCTACCGTTTTGACTTGTACGTTTGTGTTTGTCCTAAATAAAAAAATCTCTCGTCCTAAGAGCAGTTCTTCAAACACAAAATAGTACATAGGGAACTAAACATGAGGGATTCCGTGTCAGTCTGACCAATCATATGTTACAATGCATCATTGGATTTTTGTGCTGGTAACATCTCCATCTTCTTAACTCTACGGCTATAGTATATTTTTGTTAGTCTTAGCGGTATCACTCAGAGCTATCATGCTACAGATCCGGTGTTCGAATTCGGGATTTCACAGAGTTCACTCAGCCTTTCATCAGTAGTTAGATAAAATGAGGACCAAGCTAGGTAGGTGTAGTGAAGTTACTTTCTCATAAAAAAACAATATTTTTCGTAATGACCGACTTTCATAATTGAACTCGAGTGAATTGAAGAATGTATAAAATTCGTGGTTGCCTTGGCGACAGATTGGTGAGAACTTGCAGAGATTGTGACTGTTTAACATCGTTTGTGCTGAATCTTACAGAATTCTACCGTTTTGACTTGTACGTTTGTGTTTGTCCTAAATAAAAAAATGTCTCGTCCTAAGAGCAGTTCTTCAAACACAAAATAGTACATAGGGAACTAAACATGAGGGATTCCGTGTCAGTCTGACCAATCATATGTTACAATGCATCATTGGATTTTTGTGCTGGTAACATCTCCATCTTCTTAACTCTACGGCTATAGTATATTTTTGTTAGTCTTAGCGGTATCACTCAGAGCTATCATGCTACAGATCCGGTGTTCGAATTCGGATTTCACAGAGTTCACTCAGCCTTTCATCAGTAGTTAGATAAAATGAGGACCAAGCTAGGTAGGTGTAGTGAAGTTACTTTCTCATAAAAAAACAATATTTTCGTAATGACCGACTTTCATAATTGAACTCGAGTGAATTGAAGAATGTATAAAATTCGTGGTTGCCTTGGCGACAGATTGGTGAGAACTTGCAGAGATTGTGACTGTTTAACATCGTTTGTGCTGAATCTTACAGAATTCTACCGTTTTGACTTGTACGTTTGTGTTTGTCCTAAATAAAAAAATGTCTCGTCCTAAGAGCAGTTCTTCAAACACAAAATAGTACATAGGGAACTAAACATGAGGGATTCCGTGTCAGTCTGACCAATCATATGTTACAATGCATCATATTGCCCTCGGTCTCGTGAGCTGAATTGGCCACAGTAGGACTTGGGTGCTCTAGTGGCTTACCGAGTTTAGTTTGAATTCTAATTAAAAAACTAGGGATGTGTAACACCAGACATTCACTTACCACCCAATAAATTAATGCATTTATTTAAAGGTAACTATGTATCCTATAACGTAATTTCAATCACCTAAAGCCCATTTCACACCTGCACAACTACTTGCAATTCCGTTGCAACTGCAACTCGTAACTAGTGGTAACCCGGATTTTCGGGTTTCCACAAAAAATTATTTATCTCACAATTTGGCAAGTTTCATCTTTTTGTAAACAAACTTTATTCAAACCATAGACCAAATTTATGTTTCCGAACTTCATTAATAAGATCAATTTCCATTTTTGCCGTCCATTTACTACCCATTTTTAATTGCGCAGATTTTTGAATTTTTTTTTGCAAGCAAGGAAAGTTGGCGTCTTAAAAAGTAAATAAACAACCAGTTGGCGAAGTCTAGTTCGCGACAATGTAGCCAAACAAATACTGAATTCTGATTGGCTAACGGTACATGCAACTTGAGATTTTTTCGTGCTCGCATGAAAAAATCTCACGACTTGAGTGCAACTTTTAACTGCATGGGGAGTTGCAAGTAGTGACTGCATGGTGTCCTATGGGAGTGTGACAAAGTGTGAAATGGGCTTTAAACTCTAAAAGTTCTCCCATTTGCGCATGTGAAATTTTTTAAAATCTTTTTGACGTCTGGACTGGTACTGTGAACTCGTGTACTGAATTTGAAGTATAGTAGAACCTCGATTATCCGTCCCTCTTTTATCTGGAACTCTGTTAACCGACCGTTTCCAAGTCAACAGCAAAAAATTTCTCCAACAAAGACGCCAGTCTCGGAGATTTAAGGCGATTCAAATGTGAAGAATCTCCGGCGATATTGAAATCGCAAACTTCCGCGATTCAAAAATCGGTAATCTTCGGCTATTCTGAAATTGTGATTCTGCACCGTTTATGAAATCGGGAAAGTGACGTGATTTTAAGTTAGCAAAACTTCTGTAATTAAATACAGTCCCTGGACAAATTATTAGACGCACTGCAAGATTTCATGTAAAATATTGATTACCGGGTGATATTGTACCGTTTTATTATTTTAAATTGATTTGTTTTTTATTTTTATATTATCCAATCAATTACCGATTTATTTGACATAAATAAAACAGCATTAATTTAGAAAAGCATAAGTTTATTAAGTTTTAAAGAAAAGTGAAATTAATGTTAGTAAAAGTCAACATTTAGTTGAGCCACCTTTAGCCGCTATCAAAGCTCTAATTCTGCGCGGCATACTATCAATGCAATACTTTACTGTCTCCTGCATTTGAGGATGATGATTCCACACATAAATAATCTTTTCTAGGAACTGATACAGGTTTGTACTTGTTTACGTTCATGTATCACTTTGTCAACACAGTGTTGCCATATGTTAAAAATAAATTCAAATGTGTAGTCTACAACAATTCTTTTAAATAAAAATCAATAATATTGTAGTTTAAATATACCATTAATGCATAAAAACTTTTAAGAAACATAAAATTACTAAAAAAATACATTGCGTCTGATAATTTTTCCAGGGACTGTAAGCAAAAGCGAATTTCTAGCAATCCTAAATTTTAAGGAAATTTCGGGAATCTTCAAAAATTATCAGACTCCAAGCGATATCTACAATAAAACAATAAAAACTAAGCACTTTTCCTAGAACACCACTCACAAATTCAAAATAATGTTTTAGCACTTTACTACGAAGTCTCAGAAATAACACTAAAATTCAATGTTTACAGTTACGAGCTACCAACAACCACAAAAACCAACGCGGATTTCGGAGATTTGGCAGATTTGAGGTCAGCGAACTTTCGGCACTCCTCTGTACTATAAGTGTTACTATTTAATGACAATTCTCTATTATCCGGAATTTTCGATTATCCGACCGACCTCCGGTCCTAATTAGATCGGATAATCGAGGTTCTACTGTATATCTCGGGGACGCATTACCCAAAATTTAGGGCTACTCAGAAAATGATTAAACATGCTCGAATGCTGTGATGTAGAGATATTGCAAAAAAAAGGAATATTAAATAATGGTGGAGGTTTATTGAAAATAATATAGAGGTTTGGTAAAATGGTTTATGAAATTTTATGTTGATTTTTCAATTTTTAATTTTTCAGCTTGTGAATGGTTAAAACCCTAAGGCTTTTAGGTAAAATTAATGTAGAGCTCCAAAACATTTTTCCTGCGTTGAGACATGTACGATTAACAAAAGTTGGTATGGGATAAAGTCTAGTGAGAATAGATTTTTTTAAAAAAAAATGATGAAGTTGAAAAATTATAAAAAATCTTTTTTTTGGCCATTTTTAATTTTTATACATAAAACTACATAACTGTTCTTGTTTAACTGATAGCTCAATATCCACACCAACTTTTATTGATAGATGTTGTGGGAACATTGTGCAAAAAAATCCATAAAAAAATTCTTAAAATTGTAGGAGGAGTAGCATTTTGAAAAAACATTAAATTTTGCAATTTTTTTAATTAAAAAAAACCTTATGTTTCTAATTTTTATTATTTTTTAGTATATATTTATTGAATGTTAGTTCTTTGTAAAAATAGTTTAATTTGAATGCTAGCGATAAAAATACAGGATTTAATTTTTTGGGTACTGCGTACCCTTAAGAATCAGCATCCTCCATAGCGTGTAGGAAACATAAAATTTGGATTTTGACCATTGGACCATTTTAGATTTTCGAATCCATCGCAGTACTTACGTTACATTATATTTCAAATTAGGTAATTGAATGTAAAAAATAGACGTGCATCAAGACAACTTATCATACATACCAAAATATACCCATTTGGGTATTTTAATCTCAAGCAACAGTGTATGTTCAATCTGTATCGAAATTAATAGTTCAGTTTAAGTATTTGAATGTGGCAGATTAGTTATGTTGTACACTCTTAAAACAAAAGAGTGAAATCCACTCCTATAGGGGAAGTGCATTTTCGGCACGAAAAGGAGTGGAAATTTACTCAGACTGAGTTAAAACCGCTCGTTTCGGAGTGTAGGACGTAGATTGTTTTTTTTAGTTCTTTTACCCACTCCCCAAAAGGAGTGAAATCCACTCCTATAGGGGAAGTGCATTTTCGGCACCGGAAAAGAGCGGAAATTAACCCAGACTGAGTTAAAACCGCTCGTTTCGGAGTGTAGGACGTAGATTGTTTTATTTTAGTTCTTTTACCCACTCCCCAAAAGGAGTGAAATCCACTCCTATAGGGGAAGTGCATTTTCGGCACCGGGAAAGAGTGGAAATTAACCCAGACTGAGTTAAAACTGCTCGTTTCGGAGTGTAGGACGTAGATTGTTTTCTTTCAGTTCTTTTACCCACTCCCTAAAAGGAGTGAAATCCACTCCTACAGGGGAAGTGCATTTTCGGCACCGGAAAGGAGTGGAAATTTACTCGGACTGAGTTAAAACCGCTCGTTTGTTTAAGAGTGTAGGGTGTTGATTTTTGGGGTATTTATATACTGTATTTATAAAGCTTTTTACTTTAAACTGTAAAAATAAACTGTGTGAGTCTATAGCTACTACATATCCAAAATTATTTCTCCAGAAATAAGTATTTTGTGGTACTTTCATGAACCTCATCACAGCTCGGAAGAATACAACTTGACAACCCCTCTACGTCTGAGTATCTTCACTACAGCTGGATTTTGGGTGAGCCTGGTCTATACGTTTTAATCATAGATATGGCCCGTCCGTGGCCGAGTGGTTAAGGCATCAGCCTAGAGATTCAATCTTCTCAGGAGTGCGGGGGTTCGAATCCCACCTACTGCCAGTCATCCTATAAATCGGATCCGTGCTGGAAATAGTAGAAAAAATCCTCATCACGGATGGGCCCGAGTACACAGGGACAGACTTGTTCGTTAAATCTGTGGAGTCCAAAGACCCGACGGCGTTAGCGTACGATGTCGCTCAAAGTTCCGTTGGGTGCCCGCTCAGGTGTCGACCTCGTCACTTGACCAGGGTTCTAAATTACGAGGCGTTATTGGCTGTGTTAAAGCTCCGGAAGGAGGCTAGAAATAGACAGCCGGAAACGATTACCTCACCTCACCATCATAGATATCATAGTTAAAGTATTAGATTGGGAGATCAAGTGACCTCCAATGCTAACGACGGGACGCGCATGGAGACCAGAATAAGAGGGCAAACGGGCCAGTGTTGCCACCACATAAAGGAAATTACAAAAAAATACCATATAAGTAATAGCTGCATTATGGAATCTTTTTAGTGACTTTTAAAAAAAAACGTTAAACGCTTTTTTAGTATATTTTTGCTATTTTTTTTGTAATTTTAGAATTAAACAGTATTTTTTCGTAGTATTTTTCTCCTTAATGTGATGGCAACGCTGGCCCATTTGCCCTCTTGTTCTGGTCCCCATGCGCGTCCCGTCGTTAGCATTGGAGGTCACGTGATCTGCCCATCTAATACTTTAACTATGATATCTATAATGGTTTTAATGCACAAATATAATGGCCATACTTATAGTGAACTTTATTATTAACAAATAGTATTCTGAATACGGCAGTTATGTGAAATAAAAAAAAATCGAACTATCTTTGTTTTAGTGATAAAAGATTAATCCTTATGAATATTAAAACGTGTAGGTTTGAGTATTATTATTTTTAATTATCAATTTGTAGTAATTTGTTTAAGAAATAAATTATCAAACTTGACAAAACATAACTGCTAATTATTATTTAGGTTTTTTGGTGATGATTTCTATGGTTTGTAACCAATACTCTCTAAAATGTATTAGTTTTTTGCTATTTAAATTTCTTGATAAATAAAAACTTTTCTCGTTACATTTTTAAGTATTGTAATTTTAAGTATTGTAATTTTAAGTATTGTAATTTTATGTATTGTAATTTTAATTATTGTAATTTTAAGTATTGTAATTTTAAGTATTGTAATTTTAAGTATTGTAATTTTAAGTATTGTAATTTTAAGTATTGTAATTTTAAGTATTGTAATTTTAAGTATTGTAATTTTAAGTATTGTATTTTTAAGTATATTTTATTGTAGTTAAATGATAGATGAAATAGTTTAATTTTTTCAAAAATATTTATTGAATTTAAAGTTTTCTTTTAGATACTGTTTAACGAATTCTTTAATATTTTAATTTTTTAGTCCGTTATGACCGTAGTGAAATAAAAAAAATTATTTAAATATCAGTATCTTAATATGCAGACTAACATAGTTAAAAAAAGTTAAAACATAAATGAAAGATGTTAGTACACTGTAAAAAAATTCTGTAAAATTACAGCACATTTTGAAGATATTTTTTTTACATCACAGTGCTGTAATATTTAATAGCAAATTGATGTTTTCTTAATTTACAAAGTCACATTAACAACTTACTCCAATACCGTTCAAACAAGATGGGTTCTTCCCATAGATATCATAGTTAAAGTATTAGATTGGCAGATCACGTGACCTCCAATGCTAACGACGGGACGCGCATGGACCACCAGAATAAGAGGGCAATAGGGCCAGTGTAGCCAACAGTTTTAGGAGAAAAACACTACGAAAAAATACCATTTAATTCTAAAATTACAAAAACATACAATAAAAAGACTAGCAAAGCGTATCACGTTTTTTTTAAAGTCATTAAAAAGATTCCAAAATGCAGCTAAAATTTTTATGGTCTTGTTTTGTAATTTTAGAATTAAATGGGGTTTTTTGTAGTGTTTTTCTCCTAAAACTGGTGGCAACACTGGCCCCATTGCCCTCTTATTCTGGTCTCCATGCGCGTCCCGTCGTTAGCATTGGAGGTCACGTGATCTGCCAATCTAATACTTTAACTATTATATCTATGGTTCTTCCAATCACCGCCAGGCAAGCAAACGTTTTCGCCGGTACCACACAATTATTTTTATCATATGGTAAATTCACAGCACAGGGTAATTACAGCACTTTTACCCTCACACTTCGATGGTAAATTAGAGGGATTTTTTTACAGTGTCTTTGTGTGTGTTCAGAAAATATCTCCAATTTTGCGTATGATACATGAGAAGATTCATGAACGTAGATTATTGGCGCAAATAGTTTATTGGTATAAATGTACATGTTTCAATGGGACTCAAGACGCTCACCTTCATCAGAATGGCACACAACACAAACTAACAGTTGAACGCGTACTTCCGAAACATGATATCATGATATCCGGAAAGGGATTAGAGGGAAGGGGGAGAGTGCGTGGGAGAAACGAAACGTTATTCTGTTGCTATGAGGCTTTTCCAAATTGGGGAGAACTCTGTAACCACAATAATATACAGTCCCTGGACAAATTATTAGACGCACTGTATTTTTTTAATAATGATGAAAACATACCAAATAATTCCATATCATTAAAAAAGATGTCGATATATGTTAAGTACAGCAGATAGTATTTTCTATTCAATAGCTTAAGTTTAGGAACACAAATGTCCTTTTAGAGGTATTTTGTTCATCATTGATTGATACATGAAATCTTGCAGTGCGTCTAATAATTTGTCCAGGGACTGTAGTTAATTCATCTAACATGCCATAGTTATCCCCAATTTGGAAAAGCCTCATAGGAACAGACTAACGTTTCATTTCTCCCACGCACTATCCCCCTTCCCTCTACACTCCTTTCCGGATATCATGTCTCAAACTTCGCTTCGTTGTTTGTGTCGTGTGCCATGCTGATGAAGGTGGGCGTCTTGAGTCCCACTGAAACTTGTAAATTTGTACCAATAAACTATTTGCGCCAATATTCTACCTTGTTTACTTCGTGAATCTTCTCAGCGTTTTTTATATTGATTTCACATTTTTAGATTGCATATTTGCCCATGGCGTTTTTTATTCCTCCATCTACGTTCTTCGTGCACCATCAACTGAACGTCATTTTCCAGTATTGGCTGCACAGTGAGGTAAGCATACCAGTTTATTTAAAAAAAAAACCCGCCGAGGCTAAGTACCTGCCCAAAACCCGTACAAACAACTATAACGAGGTTGCAGGCATTGGCTATTGATCGCTAGATTGTCGGTTCTAAAATCGCCAAATGTAATCGCAATCAATTCTGTTCAGTTGGTCCGTGCCATAGAAGTCTGTACCAATAATAAATATATTAATTTTTGATAATAGTTTAGTTGTTGCATTATGAAGTGTATGCATTTTGAAGAAAATAAATATACAAAATACAATAAATATCCATTAAATATACAAAATTCATCAACAAATTTCGAATCACAAACAACCTGTTACATCGCCCATGCTTAATATTGGGTTATTGGCGTATTTCTCTAATATCTACATTAGGCGCAATGTTTAAAGCAACCTTTTTTCTGGTTTCGGCTGCGACTTTTGGGCAGGTATTTAGTCACTCCGTGAAAAACACACACACTAACATTATTATGTTTATGTATTGGCAAAATATGATCTGAAATTTCATTCTGAGAAAAATAACCTTTGTCTTGCAGTACATTCCTAGATTAGGGTACTTGGAATATGTGTTTGTCACTCCTAGTCATCATCGTGTTCATCATGGTAAAGTTGAGATTTTTTTTAAAAAATATTATATTTAACTTTTTGTATAACTTTTTAATTTCTAAATCAGTACATTTTTGCAATTTTAAAATATAATATATAAATAATGATTGTAGAAAGGGACTGAAGAAATAACAGCTGTTATACCCCATAATTGATTTTTAATATTTGGGCAAACTTTAAAATGAAATCGCCCCACTAAATGTCGTCGAATGGAGCAACTCAAGCTTTCCAAGCTTATAACAAGCGAAGCGTACACTCTTAAAACAAACGAGCGGTTTCAACTCAGTCTGAGTTAATTTCCACTCTTTCCGTGCCGAATGCACTTCCTATGGGGTGGACGCTGGAAAATGTCACCTTTTCCGTTAAGAGTATTAGTAAAACTATAGGAGTGGAGTGGATTTCACTCTTTTGTTTTAAGAGTGTAATTTAGTAAAACTTACATAAAATAGGAATCCGTCTTAGATTGGATTGTAAGACAAAAAACCCGAAAATTTTGATAATCTATCAATTGCTTCTTATTCTGATGGCTTAACATAAGTTAAGATCCTGAGAAAGAGTACACGCGTTCGTGCTGTTTGTTCAAAGCATTGTAAAGCTATTACTTGTCCTGCCCTGCCTGGCCTTTATAACCACACAAGTATATCCTTTGCTTACAAATTTTTTTTCAAAGACATAAAATTACCATATTTCATACCTACCCTAACAGCCATGTGACGAGTATGTGACGAAAAGCGATATCGCATACAAGTCATTGAAGATCGCTGTGATGTCTCATTCAAAGTCACTTTTTGTCACATAGAAGTTGAATGTCCGCTTTTGTTGCGTATCTTCTACGTAACATGGATATCGATGATATCGCAGCAATGTCGCATTTTGACTGGGATTTAGACGACATCACTGCGATATCACATACAAGTCACAATATGATGTCACTGCCGCATAGTGACATCCCTTTGATATCGCATACCAGTCACATTGTGACAGCGACTTACGCGATACCACTGTGATGTCACATGTGATGTCACATTGCGACTGTGACCTAGAGTGACAAAAAATTACGTTGCCGCGACGTAACTGTGACAAACCTGGCTGTTAGGGTAGGTGTAAAACCCTATCAGAAAGTCAATAACCTAATTCTAGAATTCAAAGACTTCGCCCAAAAATATTAAATTGTTAAAATAAATATTTAATTGGGTTTTTTTTCGCAATAGGAAGGAATCGTCGTTGCATCGACAAGAACTTCGGAAGCATTTTCATTTTGTGGGACCGCATTTTTGGTACTTTCGAACCTGAAGGAACTGAAAAAATAAATTTTGGAGTAACTAAACCCCTACAGACATTCAACCCCATTACAATTCAGGTGATAACTTTACTTCTTAATGAATCCCACCTTTTTTTTTAAATTTTACTTTCTTACACTGTTAAAAATTAGGCACTTTGTTGCACCAAAAATATGGTTCCTAAGTAGCTGCAACGGCTGTGTGGTGAAATGTTAAACCATATTTTTGGTATTCGGTTGAACCATTTCTCCAGGTTTTTGTTTCCAAAATCAGAAAAACGGTTCTACCAAACACTGAAGAAAAGGTGAAACATTTCACCACACAGCCGTTGCAGCGTCTAGGAACCAATATCATGGTGAAACCAACCACAAAATTTTTAACAGTGTACTCTTAATCTTTCCGAACTATTTTGTTATTTTGCCTATGCATGTTTGCTTTGATAATCAGATGAGCTATTATGATTTATCTAAGATTTATGTAATCATTAGTATTAGATTTTGCAGTTATCATGTTATTTCTTTACTGCATTTTCAGAATAGAGCTTTCTTTTTGCAAATGCCAAATTAAAGGCAAACGTCAGGCTAAATGACCAGCAAGAGTTTTGGTCTAAAAATTTACTTTTTGTGTACAAGTTTCAAATGACCGACTATATTCCTCTTGAACTTTTCCACTTCTTTGAAAGCACAACCTTTCCACTCTGTTTTAAAATAGTTATTTTTATAATATCGTGCAAAAAAACTCACTTTTTCAAATCAATAATCGTGGCAAAAGTGATGCTTTTAACGAAATCG
Organism: Oedothorax gibbosus; assembly: GCA_019343175.1. NCBI lineage: Eukaryota > Metazoa > Arthropoda > Arachnida > Araneae > Linyphiidae > Oedothorax > Oedothorax gibbosus. The sequence goes on along the minus strand of CM033280.1, from coordinate 4,388,253 downwards.
TGTTTCGAAGTTACTTTTATGCACCAGTGCGACAAAGTAAATAAGAGCATGTGATTGGTGTAAAATTCTTTATTTGAGCGTGATATTTTATTCGGCGGCTTTGTGATTGGTGTAAAATTCTTTATTTGAACGTGATTCTTTATTTGGCTTCTTATTTCCAATGCCAATCTAAGAAATACTTTTTGCACGTGATTTTAAAATAATCATTAATATAAATAATTACCTTCAAATCATTTGAACGTGATAATAAAATAATTATTAAGCCAGTCAAGAAATACCAATTTAATAAATACTTTTTTTTGCATATTATTATAAAAATAGTGTATGACAACACGTTGAAAATAGCCTTTTTTAAACTCGTGAATTTATTTCAGTTGCTCGTACCTCGCTCGTGAAATAATTTATTCAACTCGTTTAAAAAAGCCTTGCTTTTCACACTAGTTGCATAAATAACTATTTTACCTCTCGTCTGAAGCAAGATTTGCTTAATTTCGGCCCGTATAATCTGGATCGAATATCTGAGTTTAAACTTAGCCCTCCATGTCTCGTTGCTTGTTGAATTCGAAAACTGAATTGAATCTTCTCTTGATACACAGACAATAAATGTTGAATGATCTTTATCTGTTCCCATAATATATGCCTGATAATCCATTAATATTTTGTGTGGCCCCATGTTTTTGTGTGTGGAATATCTTTTATGAGGAAGAGTGACCAAAACTGAACAGCAAGAATGTTATTTTATTTTTGTAAATATTGGGTTTTGCTTCATATCAGTACTGAATAAAACTTTCAACATAGTACAATTGTGCCCAAAAATAATAAAAAAAATCATCTGCGTTTTTAAATAATAACTTATGTTTTTTTTCCCCCAACAGACTAATCATTTACAAACAATTTGCCAGAGGTTTATGGCAACAGAAGGTATAGTCAATAAGCTGTCTTGCATATTCAAAGGACCTGGCTGGAGTCCAGGAAAGCCATGGGTGGGACATCTTGAAGATATTCCAGAGGTACTCTAATCTGTACTATGATTTTGCTTAACCCTATTATGCCCCGAATTAAGATTTAATCTGAATTATTTGCCTTTAAATATTTTAATGAAAGCTATTGGAAATAATTAGAATATAAAAGGGTAAAAAATAGTTGGGACATAAAATGCACTTCATATGTCCCAATTTTATTATATTTTTTTCCTTCCTATCTACTTATAATAACTAAATTACACTGATTAACATGACATTTTGTTAAGGGGGAATGGGCGCGCTGGACCGCGGGTCTCCAAACCCAAGTGCCTCAGTGTTAATCCAATGGGAAAAAAACTATTTTCTCTGCGACATTTCTCCGGCTGTATGGAATATTTTTACAAACGGTTTTTTTTAAATAATAAATGTAGATAACTTACAGGTCTCTATCTTCCCACTCTTTGAAATTGCTTCGAATATTTTGTGTAAAATTATTTATTGAAAATTAAAAAAAATATTCGAACCCATTTCAAAAAGTGGGAAGGTCGGGACCTGTAAGTCAGCTACATTTATCACATAAAAAATCCGCTTGTAAATATTGCTTGTCCGCAAATATTCAATACGGCCGGAGAAATGTGGCAGAGAAAATATTTTTTCTCCATAGGATTAACACTGATGCACTTTACTTTGGAGACCCCCGGTCCAGCGCTCCCATTCCCTTTTAAATGAATTTATTTAACCTTTTTAGTCTTTAATGTTTTGAAACAGCATACTGCATTAATAAAAGCTAACTACCTCTAAGCTTTGATATTCCCTCAAACGACAATGAAAAGTAATACAACGGCCTTTTAAGTGGTACTTATACATAAGTGCCGTGTCAGTCCGAATTGGCGCAGGAAACTAAAGTAAAAGTATAAAAGAAAAATTTATTTTACCTTGACAGACTTTAATGTGCTAAAACTTAGTTTGTCAATCAAAAAAGTTCTATTTATCGCCGTTTTCTCCAAATTGAACAATGAAAAGTTAAACACAGCGCCTTTTTAAAGTGGTACTTATAAGTACCGTCAGTACATAAAGGTTTAAGCGCCTGTTTTTTGGTATAGATTAGGTGTTTTTCCAAGTTTGGCGAATCTCTCTTAACCGACGGCGACGGCCAGTTTTACCAATCAGTATTATTGATATTAACTTTTAAGTGCTTGTAGACAAGCATTATTTAGTTGAAGGGTCTATAGTTGCAAAACTTCACATTCTCCAAAGTATAACTAAGATATAGGGTCCGGTCTGTCCATTTGCGATTTTTGGTGATCGTAAATTCATTTGGACAAAGTCACCAATGAACGGTCCGGACCCTATATCTTAGTTATACTTTGGAGAATATGAGTTTTTTTTTTAAAACTTAGACACTTTATATCTCGGTCTAATAATAAAACTTCGATTGTGTCAAATTCTATTAATTAGCGTTTATTTAAAGAAATATGAGTTTGACAGTTTCTGGTTTTACATCTGAAGAGTACAGGGGAAGAACCGCTTGATTTATTAGGAGTCGTCCCGTAATTGTGTCTGCTTGGCGGACATTGGCGGCAGGAAACCGGTCTGCTTGGCGGACATTGGCGGCAGGAAACCGGTTTCTCTCTTTCTTCTTCGCTTGGTCCAAGCGTTTGAATTGTCGTGGTTTATGACTTTTCAATTAATTTGCGAATCTTAAAATTTCTCTTAATTGTTTTAGAAAAATTCGTGATTTTCAATCAATCGTACTTTATTTTTAAAGCTTAACATGATGATGAACACAGTCTTTTGAATAAAACGCGGAACTGCATTTCAGGGTTGCAGTGAGAGAAGATGCACAAGAAAGTGAGAAACTGGTTTCCGTACACCAGTTTAGGCGATTACTCGCTATCATCGCCAAAGATGCCTGATGAGGAAAGTTTTCTACGAAATTAAGCGGTTTTTCCCCTGTACTCTTCATCTGTATTTTTGCACATCTGTGGTTTTGTTATTGAACCAACTATATAAAATAAGATTTAAAAAATTAAACCGCGATAAAAATAACGATTCAACATTGGTGTACAGAACTTTTACAACTATTAACAGGTTACTCGAATCGAAACATGGCGGTTTCCCTTTTGATAAGTGTTATAGATTATTGTATAAGCGACTTTAGTTTAATAATGTAAAAATTTTCGAATTTTTCAGCCAAAGGAGGATGATAAGAAATACGACCCAAATATACCATTTTGGCTAAAGCTGTATGTTATATTCCACATGATAGCTTTAGTTTCAGGTTACCTACAGATGATTTTCTTTATGTCGGTATGTATAATTGTATAATTTCTATTAAAAGCTTATATGAAATACAGTATTTCTGTTTAAACAAATGTTTTTTAAAAGCCTACTGAACCAAAATAATAAACTTAAGACTTTGTACATAGTTAACGTTTCTATGCTAATTATATCCAAATAAGAAAATTGTTAAACTATTTATTATTATAGAAAACTCGAAAAACTTAGTCAAACTAGAATGATTTAAATGATTTGGAGTAGCACTAGCATGCAGTTTTGACGCATTGGCTCGTTTTCGCAGTTTTAGATAGGGAATTTAGCAATCCTACAAGTAAAACTGTAAATAAAATTCAACACTAAAAATAATTTAATTTGCAAGTATTTGGGGCAGTGGATAACTAAAAATGTCAGTTTTGAAGCTGATGAAGGGTTAAATGTGGTACAATAATGAGGGATATGGCTATTTATTGTTATCATAGCTATTCGGAGAATAGCTATGCTATCTCGATTAGCGATTTGACTAACATTGCCAGGTAACGAAACATTTCAATTTATATTTCCTACAACTTGATGAGTATAGTTTAAGTTTCAATTTCGCCAAAAGTCGCCAATGAAGAGACCGACCATCATATCATAGCTCAACCATCAATAACGTGTTAGTGACTAAGCCAAACGGTTTGGTAGAAGTTCATTCTATAAAACTAAGGTGCTCCGTTTAATTTTCACATGCAACCAAATGCAAATTTTGACGTCATAGTTCCGAGTCACGTTAGATGAAGGCAACCTGTCTCGCAACCTGTTCGGAACCACTCGTTCACGGCTGACCACAATTTTAGGGTTCCGAATGTGTTCCGAACTAGTTTCTCGATCTTCGGCACTGGGAACAATGGCGTCAAAATTTCCGTCTACGCTCATGTTTGGGAGAGCTTCTCTGGCCTTGTTATTGAAGTTGGCCGTGATGCAACGCATAATACAAACTTTCTAGATCGGACCTTTCTAGTTCTATTATCGGATAGATGTAGGGTAGGGTAGGTACATATATATTCCAGCTTGCGTGCTTGATCAGAGACCCGCTTATAAGCCTTCGTCAAGTAAGACAGACACAGAAAGAATTTTTTACTGTCACAGAGAAAGGAAAAGTACACCCAGGGCGAAGGCGGGAATCGAACCCGCACCCGTTACAGCGCGCAGACTGCTAGCGTAATGGTCTGCGATCCAAACCACTCGGCCATCCGGGCCCCGGATAGATGTATAGCAGTATAGTCTGGCTGCCACAACTTAGTATCCCAAATATTTTGATTGTGGAAGATTCCACTTTGAATTAAGGTTTTAAGACGAAGGAGGAACGGTTGCCAGCTCAAGGCGTTTGGCGAGAAGAGGGAATTGTTGGTCGAATTCGATTGTAAATAATGTATCACACTAGACCTACACATCAGTTAAATCGGCGATAGAGGATTGTTGTTGATTGCTGGTAGCGGTTAGCGATTATATGTGTATTTATTTGTTATCTTAACTTGATCCTTAATCGAAATAAGAGTGAACCCGATGCAAGTTCGATCTACCCTTCAATTGATAATCTGTTTCTAAACCTTAAAAAAATATGCGCCCATAAAAGCAATGAATCGCCAAACATAGTAGCTCTTGCCTAAAACCTTCCTTAAGCCCTGGTTTGTACGAACATAAAATCGGACGCTGAGTAGTGCGTCCGAATTGTCCGCTTTCTTACTGGCCCTAGTTGTCACGTGACCGCGGCACCAAAATTAACGTTGATCTCAGCGTTCGAAGATCTCGAATCAGTCGTGTTTTGATTAGAGCGTCCAAAACGTGCGAAATGGCCGATGTTTCTACCAATTCGAATAGGATAACGGTGGCCTTCGCTTACTACGCATTCGTTAGATGCGGCCGCATCGCTAGACGTGAATTCTAACAAACCACCTAAGCGAAAATAAGACGCTGATATCGCGGAGCAGGGCGTTTTTAACGCCTTGACGACGTGCGTTCTCATTCCTTACAAACCAGGGCTTTACCTTTTTTCGAAGTGGATTGTTCCACAATCAAAATGTTTGGGATGCCAAGTTGTGGCAGCCAGACTATACTAGATAGTGTTTTCTGTCGTACTCTTTGTTGATTGGAAGCTAGACAGATTTAGATATTGCATAAATTGAAGATTGCAGTGTCTTTTGTTACCCCTTTTCAAGATTTCAATTCAAAACAAAAAAATATCTTCATTTATTTTGGGTAACATTATGCAGCAAACACTGACATAAATACAGTTAGTTTTGCTAGTTTTCCGTAACTTTACTATGGTGGTCTACTGTTTTGTTTAGTGATGATTTCGGAACAGCTAGCATATTAGGCCGGAATGTTATTTGGCGACTTTGGCGTTCGTGAAAAAGTAAGCACAGGGTTGCTATAGCAACAAGATTGATGCAAACATCTATTGAGTTGAACTGGAATGTTTACCAATTTAAGTACGTTTTTGCTACTTGGCTATAAAAGGAAAGTTGCCAAATCGAGACCGGCCATAATACGCTAGCAGTACCATGATTTAGGCCATTATGATTAAACAAAATCAGCAGAGTTATTTGAGTTATTTAAGATATTTTAATGCATCAAACACTGTCATACCATTATTTTGGCGATTTTTTTTATGATTAGTTCAGATTTTTCGGCGACGTTTTGTTGCGTTCTTTGATGATTTCGGCCATCCTGATGTAGCAGAGACTGAAAACGACGTGGAACAGGCAAATGGCTTCGGAACCAGTCATTCTCCGATTGCGCCGGAATTCCTCGTAAATGAATCGGGAAGTCAGCTCCATTACTGAGTCGATTTCCATTTTTGGAGTGGCTATTGGAGCCGGACCTTCATTCGGTTTTAGACTTGAAGCCTTCTGTTTGTGTGTCGCTTTGCGCTTGTCAACTGATTTCTGAGATATTTTCTTCTTCGGCATTTCATTTACTTTTAATCGATATAAAAATAATTTAGATCCAAAATAGAATGAAGAAAAGCTAACTTTTTAACACATATTATTAATTTAGAGAACCAATAGTCATGTTGTAATTAAACACCTGAGGTTGTAACTATTTTCTGATTTAGTATTTCGAAATGTTATGATTTAAGATAACTTAACGATGCCAAAGTAGTCAATTTAAAATATTTTTTTTCAGTTATATTTAAACATTTTTATAGAAATCTATCTGCTTTTAAAAATCTCCTGGATATTTTCTTTAATGGGAATGTTTCTTATGTCACGCTCTCCAGCGATTTCATTGGTTGTTTTGTTTTCTTTCCGTAATACTTGAAACAAGCCCATTGTGCTCCCAAAACATAATTTTTTAAATAATTTAACTTACGAAATATCAAATATATACGTTTACTATGATTAGTTACTACCTAAATTTTGAAATCTAATGTTGATAATTTATTGTTTTATATTGTAGTCTGAAATTTTGAACTTTCTGTCACAATGTTAACTACATTGACGTAAAATTTTAAAAACTACAATTTCATTTTATTTCAGAAAATTTCAACATGGATCCTTACCATAAGCGTTTTGTACATGATGCTCACTACAGTTGCTATTGGCTATCTATTAGACTTCAGGTAAGACACGTTTTTTTTATAATTAATGGGTCTGTTTCAGGTATTTAGTGGCAACAAAAATGCTGATTAAATTTTTTCTCAAGCTTCGATTGATGAGTTAATGTCTCATGGAAAGAGAGCACCGATATAAGGAAGTACAGTAATGAAAGATGAAAAAACTAACTCCATCTGTAATGAAACCAATTTTAAAATAAATTTATAATTGAAACTACTAATGGGAATGTTTCATATAATGTAACGCTCTCGTTTTCATTTTTTTTTGGGGTCCGGCGATTTCATTGGTTGCTTCGGTTTCACTCTCAAAATGACCGATATAGATGAAAAGAAACTTTTCTTACTATGCAAGCTTTCTTTAACAAATGATTTGAACAACCAACATCCCAGCAAGAAGTTGGCATTTAAAAAATATAATAAGTAAAATATTCTTAGAAAACTAATTTTCGAATACCAAAACATAAGTAATTCCAGACCATAGATATAGAAAGTATAGCAGAAATGACCCTAGGGGAAAAGGTGAAGCCACTTTTCCACCAGTATCCCATAAGGCAGTTCGCAAGCCAAAACATCCCGCTCGCCTATGGCGTGCCAGATGGCACCATGAGATAAATTCGACTTATAAAAAATATATATTAAATATAATAGTTAAATAGTTTGCTAGCATAATTGTATATTTTAAAACTTAGTCAGTGTTCAAAGACTAGCATCCAATTACGAGCATTTATTCCATTATCGCACATCGTGACTAAGCATTTGTTTGACTCAAGATTGTTGCTGGTGAAGATACTGAGTGAAGTAATATGAGTATTTATTCATAAAAGAAGCATTTTAAAAATGCAATTTTTATTGCATGTAACTCTTCGGCAAAAGCAGTTTTTTGCCAACCAGTATCCCGTGATGCATTGTGAAAACGGCGAAAAGCGGCTTCATCACACAAACGAGGGATTTGTATTGCGTTGTACGGGGATTGCGCAATGGGCTTATATCTGCTACTCTTTCTATATCTATGTCCAGACAACAAATGACAACAAACCGTTGGATCTGTTGCCATCCACGACGTGAAACAACCCCATTGAGACGTTTAATTTTGTCGTTTGTGTTTTCAGCTCGTGGGGCCCCATTGTAGAAATTGTCCGATGTCCCCTGTACTTCCTCCTCGATGTCCTTCTTCAGAAAGAATTCTCGAGTGGTTACGTCATCTTGCACGCTTCGATGTATGCCTACAGAAGCATCTTCTTCTTCTCGTTCGTCTTATGGTTATTCGCCATTCCCCTGGTGGTGAAAAATAAAACGAAAGTGGAGTAAAACCCCATCAGAACTGATGCCTCAAATATGAGATTTTTTTTGTGATATTACAATGTACACTCAAAGAGTTCAATAATAGGGTAGAGACTGAACCTGGCAACAGCAAAATGGACCAACACGGAGACAATATAGGGTGGCATGTGGGGCCCGATGGCCGAGTAGTTTGGATCGCAGGCCATAACGCTAGCAGTCCGCGCTCTGTAACAGGTGCGGGTTCGATTACCGCCTTTGCCCTGGGTGTACTTCCTTTCTTAGTATCAAAATTATAAATTAACTAGCACTTTTGCCACTCTATTCGGGCTCCGTAGTGAGCCATGGCTGCCGATGGCAGCTCAGTAAGAGTCGTTCCTCTACCCTACTATAGGACTCTTTGTGTACACTTGCTAATCCGATACCTCTTTAGGTACACTTAACCCTTTACGACCCCTTCAGATGGCGCTGATTTAAGGTTATGAGCCTAAACGTTAAGAGTTTTATCGAAAAATTTGCCTTAAACAGCATCAATGCCATCAACTTCTTAAGAACTGCGTCATTTTTTTTATACAAATAAACGACTGGTACAAGTCACCTGCGTCGGTATCAAAATTTTTGAAGAACTATGAACATTCTCTTTTATACCCGCACAATTGTGTAGCTCAGGTCGTAAAGGGTTAAGGTTGGCCCTTTAGAACTGGTGCCTCAAATATGAGATTACAATTTTTTTTTTGTGATATTACAATGTACACTTGCTAATCCGAAACACTTTTCATGCACTTAAGGAAGGTTGGTTCACCAGAATTGGTGCCCCAAATATGAGATCATATTTTGTGATATTACAATTTACACCCACTAATCCGAAATATCTTCTTTACAATCTTTTGGTACACAAAAGGTTGGCTTACACTGTTAAAAATTTTGTGCTTGGTTTCACCATGATATTGGTTCCTTTCACCATGATATTGGTTCCTAGTAGCTGCAGCGGTTATGTGGTGAAATGTTTCACCTTTTTTTCGGTGTTTGGTCGAACCATTTTTCTTGATTTGGAAACAAAAACCTGAGAAATGGTTCATCCAAACACCGAAAAAAAGGTGAAACATTTCACCACACAGCCGTTGCAGCTACTAGGAATCAATATCATGGTGAAACCAAGCACAAAATTTTTAACAATGTATCAGAACAGGTACCCCACATTTGAGATATTACAGTCTATACTTGCTAATCCGAGCCTTTTTCGGTTCACTAAAGGTCTTGGTTTATACTTTCAGAGCGTCTGTTTTTGAGAATCTACTATGATTTGAGGCTAACTACGATGGAAAGCTCTTGATTCGGGATGAGTTGCAAAAGATTAAAAAAATATTAAAAATATAATTTTTTTTATTATCTTAGCTTTTCGCATGTTTATATGCTTTTGCTAGTCTCAGGACCAACCCCATATTTTGCACACTCACAATTTTAGAAGTAAAAAGGAAAAAAAATAAGTTACCACTCTCTCCCTCCTCAGAAAAGGAGAACCATATTTATTTAACACGTGTGCTTTTGTGCGAATTTATTCAAATTCAACCAAGCTTTGGCATTATGAGAGGGTTTCTTCCAGCTAATACTGCGGATTGGCAAGTGCGACTGTATGGACGATTAGAACGGGGAGGAGATTGCTTTTGTTTGATGGAAAGAAGACAACGTGATCTGCCACTCCTCTCTATCAATACTCTTACTATGATCTCTATGGATATAAGATAGCGTTTAATGTAACTGTGACGTAACCGAAGTAGGAGTTGCCGTTCTAGTCGTCCATTATTATTAATTTAAATAGAGTGTAATTTTACTTGAATTTTCCAAATGTTTAATATTTTGTACAAAGAAAATTTTGTCGATAAAGATGTACCTGTAACCCATAATAAAGTTACGAAATATATGCGAATTTTTGTTTTTATGAAAAGTAATAATTTCCATAGGAATCGTTTCATTTATAACGCACATCATGCAAACTTTAAGCCCATTTAATACGGGCCTTCAGCAATTCTGTTAATACATCTAATACAATATGTATCGAGACCAGCTATTATATTTAATTCTACTTAACTATTCGCATGGAACAAATGCCCTTTCAAAATAGGCAGCCATTTTTAATAGGATAATATAATTCAGCATAGATTAGTTTACAATTTGCATTGAACAGTCCAGTTCATTAATGAACTAAATCGATTCTATTAAGTACTCGTATCAGATAGCATTTCTGTAAATATATTTATAACGAGAATAGAAAAAAGTTTCCAAGGTGACTTAATAAAAGTAAGAATACAAGTAGCGCGTGAAAGACAAAGATTATCTTCATTTAAATTCGGGCCACGCTATATATAATCTAAAGAAAATATGTGGGTACTAGCAAATAAATACCCGTCCTTCGCACGGACTAAAAGAATATCAAATCGATCCAAGTATATGTGTCATTTAATTTGCTATAGGATAATAAGCTTTGCCTTTGTTCCCGTTCATTATAAAATCCCGTTACGTATATTGCTTTAAAATTCCAAAATAAAAATACATCACTATAAAACGCACATCCTCATATCACAAAAGTCTTCCCTCAATATGAACTTACTGTCATAGCATTTTTCCTGATAAATTCATAATTGTATAACAATGTTATTTCACGTCAAAACCTCAATTCCGGTTTTAAAAAAAACCATTTAGCTCATTGGCACGTTCAATTATTTATCAAATCATTGATTTAGTTTCTGAAGGTAATGGCAAGAAAATAAAAGCAATTTCAATTTTAATTAATCTTTGTGTTCATTTTAATTTCTTCTGTCGAATGGCAACACGAAAGGGAAAAAATGATCGCATTTGAGCGAAAGTGGTGTATTTTTTTCCGAAAATTAGAATTTTCTCTAAAAATAGAACAAATATTAAAAATCTAAGCCTCAGGTGCACACGTTGGTATTACAGGGAATCTATCTTAAAAATTTCGAATTTCTGAGGGCAGTATAAGTAGGTCTTTTACGATCCACAGACACACAGACAGACTCTTTCTTTTATTATTATGGATATGATAATTTAGATTTGAAATTGATTTGTCGTGAGACAAATCCTTAAATACTTTTTTATCATGTAAAAGAAACTGAGTACTATCAATAGTTTATAACGAGTTTATTTTTGAGAAGATGAAGTCTTAGACTCGACTGCACTATTAACTGAAACTTTTTATGAATGTTAAGATATCAAATATACAAGATACAAGAAAGTAGAAAATTCACAATTGAAATTAACTATTTCACTTTCATATTAAATTTTTTGTCCTACTTGCAAGGCTACTTTTTTTTCTACACCACAGCAAAATCGGAACAATCCTATATTTTTTTCTTAATTGTTGGAAATAAACAAGTAGGTTTGTACCAGAATCTGTCACTCAGCCCGCTTCCACACAACATTTGTGTTCAACAGGAAAAAAATCGCCAAACACAATATTAATTCAATTATAAACATTTACACGCTAAATTTGGCTTTTTCATTTATTATATTTCGAAAATAAAATAATTATTTCTTCAATAATTATTATCGTTTGAAAAAATTAATTTATATTTCAAATAATAAATATGTATTATTCCTCTCTTTGAAATAGATCCAAAACATTTCATATCAACATACAAACAAAGAATATCTTAGTGAAATATATTTGACGTCATTTCAAACTGATAGATGTCGCAAAAAATTCTTTAAATTTATTTTATTTAAAAGAATTAAAGTTTCTCGAGTGATGGTTGAGAATGGCAATGGTGATTTAATTCTAATAAAAATAGCTTCTTATGCTTTTTAAATAAGCATTAAATTGTGCAGTTTTTTAAAAAAATAATTAAAGGACTTTGAATTCGATTTTTTCTGAGATTTTCAATGTCTTCTAATTTCGATGCGCTAAATTTTTTTACGTATCACACTTGCCAGTAGCATTTGTAGTTTTGCTATGAAAGTGGGGGACAGACCGACTGAACGCGCGGTTATAATACCTTCCACTTTTTATGTTATAAACCGTTGTGTGGAAGCTAAAGAGGAACAAGCAGTTTTGGGTCTGGTTGTTGACAAAACTCGTTCTAGAGCTTGCCGATATAACATCATAGTAATCGACGTGGCATGAAAGTGATGTTGGTAGTTAGTTAGGTTAGGTTTGTATATACCGGGTGGTTATAAAATAACGCTCGCTATTCGGAGAGGTCTGTAGCTTGAATGAATAATCCGAATGCAACAAACATCGAGACACTTACTAATCAAGAAGGGGGGGGGGGGGGGCGGGGAGAATGGGCTCATAAAAAAAAACTCGTCTCTTGACCAGGGTTCTGAATTACGAGGCGTAATTGGCTGTGTTGGCCGTAATTGGCCATAATTGGCTACGCCTCGTAATTTAGAACCCTGGTCAAGAGACGAGTTTCTTTTTTATGATTCCATTCTTTTCCCCCCTTCTTGATTAGTAAGTGTCTCAATGCTTGTTGCATTCGGATTATTCATTCAAGCTACAGACCACTCCGAATAGCGAACGTTATTTTATAACCACCCTGTATATTTTCTAGTTTGTGTGCTTGATCAGAGACCTGCTTATAAACCTGGGCTGCTCTGGAACTGAAGGGTGACAGGAAAATGCAGACCACCATCACCAGACTTATCACCGCGGACACATACGCATAATTACCTTCGTTCAGGGACAAAAGGTTTACCTTGTGTGCTTCAAATGCAATATAGTTCGCCTGTTACTTCTTAGCATCTTAAATATTCTGATTGTGGAACAGTCCACTTTGAAAAAGGGTAAGGAAGGTTTAGGAAAGTTACTATATTTGGCGATTCATTGTTTTTGCAGGCGCTTTTTTTAAAGGTGTAGAAACAGTTTCTCAAGTGAAGTACATCGGGTTCACTATTATTGCTTAGCTGTGGTATATTTTGACTAGCGTTCCCCGAGGTGATACTGAATGTGTTAAATAATACACTGCTCAAAACAATTAGGGGAGCACTTTGCGAACTTTTGTTTACCCGTCTAGTTCCAACTTCTTATTTTTTTATTATAAAAATCGAAAATATGTTAAATAGATTCATTATGCATCCAGAATGAAATGGCAAGAACCAGGGGAAAAAAATCTTAATTTTTTAACTAAAACTTAAAGGAGAAAAAAATTGAAATCCTAACTTTTGAATAAATTATAACAATAATTTTTTCAAAACTTTATTTGTAAAAACAGCAAAATCAATTTTTAAACATCTAAGAATGCAAGCGTGAAGAATTTAAGGTCAATTTATTGCATAAAGTTTTTTGGGAGTGAATTTTATTTTACCATGTTTTTCATATTTTCGTTTAATTAAAACAAACATTATTTAATTCTTCAAAAGATATTATTCTTTTATCTAACGATAAATTAGAGCGAGAGCTCAACTTAGTGAAAAAAAATCGGAAGCTTATGATACCAAATGGAATCATTGGGGGGTGAATGCGTTTAAACCATGGGTTCCCCTAATTATTTTGAGCAGTGTACATACTACAGATGATGCAAATCTATTGACGATCAAGTCAATATAGAAAAGAAATGCATATGCAATTGATGACGACCATCAGCAATTAATCAGAATCCTTCTTTCTCAAATAACCCATGTGTAGTTTTAGTGTGACACATTGTTTCCAACCAAACTAACCCAATAATCCACTGTGTTCACCAAACGCCAGGGGATTGGCAATCCTGCCTCGTTTATGTTCTCTTCCCTTTTTTCAAAGTGGAATATTCCACAATCAAAATATTTGGGATGCTAAGAAGTGACAGCCGGACTGGTCAACCAAGACAATCTGGCCAACCAAGCTTCTATGGACCATCTGTTGTCCTGTTTGGATTTGCCGAAGAGTGACCTTCTTAAAAACCCTGCTCTTGTTCGAGACTTTTTGTAGGCAAATGGTCTTTTGGAATTGGTCTAGTGAATCTAGACCAAGTGGAATAAGTAATATACCAAAAGAGCTACATTAGCTATAGTTCACCTGTCATTTCTTAGCATCTCAAATATTTTGATTGTAAAAGAGTCCAAACTCCATTTTGAAAACAGGCAAAGAACTTGAAGAACTCCCCTTCAGGGAATGTCTAAATTGTGGAAGTGGCGATAGATGGCAGCATCTGTCTTGTATGTGTGTGTATGTCGTGTCCGTCCTTCTTGACGAAGGTTTATAAGCGGGTCTTTCTGACCAAGCACACATGCCTGAAAATATATGTCTACTAACCAACTTGGAGAAGGCAGGGTTGCCAATCCCATGGGAAAGGGCATAAGGGATTGTTGGTGTAGTTTGGTTGGAAATAAAGTGTCACACTAAAACTACGCATGAGTTATTGGTGAAAGGAGGATTATAATTGATTGCTGATAGTCGTCCCCGATTGCATGTGCATTTCTTTGCTACTATACTGACTTGATCGTTAATCTATTTGCATCTGTAGTATGTATTATTATTTAACACATTCAGTATCACTATTCTTTGGAAAACACTATAATTTAAAATAAACCTATGTAATAATAGTGAAACGATACAAGTTCGCACTACCCTTCAATAGAAAATCTGTTTCTATACCCTAAAGAAATAAGGACCCATAAAAGCAATGAATCGCCAAATATAGCAACTCTTGTCTAAACTAAAATTTTCCTAACCCCTTTTCAAAGTGGACTTTTCCACAATCAAAATATTTGTGATGTTAAGAGGTGACAGGAGAACTATATCGTCGGTCAAATGACAAAAACACGAATGTGCAAAAACATGAAATGGAAAATTGTAAACAGTTAAACCGGGTTTTTGCTTCGGTTAAATTGGCAAAAACAGTTCTTCAGCTGAACAGGTTAAAACTGAAGAACCGGTTAGAATAATAGTTATTTAAGCAACTAGTGCCGAAAATAATTAATGACAAGAGCTTAATAAAGTATTATTTGGCACGTGCTTGCTTACAATATTTTTTATAATAACGTGCAAAAAAGTATTTCTACCAATGAGTGATTTTCATGACATCATTTAGTTTCCATGGCGATATTTGTTTGGCGTGAAATTTGTGTTCTTACTTTTGTCTTATTTAATTTCCTTTAATAATTTTTGTAGTACTTGTAGTTTCCATGGAGATATTAGAAAATACAAAAGTAATGAACCAATAGAAATAAGTGAGTTTCATGACATCATTTAGTTTCCATAGAGATATCATGACATTTTGTTTTTCTACCAATCAGAAACTCTTATTTAGTTTACCGCACTAGTGCCGAAAGAACTAGTTTCGGCACTGTCTGTGTCGTAAGCACGTAAAGTGTCATTTTCGCAACGATTTATGAATGAATATGATATAAAAAAGTGAATTTTTTTGCACGTTGTTACAAAAACATTTTAACCGGCTAATCTGAAGGTTATTGTTAGTTTGAATAATCTTCGCCCTAGAGTCGTAATTTAAAACCACAGTCAAGTGACGAACCCCTAAACTGAAGGAAAAATTGCCCTTTAGTTGAGAAACAGTTTCTAAACAGAAATATGCTCCTGCAAAAGCAATGAATCGACAAATAAAGTATCTCTGGCTTAAACTAAAATCTTCCCTACCTTTTCGTTTTACGAGTAATAGTTTGGACTCGTCTAAAAACACAAGTCATCGATGCTAAGATTTAGTTTAGTTTGAATTATCGTCGTACTAGAGCTACACGACGGCTATTGGCGACGGGCGTCGTATTTTAGAAACACAGTCAAGTGACGAGCCAACACCTGAGTTGGCACCCAACGCAACCGTTAAGGGCGACATCGTACGCAGCGTTGGGACTTTGGGGCGTACTTTAACGTGCACTCCCTCTACACGGGGTATTATTCGTCGGATAGATGCTAAGCTAAGAAGTGATAGGAGGACTATACTAGAGCTTTATGTAGCCGGCATTGCACGGGTGTATTCTTACTAAAGGTGATTTGTATTTTATTTAGGATGTTATGTTCAGAATATTCTAGCTTCAGTTTAGTTTAGTTTGAATTATCGTCGCACTAGAGCTACACGATGGCTATAGCTTTAGGTTGTTATAATACTTCCCTAGCTGATAACAGCATTAATTAAAAAATGAATGTCCTATTGGATTCAGACTCTTCGAGGAGTTTGGGGGCTTCTTCGTAGACCCCTGTTAAAATTGCCAATTTCACAAACAGAAAAACATGGCCCAGGATACAATTAAAGAGCTTAGTGGAATAGAGCAAGAGCCTAGGGCCCGCAGACCTAAATTATTTTCTCACGAATGAAATGTATCGGATTAGGTTTGGTTTTCATATACCGGGTGGTTATAAAATAACGCTCTCTATTCGGAGAGGTCTGTAGCTTGAATGAATAATCCGAATGCAACAAACATCGAGACACTTACTAATCAAGAAGGGGGAAAAAGAATGGAATCATAAAAAAAGAAACTCGTCTCGTGACCAGGGTTCTAAATTACGAGGCGTAATTGGCTGTGTTAAAGCTCCTAAAGGAGGCTAGAAATAGGCAGCCAGAACCGATTATATTACATTAAAATGACCGCTTCTTTACTCTAGTTGGCCTCTGTCTCTAAAAATTAGATGGATCCACTTATGTGTGTGTTGTCTGTTGTGTCTGTCTTACTTGACGAAGGTTTATAAGCGGGTCTCTGACCAAACACACAAACCCGAATATATATGTCTACCAACCAACCGCTTCTTTAGGCCCGTCCGAGTGGTTAAGGCATCAGCCTAGAGGTTCAACCTTCTCAGGAGTGCGGGGGTTCGAATCCCACTTACTGCCAGTCATCCTATAAATCGGATCTGTGCTGGAAATAGTAGAAAATCCTCATCACGGATGGGCCCGAGTACACAGGGTCAGACGTGCTCGTTAAATCTGTGGAGTCCCGACGGCGTTAGCGTACGATGTCGCTCGAAGTTCCGTTGGGTGCCCGCTCAGGTGTCGACCTGGTCACTTGACCAGGGTTCTAAATTACCTTCCTTACCTTACCTTACCGCTTCTTGGTTTTGCCAATGCTTACAATTGTGTTTGCATTGGCAGCGTCATCTATCGGTGATTATTGTAACTATTTCTTTTGTAATGTAATGTAATCGATTCCGGCTGCCTATTTCTAGCCTCCTTTAGGAGCTTTAACACAACCAATTACGCCTCGTAATTTAGAACCCGGGTCAAGAGACGAGTTTCTTTTTTTATGATTCCATTCTTTCCCCCCTTCTTAATTAGTAACCGTCTCTATGTTTGTTGCATTCGGATTATTCATTCAAGCTACAGAGCTCTCCGAATAGCGAGCGTTATTTTATAGCCACCCGGTACATGTACCAAATAGGGGGCTGGGGAGTCCAGCCGGTTAAGGCGTTCGCCTTGCATGCGGAAGGTCCCAGGTTCGGGTCCGGACATCGCCAAAATAACTGCCGACCTATAAACGGCCCGTGCAGCCAAAAATAACCGACGAATAATACCCCGTGTAGAGGGAGTGCACGTTAGAAATGATCCAAAGTCCCGACGCTGCGTACGATGTCGCCCTTAACGGTTGCGTTGGGTGCCTACTCAGGTGTCGACTCGTCACCTGACTGTGGTTCTAAATTACGACGCCCGTGGCCAATAGCAGTCGTGTAGCTCTAGTGCGACGGTAATTCAAACTAAACTAAACATGTACCAAATATGAGATTAACCAAACCTAATGCGATACATTTCATTCGTGAGAAAATGACTGAGGTCTGGGGGCTCTGGGTTATTGGGACGTGCTAAGTGATATTTTCGAAAAAAAGATTTTTGCGTCAATGAACATGTTATTCCCTTCTTTAAAGATAAAAAGATCCCCTTGTTCATGAACTTTAAGTTAAGTACATTTTTACCTTTGGTAAGTGTTGCTTTTAACGTGTCTTAGTCATTGAGCTAGAAGAAAAGTGGAGTGAGGTATGGGATTCACTGAACAGGGCAGCAAACGAGCCGGACCAATAACGAAACGCGGTTCTAGTTGGCCTCTGTCTCTAAAAAAAAGATGGATCCACTTATGTGTGTGTGTTGTCTGTTGTGTCTGTCTTACTTGACGAAGGTTTATAAGCGGGTCGCTGACCAAGCACACAAACCTGAATATATATGTCTACCAACCAACCAACCAACGAAACGCGGAGGAATACACGGCACTGCAGCAGAAACGAACCGGGCAGAAAACCTAGAAACTTGCCTATTTCGCTATTGCGTTCGTCTTCGCTGGTTCTTAGTTAGTGATCTACATGGTTATTTCTTAAAAAGATGGAATTTAAAGTTAAAGAAATTTCATTTCTTTCGAACAAAAAATGTTAAAATACATTTAGGAGCCCAAGTCAATATGATAGAGGGGTCTCATACAAGCATTGCATACAAGTGTAGAAAAAATAGTCCTTTTCTGCCCTGTTCGCTCAAAAGGGTGTGAGTGGGTTATCGGCTCGCTGACACCTCACTCCAGTTTCCCTTCTAGCTCAATGGTCTTAGTGCGAACGAAAAACTTTATAGCTCATTTTCTAGTTCTCGCCTTTTTGTCACTTAGCACGTTCTTCCACTAAGCTCCACAATTAAGGATCAAAAACGCAGTTCAACAATTTACCTGCTGCTTTTAATTCACAATAACTTCCAGATGTGGGAAGAATTAACATTTCGCAGAATTATTTTGCAGATTTCAGAATATTTATTACTATTGCTGTCATGAGACCTTGTAGCAAATAGATTTCAATTCTCTACAACATCTCAAAATAATAAAATAACACATTAATAAAAATGAAGTTTTGTGTGTGTTTGTGTGTTCCTTATAGACTCTTAAACAAGACATCTGTTTGACTCGTACCTTAGTACAAATGTGTAGTTCATACTTAAGGGGGAATGGGCGCGCTGGGGGATCGAGGGTCTCCAAACCCAAGTGCCACAGTGTTAATCCAATGGAAAAAAAACTATTTTCTCTGCCACATTTCTCCGGCTGTATTAAATATTTTTACAAACGGTTTTTTTAAATAACAAATGTAGAAAACTTACAGGTCTCTATAATCCCACTTTTTAAAATTGCTTCAAATACTTTTTGTAGAACTATTTATTAAAAATTAAAATAATATTCGAACCATGCACTTTGCATTTATTGGGTATTGACTTGAACCCTTCTACTAACCCATTAGCCCTCGTGTAGCTCTAGTATGACGGCATTTCAACATAACCCTTCTACCAACCCAGATTTTGATTGAACTACTTGTGTTGGTTTTGCCTTGGGTATTGACTAGTCTCTAGAATGACGGCCTTCAACTTAACCCTTCTACCAACCCAGATTTGTGATTGACTACTTGTGGTTGGGTTTTGCCTTGGACTTGAACCTTACTAACCCATAACCCTCGTTAGTCTAGTATGAGGCTCAACTTACCCTTTAAACCGATTTTGATTGAACTACTTGTCTTGCCTCGTATGACCGCATTTTCAATTGAACCCTTTACACCCAGATTTGTGATTACTATTGTGGTTGTTTTGCCTGGGTATTGATTGACCCTTTATTTGTGTTGCCTTTGGTATTGACTTGAACCCTTCTATAATCATACTGTACCTATATCCCACTAACCTCACAACCAGATTGTAGACTACTTTTTACTGTATTGACTGTTGAACATTAATAACCTTCTACGAACCCAGTTTGTGATTGAACTACTTGTGGTTGGGTTTGCCTTGGATGCTTGAACCCTTCTACTAACCATAGCCCGTGTAGCTCTAGTTGACGGCATTCAACTTAACCTTCTACCAACAATTTGGATTAACTACTTGTGGTTGGTTTTGCCTTGGTATTGACTTGAACCCTTCTACTAACCATAAGCCTCGTGTAGCTCTAGTATGACGGCATTTCAACTTAACCCTTCTACGAACCCAATTTGTGATTGTGACTACTTGTGATTGGGTTTGCCTTGGTATTAATGAACCCTTCTATACTCATAAGCCTCGTGTAGCTCTAGTATGACGCATTCAACTAACCTTCTACACCAGATTTGTGATTGAACTACTTGTGAGTTGGGTTTTGCCTGGATTGAACCCTTCTACTAACCATAACCCTCGTGTAGCTCTAGTATGACGGCATTCAACTTAACCCTTCTACAACCCAGATTTGTGATTGAACTACTTGTGGTTGCGGTTTTTGCCTTGGTATTACTTGAACCCTTCTCTAACCCATAACCCTCGTGTAGCTCTAGTATGACGGCTTTTCAACTTAACCTTCTACGAACCCAGATTTGGATGAACTACTTGTGGTTGGGTTTTGCGTTTGGTATTGAACACTCTATATACGCATAACCCTCTAGCCTAACGGATTTCAACTTAACCATTCTGCAAAGATTTGGATTGATAACTACTTGTGATTGGGTTTTGCTTGGGTATTGACTTGAACCCTTCTACTAACTCATAAGCCCTCGTGTAGCTCTAGTATACGGAATTCAATAACCCTTGCTACCACAATTGATGAACTACTTGTGGTTGGTTTTGCCTGGATGACTTGACCTTCTACTAACCCATAAGCCCGTGTAGCTCTATATGACGGCATTCAACTTAACCCTTCACGAACCCATTTTGTGATTGAACTACTTGTGGTTGGGTTTTGCCTTGGGTATTGACTTGAACCTTCTACTAATCCATAAGCCTCGTGTAGCTCTAGTATGAGGCATTTCAACTTAACCCTTCTATACAACCCAGATTTGTGATTGAACTACTTGTGATTGGGTTTTGCTTGGTTGACTTAAACCCTTCTACTAACTCATAAGCCCTCGTGTAGCTCTAGTATCAAGGCATTTCAACTTAACCCTTCTACCAACCTAGATTTGTAATTGAACTACTTGTTGCTGGGTTTTGCCTTGGACTTGAACCCTTCTACAAATCCATAAGCCCTTGTGTAGCTCTAGTATGACGGCATTTCAACTTAACCCTTCTATCAACCCAGATTTGTGATTGAACTACTTGTGGTTAGGTTTTGCCTTGGACTTGAGACCTTCTACTAACCCATAAAACCCTCGTGTGGCTCCAGTATGACGGAAATTCAACTTAACCCTTCACGAACCCAGAAATGTGATTGAACTATTTGTGGTTGGGTTTTGCCTTGGACTTGAACCCTTCTACTAACCCATAAGCCCTCGTGTAGCTCTAGTATGACGGCATTTCAACTTAACCCTTCTACCAACCCAGATTTGTGATTGAACTACTTGTGGTTGGGTTTTGCCTTGGGTATTGACTTGAACCCTTCTACTAACCCATAAGCCCTCGTGTAGATCTAGTATGACGGCATTTCAACTTAACCCTTCTACCAACCCAGATTTGTGATTGAACTACTTGTGGTTGGGTTTTGCCTTGGGTATTGACTTGAACCCTTCTACTAACCCATAAGCCCACGTGTAGCTCTAGTATGACGGCTACTTTTGGTTGGGTTTTGCCTTGGGTATTGACTTAACCCTTCTACTAACTCATAAGCCCTCGTGTAGCTCTAGTATGACGGCAATTCAACTTAACCCTTCTACCAACCCAGATTTGTGATTGAACTACTTGTGGTTGGGTTTTGCCTTGGGTATTGACTTGAGCCCTTCTACTAACCCATAAAACCCTCGTGTAGCTCTAGTATGACGGAAATTCAACTTAACCCTTCACGAACCCAGATTTGTGATTAAACTACTTGTGGTTGGGTATTGCCTCGGGTATTGACTTGAACCCTTCTACTAATCCAGAAGCCCTCGTGTAGCTCTAGTATGACGGCAATTCAACTTAACCCTTCTACCAACCCAGATTTGTGATTGAACTACTTGTGGTTGGGTTTTGCCTTGGGTATTGACTTGAACCCTTCTACTAATCCATAAGCCCTCGTGTAGCTCTAGTATGACGGGCTTTCAACTTAACCCTTCGACGAACCCATATTTGCGATTGAACTACTTGTGGTTGGATTTTGCCTTGGGTATTAACTTGAACCCTTCTATAAGTCTCGTGTAGCTCTAGTAAAACATCATTTCAACTTAACCTTTCTACCAACCCAGATTTGTGATTGAACTATTTGTGGTTGGGTTTTGCCTTGGGTATTGACTTGAACCCTTCTACTAACCCATAAGCCCTCGTGTAGCTCTAGTATGACGGCATTTCAACTTAACCCTTCTACCAACCCAGATTTGTGATTGAACTACAACCGCAATCTTGCTAGGTGTTCCTTATTACGTGCAGGTCATAGATATCATAATTAAAGTATTAGATTGGCTAATCACGTGACCTCCAATTCTAACGACGGGACGCGCATGGAGGTTTTTGGTCGGCATAATGGCCAGTGTTGCTGCCACTTTAAGGAGTAAAATACTACGAAAAAAATTCTATTTAATTCTAAAAATACAAAAAAAAATACTAGAAAAGGATTTAAAGTCACTATAAGTATTCCAAAATGCAGCTAGTATTTTTACGATATTTTTTTGTAATTTTAGAATTATTCTAAAATACTAATATGCTCTTTAAACTTTATAACTAAACTTTTAACTTAATTTTAGAATAATTTTAGAATTAATTTTAGAATTATTCTAAAATTACAAAAAAATATCGTAAAAATACTAGCTGCCTTTTGGAAACTTAAAATCCTTTTCTAGTATTTTTTTGTAATTTTAGAATTAAATAGTATTTTTTTCGTAGTATTTTTCTCCTTAAAGTGGCAGCAACACTGGCCATTATGCCTACCAAAAAAGCCTCCATGCGCGTCCCGTCGTTAGCATTGGAGGTCACGTGATCAGCCAATCTAATACTTTATTATGATATCTACGGTGCAGGTTAAGTCCCAACGCGAGCCGTATCTCGCTCCAATGGCAACGGATCTAAAAAAACGTGTCCAAATTTTTGGCTCCAGCACTTGCGCAGTTAAGAAAAATGGCGTCATTTGGCGGTTTTTATAAACTTGACCGCCAAAGTCAATTTTTTAAAATTTAAATTTAATTTTCGAACTAAATATAACTGGAAGTAGCGATCTAGTGTCAACACACATCTACTTCTGCAATCAAGACATGATGATGAGGTTTAGTGAGCATGCGCAGAAATCAATCGTCGAATATATTAATTTTCGTTTCGACATTTATTATCGTTTGCTAATAAAAATGAAATCGGGAATTTTAATTTTACACTTCCACTAAACGAAATACTTGGAAATAGCATTCATCATGTACGGGAAGGAAAGTTAAACATGTTTTATTGCTATATCATTTACGATTAAATAATTATGAACTTTTCGAATAATTGTGTTCTTTTTTAAAAGTTTCATTCAATCAGAAATTTTTTTCTTGGAAATGATCAAATTTCAAAAGTTTTTTATTCGTAAAAAATCTTTTGTTTCTCTTCATAGAACATATGATACACAATGTTCAAATTTTCTTATGTTTAAATCTCTTATAGACAACTGGAAAGTTATTATTTTAATTAATTGGATTATTTTTTAAGTTCTATAGTAATTCTAATTTATGTTTTATCATAGTAACAGAAGATAACATAGTACATATCATAGTAACAGTGAGAAAATGGTCAATTCTTGTGTTCTGTGTCGACGGACTTCACGGACAAATGAAACGTTAACTGAGAAATTATCGTTATTATTTATGAAGAATGATTTTCTTTTTTACAATATTGTAAATAAAATTTTATTTAAAAGGATTCACTTTATTTTCCTTTAAAAACCAAATGCTTCCCCTTCTCCGCACACCGTCAATAATAACATGAATAAATACTTATAACATAAGTGCATTTTCGAAGGAGAATACAAAATTGTATATACCAAATCAAATACCTTTTTACTCCTAAAAACAGTACTTAAATTTTATATTGTTTACATTCGTTCTTCCAAATAAAAGAAAGAATAGAAACCAAATCAAGCGTTAACAAAGATCTGACAGTAGCCTATATAGTGGTCTATCCTGTAAAATTTATATGTCGATGAAATCGGTGGAAGAATTGGAGCCAAGGAAAAGCGCCAATATAGAAAAGAAGCCAAATAGTTTTGGCTCCAGGTGTTGCCAACGGCCGCGTTTTCTTAACATTGAACGAGACACGGCTGGTCCCAACTGAGTTAGAGTACGATGTCGCTCAAAATTCCGTTAGTAGGCTATCGTTTCCGGCTGTTCATTTCTAGCTTTCAGTGAGGAGCTTAAACACAGCTGGTTACGCCTCGTAATTTAGAGGCCTGGTCAAATGACGAGGTCGGCACCTAAGCGGAATTTCGAACGACATCGAACGCTAACGCTAAATTCTGTACACAGAAAACTATCCCTACAAATATATTTTTTTCTATTAATGTAAAAGAAAAATCCAAATGGCTTAAATAATAACCTTTATTGATTCAGCTTGCTTATTCACAGAAATTTATTTTTACATGCTGCAAAAATAACACTCCATCTTTTGCTGTCTCGTTTCTTTAATGCACAGATTATTAAAAGTGACGAACGTATATCCCAGCCTCTCGAAGCACTACGCGATAATAATCAGAGTCGGGCTTTCATCTTAGAAATACACCGATAGATGGCAGCACGTACAATTTGGCAAAAGCGTGCTAAGAATGTTGTGAAAGTACGGAAAGTGGCTAATTAAAATAACATTGCTAGGGTTACCACTTATATTGAAATAATAATTAAAAAAACTAAATAATTTTAGTACAGTTTAAGTTCAAAATATTTTGTATACTTCTTTTTAAAAGAAAATATTGTCTTGATAATTACTTTATATGAATTAGAATTGCAGAATTAATTTTTTTAATTCTGCAAGTTATTTTTTGAAAATGTTTAGTGGAAACCCTATAAATTAAATAAACTATAAGACAAAGCCGTGTGAAAACAAGCAAAGAAGAGTAGAGTACAAACAAGTTCGTTTCCACGTCATTTCCGAATCCAAAATAACTCAAAATTCAATTTTAAAATTAGAAAACAACATTTGACGAAACACTATTCGCACTCGAATCTCTTGTGCGCAGACAAACATTGCGTAGTCAAGCACAAGCCACATTTAGTATGAGTGCCGTTTCAGTCAAATTAAAATTTAAATATTCACACAGCTATCAGAGTGATAACTAATTATTATATTAAATTTAAATAAAGTAAAGGTCTTGGATTTATTTTTCTTAACCGGACAAGTTGGTTTTTTTCCGCTTTTTTTTTAGGAAATAGGTTTCAATTTGAACGAAAGGTATCATTGCGAAATTATAATTTTTTTTTAGTTAAGTAAATAGTAAATATGACAAATTGGTAACTTGTTAAGTAACTAGCTACAAAGGTAACAAGTTAAGCCATGTATACAACCGAATTAAGATCTTTGAAGTTAGGAGATCACATAATAAAAAATTTACAGCTATTTTTTCAGGCTGAGGAATATATATATTTTTTAAATAAATAATTTTAAGTTGCTTTAATAAAGTTGGTAATCAAAAATTAAAAAATTTCGACATACAAGGATACTTTCGAGCCACATGGCTTACTAAAATGAATGTGTGAATATTTATGATAACAGATTAAGATCTTTAAACATGTATTCCCTGGAAAATATGAGAGCTAGGGGTGATTTAATACGGTTATTCAAGTTCATAAAACAGGGAGACATGAAGGGATTAGGTTTTACCTTAAAAAGCCGGACCAGAGGACATGATCAGAAATTGAATAAATCCTTTAGAAGGGAGGTAAGAAAACATTATTTTTTACAATAGAGTTGTCAATGAGTGGAATACTTTACCAGAATATGTGGTGTATTCGAAGAGAGATTTCAAGAAGAATCTTGATAGTCATTGAAAACTGGTAATGTATTAGATTTATTTTGGACCAACCTTGCTGGGCCTCTCGCTTGATGTTGGTCGACAATTTTTGTATTTGTATTTGTAAAGTATAGCCTGCAAAATATTTTACAATTTCATTTCTACTTCTTAAATGCTATTGCAGCATAGAACGATTGTAATATAGTTATCGTTCCGATAGCCGTATGAACCGTAGAGGTAGGAAGGCAGTCAAGTAATAAAAACACTCGAAAGTGCTTTAATGATTAAGCCGTTATGAAAAATAGCTAAAGAGTATATCATCATATACGACATGGCTCACGTAGTAGTTCGAGGCTGCCGAAATATCCGTCCTCGACAATTTCTGCAAAGTTCTCGTTTAGCACCACTCAAAATATGAATGCAGCTTTATTTTCTTCCTGACAACTCCTTTTGATTGCCTACTCAGCCCTCTTCTGTTGTACTCTAGATAAGCCTGGGACTCTTTCCTCGATCAGAATAGGGTATTTGACTAAAAACAATTTATTGGCTTGAAATATTCTTATGCCAAAAATATTAGACCCGTATTTTTTCTTTTTTTCCAAATACCCCATAAAAAGGGAGAAAAATGAATTTTAAAATGAGGCCGAAAAATGACGCCCGAAAATGCTTTGTGGCTGTCACGTGGTATCTATGACGTCACTAGTAACTATAAACAAACTTCGAAACACCATTTTGGAATCTACTTAAAGCAAATTTGAACTATCCGCTTCTGTAAAACCTTCTTCCATTATCTATATAATTCTTATTTTAATCGTAAATTAGATTAAATCCAATTTAATTGCAAGCAAAAAAACACCACACAGGTTTGTTTATATATACTAGTGACGTCACCCAAATCGACGTGTTTGTGATCACGTGACGTACCGATGAAAAATAAGCCATTTTAAAATGATTTTTATGAATTATTTAAAGATTTTCGAAAAAAATATATACGTTTATTATTTTTGGGTTCAAACTATAATTTAATATTGGAAGGTATTTTAGCGATATAGTCAAGTACCCTATTGAAAGAAACTTTGAATGTGACCTTTGGTTGATTTCAAAAATGTTACTTTCGTTATTTTATTTGAATTAAAATGGTAATTAACCAAAATGAAACGCGAATTAGCTTAGGCTCAGGTCTTTAACACACGGGTAATTCATAACATACATAAACTTGTTGAAGTTTATATTTAGCATTTTTATTTTTAATTTTAACATTGCTTAAATAAACTGCTTAATATCAAATTTATAGTAAGAGTAAATATATAATTTTAAAAATAAAATTTTAAAAGTGGGTTTCAATTTTTGAAACAACTATCGTTTGGTAATATTAATCAAGTACATGTTTTTAATGGATTTGTGCTTTTAAAGAACATTATTATGCATGTTTATGTTTAAATTTTAATGAGCTGTGATATTAGTGATAATTTTTTTCGAACTTTTGGTCCAAACATAACGAATTTGGTTTGGTCTTAAAAATAAAGAAACAAAGCTTCTTCTAGTTGATCGAAGGAAAAAGCCCCCGCAAATAAACAAGCCTCCGTACAAAAATGGTGCTCTGTTCTATTTTGTTAATGCGAAAAAGAGTACAACGTCGAACAATCAGTGACGGGTAGAGTGTACAGTGCATATGAAAAGTGTTCCAAAAAGGAAGGGTACAGAATATATTCTTCGGATTGCACAAATCATCTTCTGCCAAAAAAGTACAACTTTTATAGGAGTCCAACTACCAGAACACAGCTCTATCGTATCAAATGTTTTGATTAGCAAACTATAGAGGCTTTACATGTGTTAACCTAAAGAATCGTGTCCGGCAATTTCACGCCAAATCTGGTAACCCAGAAAAATTGGTATTATGGTAACCTTTGGCAAAATTAGCATATAATTCTGAAGTTTTTTTTCCACTAATCTTTTATTAATGGGCTTGTTTCAACACTTTATCAAAGAAAACAAAACAACCAATAAAATCGCAGTTAGGAGCGTGTGACGTTATAAAAAACTAATGATCTTGTTTCAAGTAGAGGGAAAGAAAACAACAATAAAATCCATATGAAGCGAGACAGCTAAGAATATTCCTTATGCTTACGATTAAATAATTATTACTTTTTAAATCAGTCTTTGCATTACGCTCACGTTTTTAAATTGTCTGCAATGGCTCTTTTCAACCTTCAAGAAAAACAACAGAAATCGATTAAGATCGTAATTATAGAATATTCATTTAATGAATCTTCCTGTACGTAGATTTTGTGATTTGTTGTTGTCATTTCGACTTGGCGAAATTTTTGTAAAGTAGCCAAATCCGGGCACGATTCTTTAGGTTAACTTTTACATGTTGTTATATAATTTCTCAATACAAGTGTTCCTATGCATTACATCACAACTTCTTTCCCTTGGGTAGCACATGCGTTTCCTGCTCAGATATACAATGGGATATAAGAATATTTGTACATATGAATTTTAGTATTTCAATTTATAAATCACATTTTTTGTTACAATGGTCAATAATAATAAAAAA
The DNA here is from genome assembly GCA_019343175.1 of Oedothorax gibbosus. Classification (NCBI taxonomy): domain Eukaryota; kingdom Metazoa; phylum Arthropoda; class Arachnida; order Araneae; family Linyphiidae; genus Oedothorax; species Oedothorax gibbosus. The sequence goes on along the minus strand of CM033280.1, from coordinate 4,359,851 downwards.
TATAAACTAAATCTCTTGTTTTAACTAAAGTATGTTCCAGACATTAAGTTGTTTCTTTGTTTTCGACGCTATAAAAACAAGAAGGTACTGCTAGCGTATTATGGCCGGTCACGATTTGGCGACTTCCCTTTTGAAGTTAAGTAGCGAAAACGTACTTAAATTAGTAAACATTCCAGTTTAGCTCACAATAGATGTTTACATCAATCTTGTTGCTATAGCAACCCTGTGTTTACTTTTTCACGAACCCCAAAGCCGCCAAATAGCATTCCGGCCATAATACTTTAGCTTTTCCAACAAGAATTGTATGCAAAAAAGTAACAGTTTCTCGCCTTTAACAGTCTTGAAGAAAGGTAGTTAAAAACTGTCAGTCATAATTATATGACTTTTCTTAAAGATGGTGAAAGGCCAGTTTTAGACATAGAATCTTTTCATTTGTAATAGAATTGAGAGAGTCGAGTTTAATTTCTTTGGAATAAAAAAAAACATTGATGATGTTTAGATCTTTTGTATAGATGTAGTTTAAATCAAAAAAATATATAACCGTTGATTTTAACTTTTTCAAACTCACTCACTCAAACTTGGTTAAAAAATTGATTAGTCTACTAAAAAATTGTCTGAATTTTTTTTGTGATAGACCAATATATATCAAATTTGATACATAAAGCAAACACAAGCTTAAATGTAGTCAAATGTTATTTTATTTTAATATTTTGATAGATTTTTTCAAATGTTATTTCATTTTAATACTTTGATAGAATTTTTCAAATGTTATTTCATTTTGATAGAATTTTTCAAATGTTATTTCATTTTGATAGAATTTTTCAAATGTTATTTCATTTTAATATTTTGATAGAAGTTTTCAATGTATCATTTTTATTAAACGTAATATTTTTTAGAGTTTGCACAAAATATTTTCTAAACTTTCCTTAGTAAATTTTCCTTTCATCAAATAAATTGGAGTAGTTTATATTGAGGTGAACATTTAAAGTATTAAGAAGTCATGCTTCTATATAATTACAACACTTATTGAATTGGTGCCCGGTCTATTGTCTATGTAATGTGCTTTGAAATTATACATTATCATAAATAACAACTTATGCAGTAATTCTGCTATTACAAATAGATCAATTGAATTCAACACTTATCACACTTATTATTAAATCAGAATGAAAAATACATGCTAAAAATATTTCAACTAACCCTTAATTGAAAAACATGTTAACATAGAAATGTAGACATTAAGATTATGTATTAATATGACAAATATGGTACTATTGTTTTTTAAGTAGCAAATACTTCGAAGTAATATGGTAACACATGTCGTAAATTAAAAATGAAGGAAACATATTTGTGTTTTTCATGCATTAACAATCAGAAATACTCATTAATATAATTTATAAACATTACTAAATACTTTTTTTTCAATCCGGTGAAGAAAACTGGGTTAATTCCTAGTTTCGGTATACGGCGACTTTTTATTTCTCGCCAAACTTGTTGGCGAGAAAACATCGCGTAGCGACGCGTTTTAGGACTTATTAGACGATTGCTAACTCGGAAAACCGCGAAGAAAACGTTCGCATAAACCTAACTGTTGGACCGAGATTATAATATTAATTTATCGCCTTTTTTTTTCGTCGCAGACGTCATTCTCTCCGAAAAAGTCGCCGTATATCCCCTAACGAAACTAGATTAACCGAAAACTGCGTAAATGCCACCAATTTTTTGTTAAAAAAATGTTTTTGATGAATATCATGAGTTGTCAATTATTATTATTTTTAATTATTAATAATTATTTTTGATATATATTGGTTGAATGTAATGTAACAATTATCAACACAAAACTTTAATACAAAATTTAATAATATTTAAATATTTAAGCAAAGCATTGATTAACTTATACTATAATATAAATGAAGTAAACAGGACGAACCTAATTTAATGCCATCAAATGTTATGCATATTAATTTTTCATCATATTATTTAGAATATAAATTACATAGACTTGTCGGCAATACATTAATTTCATAATATACTGGACAGAAACTAATTAATAATTAAGAATAAGTATGTCTTTATTTGAAATGCAAACGAGAATATCTGATTAATAATTAAATTTGTCATTTCGTAAGTAGCCGAAAGGCCTGCAAATAGAACCTAAAATTTATTTTTTATTTTAACGATTTTTAATTTTTGTTTTTATACATGAACATTCAACTACAAATTTTCAATAAAAAAATTTCCTTTAACCACTTGCTCGACAAATTTAACATTTTCCACACAATCATATCTATAAATATTTCTTTTAGAATACAAACTTTCCGACCCGTTCAACAAAATAGCCATTTTCCAACAAACTCTCCAATTTTAATAAAAATACTCAAATTGCTTTACTTATGGATTTTTTTTTATACATTGCAATTGAAAACATCAACATCTACAATTTACTTCCTGTTTGGCTACAAAAACTGCATAGTAGCTACATATAGTGATCCCACTATTAGGGATAATACTAGTGCATGTGTAACACTCTTTAACAATGCCACTATTTTAATTTATTAATATATTTTTTGTCTACCCAATAATATTTCTTCTTCATAATATAAACAGTCTTCATTGTGGGCATGGGATGATTTTGCTTTTATTTGTAAGGCCTATTAAGCATCTCATCGAAATTGCTTCTAAAAATATTGTCCTTACTGTACACACTCACATTGTATTTTTGAACACTGCATATTACGTACAGACGTTTAAGTATCACGCTGGTATGCTACATTGGATTTAAATCCTGTACAGTTGATTTCTGTTTATTGGGTCACTGCTTTATCGGGACAGTAAATTCCAATATAGAACGGATTTTTCATATAGATGTAACTGTTTTATTCAGTGATATTTAAACTTTTTTTGATTCATCAACATGAGAAATGGATCAAAACCTGAACTCATTTTTATCTCATGACAGACCGTATTTTAAGATTTATCTATTATGTTTTTTTCATGTGTAAGTAAGTAATCGTATTAGATATATACCAGATACTAAAAATATTAGTTAAATATTTATAAGTCATACACATATTTTTTCTGCTAATGAGCTTCTACTAACCACTAGTCATTTGCAGACTCAGCAACCCTTAAATAATATGGTGTCGCCATCTAGTGGTGGCTCTCTCTCTTAATTTCGAAATTTCAATACGAAATCAGTAAATGATTTTTTTTTTTTGCTTAGATATAATTTTACTTTTTAAAGTATAATAATTTATTACATTATGTTTCCAAACCTAATAATAATTATTTGGTGTTGCACTGACTTCACTTCGGTAATTTGGTGCAGCCGTTTTATTGGATTGAATAAATCTGCCCCGATATGTCCCAATTTAGCAGAAAATCCGATGTATTGACTTTATTTTTGACACACAGCCAAACCCATGGTAAAAGTAAGTAGTGCACATGTTTGAAACAACTAAAGCAGGAATTCTCAATATCACAGGGATAGCCATGGAAACAATATTAGGGGTTTCATAGTTGACGATTGAGAGGTATGATATTTGAATTCCGAAAAATTATGACAAGGGTTTTCAGTGGATTGAAATCTTAATATGAAATCAGTAAATGTTTATTTATTTTGCTTAGATATAAATTTTTTTACCGTTTAAAGAAAAAAATATTAATGAAACAATAGTATTTCGACAACATTATGTTTCGAAATTGCAAATGCTATTTTTAATTTTTAGTTACAAGTATAATTATATATAAGTATAGTTACAAGTATAATTATATATAAGTATAGTTATAAGTATAATTATATATAAGTATAGTTATAAGTATAATTATATATAAGTATAGTTATAAGTATAATTATATATAAGTATAGTTATAAGTATAATTCACTTCGTTATAAGTATAGTTATAAGTATAATTATATATAAGTATAGTTATAAGTATAATTATATATAAGTATAGTTATAATAAGTATAATTCACTTCGTTATAAGTATAGTTATAAGTATAATTATATATAAGTATATTTATAAGTATAATTATATCTAAGTATAATTCACTTCGTTATAAGTTTAGTTATAAGTATAATTACATATAAGTATAATTCACTTCGTTATAAGTATATTTATAAGTATAATTATATATAAGTATAGTTATAAGTTTACTTATAAAGCTAAGAAATACACATTATCATAATTAGATTATAATCTAATTGTGATAATGTGTATTTCTTAGCTTTTTTGACATTAGTAGATAAATTGTAGTTTTAAATTATTAAGAATATAAACTTAATACTTCACTTAGTACATTCAGAAATTAAAGATAATCAAGGTTTTTGACGTTTAATTTATTTCTAAAGTTTTATATTCGTAGTAACTATTCATATTTTTAAAATTTGAGAATTCCTGCCTAATATAATTATATATAAGTATAGTTATAAGTCTGATTATATATAAGTATAGTTATAAGTATAATTATATATAAGTATATTATAAGTATAATTATATATAAGTATAGTTATAAGTTTACTTATAAAGCTAAGAAATAACATTATCATAATTAGATTATAATCTAATTGTGATAATGTGTATATTCTTAGCTTTTTTGACATTAGTAGATAAATTGTAGTTTTAAATTATTAAGATATAAACTTAATACTTGACTTAGTACATTCAGAAATTAAAATAATCAAGGTTTTTGACGTTTAATTTATTTCTAAAGTTTTATATTCGTAGTAACTATTCATATTTTTAAAATTTGAGAATTCCTGCCTAATATAATTATATATAAGTATAGTTATAAGTCTGATTATATATAAGTATAGTTATAAGTATAATATAAGTATAGTTATAAGTATAATTATATATAAGTATAGTTATAAGTTTACTTATAAAGCTAAGAAATACACATTATCATAATTAGATTATAATCTAATTGTGATAATGTGTATTTCTTAGCTTTTTTGACATTAGTAGATAAATTGTAGTTTTAAATTATTAAGAATATAAACTTAATACTTCACTTAGTACATTCAGAAATTAAAGATAATCAAGGTTTTTGACGTTTAATTTATTTCTAAAGTTTTATATTCGTAGTAACTATTCATATTTTTAAAATTTGAGAATTCCTGCCTAATATAATTATATATAAGTATAGTTATAAGTCTGATTATATATAAGTATAGTTATAAGTATAATTATATATAAGTATAGTTATAAGTATAATTATAGCAAGCTCGTTATGTAAAGGAAACCCGGATTCAGATGGTGCAAAATACATACGACTAAATTTCTCACCAGAGCTATTAGCAATAACACATTAAAATTCACAATTCCATCAAACTTCACTTGATTATGAACACAGTCAAATTTTGTATAGGTTAGAAGGAACATGGCAGTTTAATTAAATGTTTAAAAAAAAAAACAACTTAACTTCTATAGCTTTTCACGATAGAAACTGTTTTGATAGTCTTTCGAATGTTCTCTCTCAAGGCATCACGTTTCTTTTCTCTTAAAATGTTTTAAAATTTAATTTCAGGAAACCCTTGATCACCTACGTGCTTGGCCAAGAATGGATAAAAAGTATTCTTTCAAATGTTTAAAAAAGTAAATAGCAAAGAGGGGGAAAAAAAAAACTGTATGGGCCCATGCTTATTGGTAATTTTGAAACCGGTATGAAGTATTATGAGAGTTATACTTCAGTAGTATTACGAGAAATTATGAGATTGGTAAAAATTCATTTTGAAAATTTCTAAACGGGTACGAAATTTAACGGTGGCGAATTTAAAAGGTGGTCAGGTATCCGGTCTGAAATCATACCGGACATCTCAGGTATGAAATTGTACTGGAAAATTTGAAAACTATTTGGAATAATCTGAATAAAATGTGCATGAAACCTGTACGACACATTACCGGAAATTTTGAAAACTGTTTGAAATAATCTTAATAAAATCTGCATGAAACCGGTACGACACAATTTTGAAATCGTTATGAAATCAGATTACACGATTGTTATTGATTACTTTTGGACCGGTATTAAACGATACTGGATACTTTTAAAATTCTGTATTGAGAATAGCTAAACCTGTATAACTCATTAATGGAAAATTTTAGATTGATATCAAGTCTCGCGTATAACCGGAAGAGTTTACTTAATTTTTTGTATTGTTGGCACTATCAAACTGTAGATAAGGAAGCACATTTTATAATAAAGGATTCACGTTTAAAATGTATTTGTTTCAAAATACAACATACAGTAGAACTCCATTTATTCAAAGAAATTGGGACTTAACCACATGCGGATAATCAGGAATTCGGATAATTGGAGTTAATAGGAAAAAAAGGGTATATCCAAATCAATTACTCAAGCTATTGTTGGGCTGTGAGATCATGTCGTTCTAGCTTCGGTCTCCATCAACCCAACCAAAACCGAAGTGTAAGGTGTTATAGATTTTTGTAATAGTTTTTTTTACTTATGTTAGAATCGTGGTTTTACAAAAGTTTATAAGTGACATATAAACTTTTATACTCGGCCTATTTGTTACTGGTGATCCAGTACCTATATAGTTACTGTTCGTCTATGCTGGATGTCATGCCTGGTAATTTTTGCCTGGTAGGTCCAAAGTAAATTACTAGGCGTGACATCCGACAAAGACAAACATTAATAGATGGCCGGTTGGAATCTTTTTTTGGAAATTCGGATAATCAGCAACGCTTCGGATAATCGGAGTTCTAATGTACCAACTTTTGGATTCTGGCAAGCATTTGGAATTTTCGATTTATCTTAAATTGCCATGATCTTTCTCCTTATCGAAACTAAATATTTAACGTATAAAAGAAAAATGCAAAAACATAACAAAATAAAGTATAACACATAAGAACAAATAGAACATGTAACAAGTATAAATAAAGATAAAATAATAAAGTTAAATTAAGTATTTTTGTAAGATTATTATTGCTTTAATTTGTTTTTAGCTTGTAATACAAACTCAATGGAATGTTTCCCAAATAGAAGCATCACAACTTTTTGGAAACGAGATCACAATGAATAAAATTTATCAATTGGTTTCAATTTAAAAAAAAGTTGAAACTTTTTTGAATTTTCAGAAATTACAGTATGTTTAGTTTGTTTTAAAAATAATAAATATTATTTACCTACTTTTATAAAATATTCATTTGGTTTTATCACAATACTGATATCTCAATTTCTATAAGCATAGCAATGGTTAAACAAGTCCATCAATTTGGTCTAATTGCTGACATTGATGATTTTCCTATGCACACCAAATCTGTTTTAGAACGATATGTTCACATTCAAGATAAAATTCAACCGTTCATTATTACAATATAATATCTAAAAGTTGATTTAGGTAATAGTTTATATTATTTCATCTATAATTCACATTTTCAAAAAATTATTGTTTAAACAGCATTTAGAAATAGAATATTTCTTTTGTTTTTAGTGCCTTTTAGTATTTTATTGCTTTATATATCATATGCATGGCACATTTTCATGGTTTCATGTTAGTTTTATTTCCTTATTAGAAATATATGAATTAGATTTTTTAAACTTAATTAAGTTAATTAAAAAACTTAATTGTGTACTTACTCTTAGGTACACAATCTTAAAAGTACGGAATATTTTCATAAAAATATTCCTGAATAATTAAAAATAACCTTTTTATGATGTAATTAAACTTTTTGTTTCCCAACCTGTTCACTTGCCTATTTTTTTTTAATACATCCCCAAATACTTACAGTTCTAAAACAGATTTGACTTAAAATTCAGTCTAAAAAAACTGTCTTTCACTATTAGTGCTCGGTCAAAGGGTAGACATTATCATTCATACAAAACCCCCTAGAGGACCTATATTGACAGAGATGCGACACAAAGCATATCTAAAGGCATCAATAAACGGTCCGTGTCCGTGGTCAGCGCCTTCAAAGACGACTGATTAATTAGTTGATTAGTTTACACCACCAAACAATCAGTTCTCGTAAAAGTTAGGACTACGGAGACAGAAAACTACTACCTTATGAACTAGCAGATCACTATGAAACTTTTAGACTGATGATTCCTTTCCCGTTTTTACCCTCAATTAAGGCTTTTGAACTATTTTGTCAGCACACATTTAACACCTGAGCTATTTGCGACAAGCGTCAATTTTCAATATACAATGAGAAAACCTCTACTGTGCATAAATGAAATCCTATCCATTGCAAGACATATTGACTCACACATCTCTTTTTGGCGCTTCTCTGGCAATACAGGACCTCTAGCGAACACAAATAATTAGCAAAGAAAGACACAGGCACAGCGTCTTGCTTTTAATGTTGTATGATGCTTGCATGTTGCATTAGTCAGTCTCTCGTTTCTTAATACTACTCCATACAGCACCGTTTGGCCCCATACAGCGCGGACCAAGTGATCCAGTACCTATATAGTCATTTCTTTGGAACTGAGGGCTCAAGGTCAAGGTCATTCGGTCATCTCTATGTCCCCGATGTAAACTCTCATAACAAATAAGGTCTTTATCTATCCCTCATAGCCCTGTGTCGAGAGCAGTTATTATATTTTTATATTCCTTTACCAGGTTACCAAGCAAGGTACTATGCATTGGGTGTCAGGCCATGTATTGTTGTCTTATATGGTGTACGACGTACATGATTGTCCGTTTTATGAAATTGCTTTGAAATTTTTTTACACGCAATTCGAGGCATCGCCCTAGTACCGTTTGTTCGACCAACGTCGGGAAATTGTCGTAAAAACTAACAGGTTAGATATTTTGCTACCGATCTCATATATACCAAAATGGTTGATAAAATTGGTTCGGTCAACAAACAACTTCAAATACTGCAGACCCGATATCAGAAAAGGGTTAATAGGCAAGTCGCAAGACACAGTGCCGTTGATTTAAAGTGTGCTCAAACGAAGCTAGCCAAAAAAAAGTTAGCCAAAGTTAGAAGTTAGCCAAAACGCGACACGTTAGAAGGCGCACCTCTCCGTTTCTGTAGCTTTAGGCCTGGGTTGTTGATAATAGGGTATGGCTAGTTCCACAATGAACCCCCTCAATTAACTCACATAAGCTTATCGACCCCGGAAGGATAGAGACCTCCATTAAAATAAAGACGAATCCTATGACCCTGAGCCGCCATTACTCTCCACCACAAAGTGGGCTCAATAGTAGTGTTCACGCCTGAAACATGGACTGGAAGACCTGCTCCGTGTTGGGCAGGGCCGTGGCTTGGTAGAAGGTCTCGGAGCGGTGCATGATGCCGGGCGCCGAGGTCTCGACTGGGAACCCTAGATCCAGCCTCGGGAAGCAAGACTCGGACTTGGGCCGCGGCATGCCCCTCCCCCCCACGGACAGATGTCCCCCCATGGTGATGGGGCCCCCGTCGTCGGAATCCTCGGACTGGGCCGACTGCAGCAGCAGCGAGACCGTCTTGAGGTCGGTCTGCAAGTCTTCCCGGTTCGAGACCAGGCTCGGGTTCTTGCCGATCTTGTTGAGGCGCTCGGCGGCGATCGACTCCATGGTGCGCCGCATCAGCGGGTACAGGTCGAGCACGGCGTTGAAGTGCTCCACCGACAGCGAGAACAGGTTGCAGTAGGTCTCGGCGCGGACAGAGGCCACGCGCCGGGCGTTCGTCAGAAGGCAGATCTCTGAAAAACGGGTTGGGGTAGATCAATCTATATGCTTAACACGTTGAGCGCCACGCCGATTGTGAAGGCAGTCCCCGTCAAGCCACGCTAGAGACTTAGAAGAGCTGATATTGTCGAGCCAATGTCCCTTATCGCAGTCAGCAAGCCTCTATTGGTCATCAAGACTTAAAAGGGCAGTGTCAGTCAGCGGTGGTTAACGCGGCCTAAACGGCAATCCAACCGATGGCTGACGCGGCGCTCAACGTGTTAAGAGAGACGAGTCATCCATTTCTACAAAAGTTGTAATTCCTTGGAACTATGGCTACAAGCAGTATTGGCCATCTTAAAATGAGCTCAAAGCTCATCCAGTCGCCAACGGTGTCAAAGGTTGACAGGGGGTTATCAGTCGACTTTGAAGACTGTTAGAGATAACTATGGAATTGGAATGTCTGGCATCGTTGGTAATAACTGAGTTTACAGCGCGTTAAGAGCAATACTGCTTATGGTAATTTTACCAGGCAATTACGCCCTTTCGGAAGTAGAAGGCTCGGATAATATGAGACTTATTTGACAGAAGTTCCTGGACTGTAGCTTGCTTTAAGTCCAGACTAGCTTTAAGCGAGGACAGGAAGACCTGCACCAAGTCTGCCATCTGCAAAAAGTGCTAAGGCTACCAGGTTCTTCCTGAATACATCTTGGATTGCATTTGGCCCTTTCAGGGTGGATTAGTATTACATACTCTTTCCCGTCTTCCTGTAGTGACTGTGTCGTATCTAAGTCTATCCGGCTGAAGAATAAGCAATGAAAAAATATGCGATTGCATTTATAGTATTGTGAAGTGAAATCCTGACAAGCATTAGCTCAAACCTCAGAAATTGCCACTTTACTGAGGTAGAAAAGTGCAAACCTATCCCTGAATAACTTTTGAAAAACTCATCTTTTAATCTCGGTCAAGTGATTAAGTTTATCTAGGTTTAAACTTAAGCGGCTGTTCACCAACTGGATCGAATGCGACTTCACCTAGCTTTTGGACCACTAAGCCGTTGTGCATAAAGTATTTCTTTTCTGTTAGACTTTAACTACGTAATCCTTTGAAATATAGATGTCATAAAAGAGATCCAGTCATCAGTGATGGTTCTGTTGGCAGACGTAAAAAACTAATAAAACATAACTACTGTTTTAAAAAACAACTAACGTCTATTAAAACAACATAAGCAGAGAAAGAAAAAGGAACAACAGAAGACAAACGCCACATGCGTTATATACCGGGACAACAATGTCACGGACATCAGCTTCTTCAAAATAGTCGCAGCATTGGTTGGCCGACCAGGCCCAACCAGAGCTGTAACCAAATCCGGCGATCCGCCGATAACGACGTGAACTAACAATCACCATGAGACGTTATCGGTGGATGCCATGAAAAATTACCAGGCAAACGGAAAGATTCATAAAATACTATTTGGCTCACAGGTTCGTTCAGGATGTCAGTGTTGCTAATAACAGTAACAATAAGTATCTGCATTTTCAAATCAGTCTAATGTTTCTACACCTGTTCTAAGAGAACCATTTTGCATTAGTTAAGAACAAGATGGAAAAAATCAGGTTAATTTGAAGATGCAGATACTTTATGTTATTAGCAGCACTGACGTCATTGAGTGGGCCGCCACTGCAATTCATTTTAGACAAAACTCTAGTGCAACCAGGGCCTGTTCTAGGAAATCTCAGACTATAGGAACAACCTATTTTGGGGGCCCCTTTACGGAAAATGTTGTGTATGATTTCCAATAAGGATGGTGTTACACTCTTAAAACAAAGGAGTGAAATTCACTCCGATAGGAGAAGTGCATTTTCGGCACCGGAAAGGAGTGAAAATTAACTCAGACTGAGTTAAAACCGCTCGTTTTAAGAGTGTAGGACGCAGATTGTTTTCTTTTATTTCTTTTACCCACTCCGAAAAAGAGTGAAATTCACTCCTATAGGAGAAGTGCATTTTCGGCACGGAAAGGAGTGAAAATTAACTCAGACTGAGTTAAAACCACTCGTTTGTTTTAAGAGTGTATATGACCTATGTATCATATTTTTGCTACAATTTTTATAGGCTTCCTTATAAACTTCGATCAAAACAATCACGTTAGGCCAACTTCTCAGTCAAAATTGAGCAAAAAACAAAGTGAAGTATCAGAATTTTGTTAGTTTAATGATATTTTGGGGATTTACAGCATTTAGCATAATAGAAACTGAAATTTAGGGGCCCTAGGCCCGGGCCTAATGGGCCTTATGGAAGAATAGGCTCTGAGTGCAACCCGCAAGTCCCCCAAACAATTATTTTTGTACATGAAGAGAGCAAGCGATTTTACTTTCAATAACCTAAAATGCGATAAAATTTAATGAATCTATTGCGATTTGGATTGAATATCCGAAATGAAGAATTTGTGTTTTCTAAACGTTTTGAAAGGAGCTGATTCTAAGTTTTAGAAGGAGCTGATTCTAAAGAAAAGAGCTTTTGAGTATTGATATCTATACTGTCTATCTTTCTATCTGCCTGAAACCACTATACAGCTCGAACTCAAAGACCTCAAATTTGGTACATGAAACCCCCAGTGCCTGTTAACAGGGATTGTCAGTCCCAAATAGCTACTGCATTAGTTTTGGAATCATAACTTGCGCAGAAGTATTGCTTTGCCATGTTAGCCCTTTTTCCCCAGGTATGGGAACCAACATAGCATCCAAATGAAAAAAAATTTGAAACGAAAATGATATCTAGTTATATAATTATATATTGTTGAAGTTTTTAAATGCCAAAATTATCCAGCAGATGGCGACACTATCTTAAAACTTTATCAATGAATAATTAAAAAACCGGATGTTATTTTCTTTTCAATTTTGCTTTAAATTGATGTTATGATGGTTCCCATACCTGGTGAAAAAATAGGATAACATGGCAAATCGATTCTTTTTCAAACGTTGTGATTTCAAAACTAATGCATTAGCTCTATGGGACTGACAGTAACTCTTAAACGTTACAATAAAGTTTTTTTTTTTGAGAAAATCGCCATATAACTCTTTTTAAGTTATTGAAATTACCTTATAGGGAGCATAATTCTTTTTTAAATATATTGATTCATTGAGTGGTAATTGAAAGTCGTGTAGTGTTACACACTCCTAGTTTTTATTTCGTACTTTCACAGTTTAACTTTTAGGGCAACCAAGCAATTTTAGGATATACAAGTATTTGTATTCTTAAAGGGAAAGGGCGGGCTGGACCACGGGTCTCCAAACTCAAGTGCCTCAGTGTTAACCCAATGGCGAAAAAACTATTTTCTCTGCCACATTTCTCCGGCTGTATTGAATATTTTTTAAAACGGTTTTTTTAAATAATAAATGTAGATAACTTACAGGTCTCTATCTTCCCACTTTTTGAAATTGCTTCGAATATTTTGTGTAAAATTATTTATTGAAAATTAAGAAAAATATTCGAACCGATTTCAAAAAGTGGGAAGGTCGGGACCTGTAAGTCAGCTACATTTATCACATAAAAAATCAGCTTGTAAAAATATTCAATACAGCCGAAGAAATGTGGCAGAGAAAATATTTTTTTCGCCATTGGATTAACACTATGCACTTTGCGTTGGAGACCCACGATCCAGCGCGCCCATTCCCCCTTAAAAGTATAACCTTGTACTTATAATGAGCATAAAAAATAATAGATTTTTAAGGAATATAAGCTTTTTTGATAAATGACATCTTCCTTTGATTCAACATGTAGTATTACGATTTATCACATAATTTTTCATACTAAACCAAAGAAAATATATAAATGTGTTTTAGCAATATATGCTTTAAAATGTATCTAAAATATGGAAGTGATATAACTCTTTTTGACGCATATAATATTTTATATGTAAAAGGTTTTGTTGTATATTGTATGCTGTCAACGAAGACATGAGAAATCGCAAGGAAAGGGGGAATTTGTCAAAGAAAATGGAGGAAGGAAGCCCTTTTATGTAACTTTATTACTTTTATGGGGAATGTCTTGGGGAAATATTCATATAATAATTGATAGTTAGGAACAAAGCATTCATTTTTAAACACACCGCTTTTGTAAATTAACTAAAAATTTAAGTTTTTTTGAAATTCATAAAGAATTAACAAAGCGAATTCTTTAAATAAGAATTATAAATAAAGTTATTTTGAAACAGGAATAAAAAAATTAGAAAGTTTGACTCTGAAAAAAAATGAGTCTTGAAAAATGAGATGAACAAACTTTAGCGGTTGGTTATACATAGTATAGGTCCAGATTTTTTTAAAAAGGTCTGTTAGGAATGGTTCTATTGCCCCAATTTGCAGTGGTTTTTATGTTAAATCTTGTGATGAACCCTAAACTACAATAAATTTTATTATTTTGGGGCTTCATTTTTATTAGGCTAAGAAAAAAGTTCAATTCAAATTTGTAGTAATTTCATAAACATTTCAACACAACAGGATTCATAATGTATTGTATAGATTTTTTGGTCTGAATCTACTAGATTTTTTGGTCTGAATCTACTAGATTTTTTGGTCTGAATCTACTAGATTTTTTGGTCTGAATCTACTAGATTTTTTGGTCTGAATCTACTAGATTTTTTGGTCTGAATCTACTAGATTTTTTTTTCTCTTCAAGCACTAGTATATTTTATTTCTTGAATACTCACCACCAGAAAACAATTATTTCTGGTAAAAGTTAATGTTGAGGATATATTGACAAAAGTTTACATTAGGAAGCCCCACAGTTTGTTGGGTTGTCTATAGCCTGTGTTCTCCTAGATCAGGCACCAATTGATTGTTGCAGATCTGCCAGTTGAAAAAGTCAGCAATACCAGAATTTTTAATAATTTTCCGAATTTCCTTGACACATATAATATAAATTGCTGTATTTTTCTAAAGAAGAAACATAAAAATCTTTTGAGTGGCGACCGTTTTTGTAACAAAATCGTTTAAATTCCACTATTAACGGGTTAAAATATTTCAGGATTTCAACAAAATTTTTACTCTTTAGTGTATACCTGCCGATTGTTGCCCCATGCCGATTGTTGCCGATATACCTGCCGATTGTTGCCGATTGATACCCATGTTGCTATTGCAGACAATGTAAATTCAGGTAAATTTGTCAAGGCAAGTAATCTCAGTGTTAATGACTATAACGTTTCCCTCCAAGATGCAAATGCAATAGCTAAATCTAAACTAAAATAAACAAGTATAGGTTTGTAACAGAATTTGTCACTTAACCCGCTTCCACACAACAGTTATGTTTAACAGGTAAAAAGGCGCCAAACACAGCATTAATTCTATATTAAACATTTACATGCAAAATTTGGCTAGTTTCATTTATTTTATTTCGAAAATTCAACAATTATTACTTATCGTTTGCAAAAAATAATTTATATTTCAAAGAATAAATATGTAATATTCCTCGCTTTTAAATAGATTGAAAATATTTCATATAAACATACATAGAATCTCGTAGTGAAATATATTTGACGTCATTTCAAACGGATCGATGTCGCAAAAATAAATTTATTTTAATTTATTGTCTAAAAGAATTAAAATTTCTCGAGCGATTGTTGCGAATGGCAATGGTGATTTAATTTTAATAAAAATGGCTTCCTATGCTTTTTAAATGAGCATTAAATTTTGCAGTTTTTAAATAAGTACTTCGAATTCGAATTATTTTCTGAAATTTTCAATGTATTCTAATTTCGATGCGCTGAATTTTTTTGATGTATCACACTTGTCCATAGCATTTGTAGTTTGGGCTATGAAATTGGGTGACAGACGGACAGAACGAATATAATACCTTCCACTTTTTACGTTATAAACGTAGTGTGGAAGCTAAAATCAATTCCAACGAGACACTGGATTTGTAATATAAATGCAGATTCACACTACAAAAACTATAGCCAGGCTGAGAACCAGGCCCAGACACTCAGCTAATACCATGCCACATCTTTCTGTGTCTTTCTACTAGTGTAAGTCTGAGAGAAGTAGGAGTCTTGCCGTCATTGATCGGTTACCTGAATGTACTACCTGAATGACGACAATATCAATAGTAGTACCCTAGTAGCATTGTTTCTCGAAATTTGCTCGATCGGTCATCGATCGTGATCGGATTTAGCGAAAACTCAACGGTGATCGCATCGGTAATCTGAACGTTCACAAGACGATATCGGCAATCGGTGAACGAAAAACTATTGATAAAAGTCATTGATTCGATGTCGGTCAATGGTGGAAATTAGATCAACACACGTTTCATCGGAAAATTATGAGAATCGATATCGCAATCGATAAGAAAACGAAAAATTCGACTGTTGTCATTTATTTTTACATTTGTTTGGAATTTCATCGGAAATATTCATCGAAGGCTTTTCGCTCAAGCGGACATAACCGATCAATTATCGATGCAACGGGCAATTTTCGATAGAAATCCGATGGTCGAATTCTCATCGTCTCACCCGCGAAAGATGAAAATTCATTTATCTGTCGATAAAAAATTGCTACTAGAGAGGCAAATGGCAGAAGTAGTAATCAGGACTCATGGATCCATTTAATCTGGCTATGTCGTATACAAAAAAAAACGGGTTAAATCACGGCCAACTTCAATAACAAGGCCGGAGAAGCTCTCCCAAACATGAGCGTAGACGGAAATTTTGACGTCACTGTTCCCAGTGCCGAAGTTTGAGAAACCAGTTCGGACGCATTCGGAACCCTAAAATTGTGGTCAGCCGTGAACGAGTGGTTCCGAACAGGTTTCGAGACAGGTTGTTTTCACAATCGGAACAACGTCACTCGGAACTATGACGTCAAAATTTCCGTCCTCGAGCTTGTTTGGGAAAGCTTCTTCGGCCTTGGTACTTGAGTAGGCCGTGGTTAAATCTGGAAAGTTGGCCGATTCGTAATATTGGAACCAGGTTACAATTTATCAAAAAAAAAGTGCATCAGTACCTCCGAAGTAGGATCCGTCTGAGAGGCTGGTGGCGACCTCGTCGTTGTTCATCACGATGTCTACGATCCCTTCCTGGATGAAGTACATCTTGGTGCCGAGGGTGCCCTCCTTGATTATGACGTCACCCGGCTGAAAGACCTCGTATTTCAGCTTAGTGACGACGTCGTTCACAAAGTTCGGGTCCGCGTTCGCGAAGAACGGGACCGAAGCTACCAGCGAACGGCAGTTGTAGTTGATCACGTCCTAGAAACACATACTCGTACAATAATAATACTGAGAACCCATACAACACACACTGCTCAAAACAATTAGGGGAGCACTTCGCGTACTTTTGTTAACCCTCTCAGTTTCAACGTTTTATTTTTTATTCTAAAAATCTAAAATTTGTGAAATAGATTCATTATACATCCAGGATGATATGGTAAAAATTAGGGAAAAAAATCTAAATTTTTTTTAAAAATAAAATTTAAGGGGGGAAAAATAGGAATCATAACTTTTGAATAAATTATAACAATAATTTTTTCATAACTTTATTTGTTAAAAAAGTTAAAATGAATTTTCAAACATCTAAGAATACAAGCGTTCAGAATTTAGGGTCAATTTATTTCATAAAATTGTTTGGGAGTGAATTTTATTTTACCATGTTTTTTCATATTTTCAGTTAATTAAAACAAACATTATTTAATTCTTCAAAAGACATGATTCTTCCATCTAACGATAAATAAGTTCGAGCTCAACTTAATGAGAAAAAAAAATCGCAATCTGATGATTCCAAATGGAATCATTGGGGGTGAAAGGGTTTAAACCATGAATTCCCCTAATTCTTTTGAGCAGTGTATAACAGATCCAAAGTTTTGTTTCTATAAAACTAATGTGAATATTTAAATAATTTTGCAAATAATTGTTATAAGTTTCTTCATTTATAACGTATTACTGTTTAATCCATTAAGGACGACTTTGTGGTACAATTAAAGCATTCATTTCTGAATAGAAAAGTTTTTCAAATTCTTTCAATTCGTTTATCGCGTAACTTAATTTGTCCTAAATAAATTGTCCAGGTCAGTGGTTTTTGTTTGTCTTATAATTTGCTTATTTGAATAAATATAAGCAGGAAGCTCGTTTTCGAATTGCACATTTTCTTGCCAATCGTTGCTAATGAGTTAAAGTTGAAAATTTTAATGAGGTTCCCAAACTAGGAAAAACGAACTAGGATCAACTAGTGATTGGACATTTAAAAATCCTCAAGCTTCCCCCATAGTTACTAGAACTTTTCTTGTTTGTAAGAACTGCAATGTTGAAGTGGCATAGTACAGTTTTTAATGTGTTAAATTGGAGTGAGAAGATCTTCTAAGAAGAAGAAGATTAGAGCAATTATCAGATTGCTGGGGAAGCATCTACTGCTCATGGCCCTCAGGTATATGTACCACAACATCGCTTGCCCATGGTGCAGAGACGAGGCATACATTTATCAGGTAGCCTTATGCTAAAAAAATTACTTCAGTATTGTTCACCCCAGTACAACCTCTTCTCTTAAGAGATTTAAGTACGTAGATCTTTGTTGAATTCCACTTCACAACTTTATTTTTCAGTTTTTCTTTAAAAAAAAACCCTTCCATATTATGTTGTTGTTGTTACTAATGCCACTTGGGAAACCAAAGCGCTACCCGCGGAGCGGGCAAGGATTAAGGCAAATGGGTGCGGTTCCTGAGGAGAGATACCCGTGTAGAGATTACGCCACAGGAATCCGTCTTGGCATCGTGCTGACAGTTGCTGCCATCTATCGCCACTTCCACAATTTAGACATGTCCCTGAAGGGGAGGGAAATAGTCTCCAGGGACCTGTACCCGTGGGAAACTGCGCCATGACTGCCCACAGGACTTTCGGACCCACATATTTAACGAGCACGTACTCCGCATATACTCGGTGGGTCTTCAGTGGTATCGGGACTCGATCGCGGGACCTTCCGATTCCGAGAACGAGGCCTTAACCACTAGGCTATTCACGGCCCCGAGAACGTTCTAGCTAGAAATTTCCTCTGGAATGAATAGGCCAAATGAATATCAATGAGTGCAGCGAGTGAGTCTATCTTACCTCTCGTAGTCTTTCTGAGAGCTCTCCAAGGATCGACTCTTCGTCGAAGAACTTGCCTTGGTATCGGTGTTCGAAGTAGTCGGTGATTCGGGTGCGAAGCTCGCGGTGCAGTTTGCGGTACGCCATGTATTCCTCCACTTGTTTCAACTGGGAAAAAGAACAAGAAGATGCTCAGTAATAATACAGAATGATTGGACATAAGACTCACTACACGCCTTTTATTTCACGCAGTTTAGTTCATGCACTAATATTTTTTGTAATAAATTATAAATCAGGCATGTTTCTGATAAACCACGCCATTTTACTTTTTTAATATTAAAAGTGTAAATACACGTCCCGTGGTTCGTACTTTCATGATAGATGATTGACTCTACTAACCGATCAAGCGGACCACGATCCACGAAGATTGTTAATACCTTAGGAAAATCAATACCAATTATATAATAGCTTAAACGAAATATCAGTTTAATAGTAGTTTAAATAAAATAAAAGGTACTTATTTTGTTCAAAAAACACTAATTTACGTTTTCTTTTTTTAAATTTTGGCCAAAATAGTGAAGCATTACAACGCCTTATTTCTGTACAGACACAATGAGCTATTCACATTATATATGAATGAATCCATTTCAGTAGGGCGGAGCTTAATACGATCATTTATGGCAAAATAAGGCTTTTAATTGAGGAGCTTAGAAGGTAAGGGGTACAAGTACAGTTATTTCAGTATTTGAGTTAAGTGCACTAAGTAGTTGCTGTGGAGTCAACTATTGTTGTGGTAAAGGGATACAAGTAAATCACTGTGTGTATGGTGCTACTTTAGAGAATGGAATAAGTACGCGATCCAATATCAGATACTTTAACAACTTTGTTTTTCTCATTATCACTGTGCAGTCACTTCTTCTTCTTGGCTTCTAGGCTAATTAGTTTTGCTTAGCATTGGTTTGTCAGGTTTGTTCGTCAGGTTGGTTTATGAAAAGGAAGAAATAGGATATAATACACTGTTAAAAATTTGGTGCTAGGTTTCACCATGATATTGGTTGGTTTCACCATGATATTGGTTCCTAGTAGCTGCAACGGCTGAATGGTGAAATGTTTCACCTTTTTTTCGGTGTTTGGTTGAACCATTTTTCTGGATTTGGAAACAAAAACCTGAGAAATGGTTCAACCGAATACCAAAAATATGGTGGAACGTTTCACCATTCAGCCGTTGCAGCTACTAAGAACCAATATCATGGTGAAACCAAGCACAAAATTTTTAACAGTGTACCTTTTTGGAGGCCCTTTTGTATATATCACTCTTTACCAAACAATTTGCCTGCAAATCCATGTAATAGTTCGAACTTGGAAGACATTATGTATGAGGCTATGAGTTTGTCCGCTTACTTATCCAAACAATGTTAAATGCATTGTATGATTACCTCATGGGTGGGTATAGTGATGACAAAAATAAAATAACCTTCATTTGTGGTAGAAGAAAAGCTAATTTAATCTTGACTAAATATTTTACATCTTTTTGGTTTATAGTATAAGCGATCCAATAGGATTAGAATTACATATCGAAGTAAGAATTTTTGTCTACATCTCATTCGTCTCGACTACATCTGCGCAAGTGCACACACGCACCGCAAGAGGGGGTTTACAGGCTGTATAACGAAGGGGTCGCCAGATAGGTGATGCCACCTAGGTTGCTTTCTGTTATCAACGGTTAATGCATTTGTTACAATTGGATATTTATCACTCTTTTCATATGCCTACCGTCTCATTTTTAAAAATGTGCTATAGGGAAAAGGGGAATACTGCGTACCTTCTCCCTGTACTGTCTTCGGGAGGAGTCGAGGGACTGTATGAGGTTGGTGGTGTGTCCGAGGAAGAGGGCGTAGCAGGTGGCGCCGCTGATCATGGAGAGCAGCGTGAGCCACATGTCGGTGAGCGACTGGGGCGGGAAGCGGCCGTAGCCGATGCACAGCATGTGAGACATGGCCTTGAACAGGGCCCACGAGTACTGGTTGAACCAGTGGGCGGTCTGGAAATAAGACACAGTATTTAGTACATTTTGTAGTCATAAGTATTGCAAAAACATGAAACTCCCCTCGGATTACCAAGGACGTGGGATATTTAGATCACAAGTACCGAAATCAGATATTTAAATCAGAAGCATTGAAAAAACATGAAACTCCTCGGATTACCAAGGGCGTCGGATATTCAGATCAGAAGTACCGAAATCGGATATTTAAATCAGAAGCATTGAAAAAACATGAAACTCTTCAGATTACCATAAGGACTTCGGATTGTCAGGGTTAGGTTGAACTATCATCGCACTATAGGGGGCCCCACGAGGGCTATTAGCAACGGGCATCCTAATTTAGAACCACAGTAAAGGTACGAGCCGACACCTGAGTAGGCTCCCAACGCAACCGTTAAGGGCGGCATCGTACGCAGCGATGGGACTTTGGCGCATATTTAACGTGCACTCTCTCTAAACGGGGTATTATTCGTCGGACATTTTTGGCTGCACGGGCCGTTTATAGGGCGGCAGTTATTTGGCGATGCCGGACCCGAACCTGGACTTTCGCATGCTAGGCGAGCGCCTAACCGACTGGGCCAAGGGCGACTTTAGAACAAGGATCATAAATGGAAGTATATTTGGAACTATTCGAACTATGGAAAGACACAGTATTTAGTACAGTATATTTGGTAATCAGAAGTATTGAAATGACATGGAACTCTCCGGATTTCCAAGAGATTGTCAGAGAAATAGGTATATTATAGTTGTCTTTGAAAAACGTCGCACTACTGCGAATTTTTTCCGTGCACATTAAATCATTCTGTCCTAAACCAAGATAAAAAAAAAGTGTCGTAATTTCAGTCACATTAAGCTTAAATGCAGTATCTACTTATTATTTAAGACATGAAACGAAAAAACAAAACTTGACTGTGGTTCTAAATTACGATGCCCGTCGCCAATAGCCCTCGTGTAGCTCTAGTGCGACGATAATTCAAACCTACCTACCTAAGACATGAAACGCGTCTGAAAATTTCTAAGACGTCAATTAAGACACGATTGGTAACTGAAAAGTCTACAAAACGGCCAGTTTAAAATGAAGTTTTTAAAATTCAGACGCGAATGGTTCGTGAATAAATAAACCAAGAATACTGAAGGAACTTTAACCCAGATAGGATTAGCTAGCCTGAATAGTATCATAAAACCCTCTACTTTTCTGAAGACTAGAAAATTGTTTTTGGTTTAAAAACCGTATACTACTTTAAAGCAAAGATAAATCTAAAAATTGTCCCAAATAAGCCCCAACTACTAAATAAAACGAATCATGCCTTAAATGAACACACATAATACTTCCAAATAACTATATTAAAATTTCATGACGAATTTTTGAACGGAACGGTCGCTAGGGACATATTATACATAAATATGTAACCATCCTGAAAGACATGTAAAATGGCAGAAATATTGAAAATTTAAAATCTGGATATAAAGAAATGGGAAATCATCATAACCATTAACCATGTTTATTTTATCTATGAAGAATGAAATAATCTAGTTAAAAATCCAAAACGGGAAAAACGCTGAAATATATTTTCCAATATGGAAATAGCAATATAATATTGAAATTTTTTCCATAATTGTGTTGTTTAAACTGTTGAGAAGATATTCTACATTACATTTACATAAAACAGTTTGAAATAAAGTTCTCCATAAATTGAAAATTTAAAAGCCTATTTCTTATTTACCGCCAAACTATCAAACCGCCAAACTTATTTATCGCCAACAATTCAAAGGAAATTTACAATTCCGCGGAAGCGCAAAGTTTGAAAAAATTTACCTTTCCGCGTCTCGCGAATTTGACAGAACGCTAGTTTTGAGGCCTCTGAAATGAAAATTGGTTGTTGAAAAGCCGGAAAAATCCCTAAAGAATAAAGCGGACTTCTCGAAAATTCCACCTTTTTCAGAAGAATAGAAACAAAAAATCGTTCTAAATCGGTAAAATAGAACCCATCTTTTGTTTCTAAACCACAGGGGGGGGGGGGGGGGGGGGGGGGGGGGGGGAGACATTTTGTTTTTTTTTTCTGTTTTTCTGTTTCGCCTCTTGGGAAGTTTTTTAAAAGTACAGGGTGAAGCAAATAAAAGTGTCCCCAACGTGGTGATAAGAATACGACAGAAATGTTGCCCAGTCAAAAACCAATACAAAAACAGGTTTGCTAACATGAAGCCATTGATCGCTTCAATATTAAGCCCAAACGCACGCTTGGCGACTTATTTGCCGGCAACTACGCTATGGTTTGCAAAGCTAGTTGAAATGAAATATAAACAAGGTTTGTAGAGCTCTGATCAATTAAATTCCCACTAGTGATTATTTCGGTTGTTATTTATCGTAGAGAATCGGACCTTTCTGTGTTTTTGTTAATACAAAACATTCTAAATTGATTGCAAGACCCAGAATCTGGTGTTCAGACCCGTTTCGGAATGTTTTTGAACTTGTTGACAGCAGATCCTGGCTGACGCTATTTCGTAACTGATCGCTGCCTAGTACTCTTTTTTGGCACTTTTACATATTTAAATTCTTCAAAAAACAACTGGTCACATTTTTTCCACGAATTAGTTTTAATGAAATTTTCTACAATGAACACTCTTTGCTGTACTGTGAGTTTCATCTTCACCTGTGAATTGATCAACTTACACTCACACAGACGCACTACGATCTGAACTGGCCAATAGTCCATGAGTAGCTCTAATGTGATGCGAATCCAATCCAACCAATGCCAAAACAGGTTTGTCAAGTGAAACCATTGCACGCTTGAATAATCTTTTATTTCCACTTGAAAGCTTTCAGGCGGCTTCAAGAGTTTTTCTCGCCAAGCATTTCAACGTATTCTTATCTCTAGACCGGGGCTACTTATCTTTGCCGCATCCTGTAGTACTTTTTTTCAGTACCGAGAAAAGCGAATAGAGAGTTTGAAGTTTTTCAAGTTTGAAGTTCTCTTTGTTCTATCCTGTTCTTGTTTCGAATAAAAATATTCGATAAACTCGGAATAAAATTCAAGGAACTTGAGATCAGGGGTCCATTGGACAAGTAAAAAAAAAGCCAAATCTCTAGGAAATAAAGTGTTTACTTTTTTGTACAAAAATTCAATAAGGAATATTTAGATTTTTGAAAAAGAATGATAATTCTAAACTGAGTAAATGTTAAATATTTTTTTAAATTCAGGTTTATGAGGGAAAACTATTAAGTGAAATTAAATTTCTAAACATGAAATCCAATTTATTATATGTTATTGAATAAATAACATAGCGTTGGTAAAACTGCATAGACAGTCAGGGTTGTTAAAAACCCGAGTTTTTTCATGAAAAACCCAACCCACTTGTTTTTTTTTTCAGGTTTTAGGGTTTTTTTCAGGGTTTTATGGGTTTTTTCAGTATTTTGGGTGTGTTTTTCAAGATTTTGTGATTTATTGAGGGAAGTTTTAACTATTTATCTATACATTACAATTTTTAAAACTAACAGAACATCTTGGGAGAGATAATCAGGAATGATGTAATTTAAATTATTACTCTTTTTAATTTTCAATGAAGGTAATTTTAAGTTCAAATTGCCCACTTGGGTTTTTTGATGGGTATTTTCAAGAGTTTTTTTTGAAAAAATTCACCCCGTATCCTTCGGGTCGGGTAAAATCATAACAACCCTTAAGACAGTTGACCCTACAGCAGTCTGTAATCGTAATTTTTTTATTAAATTTCTCAATCAAGTTACAAAACGTTAAACGTTAGATGAAAACGTTAATGATGTTTAATTTTATATGGATTTTGGTTAATAATAAATTGTATAACTAATATTTATTTAAAACATATTTAATATATGCATAATAATATGATTAATACAATTTAAATAATGCAATATTTCACCTTAGTTCACTCAAGTTTTAAAACTCAAAGTTATTTCATGAGTACAAATCTTTTGAATTTAATATTTCATAAACAAATACCAAAAATTCAATTCTTTTAAAACTCTCTTTTCAATTATCTTTACAAATTGCATTATACCCAAGTGCAGACTACTATTTGAAGAAAAAAAACTTATTATAATTTGTTCGTAAACATGAACGTTAAAATAATTCGAAGTTTCTCATAACAAACATTAAAATTTGATAAAATTGAAAAAGAAATCTAATCTGTTCCGAATAGAATTTATTTGGGGTAATTACTTTTGCTAAACTTTTCTGGAAATTACACTTGTATTATGTCAGTTGCCAGGTAACGGATTACTTTTTCCACATCCGGGGTAATGAGATTTTAAAATTACCCGGCTTTCATTTTTTTTTATTAAAATGATAAGTTTAGGGTTCAAAAACTTTTCTTAATTATACACGTGTTATCGTCATGGAATTAAGTTGTAAAGAACTAGGTTTATATTCGCTGTTGAGTGGAGGTAGATAGGCGAGAGCAAAAGCGACTTACAGTCCTTGGACAAATTATTAGACGCACTGCAAGATTTCATGTAAAATATTAAATACCGGGTGATATTGTACCGTTTTATTATTTTAAAAGGATTTTTTTATATTATCCAATCAATTACCGATTCATTTGATGTAAATAAAACAGCATAATAAAACAGCAGAAAAGCATAAGTTTATTAAGTTTTAAATAAAAGTGAAATTAATTTTAGTAAAAGTCAATATTTAGTTGAGCCACCTTTAGCCGCTATCAAAGCTTTAATTCTGCGCGGCATGCTATCAATGCAAGACTGTACTGTCTCCTGCATTGGAGGATGATGATTCCACACATAAATAATCTTTTCTAGGAGCTGATACAGGTTTGTTCTTGTTTACGTTCATGTATCACTTTGTCAACACAGTGTTGCCATATGTTAAAAATAAATACAAATATGTAGTCTACAACAATTCTTTTCAATAAAAATCAAAAATTTGTAGTTTAAATATTACACATTTATTTGCATAAAAACTCTTAAGAAACATAAAATTTACTATAAAAAATACTTGCGTCTAATAATTTGTCGAGGGACTGTAAGTCCAGTTTCATTCTGAGTTATCAAATGGACAATTTAAAGGTTAATATACAGAGAGTTAGTGCCAGAGAGAAAAATTGCCCTTAGGGGGCGTCTATTAATAACGTGATGCGATTTTGACAATTTTTTTGACCCCCCCACTCCCCATGGGTTAGATTTCGTGATATTAGGCTCGACCCCCCCCCCCCCCTCCTCCTCCCGTAATCTCACATAAGATTTTTCAGAACTCTTTTTTTTATATTTGATGTCTTTTTTTGGTGAATTTTAAATGTTTTTTTTAAAGCTCCAATATTTTGAAATATGGTTCGGAAAGCAACGGTAAATATTATGTGAGATTTTGCCAAATTTAAGTCGAGAACCATATTTTTCTGGAATTTAACTGTATTTTCTCTCAAGTTAATGATGTTTTTTTTTGCGGGGAAAAATTACGTGATATTTGACGAGACTCAATCCCCCCCCCCCCTAAACGCATCACGCAATTTATGGATGCCCCCTTAGTTATAAATGGTTTTGTGCCTTCATATCAAGACTTCATTTTAAACACACAAAAAATTATGGTATTTTTTTTAGCTTTTTAGATGCAAAAATTGTTGCAAGCAGAAATTAATTCGATGTTTTTTTATTATAGAATTAAAGAGGGTACAGGACGTATTTACCTTTGGTTCTAATATTAAGGATATCATTAAATTTTTTGTCATAAATGTATAACTAAGTATACTAATATATCTAGATAGTAGCTTCGAAGTCTAAAAATTATATGAAAGGTTTAGGGTATATAAATGTCGATATGAAATCTCATGGAGAGTAATAAAGTACCATTTTTAAATTCCTGTGACTCATTTAACTCATCTTAGCTTAGCTTTTTTTTAAAGATTTTAAAAGTACTTGTTGCTTTCATGGCTCTTAGAAAACGCAGATGTCACGAAACACGAAAATAAATATATCAAAAATATCGCAGACAAAAATATAATTTTTTTGCCAAATTGTTTAGAAAGGATTGTATTATTTTTACGATAATATTTTAAATGTTGTTTTCCATACTCCCTTAAATATTAATTTACTTCAATAACAAACCCTGCGTACTTTCTTCAGTATAAGACAGAAAACCTCGTTCCACGCATTGCCGACAAATAGAAAAACGACAAAAAGTAAAAAGGAACACAATAAAAAGCTTTAAATTGCCTTTTCGATCATCTCTTCACAGAAAAGACGACCTTAGAGTTTTTTTGAGGTCAAATGTAATGGAAGACCCAAAGGATCAAGTTTCAATACTTAAAAAAGTTCTTTTAGGCATAGCCAGGAATATGGCTATGCTAAAAGCACCTGCTAAAAGCAGTTTTAAGACGTGATTCCATTTTGAGTAGAATACTCTCCAAAATCGAAGTGTGAAACGCGTATTAGATATTTTCAAAACAGTTATTATACAATCTTGATTTTTTAAAGAACCAATGTTTATAAAATTCGGGGTGTTTACAACTACAGGTCTTCAATTTCCAATCAATAAATCAATGCGCTTTTAGAGGTAATTATATACCCTACTAGCAAATAAATACCTGTTCTTCGCACGGACTAAAAGAATATCAAATCGATCCAAGTATATGTGTCATTTAATTTGCTATAGGATAATAAGCTTTGCCTTTGTTCCCGTTCATTATAAAGAATAAAATCCCGTTACTTATATTGCTTTAAAATTCCAAAATAAAAATCACTATAAAATACACATCCTCATATCACAAAAATCTTCCTCAATATGAACTTACTGTCATCGCAATTTTCCTGATAAATTCAAAATTAACCATAATTGTATAACAATGATATTTCACGTCAAAACCTCCATTCTGGGTTTAAAAAACAAAAACATTTAGCTCATTGGCACGTTCAATATTATTTTTCAAATCATTCATTTAGTTTCTGAAGGTAATGGCAAGAAAATAAAAGCAATTTCAATTTTAATTAATTGTTGTGTTCATTTTAATTTCTTCTGCCGAATGGCAACACGAAAGGGCAAAAATAATCGGATTTGAGCGAAAATGGTGTATTTTTTTCAGAAAATTAGAATTTTCTCTGAAAATGGAACGAATATGAAAAAACGAAGCCTCAGGTGCACACGTTGGTATTAAAGGGAATCAATCTTAAAAATTTCGAATTTCTGAGGGCAGTATAAATAGGTCTTTTACGATCCACAGACATACAGACACACAGACAGACTCTTTCTTTTATTATTATAGATAAGATACTTTGAATCACTTTTAAACCTAAAAAGTTCTATGGCAGCTACCCTGATGGTAGCCGCCATCATGCGCGAGCACGCGCGATTTTCTCACAACACTTTATTATGACTTCCAACCAGGCTCTAGGATCTCGTGTACCAAAGTCCGTAGCTCTTTTAATTCGAGCTGTAGAGTGGTTTCAGACAGACAGAATGACAAACGGACAATATGATAGAAGGGAAAATGACTCATTTTTAGAATCAGCACCCTCCAAAACGTGAAGGAAACTCAAAATCTCCATTCCGGATTTTCTTACCCATCGCAATACATTCCCTTATATTTCATATTAGGTAAATGAAACTAAAAATTACAATCGAAGCTGATCTATAGCGATTTTCTGAGTTTTGCGATCAAATATAGGGTGTTCAAAAAATGACAAAGTAATGAAAGGATAAATAAAAAACTTTTGTGTTTTATAAGAAATCGACTAAGTAGATGTTAAAAATATGCTATATTTAGGGTGACCTGACTTTCTGCATTTCGCACTACAGTTTAGTATGTTATTCAACTATCCAGCTATAGAATATTTGCAAATAGTCTTTATTTTATATATTTATAGTTTTTTCAAACAAAAACACAAATAAAACATGAATTATGAAAATTTCATGATGATTTCATAGTCGAAAAGTTAATCCCTGAAATAAATCTGGTCAGCCAACCTATACTAAAGTTGCCATGAAGTCTAAGTCAAATACACATTCCCAGTTTCATTGATAAAACAGGCATGAAAACACCCAGATGTGTCTGTGACACGTAGAGACACACGTAGATGTGTCTGTGATGAAAACACCTAGATGTGTCATTGATAAAACAGGTATGAAAACACCTAGATGTGTCTGTGACACGTAGAGACATACCTAGATGTGTCTGTGATTAAAAAACCTAGATGTGTCATTGATAAAACAGGTATGAAAACACCTAGATGTGTCTGTGACACGTAGAGACACACCTAGATGTGTCTGTGATGAAAACACCTAGATGTGTCATTGATAAAACAGATATGAAAACACCTAGATGTGTCATTGATAAAACAGATATGAAAACACCTAGATGTGTCTGTGACACGTAGAGACACACCTAGATGTGTTTGTGATGAAACACCTAGATGTGTCATTGATAAAACAGCTATGAAAACACCTAGATGTGTCATTGATAAAACAGATATGAAAACACCTAGATGTGTCTGTGACACGTAGAGACACACCTAGATGTGTCTGTGATGAAAACACCTAGATGTGTCATTGATAAAACAGTTATGAAAAACACCTAGATGTGTCATTGATAAAACAGTTATGAAAACACCTAGATGTGTCATTGATAAAACAGTTATGAAAACACCTAGATGCGTCTGTGATTCCATTTTTTTGTATTGTGAAAAACATCTTGCTATGGAATGAAACAACTTGGTAGAGATCCCGAATCGAAACCAAATGTTTCTCAACAGTTAAAAAAAGAACAAACGATTATTTCTTTAAGGTGTCACTGGTCGCCAAAAACGTGTTTGCAAGGAACAAACCCAAAAAATCGGTGAATAGAGCAACACTCTAAAGAAGAATGGATCACAAGAAACTCGAAACCTTCTACCTCTCAAAGAAGAAGGAATCTTTTATTTAAAAGTTCAACAACTGCGGAAAATCCTTCTTAGAATTGATTCTCGGCCAAGTCATTTAGGTTCTTAGCGAATAGAATCCCATTCGCAAAGAGAAGGATCTATTAAATACCCCATCGAGGGATTTGAGCAGAAAGTTCTATTGGTAATTTAAGATGAAATCAAGAAGTTTTCAAGTAAATAATTGCTTTGGGTAGTAGAGGATAAGGTTTTTCTTTTAAATGCATTGGAATCGGCCAAATAAAAAATTGTGTTTAATTTTTTATGTAATTAAAGGTCAATAAAACTTTGATTTTGAGATTTATAATATAGGGTTCGCATTTTAATGTTTAAACATAATTGAGTTGTGGGATGAGTTTGAATTTTTCAGTGGAAAGTTGTTCATAGATTGCTTTAACATTTTGATAAATTATAGCAATTGGTTACTCGCGTGTTTTTACAATAGTTTTTATGTAAGTAAGTTTGAATATAATTGGCGAATGCGTAAAATTTTATGCGTTTAAGAAAATTGTGCGTTTCCTTTCTTGTATATTTTAACAGTTAAAAATCACATGGGATCGTGGGCCCCAGCGTAGTGGGTTCAGGCGTCATGTCACAGATAATACATTTACAAGTTCTGCTCTCGTATTGGCCATTCTACAAACGAATTGCACTGGACCAAAAATAAAATCTGCAACAACAACACCCTTACATTAAATAAGACCTTGTATATGCGTCCTGTATAAGTTAAATATGCCATAGTCCGAAGTCCTGACAACAAGTACGACGTCGTTTTAAAATTGCAACGGTTGCCAAATCGGATGTTAGACTCGTTCCGGACCGTTGTTTGAAATTACGAGGTAGGGTAACGAGTACAGTGTTTGGCCCTCTCATTATTGAAAATAATAAGATGTTAAAGCCCATAATAGGTGTGACAAAGGTTTTTAAAATTTCCGCCATTAACGTTTGTCATGTTGGCAACAACATTTTGGGCTTTAACGCCTTTAACATCTTATTATTTTCAATAATGAATGAGGGGGCCAATCACTGTAAGGGTGCCAATCCCTGTACTTGTTACCCTACGTCACCAATATCCTTCGTGTGGCTTTAATATGACGTTTATTCAGCCCAAGAACATCAAATATAAATACAATAAACATCTAATATACATAAAGTTTGGACAGAGCATCTTATGTAATTTTCAATCGAACCGCATTTATCCAATTATGGATAATCCGAATTAATATTACGAATTTAATTCGTTCCCTGTTCTGCCCATTTACAAATAATGTTGTTAGACAACCAATTGGCTTGTTTTTGGTGACGTATTTATCTCCATCTTTCATTGTTGCCTCTCCTTCGATCGGTGCTACGATTAGTGCTCTGATCCCACGTGACACTGATTCACCAATCAAGGCTCGAGAAAGAATTTATTTTCATTCCGCGCTTTTCAAGCCCAGAAACAAGCCCATTGCGCATAAGAAGTAAATCTTGAGTTACGAATTACCGAGGTTTGACTGCATAAACAATGCATATACATTTTCATTCTGCACTTCTCAAGACAATTGAAGAGCCTAATGGAAGATTGTGCTAAGGCTGTGTCCTGACTACGCCACAAATGCCACAAAGGCAACAAAACTTGGCGACTTGGCAGAGTCAGCCCCCAAGCTATTGCATCGTTTGGCGCCCTTGGCGGTCACCAAGTTTTGCTGCATTTGTTGCCTTAATGGCATTTGATGTCGTAGTGAGGACACATCCTACACTGTTAAAAATTTTGTGCTAGGTTTCACCATGATATTGGTTGGTTTCACCATGATATTGGTTCCTAGTAGCTGCAACGGCTGATTGGTGAAATGTTTCACCTTTTTTTCGGTGTTTGGTTGAACCATTTTTTCTGGATTTGGACACAAAAACATGAGAAATGGTTCAACCGAATACCAAAAATACCACCATTCAGCCATTGCAGCTACTAGGAACCAATATCATGGTGAAACCAAGCACAAAATCTTTAACAGTGTAAAAAAAAACAAAAAGTTGAAAACGAGAAAATGAGCGGTTAAGTTTTTCGTTCGCACTTAGATCTATTAAAAACGGTATGTTCGCACATAAAAAAATTATACTTAACTTAAATATTATGAAAGAAGGGAACACTTCTTCAGGAGGTAATAATATGTCCATTGACACGAAAATTTCATTTTTTTTCAAAAATGTCACTTAGCACGTTCTTCCACTCAGCTCTTCAATTTGTGTTAAACCCCTTTGTTGGGTCTCACCAGGGGTCCCATTGACTCCCCGCCGCTCGGCTCATTTCGATCCCCAAAAGGAGAGAAGCCGTAAAAAGCAATCATCGACACTCCAAGACTCGGATTAACTTGTGCTGGATTCATGCTGCTCTGAGGCGGGATTCCCTCCGATTGTTTTCTCGAACAAGACGCGTTATTCATTCCTTTTCCATTCCTCCTCTCTTTTATTCTGTTCTTTAGTGTGGGAATGAAGCCCAGTGGGTTAGAGTCAAAGAGTTCTATAGTAGGGTAGAGACTGAACCTGGCAACAGCAACATGGACCAACACGGAGACAATATAGGGTGGCATGTGGGGCCAGATGGCCGAGTGGTTTGGATAGCAGGCCATAACGCTAGCAGTCCTCTCGCTGTAACAGGTGCGGGTTCGATTCCTGCCTTTGCCCTTGTTGTACTTCCTTTCTCAGTATCAAAATTATAAATTAACTAGCACTTTTGACACTCTATTCGGGCTCCGTAGTGAGCCATGGTCGCCGATGACAGCTCAGTACGAGTCGTTCCTCTACCCTACTATAGAACTCTTTGGTTATAGAGTTAGTGCTTTGCATTGCCATGCCACAGGTTCGGGGATCGACACTCGGTGATTGGGTGAGGTTGTTTAATCCTTGCATCCCTTAAGTCGGCCGATAAAATGAGGACCAATCATGCTTGAAAAATAAACACTGGGGGACCACCTAAACGGGACATATGCCTCTAAAGGCACTCTAAAGCAATTGGTCACGTAAGCTGAAATGGGCACGGCAGGCCTTGGTCCACTAACGGGCTGTTGCGCCGAGGAGTTTAATGTGAGAATAATGCAAGTCCCGATAATATCTACATTTTCGTTACCTAAGACTGTCGCGCGCGATGTCGTTGTAAGGTTGTGTTGGATTCCAACTCGGGTGTCGGCCTCGTTTTTCGACCCGTAGCTCGAAATTCCTCGAGGTTCGGTCTTCACTAACGGGCATGCTTCAGGTCTTGAGAGGCAACAGAAATTTTAAATGAAAGTAAAATATTTCTCGAGCCTCGATTTTTGAACCACTGTCATAAGGGAAGGGAGAACTTATCGAGGGGAGACAAAATGAAAGCTGTAAGGAACTACGTCACCTGAAACAAACCAACAGCCTTACTAAACAAAGGTAAACAGCCTAACTAAAACTAAACCCCAAACAAATCCACTTTAAGATTAATTACACACGACCGTAAATTTTCATGCAGAAACGAAATTGTGCAGCACAATGCTACTTTCGCTTGGTCAAACCTAACTCGTTTACACAAAAATTAAAAGTATCCTTTTACGTGGTTACAAACAGTTTTCAATTTTAATTTGTTTAGTTGGAGATCGTGTAGAAAATATTGACGTGTTTAATGTTTCAAGAAGTTTGCATTTATTCTAATCGGTTGTGTGTCCGTAAACGAAACACTTCACAAGAATCTCTCTATATTAAAAAAAGTAAGCTCTTTTAAAGTGTCAGCAGCCATAACAGGATGAAATATTGATGTTAGAAGTCCACAATTTTTTTGGAAGGTGTGTCTCCCTTATGCTCGATGCCGTTTTTTGTTTTTCAAATTTCCAATTAGTTTTTTAATTAAAAATAAAAATTAGTTTCTCGCTATGTTAATGTATAGGCTTTTAAAGTGTCAGCAGCCATAACATGATGAAATATTGATGTTAGAAGTCCACATTTTTTTGGGAAGGTGTGTCTCCCTTATAAATTTGCTTTTGAATAAATTCGCTTTTGTATATAAAATTTAGTTTAATAAAATTAGCAAGCGCTCATCCTTACGGTTTTAATATTGTTTGTTCTCATATTTTCTTTAAGCATACAAAATATATCAACGAATATTGCTTTATAAACTACTTAAATAAACAAAAAAATATTTAATAATTTTTTTATAATATAATTCAAATTAATTCTGCAAGTTAAATTCAGGCAAATCTGACTTAATTTTTTGTCTGGATTGAAAACAGTGTTAGTGAGATACGTTTATACATCAAATAGCTAATAATTACCTAAAGCAATTCTACACTGAAAGCTTTTATTCAACAATCAAAATTAGATAGTCTTATTTGGAATTCCCTCAGTTTACTTGTCTGTTTAAACAAGTAGGGGTTTAATTGGAACTTGTTAAGGGAATAAATCTGCTGAAATGACATTTGTTAAATTAAAGGAAATTTAACTGTGTATTAAAGAGGGTAAAATTTTAAAACTTGTCTATAATAATAAAAGAAAGAGCCTGTCTGTGTGTCTGTATGCCTGTGGATCGTAAAAAAGACCTACTTATACTGCCCTCAGAAATTCGAAATTTTTAAGATAGATTCCCTTTAATACCAAAGTGTGCACCTGAGGCTTAGTTTTTTCACATGTGTTCCATTTTTAGAGAAAATTCTAATTTTCTGAAAAAAAAATACACCACTTTCGCTCAAATCCGATCTTTTTTTTCCCTTTCGTGTTGCCATTCTACAGAAGAAATTAAAATGAACACAAAAAATAATTAAAATTGAAATTGCTTTTATTTTCTTGCCATTACCTTCAGAAACTAAATTAATGATTTGAAAAATAATTGAACGTGCCAATGAGCTAAATGTTTTTTTTTAAACCCAGAATGGAGGTTTTGACGAGAAACAACACTTGTTATACAATTATGGTTAATTTTGAATTTATCAGGAAAATTGCGATGACAGTAAGTTCATATTGAGGAAGATTTTTGTGATATGAGGATGTGCATTTTATAGTGATGTATTTTTATTTTGGAATTTTAAAGCAATGTAAGTAACGGGATTTTATTCTTTATAATGAACGGGAACAAATGCAAGGCTTATTATCCTATAGCAAATTAAATGACACATATACTTGGATCGATTTGATATTCTTTTAGTCCGTGCGAAGTACGGGTATTTATTTGCTAGTAATGAAATAAAAAAAACATATTGTTTGAGTGAAACTAAATTCATGGGGCCGATTATTGGATTATTATAGGACAATGTGTAGAATCAATTTAAGAAATTCACATTTACTTAGAGAATAGACAGGAAAGTTTTCATTATGCAACCTCGATATTACAATAGAATCTTAAAATATTGGGAAATTGGTTATATTGTATAAAGATTTTTTTTATATAGTCCACTCACTGGATCTAAATCTGGATTGGTAGGATGTATTTGTTGTTTATTTGACAAGTGCGACTCATAATCGCAAAAGATCGCTCTGCATTGAAATCATTCATTCAACATTCTGACTGATATAGTCTTATTTACACTCTTAAAACAAAAGAGTGAAATTCACTCATATAGGAGAAGTGCATTTTCGGCACCGGAAAGGAGTGGAAATTAACTCAGACTGAGTTAAAACCGCTCGTTTTAAGAGTGTAGGACGCAGATTGTTTCTTTTATTGCTTTTACCCACTCCGAAAAAGATTGAAATTCACTCCTATAGGAGAAGTGCATTTTCGGCACGGAAAGGAGTGGAAATTAACTCAGACTGAGTGAAAACCGCTCTTTTGTTTTAAGAGTGTAGAATTCCCTCATTGAACTTGTGTGTTTAAACAAGGGAAGGTTTAATTGGAACTTGTTAAGCGAATGAATCCGCTGACAACTGATGGGATGATATTTGTTGAAATAAAGGAAGTTTAAGTGAGCGCTTTGATGCTGGTAAATTGTACTGTATATGGTGATATTGACGTATTTAAGTTTAAAGGGTATGTTTAAAAGTTTTAATTTTGGGACACATGGAGTTTTGTAGACCGAGTGAGATAGATTTTAAGGAATAAATTAGGGTTAGTTGTGCGTTTTTAGCATAGATATCCTAGTTAAAGTATTAGATTGGCAGATCACGTGACCTCCAATGCTAACGACGGGACGCGCATGGAGGACCAGAATAAGAGGGCAATGGGGGCAGTGTTGCCAACACTTTAAGGAGAAAAATGCTATACGGCATCATCGAAAAAATACCATTTAATTCTAACATTACAAAAAAATACTAGAAAAGCATTTCAAGTCACTAAAAATATCGTACAAATACAAGCTGCATTTTGGAATCTTTTAAAAGACTTGAAATGCTTTTCTAGCATTTTTTTTGTAATTTTAGAATTAAATGGTATTTTTTCGATGATGCCGTAGCATGTTTCTCCTTAAAGTGGTGGAAACACTGGCCCCATTGCCCTCTTATTCATGCGCGTCCCGTCGTTAGCATTGGAGGTCACGTGATCTGCGAATCTAATATTTTAACTATGGTATCTATGGCTTTTAGGGTGATTGGTTGATATTGTAAAGATTCAAAAACGTGATTGACGATGTTATGAAGCCGTGTGTGGCAACAGGGCGAGAGAATGCCGTAAAAAGAAAATGGGAAAATAGATTACGTTGTATTCCAAGAGAACTTTGCAAAAATATAAAATAAACTAATTTTAAATATTTAACATCACCACAGATCAGTTTATTTGCAACAAAATCGTCACAGTAATAGTTAGCAAACTTGGGCCTAAGAGTTTCGTTTTAACTTTTTATTTTAAAGCGTAGGATTGACTAGAATGGTGTATTGGTCTTCGGTTTCTATTTAAATTTCCTATCGACCATCTTGGCCGTGTAAACCCGCAACGCTTACTTTGTAGTGGGGATAGTGGAGATGTGACGTGCCTGATTGTTGAGTTGCGTAATGCGGGTACATAACTTCATGCGACAAAAAGAACATCTACCAGTGTATTAAACCAGTGGTTCCTAACCTTTTCTGGACCATCGCACCTTTCTTTAGGTTGACTAATACCCATCGCCTCCTTTTAATTTTCATGTTATGTCTAATTATAATTTGAGTTAGAGTGTAACCAATAAAACAGTTTTATATTTTTAAACACTTACTACCATACATAAAAACAACCGAAGCAGCATTATCCGTTCACTCTTAAATAAAATAGGAAAAATTAAAATGAATATTTTCAACAGAATTTTTTAAAGAACAAAGGTGAATAATAATTAACTAAGATCATTAAACTGGATTTGGAAAATTTACGAGAGTCGACAGAAAAAATTAAAAAAAAAAGAATATTTAAAAACTTATTTATTGTTTTATCTTACCACTTTAATGGCTGCCTTGTGCTTGGTGTATTTTAGTTAAAGCTTGAATATCCGGCTTTAAATTTTTCAAGTTCAGGCGCATGTCTCCTTTGAGGCAAAGGTCCAACTGATTTTTTTGTTTAGTGAAGAGCTGGATAACAGAACTAAATCATTTTTCAACTAAATATGTTGATGAGAAAGATATAAGTGGTTCAGCTTTTAACCACAGTTGCGGATAAGTGTCCATAAGTTTCACCCAGGCTAACTCATAACCGCACTCCTTACTAGTTCTAAAATTTCTAACTTGACCAAATCTTGTAAGCATGTCAGATTTTAACTGGCCAAGATGATCAATAAAATTAGTATTTTGTCTTGGTCGTATTTGGGAGTTCAGGAGTAAATGACATTAAACACTCGTCAAGGGTCGGAAACTTAATCAGCTCTTTATGGTCAATATTACAGTACTATTTTAATTTTCCCCTTTGAATACTCATTGCCACCCGATCGCCCCCAACTATTTATTGCCCCCTTGCTAACACAAATCGCCCCCAGGTTGGGAACCGCTGTATTAAACGAACGTTATGGATTTAAATATTTCAAGTATTTTTAAAATCATTAAGAGATGGTTGATTTTAAGGTTAAGTGTATACATTATGTGAATTTTGTAAGACAATTTACTTGACTTTTATGAATTAAAATTTTTTAAAATTTATAACCATAATTCAAAAGTTCGTGTTGAGTTAATAAAAACCGAAAGAGGAATAAAGCTCCATTTGTGAAGAGAAAACGACTTATATTTAGATATGTATTTAATTTTTGAATATCCATTGTTTTTTGTGTTTGTTCCAAATATTTTTTTTTACGAAACAACTTTATGTTGCGTCCTTATTAAAAATTAAGCTTTAAAAAAGTTTTATTTTATTTTTTAGGTACAAAAAAAGCTTTTAATATTAAAAAAATATTAGAATTATGCTAATAATAATCGATAACAATCACTAAACATCAAAAATACCGTTGGCTTTCAAAGCAAATACGCAGAATCCAAAATGTGACATTTCTCCAATGTCTTATTACAAATCTGCATTTTGATAGCTTGCATTTAACTTTCATAAAAACGTTTCTTCGTTTCCAACGCCTTAAAATCGATGAATTGTCACTTTTAACACGCGCGTATACGTATGTGATTGTTTGATTTAATTGTAACTAACACTTTTGTTGAAAACGAGTTGTTGAGACTTTATTTAACTATTAAAGCCGGGCACTATGGATAAAAAAAATGATAGTTTGCTGCTTGAAAAAAGTGGTAAGTAATAATTTACTTTGTTTGGTTTACATATTAGAAACTTAACGTTCACAAGGGGTAGTAAGGTAACTTGACTTTCAAATATATACTCCTATTTTCAACTATCCACCAGTTAACAGATTTTTTTTGTTTACAATAAAGACTTTAAATCAACTAATTACTAACATTTTAATGGCTGCACATTCTGTTTATAGGTCGGCAGTTATTTTGTTAATCTCCAAGCCCGATCCTAGAACCTTTCCCATGCTTGTAAGTTGTAAGGCACCTGTCTTACTTGTTAAGATCCCAAGCTCCTAACTCTTAGTGTCCATATTTTCCCTTTCCAATTTCGTTCTATATCAACCAAGAGTCAGTTACAACATTACTACACCAATCCAGTGATTTGTCTTGAAGACAACACATCGGTAAAAAATCATTTTTGCTTATTTGAGGAATTCGACATCCGAAATGAAAGCATTTCTTTTGTTTTGAAGATTGGTTTTTGACTTATAAAATGAGATTTTTCGACAGGCATAAATGGTTCATTTAAATTTTTTTAAAAATAGTAGGATAAGAAATATACAGCTGTCAATAAGCTTTTGATGTTTGACATTTTGTCGCTTTCTATCTGTATTTTAGAATACTATGTTTTGACATATTTATCAATAGAAAATTTTTACAAAATAACTTTCAGCTTATTTTTTTTGCTAAAACTTTGACAGTAGTTTGCATCCATAGCAATGAAGAATTCGAAATTATTAATAGAATGAAGTAAAAAATGTTGCAAGATTGTTTAGCTAAATGCAAAACTTTTTTTAACCAAATAAAAATACTGCATGATCTTTTTATTTTGGCGTGTATGATGAAGACAAATCTATTCTTTACTAAGATTTTTTTCAGATAAAAATATTGTACATAAAAAATTGAGATACTTAATGGAAATTTATAAAGAGCTTTACGGAAAACATGCTATTTGTGTTTGTTTTGAAAAACAATATGGTACACTTTCTTGTACATATGATAAATGGTGAGTAATTATTAACTATACC
The DNA here is from genome assembly GCA_019343175.1 of Oedothorax gibbosus. Lineage (NCBI taxonomy): Eukaryota > Metazoa > Arthropoda > Arachnida > Araneae > Linyphiidae > Oedothorax > Oedothorax gibbosus. The sequence goes on along the minus strand of CM033280.1, from coordinate 4,320,595 downwards.
GGACATTTGAATTATTTTCCGAAATACAAAAAAACGAAGCATTTTCGGAACCTGAGAAGTGTGTTTTTGAAATTGGTTCGAATATTTTTTTAAAATTTTCAATAAATAATTTTACAACGAAATATTCGAACTAATTTTCAAAAAGTGGTATTTTAAAGTTTTGTAAACTTGATAAGTTTATTTTATAAAAAAAAAACTTTTGTAAAAATGTTCAATTGCATGAGAAACGTGGCTTAAAAAATAATTTGTTCCATTCCATTAACACAGAGGCACTTTGGCATGGAGACCCGCGGTCAATGGTCTCTTTCGCCCTTAACGCCCGTATTCACCGCAACGCGAGTGATTGGCGTTAACTCATGAGTTGATATACCCGCGCATTACCGCGTTCACCCTCGTTAACGAAATCGCTATGACGATAATCACATGATGAAATGACGATAATCACAACACACAGAAATTCGATTGTGCGCATGCGTAACTCGCAAAGTTCCGCGCTAACGCTCCGAATTCGGCGAGTTAACTTTTGAACCTATGGTTGAGATAAATCGGGAGGTAATTAGAGCGGTGAATACGGTTTTCCCCAAATTCGGTTTCCTCGCGAGATAACTCAGTGTTGAAAAAAGCGGTGAATACGGGCGTGAACGTATTCTGGTTCCTTTACATACTTTTTTTTTATTTCTAATGGCAGTTATTGGACAGTTACAGTAATTCAAACAATGCGAACAGAACAAGAAAGAAATCACTGCAACAAAGTCCATCAACTTATCTTGTCTCTCGCCTCCCAGTAGCGCTCTGAGAGGGTACCCTTCCGTAGGGCAGAACATCGCAGGAGGTGGGCAGAGTCCATCTCCTCTCCAAGACTGCACAGAGGGCAGAGGGCGAATTAGCAACATTGATGCGAAACAGATGCTTTCTTAGGCAATCGTGCCCAGTGGCCAGGCGAAATTCAGCAACTGCTCTATGTCTTGGACCATTTCGTAGCTTTGGGATGGCATTTCCCCAGGATTTGGTGGAGGTACGATTGAATAAGTCTTTCTGAGCTTGAGCTCTGATAGCTGTTTTGACGAGGCTTTTAGCTGTGCAAAAAGGCAGAGGGTGGGAAAACTTTTGCCTTATTGAAGCGCCCTTTTTTGCAAGGAAATCTGCCATTTCATTTCCTGGAATCCCACAGTGGGCAGGAACCCATTGGAACACGATGACTTTTCAAGAGATTCCAGTCTTTTCATGTGATTACGACAGTCCAGGATGTCCTGTGTTAAGGTATTGTTAGACACAATACCTTAACACAGGACATACTTAAACTCGCTTCCATCATCACTTTCTCTCTGAATTTTAAAATACAATGATTCGACGCATTTCTCAATAAGAATATTTTCTTATTTTTAAAAGTTTTGACAAAATTATTTTTTATCTTAGATTATTTTCTTAAATTAAGACAGCAGTCTGATATATAAATAGAAATGAAAAATTCAAAATGATTAATAGACCGAAGTAAAAAAAAAAGTTGTTTTAAAATGGCTAAATATGAAGTTTTTTTTTTTAGCAAAATAGAAATACTGCAATTCATATTTGTTTCTTAAAGCGTCTCCACGCCCTTTTTCCATACCTGAAGCTCGTTGATGGCGACCCACGAGTTTGTTGGGAACCCCTGCAGCATGGGCACGAGGAACTGCAAGCAGCCGCTCCAGTGTCCTATCAGCAGCATCATGCATATCAAGTTGAAGATTTTCATAAATACGCCAGCCATGTTGAAGAACTGCAACAACAACAACATCACATATTGTATTATACAAATAAGGAGAAATATTTTGAAATTAAGTAACATATCAAGTTGATGACTTTTAGGCTAGGCGATACATTTAGGGACAGGGTTAGAGACAGGACACATTAACTTTTACCAAAATATCGCCAAGACAATACCAAAAGCATTTCAATCGTGAGTGATTGGTTCTGTAGGCCTACTTGACATGCCAAACCAATCACTGAACAGTGAAATTTCTTAAAGTGAAATAGTGGTGATGTTTGGCCTAAGGTTTGTGTCCTATCCTGATCCTGTCGCTCCGTGTATGTCCAGCATTTTAAACACACATAGCCATGTTGAAGAATTGCAGGGAATGACGTTATATTAGTAAACAATTACTAAACATGTATAAACTTGTATAACGGTATGATAATTGACATTTGTAGTAAGACTTTTAAAACACGTAACATAGATATTTTTATAAAAACGCTAGTCATACTGAAGAACGGAAACCAACGTGACATATTGTAGCAGATACAAAGAGAGAGAGAGAACTACTTTAAAAACAAGTAACATATCAAGTTGAGAGTTTTTACAATATACGATATATGGAAGAACTGCAGGAACCGAAGAGTGCTATATACTGGTAAAAATTTCGTGCTAGGTTTCACAAAAATAAAATGGTTCAGGATATCTACAACGGCTACGTTGTGAAATGTCTCATCTTATTTTTGGAATTGGATGGATTCCAATTTTCAGGTTTTGGTTTCCGAAATCTGAAAAATGTTTCGACCTTAAACCGTATGTATAGTGAAAAGTTTCACCACACCCCGTTACAGCTACTAGTGACCATTGTTTTGGTGAAACCTAGTACGAGTTACACGGAAAGGGGAAAAATACCCTTATCAGTATGACAAGAACAAACTAGTAATAGCAATTTTAAGCATGTAACATGAAGATTTTTATAAAAAAGCTAATTATGTCCAAGAACTGTAATGTAGAATTAGAAATATATTATAGTATGCAATGCAGAGAAAAAAACACATTAAAAACAAGTTAAAATAAAAGCTGAATAATTTCATAAATGTGCTAGCCATGTTGAAGAGGTGCAATGAAGAAACATGATTTATTATGGTATACATAACAAATTACTCGTTTTACACTCAATTATTCCGGTAAATCTCGCCGTACCTATCGGTGCTAAGAGATCGCAGCGGCAATGTCAAGTCAATTGCAGTTTCACAAAACACGGGATAGAAAATCGTATTAGCTTCCACACTACGTTTATAACGTAAAAAGTGGAAGGTATTATAATCGTTCAGTCCGCCTGTCTGCCCGTCCGTACGTCTGTCTGTCACCCACTTTCATAGCCCAGACTACAAATGCTACGGACCAGTGCGATACGTCAAAAAATTCAGTGCACCGAATACATTGAAAATTTAAGAAAATAATTCGAAGTACTTCAATTATTTAAAAAACTGCAAAATTTACTGCTCATTTAAAAAGCATAGGAAGCCATTTTTATTAGAATTAAAACACCATTGCCATTCGCAACAATCGCTCGAGAAACTTTAATTCTTTAAGACAATAAACTAAAATAAATTTATTTTTGCGACATCGATCAGTTTGAAATGACGTCAAATATATTTTACTACGGATTCTTTGTATGTTGATATGAAATATTTTCATTCTATTAAAAAGCGAGGAATATTACATATTTATTCTTTGAAATGTAAATTAATTTTTTGCAAACGATAAGTAATAATTATTGAATTTTCGAAATAAAATAAATGAAACTAGCCAAATTTAGCATGTAAATGTTTAATATAGAATTAATGCTGTGTTTGGCGCCTTTTAACTTGTTAAACACAACTGTTGTGTGGAAGCGGATTAAGTGACATATTCTGTTACAAACCTACTTGTTTATAGTTTTATCTACAGTTTATCAAGTAGCGTCGATGTTAAGGAGATTTTAAAGTGCAGAGAAGTGTGCTGCCGTATATTGTCACTGCATAGTGCTTAAATTTGTCACTACTTGATTGAAAACCAAAGGTAAAAACAAAAGTGCGGTATTTTCATCTTCCTTCGCCTGTGAACGATCCAATTGACTTCACATTGCCACTGCAATCGTCTTTAATCAAATGCAAAAAACAAAAGAGACGTCACACATAAACAGTATTTTCAAATCAGTGTGTTACCTTGTACTTTTTCAAATACATTCTTTAATAGAAAATATTCCAAGAAATACGAAGTTATAACTTAAAGTAAACTTTTAGGTAAATCTAAATCAAAAGTATTGTAGTAACAGCTATAAATAAAAAAAACTTGCTTAAAAATATTTAAAGTCATCCACATATTGTGGTGGTTAAATTACTTTACAGTCCATAAAGATTCTGGTTTTACTTTTCGAAGCATATTTACACTGTGAAAAAACCCTCTAATTAAAATTACAGTGTGATGATAAAACTGCTGCCAACACACTGTTTTGTGAATTTACTTATGGATGTCAAATTTATTGTGTGGTACCGACAAAAACGTTTGCTTCCTTGCATAGATATCATAGTTAAAGTATTAGATTGGCAGATCACGTGACCTCCAATGCTAACGACGGGACGCGCATGTAGACCAGAATAAGAGGGCAATGGGGCCAGTGTTGCCACCAGTTTTAGGAGAAAAACACTACGAAAAAATACCATTTAATTCTAAAATTACAAAACAATACCATAACAATTTTAGCTGCATTTTGGAATCTTTTTAGTGACTTTAAAAAAAACGTGAAACGCTTTGCTAGTATTTTTATGGTATGTTTTTGTAATTTTAGAATTAAATGGTATTTTTTCGTAGTGTTTTTCTCCTAAAACTGGTGGCAACACTGGCCCCATTGCCCTCTTATTCTGGTCTACATGCGCGTCCTGTCGTTAGCATTGGAGGTCACGTGATCTGCCAATCTAATACTTTAACTATGATATCTATGTCGGTACCGACAAAAACGTTTGCTTCCTTAGCAGGGATTGGATTGGGTCTTCTTTGTTTAAACGCGATTTGGGTAAAATTTTCTTGTGACTCTTTACGTAGTGAAAGCATGAATTTGCCGTAAAACAAATATTACAACACTATGATGAAAAAAAAACAACGAAAAATGTGTTATAGTTTTACAGAAACTTTTTTCTGTAGTGGAAATTATTTTTTTTAGAATGATTATATTTTTGCAGCTACTACTTTTATCAAGGTTTTTATATGTTAAGTTTTCTTCCCTTAATTAGTTTTTGGCTTAATCCAGAACAGGCCGTACCTTAAATAATTAAGTTAAAAATTTGTTACGCAAACTGCTAAGGTCGTTAATTACTTTGGTGACGTTAGGATGTCAAACAACCGCAATATCTTTTTTCGTTCAACAGTTTTTTTTAGGCATATAAAGTTTGAAAGATGTTTGTTTAGTTCAAAATACGTTGTCAGTGAAAAGAAAATATCGATGTTCATTAAAACAGTTTAAGCTTGTTTAGACAGACTTGAAAGTATTTTTTTTTTTAAATTTGAAATTAAACAAGTTGGTTTGTAACAGAATCTGTCACTTAAACCGCTTCCACACATTATTTGTGCTCACCAGGGAACACACTATTTATATATCTTAGAAATTCGCCACACAGGGCCTTTAACAAGTTCTAATTTAAACTTTTAAACGCCAAAACTAGAAGAAGTTGAGTTAAGAATAATTGTGTGTTTTTTTAGACGGACGGACAGACGGACTGGACGATTATAAAACCTTCCACTTTTTACGTTATAAACGTATTGTGGAAGCTAAAAGGTAATTATTATTTTATTTAAGTTTTTGTTGGTATTATTAATTGCTCTTGACGTAACCACATCTAAAGTTGGTTATTGATTCTTTTAAATATGACTTTGTTTAGTTGTGAGATTGCGTTTTTTTATAGGGAAAGAGCAAACATATTTTGCACACTAAAATGTAATAGTTAGTTATTCATCCTTTTTTTTATGGTTAATTATGAATTCGTTTTTTTTAAACAAAAATGTACCATAACCTTTTATATGAAGCAAAAATACCTTAAAGTTCAAGTTCACTATTTTTAATAACTTTTTTTAAAGGTTAACAAATTTGTGCTAGATAGTAACTAAGTGGGTAATGTCGTATTTAAATAAGAAAATAATGGTAAGCATACAATAAGAAAAAAAATGTAGAAAATAAAAAAGCTGATTGGCTTACTTTTTATCTATTTCAATAGCAGAATAAAATTTAAATCTTTTAGTCATCTAAACGTAGAATGCAAAAATTCTAAATTTCCTTTTCAAAACTTGGTTCAAACTGGGTAAAATTATTCAATAAATAAAAATATTGCTACAAGTGCTTAAAGTTATTTTTTTTAAACTGGGAGAATAATTTCTTCGAGTATTAAGAAGCCTAATTACGGACGAGTATAGCATACATAATTTTTTTATATTCTAGTGCAAAAAAGTATTTTTAACATTGAGTACAACTGCATACGTTCTTAATAGATTCAAAAGTTTAAAAAATATTTTTCTCGTGTTTGATATAGTGTTTATTATCAAATGAAAAATACAGGTTTAGCGCAGGATGAAAAAGTGCAAAAAAGCTACTTTTACACACTTGTACTTAAAATTATCTATATCATACAGTTTTCTTAAAAGCTTCACGATTATTAATTCGAATAAGTTGGATTTTTTGCAAGGTATTATAAAAAACAATTTTTAAATAAAAATCAGATAAATTATAAAAAATTAGAAATTTAAAGGAATTTTAAGAACCCTCTTAGTATCGCGTGATTAATAACATTATTTCGGACAGCATCAATAATATTCTTATGAGCACCTGCTAAGGGAATCGTTAAATATTAACAAGAACCATTTTTTATGCATATGGAATTACATATGATGAAGACCCGATCTATCATAGTTTTTTTTACCGATCCATACCTTCTTACTATCGATCTCATAAAACATGCAAACTTGACTTGATTTATCGAGCCGATATATTTAAGAGGGACTGTCAGTCCCATAGAGCTAATGCATTAGTTTTGAAATCACAATTTTTGCAAAAGAATTGCTTTGCCATGTTATCCCATTTTCACCAGGTATGGGAATCATCATACAACATCAATTTAAAACAAGATTGAATAGAAAATAACATCCGGTTATTTAATTATTAATTGATAAAATTTTAAAATAGTGTCGCCATCTGCTGTAATTTGTGGCATTTTAAAACTTCAAAAATATATAATTAAATAACTAGATAGCATTTTCGTTTCAAAATTTGTTTCATTTCGATGTTATGTTGATTCTCATACCTGGGAAAAAAGGGCTAACATGGCAAAGCAATACTTCTGCGGAAGTTGTGATTAGAAAACTAATGTATTAGCTCTATGGAACTGACAATCCCTCTTAAATGTCTGATGAAAATAAGTTTAGTTACATGAAACCCTATTATCTTACGTATGACTGCGAAGAGAAAAAAAATCTGGTATAAAAATTTAATGCTGTCAGTATTGGGTAAAAGCGTGTACGTAATTACATAATTGGAATTTTTCAGATGATGTAATGCTAATGTTTTCATTTTTCGGCGTACTGCGATTTCATTGGTTGATTCGGTTACACTCTCAAAATGATCGATATTGATGAAAAGAAACTTTTCTTTCTATGCAATCTTTCTTTAGAAAATATTTTGAACAACCAATAGCACAGCAATAAGTTGGCATTTAAAAGAATTAATAAGTAAAATATTCTTAGAAAAAAAACTCATTTTCGAATACCAAAGCAAAAATTCCAGAGAACAAAGGAAAACAATCCGTAGGAGCTGTTGCCATCCACGACGTGAAACAACCCCATAATCGTTTATTGAAGAGTGAGATTTGAATATTTTATTTATTTTTAATAATAGAACTCTTACTAATTTAGTCAGACGTTTATTTGAAAATACTTATTTATTCTTTATAAAATCTTAAGTTAGTGAGGGAAAAAAATCTACCAAGAGTTATTCAATATTTAGAGAGATTGCGCAGAAAAAATATTATTTTATAAATTCATTCATAAATAGCTTTCAAATTTTCAAACTATGTCGAATGCCTTACTTTCATCGCATTCTGAATGTAGATATGGGTTTGTATTTATGAGTATCGGCAAAAAGCATTTTCAATAATTCATAGAAGTTTTTCTAGGAACCAGATGCATCTTGCATTACATATATGCTAAATGTATTATCCATCATAGTTTTCTTTCGATATATTTAAGTTAGCATAGATCTCGTAAAAGATGCAAACTGATATGTTTGATATAGTCGATACTCAAAGGCAAAATGCTTTTTACGCCAACAAAAAGTCATTGGAAAGTTTAAATTATGTTTTTTTATAATAAATTTTTTCCAGTATTTTTGTGTGAAGAAGTTTTTGATTGATCACTGTGATACGGAATATTTTAATATTATTTATGATTTTTTAAAAATGGTAACCACCCACGTAAGAAAGCAGTCTTTTCATTAATATTCTTGAGTGAATATTAAATATTCTAGCGTAGAATATGAATTTATCTAACGAAAAATATTATTTAAGGTCTATGGAGTTTCTGATAAGTAATAAACACGAATAATTATAACAGTGCCTCCATTTTTACATTTCATCAATAATAATTTAATTTGCGATTTAACCCTTCGGCTACTAACGCGACTCATTTGTTACAACAAATGTTTAAAATTACTAATGGGGTGAAAAACACTTAGACACTCATTGTACACTGTTAAAAATTTGGTGCTAGGTTTCACCATGATATTGGTTGGTTTCACCATGATATTGGTTCCTAGTAGCTGCAACGGCTGAGTGGTGAAATGTTTTACCTTCTTTTCGGTGTTTGGTTGAACCATTTTTCTGGATTTGGAAACAAAAACCTGAGAAATGGTTCAACCGAATACCAAAAATATGGTGGAACGTTTCACCATTCAGCCGTTGCAGCTACTAGGAACCAATATCATGGTGAAACCCAGCACAAAATTTTTAACAGTGTAATATGTATCAATTAATAAAAATATTGAAAATTTAAGGTCAAAAACTAACTAATAAACAATTAATCAATAAAACATTAATTAACAAAAAAATTATAAAATTTTAAATGTTTAAAAGATTGTTTAGTAATGTAGTAAGACGCATCCAAAGATGTCCAATGAAAGAATTACTGAGAAGGAAAAGTTTTTTCGTAATGAAATTGATATTTTAGAATATTTTTTAATTGGATCAGAAAACACGTTCCCTTAAAAGAAGCGTTCATTTCATTTTGTGAATGAATAAATAAAATATTCAAATTTAGATAGAATTTATTATATTCTTTCTTCTACCGGTTTCTCTTACTTCCAGTTATGATTAAGTATCTTCATTCGTTATTTATGAAATACTGGAACTGAGTGATTTTAAATTAAATATTTATTGATGATGCTTTTTACGATAACAAAAAGTCATTGGAAAGTTTAAATTATGTTTTTTATAATAAATTTTTTCCAGTTTTTTCACGTGAAAAAGTTTTTGATTGACCACAGCGATAAGGAATATTTTAAGATTATTTATGATTTTTTTTAATAAATGATAACAACCCACGTAAGAAAGCAGTCTTTTCATTACTATTCTTGAGTGAATATTAAATATTCTAGGGTAGAATATGAATTTATATAACGAAACATATTGTTTAAGAAGTGTATTTATTAAATTAAAAACCTTTAAAGAAAGTTTTAGTTTCAAACTTCGTTAAGATAGATAAATTTACTCTTAAAAAGAACATAATTAAAAAAAAGTTTTGCTTAACATTTTTCCATGACAAAGTTATTTTTAATTAAAGTCTTTAAGTTGAGTAGAGGACAATTAAAAAATTATTTTGTGATTGAAGCTTCAGTGTTTTAAATATCAATATCGTATCTCATAGTGTTCATGTGTTAACAGAAAGTTTAAAATATCCTGTACTTAGTTTCTAGCGTGTGGTAGGTTTAATTGAGATACAAGAAAAATAATTACAATTTAAAATTATGAAATGTGGTAGAAGAAATTAAGGAAGCGTAACTAAGGATCCAAGGAAAAATATTTTAACTTTCTTTTATTAAAATTTGTCTGTTGATAAAGTTAAACTCGAAGGCAATTTGCACTATGCATTGTTTTAAAGTCAAAGGGCCGTAAGATGTTAAACTCCACTTAAGAATTTTGAAAAGCACTACACTTTAACTTTGATATAAATGCGCTTTAACCTTTATAACTGCTAAAATTTGCATATTATTATAAAAATAAAGGCTTTTAATACATATCTAATTTTAATTCAAATATCTTAAGTATCTAAACTTCAACATTTAAAAGTTTCTGCGAACTTGATGCTAATTGATTAAAATTTCACGACAATGTACTCATCTATTTTTATCCAACAAATAGATTTTTTAAAAAACCTATTGAACTATTTTAGGAAAAATTTATACGCACCAATATCTAGTGAAATATCCCGATTTGAATTGATAAATAATTCATTATATGTCGTCGAATTGTTTAAAAAAAGTTTTCGGTTAGCTTAAAATATTTAATTGGAAGAATCATTTATTTAAAAATACAATCCAGATGAAATGTATACCTAAGTAGGAGTATAGCATATGTCCAATATAATTAAATGGAACATGAGACCGTTTCCACTAATATGCAAGAGGTTGAGATATTTAAAAAATTAAGTTAATGCCATCATAATCTTCTTTCGTACAATTTCACTATCTGTTAGTTTCAAACAAATCCGATAAATTTTTAAGTTTCTTGAAATTGCTTTTACGGTTTTCGTGATGAATCACATAAAGTTTTGCATAAATAATTGATGATACTGTAACTTAAAAAAATATCTAATAATTTTCGTGATCAATTTCCTAATTACATTTTTAGTTTTGGATTAAAAAAATAATTGATCAGACGTTTTCTGTCGAATTTATCTTGTCATTGCATTTTGGTATTTTATTATACCCCAGTCTTTTAAACTTATGTTTGAACGTGTTCTTATTTAAGGGGACACAGTACCTCAAAAACGGCAAAAATTGCGAATTTGTTTTATTTGCTAAAATTAAAGTTTGGAATCTTCTTAATAAGTCTACCAAGTTTCAAAAGTGTAGCTATATTTTTAAAAAAGTTATTCACTTTTTATGCGGAAAGGTAGGATAAAAATGCAAACGAATGAAAACTTTAAACGTGTTTTTCTCGGTGTTCATTTTTCTTTGATGACAAGGTTTTCAAAACGCTACGCTAAGGCTTTTTTTAATTATTGATAAAAGTCTAATTTTGTATGCAGTTTGCCAAATATGTTGACATTAAGAATTGGCATCAAAATTGTTTTCAAAAGTAATACGTTTTTTATAAAAAAATACTAAATTCGAATTTTTCAAAATATGCTAAAAAAATTGGGATTTTCTAGATAAATATTTTTCATGAAACAACTACTGAAGATAAATCAAATTTGGATACCAATTCTTATGTAAAACAGTTTAAAGTACATGCGGAAAAAATTTGGGTTAAAATATCTGTATTTAAAAAAGCCTTAGCATTTTAAAAATTCAAATTAAATTAATTTTTTAAAATAACTTAAAAATTAAAATATTTTTTAATTTTTTTTTCATATAGTGTTTTTAAATATAGGTTAAATACTAATAAAACACCAATTTTATAGCAGATATGTCAAAATTAAAAAAAAATTGAAAGTGGTACCGTGTCCTTTTAACATATTTGGATGTATCATAATCTTAAAATAGCTAGAAGATAGAATATCAGGGTTAGTTTTGAATTACCATCACACTACAGCTACACGAGATAGAATATAAAGAAAATAGTGATTGTTTACCAGGAAGAATTGAAGTAGACTAAGTGCAAGTTAATTTTTATTATATAGGATAGTTTGGGAAAATTGGCAGAAAAAAATGAAAAATTCCCCATATCCAACTATTAAATCTTTGAATTAATTGCAAAAATTAGTTTCAATTACCTTCACTATTGCTTGAATTAAGTATCATTATTTTTCTCATTTTAATTAATTGAATATCCTAAAAATTTGGGGAAAAGGTCGTTATTGATGGTCATACAAGCCATGGTAATTATGAGACAGCATCCGAGTAATTAAAAGGGATTGTCAGTCCCATAGAGCTAATGCATTAGTTTTGTAATCATAACTTCCGCAGAAGTATTGCTTTGCCATGTTAGCCTTTTTCCCCAGGTAGGGAAATCAAATAACATCAAAATGAAACAAATTTTAAACGAAAATGTTATCTAGCTATTTAATTATATATTTTTGAAGTTATAAAATGCCAAAAATTACAGCAGATTATGGATATTTTAAAACTTTATTAATTAATAATTAAATAACCGGATGTTATTTTCTTTTCAATTTTGTTTTAAATGGATTTATGATGATTCCCATACCTGGGGAAAAGGGCTAACATGGCAAAACAATACTTCTGCGGAAGTTATGATTACAAAACTAATGCATTAGCTCTATGGGACTGACAGTCCCTCTTAATTTATTGCTTTTCCAATCAATTATCCTTCAAAATAATTTTTGAAAGTGCCTCGTCACCAAAATGACATTACCCAATGCATGTATAAACAACATTTTTAGTCAATATCAACAGTAAGTATTCTACGATCAAACAATGATCAAACGTCATAAAACCAAAAAAAAACGTTTAAAAACCATTTAAATGTTAAGAAATTAAACATTTCATGGATTTTGTACTTCGTCAAGCAAGGGTCAAAATATCATCTGATAATAGAAGCTCAGCAACTTAAAAATGAGCTTAGTTTTGCAATTTTTATAAAATAAATGGCAAATTTATACAACAAAAGTAACAGTTATTCAGTTTGAATTTTTATTCCACTTCTTTATTGCAAATTATATCTTCAAATAATACATATTTGTTGATCAATATTGCTTGTGTTTCGAAAAAAAATTATCTCGTAAACTATACCTAAAAATTAGTCCAAGAATAACTGTCTAGGCTTTACCACAAGAATAATTATAACAATTTACCATTACCCGAAGCATTGTCTACTCATTACCCTTTATTCCAAACTAATAAACATTTTGGGGATAAAAGTATTTTACCTAAATAAGTTTTTAATAATACCGTGAAAAACTTGGGTTACATGATGATAAAGTATCTACAAATATCGTACATTTTAAAGACCCCATTTCATACACTTTAATGCAGTAAAAGTAGAAAAAAAGTTTATTCGCTGTCAATCACATTTTTTTCCCACTATTTTAAAAGTGTAAAACGACATTAGCATTGTTTTTCCGCTTACAATTTTTGAGCTTTTCAAATGTTACAGTCCCTGGATAAATTTTTAGACGCACTGTATTTTTTAAAAGTAATTTTATGTTTCTTAAGAGTTTTTATGCAATAATGGTATATTTAAACTACAATATTATTGATTTTTATTGAAAAGAATTGTTGTAGACTACATATTTGTATTTATTTGAAGATAATTATGATTAAGATTAATTTACATTAATTATTTATTATAAGATTATTTATGTGTGGAATAATCATCCTCAAATGCAGGAGACAGTACAGTCTTGCATTGATAGCATGCCGTGCAGAATTAAAGCTTTGATAGCGGCTAAAGGTGGCTCAACTAAATATTGACCTTTACTAACATTAATTTCACTTTTCTTTAAAACTTAATAAACTTATGCTTCTAAATGAATGCAGTTTTATTTGTCAAATAAATCGGTAATTGATTGGATAATATAAAAATAGAAAACAAATCAATTTAAAATAATAAACTGTACAATATCACCCGGTAATTAAGATTTTACATGAAATCTTGCAGTGCGTCTATTAATGTGTCCAGGGACTGTAGTATGGTATTATTCTAGTACTAATAAAAAATATGAAAATGGTTTGATTTTATAATAAAAAAGTATTTGGATGATAAAAAGGACGTGCATTTATTGCCTCAAGGACCAAGAAATTTACCCAAAGTTTGCCTAGAGAGATTCTCTTTTGTATTATATTTAAATATTTTAGTACTATTTAACTTTCACAAACTATTTCGAATCGAGTTTAAGAAAGAGACCTAATAAATATGTTAATGTTTTTTTACATTAAATAGTTAGAACTAACATTTGAACCAGAATAGAAATCCTATTTTAATCATTAATCATTTTAACATTGACTTTTCTTTTCTAACAAAGGCAATTTTTACAAAATAAAAATGAAATACAAAAGAAAAAGTACTTTCACGGCAAAAATTATTCTCATAAAAATTATGCATAAAGTGAATTTGGAAAAATCGATATGTATTCATTTTTCCCCATTCAATATATATTTTTCCTATGCTCATATGAAGTAACGAAATACCATTAACATAATATGCGAGGCTAGAGACCATATGATTATCATATTCCATACTAAATTACATGCAAATAAGTTTTCCTATCTTTTGATTCTTAGAATTTTTTTTGCTTCTTTAAGATTTATTGATAGGAAAAGAATTTTATATTGAGTTCATTGCAATATTCTTCATGTGATTAATAAATTAATTTATTATTAAAGAACAATGAAATCACTATGTAGGATAGAATATAAAATGGAAACGAATAATTTATAGGCAATACAATATCTAAATTAGTAGACGCTTCCATAAAATAGTTTTATTAAAAAATATTTAACGATAAATATCGTTACCGTTTTTTAAGTATTTATCAAGTGAGCTTGAACTATTACAACTGTCCGCGCGTTATAAAATTTCAACCCAATATTCAACTTTAAATTTTTTTTAAAGGAGTTTAAGGTTAACTTTAATTCAAAAAGTAGAACTTTTTTATGATTTATACAAATTTGATTAAAAATAGGAGAAAACTATTGGAATCCAATATATTTGAAAAAATAAGTATAAACGAGAATTAAAATGTTTATTATGATCATCCGAGTTTGTTAGGAAAAGTAGCTTAGTAAAGTCGTGGATGTTTGCAATTTATAAATCTTTAAAAAAAAAGCATTTATTAAGTTAAATGATCAATAACGGAAAAAAATACTAGTCGTTCAAATATGAGCAAACTATCCTGACCAAAATAGTAATAATCATTTTAATACAAATTAACCAATTTAAATAATTCTTATTCAAATGTATACAAAAAAAGTAAAAACTTCTATAAATGGTTTGTAAAACATGTTCAGAACATAAATGAAGTGTTCAAATGTTTTTTTTTACTGTCGGTTTAGCCTTTTTTTAAACAAATAATTGATCATTTGTTGTATTCCGTATTGTTATTGAAATGTACAAATGCTCAATCGTTAAAGTTGAAGTTTAATTTAATTGTGCAGATGTTTAATTCAGCTTGTTAAATTTCGCTTTGAAAGTTCTGGAATAAATTTATGTTAATTTTTTCTTGCTTAAAAATATCCAGATGTTAAGAAAAATTTAAAAATATAATCAATTAAAGGGATATAACATATTTTTAAGGTCTAAAATATTCATATAAAACATCTATATTATATGATGAAGTACCTGAATTTCTATCCATACTTCTTTTCACGCTATTTTAAGTTGAAATAGAACTTGAAAAAATTGTGTGCCTTTTTCATTTATTGTAGAAAAATATTTGAAAGGTGGACTAATTAAAAGTAACAGAGATGAATTAGCGTTCATCAGTTTAAATACATTGGTTGAGTTAATAATATAGTCAACTAAATAAATTAAAAACCTATTAACCATTAAAAGTAACTAACCCATTTAAAGTAAACATTAACTTTAGTAAAAGGTGGAGGATCTGATTTCGCTTTAATTAGCCACAAGTAAAGTACTTAAAAACGTCGTTTTATAAAACAAACTTGCTATAATTAATGAGTTTTAATTTGCTTTAATCTTATAATTAAAAGGCTTGGCGAGACAAATAAGTAACATTTCATTCTTTTCAAAATCCCTCCATCTGTAACAGTGATTCAATGCTCGTTGAAGGAATTTTGAAATGAACAAAAAAATTCATAGGTTTTCAGTTAAAGGTATTTTTACAGTTGGTAGTGGTATACAATTTCATTTTGAAACGCATCACTCTAATGTGGTTTTGAGTGTTATACAGCCTGTTTTTTTACAATTTTGCGACAGTTTGATATACCTTTTATTAGATATTGAAATAGCAAGCTACTTTAAAAATAGACAAACAGATCTCCCAGCTGTCTTTATGAAATAAAGACGGGGCTTTTTAAGATCTTTTAACTTTTTATTTGCGTTTAAAAACGATGCTTTTCAAAACCCTTATCAAAGCACAAAGGTTTTTGTTATTTAAAAAAAAAGAGGAACGGTATTTATTCCTCCTTTCCTAGTAAACCCAAATCCTTTTATACACAAATTAGTACACAAATACAGCATTAACATAACAAAACCAAACAGACGAAAATAATAGTTATTCCGCTGTAAAACTGCTAATTTTAATGACGTCAACAGTTTTAACTAGATATCGGCAATCGTATACTGTCGTCATGCAGAAGATTATAATGAGCCAACATTTCCTTAAAAACAGAGCACTGAAAAGTTTCTATCATTCAAATAATCCCCTTCAAACAACCCTATTCGTCATTGTAATTAAAGGAAAACAACTTCAAAGCTTGTTTTGTTAAAAGTATTTCTACTTTTCTCTTACAGTTGCGCCGTTCGTGCATAGCTCATTGAAATTCAGTTGTCTGTAATGCAATGTTGTATGTACTAAACAAGCTACAAGTATTTTTTATCTACATAACTAAACATTTGGAATATTAATTTATTTAATGTAGTTTGAAACGTTTTTTTTAATGGTTGTGCATTGTTCAAATTAGTTTGGGAAACAATTGCAATTAGCAGTTTTCATGACTTAAGTGAGTGTGAAAAGTATGAGTGGAAACTGGTATAGTATAGCGAATAAGTTAACAAAGCACCTTAACGGCAATAGATTTCAAAACTTTTGGATTTGAGCACCTCTTAAAAATCGTGTTCTCTTCTAGCATAATTGCCATTGTTTTAGTTACGAAATGTTCACGAGAGTGATTAAAATAAAGAAAATATTTTGTGGAGTTAAGGGGAACGAATTTTAATTTAAAATATTTTTAACTAGGTTAATAATTATACTTTAATAATTGTTTTTTTATATTTTAACTAGCAAATAAATACCCGTTCTTCGCGCGGACTAAAAGAATATCAAATCGATCCAAGTATATGTATCATTTAATTTGCTTTAGGATAATAAGCTTTGCCTTTGTTCCCGTTCATTATAAAGAATAAAATCCCGTTTCTTATATTGCTTTAAAATTACAAAATAAAAATACATCACTATAAAATGCACATCCTCATATCACAAAAATCTTCCTCAATATGATTTTACTGTCATCGCAATTTTCCTGATAAGTTCAAAATATTAACCATAATTGTATAACAATGTTATTTCACGTCAAAACCCTCATTCTGGGTTTAAAAAAAAACGTTTAGTTCATTGGCACGTTGAATTATGTTTCAAATCATTAATTTAGTTTCTGAAGATAATGGAAAGAAAATAAAAGCAATTTCAATTTTAATTAATTTTTGTGTTCATTTTAATTTCTTCTGTCGAATGGCAACACGAAAGGGGGAAAATGACCGGATTTGAGCAAAAGTGGTGCATTTTTCTCAGAAATTTAGAATTTTCTCTAAAAATGGAACAAATATGAAAAAAACTAAGCCTCAGGTGCACACGTTGGTATTAAAAATTCCGAATTTCTGAGGGCAGTATAAGTAGGTCTTTTACGATCCACATACATACAGACAGACTCTTTCTTTTATTATTATAGATATAAGTATATCTATGCTAATTAGAATACTCATATTGTACAAGAGAATAATTTTTTGTTAAAATTTCCCCCCCAGCAAAATGTTTCAATAATCATTTGTTAAAAGAGGAAAGTAAATGTGAATTTGATAGTATTTTGAAAATGAAATATCACCAATTAGGGTAAGTTTCGCCCAAGCGAGCATGTTTATTTCTTTTAAACAATCTATTTAAGATTTCCTTCTTCTACAAAAGCTTCAAGTATTCTAAAAAAAAAAAACTAATCGTCTAACTAATCTACTTCTGACTGGGGAATTTTGAAACTATTGCATTTTATAAAACAATAAAAAAATAGAAATCCTAAATTCAAATACTGTAAAAATTAAAATGGGCTTTAGTACTTTTGTTAGTATGTACATTTTGCTAAAGTAAAGAATTTTACATTTGAAAAATTATTTTGGCATTTGAAGCAAAATAATAACGATAAAGCATTCCAGGTTAGTTTGAATTATCGTCTCACTAGAGCTACACGATTGCTATTGGCGATGGGCGTCGTATTTTAGAGCCACAGTAAAGCATTCCAGACATTTAAAAAATAAGTTTTAAAGTAATAAAAACATAAGCTTTCAATTTTGCTTATTGAAATAAATTCATTACTACGTTTCTCAAATTTAAATTAGTCTGGACTTTTTATTTAAAAACAAAATTATATTTAATAAGAGATGATTTTATTTTACTTATTACATCACTTTAAGAATTAGATTTAATATTTGAATATTTCGCTAAAGGGTTTTGATGGTGCATTGAACTTATTCATCGTATTCTAGTTTCTGGCTTCAAAGATTGCTTCTTTATAATTTATGCATACTAAAACGTTTTTAAGTTTAAAATTTTATTTATTTAGTTTTAAAAAAGACGTTTTCTAATTTAACGGAATGATAAATGAAATGGCCTTTTAAAAAATCAATACTTTTTCGAGAGCGCTTTTAAAAGTATAAATTCAATTAAATATCACATTAAGGTGCTCCTAACTCGAAAAATTTATAGAATTTTTAAAAACAATTCCTTTTCAAAACTTAGATGAATAACATTAGTGTAATCTGTTACACAATAGTAAGACTTTTATGAATTTATTAAGCATTAAACTAATACCAAGAGGTTACTTGAGAGTAATATACACTGCTCTTTTGATAACTCTTTCAATTTCAACCTTTTATTTTTTATTCTAAAAATCTAATATTTGTGAATTAGATTCATGATGCATCCAGAATGAAATGGTAAAAAACAGGAGGGGAAATCTTAATTTTTTAACTAAAATTTGAGGGGGAAAAATTGGAATCATAACTTTTGAATAAATTAAAACAATATTTTTGTCAAAACTTTATTTGTTAAAAAAAGGTAAAATCAATTTTTAAACATCTAAGAATGCAAGCGTGAAGAATTTAGGGTTAATTTATTTCATAAAATTTTTTGGTAGCGAATTTTATATTACCATGTTTTTCATATTTTCATTTCATTAAAACAAACATTATTTAATTCTTCAAAATACATGATTCTTCCATCTAACGATAAATAAGCGCAAGCTCAACTTCGTGAGAAAAAAAATCGCAAGCTGATGACTCCAAATGGAATCATTGGAGGTGCAAGGTTTTAAACCATGCGCTACCCTAATTGTTTTGAACAATGTATTTAAATGAATGCCTTATATTTTAAATTTTGAATTACTTATGTTTTTTTAGCTGAAGCACCGAGAGCAAAATAAATTTTAAATTCGTGTAAATTGAGCTTCAAATTATATTGCATAGCTGAAGAGATTTAACATGCACTAGTCCACATTCACGCAGTTTCTTATTAGCATAATCAATTAACTGTCTGCTTTAACGATACTAAATTGGATTAGACTGCCATCTCAAAAACTTTTAGATCAACAAATGAAATGCTCCAGCTTCTTTCGATAGAAATAAAAGTATTTTTCCATCTTATCGTTTTGAAAGTTAAATGGAAAAATAACAGACAGAAACAGAGTTAGTTTCTTTTTAAAAAACGGGCTTGGTGAAAGGAGACACAAGAAATTGTTCACGTAAGCAGAAATAAATAATCTTTTTATAAGTAAGTAGTCACGGTTGGAACATTTCTTTTCTATTGAACAAAAGCGTTTTATAAAACTGTTTTTTTTTATAAAGTTGAACTTGTCTTCACTCCTATTGAAATTGCAATATTTCATTTGTATAACAATTTATTTCTATTTTAATGAAATGCTCATTTTATTTACATCTACATCAAATCGACATTCATGTATAAATGGAATCTTATACAAAAATATCGATTTATAGAAAAATATTTAGGCAGTTTACATCCTTTTAGTAAATACAGCCAACTGAAAAATGTGGTTCAACATGAGTTTGACTTTAAAATTGGCAAGTTGTTTACCCCCTCAGCTCCTTCCAATAACTTAATTAATCACCAATTATCTTTAAATAGTTGTGAGCAATTAATTAACACACCAAGAATGTTAATAATGTTTAATATCGAAAATGATTTAAAAAGAAAATCAATTTGTTAGAATCATAGAAATCATAGTTAAAGTATTAGATTGGCAGATCACGTGACCTCCAATGATAACGACAGGACGCGCATGGAGGCCAAAATGACCAGTGTTGCTGCCACTTTAAGGAGAAAAATACTGCAAAAATGCCATTAAATTCTAAAATTACAAAAAAAATATCGTAAAAATACTAGCTGCATTTTGGAATCTTTTTAATGACTTTAAATCCTTTTCTAGAATTTTTTTGTAAATTTAGAATTAAATGGTATTTTTTCGTAGTATTTTTCTCCTTAAAGTGGCAGCAACACTGGCCATTGTGCCCTCTTATTTGGCCTCCATGCGTGTCGCGTCGTTAGCATTGGAGGTCACGTGATCTGCCAATCTAATACTTTAACTATGCTATTTATGGTTAGAATTGATCGACAGTCAATTTCACTTGAGACTACATTTATATTACGAGATGAAACTGAAATTCGTTTTCAAAGAAACTACATTTCAAACACCGTCAACTATCCTTTTATAGCTATAGGGCAACGTTGATTTATCATAAACCAGACATCAATTAAGATATTTAGTAGTTGAAATAACACAGTATAATTTTCAATTTTTGAGGATTTTTCAAAAATATAATATCTTTTAAGTATATTCTAACCTAATGAAATGCTAAATTATTAAATATGTTTAAATTTTTGTTGAAACAAATGTGTTTAATTATACATAATGATTATAAATTAATTAGTTTAATTATAAAACTATAATAACGATTGCACTAATTCGAACTTAAATCAAATAGTAACGGCTTATGCCAGTAAATCCTTCATAATACCAACTCTGCCAAAAGAGCCTCCACGCACGAACTTTAAGCTTTTAAACAAATTACTAACATTCAGTCCCTGGACAAATTATTAGACACACTGCAAGATTTCATGTAAAATATTAATTACCGGGTGATATTGTACCGTTTTATTATTTTAAATGGATTTTTTTTATATTATCCAATCAATTACCGATTTATCTGACATAGATAAAACAGCATTCATTTAGAAAAGCATAAGTTTTAAAGAAAAGTGAAATTAATGTTAGTAAAAGTCAATATTTAGTTGAGCCACCTTTAGCCGCTATCAAAGCTTTAATTCTGCGCGGCATGCTATCAATGCAAGACTGTACTGTCTCCTGCATTTGAGGATGATGATTCCACACATAAATAATCTTATAATAAATAATTAATATAAATTAATCTTAATCATAATTATCTTAAAATAAATACAAATATGTAGTCTACAACAATTCTTTTAAATAAAAATCAATAATAGTGTAGTTTAAATATACCATTATTGCATAAAAACTCTTAAAAAACATAAAATTACTAAAAAAAAATACAGTGCGTCTAATAATTTGTCCAGGGACGGTAGCTTCTTTATAAGTTACAGACAATGAATAAATGCAACAGGAATGCTTGGAATTCACTATGCCAGCTATGGAAGATGCTGATTTATCAATTATGCATGCTTAAATGTTTAATACTAAAATGATAACACCAAAAAACAAACTTATTGGTTTTATTTTGGCTTTGATTATTTGTTTAACTTTATAATAAAATTATATTACTTGATATTAAAAATAAAAACTTTTTCGATGAAACTAAATGAAAACCCAAGTCAATAGCTTGGGTAGTTCTAGTGCGACTTCGATTTAACGAAAAACGGAGCAAAAATTCAAAATATTACTTTGAATTTTTAAAGTTTAGAGGAACCTGTTTAGAAATTATATTACAACAAGTGTGTATAATTCCGTAAAATAAGTACCAACAAAAAATAGATTATTTATAAAATAATTCTGACTATTGCATTCTTATTCTAAGCAAAATCACGAAAATAGATGCTTTATCCGGAACATTCTTCATTACAGTACAACAAACCCTAACATCAAGCTTTTAACAAATGACCAACATGGTCCCTATACAAGCTACAGACAATGAATAAATGCGCTAAGAATGCTTGGAATTCACGCTGCCACCTATGCAATATGTAGAATTATCAATTTCTAGCTGACCCGACAGACGTTGTCTTGTCTTTACTATGAATATTGAATTTTAATTGAAGGTTGATCGAAAAATCCATTTTCAAAGTACTGACGCTGCGTACGATGTAAAAGTTGCATTGGGTGCCTAATCAGGTGTTGGATCGTCACATGACTGTGGTTCTAAATAAAGACACACGTGGCCAATATCCCTCAGGTATAGCTCTAGTGCGACGACAATTCAAACTAACCCTAACCCATACAACTGGATGGGAATAGCTACCCTATGCTAAATTTTTAACTTCGACAAAAGTCGCCAATGCCATCATACGGCCATATCATAGCTGTACCAAATCGACAGTTTCATAAACACAAAGTTTTTACGCTATACGTAGAGGAAATTAACATTTCTTAAAAGTATTCATCAGATCTAGAATAGTTATTGCCTTTACTGCCATGATACATTGTAGCAATATCTTCACTTCTTACCATTTATAAACATCAATTAAATTCGGAAACAAGAAAAATCAAAAGATTTCAATTCAATAAATAAAATAATGATATTGAAACAAAAATCCTACAAATTAAACTCACGTGCTCTGACGTGCTTATACTTAATTTTCGTTCGCGTTGAAGTGCTGAAATTTCTTTTAAATTGAAATAAAAAGTATAAATTCTAATCTTACAATGCTATTCCTATGGAGAAATCGGCTCACGTTTTGCACTCCTACACCCGTAGGGTTTCGAATTTCGAATAACTCATTCATTAAGAACCTTCTCCTGACAATAACAAACACAACGAAAAAAGAATTAGTTAAATCGGTCCAGCCGTTCAGGCGTCATGCCGTCACAACGAAAAAATGGGACTTTAATTTATATATAAGATGTATGCCTGAATAATTAATATTGAAAATGATAACATCAGAAAACTCATTTTCAATACCACATAGATTAGTGCAACTTGATAATCAACTTATATTACTTGATGATATAAAAACTTCTATTTTTCAAGGAAACTAAATGGAAAACCCAGTCAATAACCCAGGTAGGTCTAGTGCAACGTTGTTTAAAAGAAAATCGAAGCAAAAATTCAGAATATTAGTTTTATTTTTCTACTTGATTTTTGTTTTGTAGGGATTTTCTGGAATTTTTTTTTATAACGATACCATAAAAGAAGTATTAACAAAATAGTTATTTATGCAACTAGTGTGAAAAGTAAGGCTTTTTTTAAACGAGTTGAATAAATTCACGAGTTTAAAAAATGCTATTTTCAACGTGTTGCCATACACTATTTTTTATAATTACGTGCAAAAAAGTATTTTTTAAATTGGCATTTATTGATTGGCTTATTAATTAGGTTACTATCACGTTCAAATGATTTGAAGGTGATTATTTATATTAATGATTATTTTAAAATCACGTGCAAAAAGTATTTCTTAGATTGGCATTGGAAATAAGACGCCAAATAAAGAATCACGTTCAAATAAAGAATTTTACACCAATCAGATGCTCTTATTTACTTTGTCGCACTAGTGATTAAAAGTAACTTTGAAACACGATTTCGTTAAAAGCATTACTTTTGCCACGACATTGATTTGAAAAAGTTTTTTTGCACGATATTATAAAAAGTTGATTTTTATAATCTTGTATTTTTTATTTTCCAGCTCAGTCTGCTTTTTACCATACGTAACACATTTTTAGTTATTGTTAAATTGATTCATTAAAAGGGTTCAAAATTGCAATAGGTTATTAAAATGAGTAACATAAATGTAACTTTATTATTTATTAAAATTATTCATCATATTAAATATTTGATCTGCAGTACCATTAAATGAGTAACTTTGGCACAGGAGGGAAACTTTGTATTCTTACAAGCTCAAATTATTATTTCTAACCTTTACATAAAATAGAATAAATTTTCATTTTCGAATATTTGTAACGCAATTTTAACTATTGCATTTTATTCTAATTAAAATCACGCAATAAATAGCTTACCCGGAACATTTTTCATTACAGTACACCAAAGACACACCAAACCCTGACATCAAGCTTTAAACAAATGACCAACCTTTACAAGCTACAGACAATGAATAAATGCACCAAGAATGCTTGGAATTCACACTGCCATCCATGATATACATTTCACGATGCAGAACTACCAATTACGTGCGTCTGAAACGTCATTTAAAAAGCCAAAAGTGAAACCGGCACCGAGCTTAAACGCGCGAAACTATTATTCAGTTGCAATGCACCAAACTGCCGTGGGTAGGTAAACTGCATTATCTAGACTAAATGACTTGGACCATTGTTGTAAAAACTCAATAACTTTAACCTACACGAAATTGTACTAAAAGACTGATTATTTCAGGGCAAAAATGGTACAATGCATTTGTTGTAGTTAGAGTAGTTTACCTGCCTAGAGCAGAATGTACCAAAGGCTTACGGAGGAAAGTTAATGATATTTTGTGAAAGATTGCAGTTTTGACGCGCCAATTTAAAGTTTTGTTAGCATTGTGTTAAGTGCTTCTTGGGTTGACAATGTTAATTAAAATCATATTTTATTCGTGAAATGCGTGTTAGTTAGTTGCTATTTGGGTTTTGTAAAGGTTTAGACTTTAAGGACTAAATTTTATTGTTTGTAAGATTTTTTTTATTCAAGATTAATTAATAGTTTTCATTAATTAAGAGGACTTCACTTTTTGAGAAAATTTAGCAAATATTAAATATTATTTCATTAAAAACTACTAATTTTCAAAAACATTAGGGCTTAAAAATTGTGACTTCCAAATTTATTACAATATTAGTAAACAACGTGTAAATTTTCATAGGGCACCAACGTGACATTCATAGAACACCAAATATTATAAACTTAGGCCACATTTTCTTCTAACAACAGAGGATCATGTCTATCAAATTTAAGTTATAAAGTCACTAATAAACTTTAGTTACGAATTGTTAGTTTTAAAGAAAATAAATTTAGCTTATTTATTCACAATTTTCAAAACCAAAAACAACTAAGATCTTCCAGATTTTATTTTTTAAACAGCAGTTTAATGTCCTTTGTATCACTTCATTTGTATGGGATTTTTTTTAGAATCCGTATCAAAATGTCCCTATTTGATGTTTTCTCCGCAATAAATAGGCAAGCAAAAGGAAACACCTTTTACAGATACGAATTGTACAATGTACATCGGGAAACTTGCAAGCGAATGTATTACGGCCGTATTCGCAAGTTCAAGTCAAGTCCTGTGACTTTTTGATTGGTTTGTTTTAAGTGAAAGAAGTTGAAGACCTTTTAACCTTATAATATACATCGTGTGCTCGAAGGAAAACGTTCTATTTTTAAATCTCACGCGGCTTTTAAACCTTAAAGTTGTTAGAAAATAATACGAACTTTAAAATCGCGTAAATAAATCTAAAAGAACAAAATTATGTCTATTTTTTTGGGTCGAAAATGTTAAAAAGTTTCGATCTTAATTGCATAGCATTTATGTATTTATGATAATTGAAGGAAGTTTTCTTTTGCAAGATTAAGTAGGCTTAGGAACAATTTTCAAAGATTAAACTGTCATGAAAATGCTATAAGGTCAATCTATTGTTGAATATTAGTCTAATTTGAATGAAGAAAGATAATTGCTCATGTGTGTTGTACAATTTTAATGGATTAAGGTTTATATTAGTTCTAATAAACATACAACTTATTATAATCAGTTTTTAGTTTGCATTTTAGAATCGAAAAGTTTATAGAGTAGTTTTATGAAAATTTTGAGTAAAATTAAATGTCTATACTCTTAAAACAAAAGAGTGAAAGCCACTCCTATAGGGGAAGTGCATTTTCGGCACCGGAAAGGAGTGGAAATTAACTCAGACTGACCACTCGTTTTAAGAGTGTAGGACGTAGATTGCTTTCTTTTATTTCTTTTACCCACTCCGCAAAAAGAGTGAAATCGACTCCTACAGGGGAAGTGTATTTTCGGCACGGAAAGGAGTGGACATTAATTCAGACTGAGTTAAAACCACTCGTTTGTTTTAAGAGTGAAAGGGCTTAATAAAAGTATTGCTCTTAAACAATTTGTGGCGCATCATCTTATAATAAAATCAATAATTTACATAGTGTTATTGATGCCAATTAACTATCTTACAATTAATTACATAAATTTTTCGGTTACAAAAATTAAATAATTATTTCTACACCTTAGGGCAAAAACAGAATATTTTTGAAATATTCACAAGCTCATTGCTTAAAAATTAATGTAGAATTCTAATCAAAACCTTTAGTAAAAACTATAAATTATTGAAATAAAATACTTTTCCAACTAAATCTTGAAAATATCAAAAGGCGGATCAAACTATAACATTTTTATTTCTACTTTTATTCATTTTATTTATTACCAGAATCAAAGAAATCATAATAAACTTATTATTAAACTAATAATATTTTTAGAACTTAATTGTAGATCAAACGATAACATTTATATTTATACACATTGCCACAATCAAACAAACCAAAACTTTGTTGGAAACTGCTTTTAAAAAAAGTTAGTAATGGAATTTTTTTCGATAGAATGAAAAGCTTTATTTCACAAGACTTTAATAGAGCAATAGAAGTTTGTAAAGCCCGGAAAAAACTCAAATACTAATGAAGTTATTTCTAAAAGGATTAAAGCTTTTTATTTTGTGAAGTGGATAACAATAAAATTTCGTTATCTTTCGCTCATTGACTTACAAAAATAACAGAAAGTTAAGATTAAATGAAAATATAAAAATTATAAAAGTTTTTTTAGTATAACAATCAAGTTTTCGATCCTTATCCTGCCATTTTTGTTTGTCTTCTCAGATGATCCCTACACTCTTAAAACAAACGAGCAGTTTTAACTCAGTCTGAGTTAATTTCCACTCCTTTCTGTGCCGAAAATGCACTTCCCCTATAGGAGTGGATTTCACTCTTTTTGCGGAGTGGGTAAAAGAAATAAAAGAAAACAATATACGTCCTACACTCTTAAAACGAGTGGTTTTAACTCAGTCTGAGTTGATTTTAACTCCTTTCCGGTGCCGAAACTGCACTTCCCCTACAGGAGTGGATTTCACTCTTTTGTTTTAAGAGTGTAAGTATTATTGTCAGTGAGTGTCTTGCTTATACTAGTTCAATAGTAACGATTAAAGGGTCTCTAAAAAGTGTAGTTAAATAATAAAATGAATGATATCTTATCTTACTTGCGATGGGTCATTTTTGACTAGTTATTATTTAGAGGTTTATAGATTTTCAATATACACTGCACAAAACCATTACGGGAAAACTTTTCGTACTTTTGTTAACCCGCTTTCAGTTCCAACTTTTTATTTTTCATTCTAAAAATCTAAAATTTGTGAAAAAGAGTCATTATGGATCCAGAATTAAATGGTAAAAAACGGGGGAAAAAATCTTAATTTTTAACTAAAATTTAAGGGGGGAAAATTGGAATCATAACTTTTGAATATATTATAACAATATTTTTTTTAAAACTTTATTTGTTAAAAAAAGTGAACATCAATTTTTAAACATCTAAGAATGCAAGCGTGAAGAATTAAGGGTCCATTTATTTCATAAAACTTTTTGAGAGTAAATTTTATTTTACCCTATTTTTCACATTTTCATTTAATCAAAACAAACATTATTTAAATTTTTCAAAAGACACGATTCTTCCATCTAACGATAAATAAGTGCGAGCTTAACTAAGTGAGATAAAAATCACAAGCTGATGATTCCAAATGGAATCATTGAGGGTGAAAGGGTTTAAACCATGGGCTCCCCTAATTGCTTCGAGCAGTGTATTTTTCGAGGTAGATAATAAAAAAAATGTTACCTCTTGCCCAATTATTTCTTTTAGAAACAAAGAATACAACAGTTTAAAAGAAATAAAAATACAAAACGTATCCAAACTTTTTTAGTATCATAATTGATAGTTTTTAATAGCATAAGCTTCTCATTTTTTGCCATTGTAAATTTGAGAATATATATGATATTCAAATGTTTTAATATGTGTGCTGAAATCATAATTGTATGATTATAGTTTTCCAAATAAAGGAATATAATTGCGCGAAATATTCATTAAGCACTTTAAAAAGAAGTCGAAAAAAATTTAGTGATTTTTGTTGTACCGAAATTTAGATAATTCCCAAGTAGAAAACTTGTTTTATTAATTATTAATCAATTTTAGTTTGAACATATAGATATTTAACTTAGAACAAAAACCGGATTTTTATAATCCCGTATCATTTTTGGCTTATTTTGAGAAAAATTATCAATAACT
This sequence comes from Oedothorax gibbosus, assembly GCA_019343175.1. Taxonomy (NCBI): domain Eukaryota; kingdom Metazoa; phylum Arthropoda; class Arachnida; order Araneae; family Linyphiidae; genus Oedothorax; species Oedothorax gibbosus. Next base: position 4,292,205 of record CM033280.1, on the reverse strand, counting down.
TTATGTCGTTGAATTCGAGTGACTTCGTTACTAATATTACAAGACTACAAAAGCTTGAATTTCTTCACCACAAAATTTTCCCCGTCAGTCAATACATAACTTTACCAGCAAATCCCCAAAATAAAAATATTTTTTTTTTAAGTCAGCAAAATATGTCCCTTTATAACCGTATATTAAACAACCAAAATCAAAAGCTTTTGTCAATGCCTAAACCTTAGTTTTCCCCCTCTTTTTTTAGCTTTATGTATGTGTTGAAAATAAAATACATTTTCTGCTATAGAAGGATATATTCTTATATAGCATCGTGCGCAGAAAAGTGGTGTACCGGTAAAAGCTTATTTTGTTTAGGAGAGTCATTTGTAGTTTAGCTTACTCTTTGCATTTAGTTCTAAAACTAGGGTTGTGTAACACCACTTGCCTTTAATAACCACTTAATAAATCAATACATTTAAAAGAACTTATGTACCCAATTATTTAATTTCAATAATTTTAAAACATAAAAAGTTCAATGGAAGTTACCCTTGCGCATGTGCAATTTCCTCAAAAACTTTATTATGACTTTTGACAGGTACTGGAAACTCGCGTACCAAATTTGAAGTTTGTAGCTTCTTTCGTTTTTTTTTAAATTTCTTTCAAACCAAAATATTCTATGGAAGCTACCCTTTGCGGATGTGCGATTTTCTAGAAAATTTTATTATGACACCCAACAGTTACTGGAAACTCGCGTACCAAATTTGAAGTTTGTAGCTTCTTTCGTTTTTTTTTAAATTTCTTTCAAACCAAAATATTCTATGGAAGCTACCCTTTGCGGATGTGCGATTTTCTAGAAAATTTTATTATGACACCCAACAGTTACTGGAAACTCGTGTCAAAAATTTGAAGTCTATAGATCTTTTAGTTCAAGCTGTAGAGGGGTTTCAGGCAAACAAACGGACCAGTGTTAGAAACGAATTTTTCGGAATCAGACCCCCCCCCCCCCCAAAAAAAAAAAAAAAAAAAAAAAATGCTCAGATAACAGAAAATATTCGTTTCGGATTTTGACCCCATCGCAATATTTTCATTATCTTACATTGCATATTAAGGAATTGAAAGTAATAATGAATCTGCCTACTGTAACTCAACCTTTGTACAGATCCATTTGATATTTGATTCATTCACTATAGTTCCCGCCAACCTTATTTGTTACACTTTAAGGATGGAAAACCGAAACCGGTTTTTTGCCCACGGTTTTGACTGAAAAACCGGGGTTTTTTTGCTGAGGCAGGTCGAAACCGGAAACCGGTTTTCTGCTGGGAAAACCGTCTAAAAACCGGAAATCGTTTTTTTCTCAAAAACCGCCAGCGTTTTTTTTTTTTAAATTATATAATTTTTTAAAAAAAATGTTAGTTTTGCACTATGTTAACGACATAGATAGCAAATGGGAGGAATTAAATAAAAAAAAAAAGGAAAAGGAAATAGAGATGGAATAATGCAAAACTTAATAAAAATAATCAAAACGATTAGAAAAACCGTAATAAAAAAAGGAACAATATAATTTTAAATATAAGAAAGTAAGAATTAGGAAGAATACCTAGAACTTAGTTTTCAACAAAACACTTTAAACATTTAAAATTGACTGTTTAAATTGTTTTGTTTTTAAATTCAAAAGTAAAGTTTACAAATTAATTGATTTTTTTCAATTAATTAATAAGAAACTGAAAAAACTTTTAAAAAAATGCAAACCGTTTTTTTGCCATTCAAAAACAGGTTTCGTGGAAACCGGTTTTATAAAATCGGTTTTTAAGGTTCGGTAAAACCGGGTCGGTTTTAACGGCGTTGTAAAAAACCGGTTTTTGAAAAACCGCCATCCCTAACGTGTTCTAATTTGGTTGGCGATGAGTATAGATCTTCAACTATTCCATATTTCAAATAAACAAATCAGAAATAAAAGTCGCACTTAAGATTTTTCAATCGTCAAAATAATGTATCGCTTGACAATCATTTCCTAGGTTTACACGGAGCATTTTACAGGACACCATTTCGCCAAAAATACCGAAATTTGTGAAATTTAAGCATCTATTTCTGATGCAGCCATACATCTCTGTTATACGCCACTTTTCGTCCTAAAGTGCAATTTTTTCAAAATTTTTTTATTCATAAAGGAAGCATGAAACGATGATTGATTACTATTTTGATGGCTCCTTCTTTACTATTTTTTTGTGGGGTTTAAAAATAGCGCCTTTCAATAGTTGGCTTTATGATTTAGTATTAGGAGACAATTTATAAAGAATACCCTTGACAATAGTGTATTGATATTTAGAAAAAAAATACTTTGTATTAGTTTAAGCTTAGGGGTTAGAAGATAGTTTTGAATATCAATATTTTTATTGCTGAACGTTGATGATCTCATAATTGCCAATACCTTGATGTGAGAGCAAGTTAAATTTTAATTTTATAAAGCTATCACTGTAAGAGAACATTTATTGTATGAATGTTGGTAAAAATACATAGTTTAGATGATGTATATGTGTATAAAAGTTCCAAAAAAGATTTGTTACGATCCTTTATAGATAGTTAAAACGAAGGATTATAATTTTGTTTGAAGTGTAGTCAATAATTTGTTAAAAAAAGTTCTAAATTTTTCAAAAGTTCGTAAGACCATATCTAACAACGAATAACCGATTTGCTACTAAACGAAATAGCACTGGTAGCAAATAGAACTGGCGTTTTGGCAACTGGTAAAGGTTATAATTACCGCATGGTAGTGCGTGGTAAACGGGGATATGTAGATAGTCATTCGAAAAATATGTATTCGTTGTATGCATTATATAAATGAATAATAATGTAATATGATTAAATTAAAAATGCATATATATTGACACCAAGTTGGCGAGATGCGCTGGCGACATTTGTTACAAATCGCTAAAAACAGTAGCCAACTAATTGAACACACGTTTGGTTGTGGCTGGTTTTCTCGTACTAAAACAACACGTTGACGTAGAGGTATGCTCATTTTAGTTCGGTTCGCGTTGGACATTTTGGCTTCACAGGCACACACCGCTGATATATCGGCAGTTATTGTGGAAATGCCCGGACTCGAACATGGGACACTCCGCGTGCAAGGCCAAGGGCCTTACCGACTGAGCTCCCCAGTTTCTACTTTAGTACGACATATTCAGGTATAACCAAAAATAGAAAAAAGTTTGAAGAATCGAATGATGTGCTTTTTGATATCATAAATGGCTATAGACGATCTGAAAAAATTTCTAAAATGATGATGCCAAATTATCATTGGGACTGAAAGGGTTAATTAATTGGATACGTTTCTTTGGTGATCTTGTAAGAAATATCGCCAGAGAACGCCCTACACTCTTAAAACAAACGAGCGGTTTTAACTCAGTCTGAGTTAATTTCCACTCCTTTCCGTGCCGAAAATGCACTTCTCCTATAGGAGTGAATTTCACTCTTTTTCGGAGTTGGTAAAAGAAATAAAAGAAAACAATCTGCGTCCTACACTCTTAAAACGAGCGGTTTTAACTCAGTCTGAGTTAATTTCCACTCCTTTCCGGTGCCGAAAATGCACTTCTCCTATAGGAGTGAATTTCACTCTTTTGTTTTAAGAGTGTAAACTGACACAAAAACAAATACATTATTTACTACCTTTTACTTCTCCTTACTGCCCGCATCGTCTATTGGGAAGAAAGATAATTGCAAATGTCTAAAAAGCAAGCACACTAAGGCAGATAAAAAGCAGAGCACAAATAGCATTGCACAGGCAACCAAACAGGCGGAGAGCTTTCAACATGAGCGTAACGAATTTGACGTCATTCAGTGCGAATTCGAGGACTAGTCGGGCGCATCGGACCTAAAGTGTCAGCGTAACGAGTGTCCACTTTTCGAGACAGGTTATCTTCATCTCGGACAACCACTCGAACTATGACGTCAAATTCGTCCTCGAGCGTGTTGGAAGTTTGGCTTAGTAGTGAGTAGCGTGATGCAAAGAACCATTTTTTTTGATCAGAATACAAGAAAAGTAATATAAACATGCAAAGCAGGGTATATCTAATGCAAAACACCAAAGAGATCACACATTGATAAAAGGGAATAAAGAAACGCATAATTCGAATAAAAATACAAACACCACAGTTAAACAAATTACTTGCAAGCAATGAAAATCCTTACATTCCACCACATGGAGTAATACAATTTATATATAAACTTTGAGGCTGTAGTTCTACCGTCAATATGCGTTACCAAACAAATTTAGTCCCAACTTGGTAAAATTAAGATTACCTATATAGACAACCTAAAATTTGTCGGACCGTTCAAAATATAAGTGTATTTCATATTTAAATTGACAAGCTTGCAATCTCTTTGGAGTTTTATGGAGTCTTTTTGCTGTTAAAAGCTACTTTTTCAGTGCATTATTTTCTTACAGTCTTTTAATTTGCGAATGTGAGCTCAAGACCATTTGGTACTTTTCCTGTATCCATAGAAATGCGACCTCTGATTATTCTTGCAAAAACCGTCGCCTGCCTCACTATCAAAACACATAATTTTGTCAAATATATTAAAAATATCTTTCAATGGTACTTATTTAAAGGTTAAGTATTTAGAAAAAAAATAGGATGCTTGCAATAGTTGAAGTTAAATTGATCTCAAGTACAAAAAGTTATTTTGAAAAAAGATTAGAAAAGAATGTATGTAAAATGAAGACAAAAAAGAAGCATCAGTTAAGTGGCTTGAAGATTGTTCATTAAAAGTATGTATTACAAACAAAAATATCCGAAACATTTCCAAACTTCTTAACTGGATACTTTTTATTTAAATAGAAATGTCAAAGTTCTATCGCAATCGGAACATTCAGTTTGACTCATCCTGGTATTTTATACCATATTAGAATCCACAATATGGTCAGACCATCTTTAGCGAGTCACTTAGCTTGTGGAATTTCAAGGTCAAGCATTTTATCGTAACTCCAGTGTAGTTTATTTACTATAATTCGGGAATATCTCTACTAAAGTGCGAAAAAAATTAAGCTAGTGCGTTTGCTATGGATACAAGAGGACATTTTCAATGACCTTGAGTCGACATTTGTGGGTCAAAAGACTGTAGAGTATTGAAGCAATAGAGGAGCTAGACTATTTACGTATAGATTGTGTACCTTTAAGGCAACCGACTCCCCGCAAAACTCAAACAAATAGTGGAAAGGTCCCGTGCTTTGGGTGAGCGAGGCGAGGTTGTGCATCTGGAAAGAGGGAGTCAAGTCAGTGAGTTATTCTGTCGACTAATGTCTATGCTTCTAGTCTAACCTAAGACCTACGCTTAGATCAATTCTTAAAAATAAAGTTGTCGTTAGCGTTGTCGGACACGTTGACTGCTACATTTATAGACAGCGTGGTTTGTTTGCTCTAGAGTCTATACTGAGACCTACGCTTAGATCAATTCTTAAAAATGAAGTTGTCGTTAGCGTTGTCGGACACGTTGACTGCTACATTTATAGACAGCGTGGTTTGTTTGCTCTAGAGTCTATACTGAGACCTACGCTTAGATCAATTCTTAAAAATTAAGTTGTCGTTAGCGTTGTCGGACGCGTTGACTGCTACATTTATAGACAGCGTGGTTTGTTTGCTCTAGAGTCTATGCTTCTAGAGTCTAGACTGAGACCTACGCTCAGATCAATTCTTAAAAATTAAGTTGTCGGATGTTTTAACACGTTGACTGCTACATCTGATCGACAATTAGTATCAAATGGTTTGTAAATATCTACTTTTAAATTGCTGTACAAGGTCGAAGTAAAAAAACTGCTAAAGAGCCGATTCTGGGAAGCCGGAAATTTTATTCAATTAGGATAAAGAAGGAAAACTTTTCGTACAAAATGAATGTCTTTCCCAGAGTCTAGCCTAAAAGCAACGCTTAGATCCATTTTTAAAAATGAAATTTTCGCTTTTACGGTGTTTTAACACGTTGACTGCTACCTTTTATGAAGAATTGTCAAATAGTTCGTAAATATCTACTTTTATTTTGCGTTACAAGGACGAAGTAGAAAACAAAACTGCTAAATTGCCGATTCGGAAAAGTCGGAAATTTTTATCAATTAGGATAAAGAAGAAGGAAAACGGTATTATGTCTGTGCTTCTAGATCCTAGCCAAAGATAAGAATGTGTTTAACAAGTTGACTGCTACCTTTGAAATTGTTATTTTGCCTTACAAGGGCAAAGTTGAAAACTGCTAAAAAGCCGATTCCGAATGATTAATAATTTGGGTGACCAGCTATACTGCCTTTCGCCGTACAGTTTAGTTTGTTATTCAACAATCTATCTATAAAAACTATGGAAATAGTTTCCGTTTTATTTTTTAAGAGTTTTTTCCAAACAAAACTTAAATAAAATCTGATTTATGAAAATTTAATGATGACTTCGTAGTCAAAATATTATTCACTAAAACAAATCTGGTCACTATACCATTAAAATGAGTCACAGAAATTTCAGTAGGAAGTTATTTAATAGTGGTATTTAATAAGAGAGTTAATAGTGTGATTTAATACGAAACTTCAATATATTGGGATAGAAAAGATGGAAACCTTTTTATTAATAATATCCAATTAATAGAAATATTAATCCCGATGTACTTTATTGCTCCCCATAGCTAATTGAATAGATGACTTCGGCTGTTTTTTCTGATTCTTTAGATAATAATTTTTTTTGGTTGTTACTGAAAATATACTATCGAGTAAATTTCCTTTTAACTCATAGCACTAATTAAAGAAATTTCAAGGGTTTCTTTCAATCAGTTCAACTAACTGCGTAGTAAGTTTGAGAATCATTTCATACGTCTTTTTGGTTAGAACATATATTCAAGAATGATTAAAATATTACAGAAGCAGATGCGAACAGAAGAAAATTCCTGTCGCCATCTGGTGATCAATTTTTAAAACAGTTTTTCTTCACTCATTTTCTACACTAATACACTCTGCTTCGTCGCATGCGAAGAATTTAAATGTAGATTATCGACAAAACATACGAGAATTTTAATGAGGTGCATGTGATATTTAATTGAAATACAGATAATATCAGTTATTTTGGTTATTGGTTTTCACTTATCTATCTAAGACATTAATATTAATTTAGTTGGATTATAATAGAAATGGCAAAGACAGAAAAGTTCGTTACATTTTTTTAATCTTATTTTTCTTTTTGAAAATTGGAATATATATCGTTTGTCACTAATTTGTAAACGAATGACACAGCCAACGTGTTAACATCCTTCAAATATTGAAATTCAATAGTGAATAAATACAATACAATATACGCATTTTCAATATTTTTAACAAATAAAACATTATTTCTAACGAATTAAAGAACACTTTTTTTCGGGAGTTCTACCTACAAATCTGACTTTTTCCTGAGAAAAACAATATAACCTGCATCGGAATGACTTGTTATATTGTGTCTGCTAGACAAAAGAGTTTTTGAACAAACTTTTGTTACTAGTCCTTTCATTTTTTAAAGCCTAGGCCACCTTTCATATTTTTAAAAATTTAATTTATAAAATCCTACTTATGATTGAAAAGAAACTTTTCAGTCTAATTTATACACCGATGTTAAAAAAACACACAATATATTTTCCTTTATTTAAAATGGTGAAATTTCAACAAAACTGAATTATAAAAGTGATTTTCTGTCATAATAGTAGACAATATAAAATTATTCAAAGATACACATTTAAAGTGAATGAATATTTTTTCATTCGTTTATAAATGCTTGGGTAGAAACCAATAGAGTATTAAACATTAAAATCGGTGAATGATATAAATCAAAGAAAGATCTGAGACAGTTTAATTTTCAAGAGTTTGAGTTTTGCTGTGCAATAAGCAAAGTTTGTGCATTGTACAACATACAGCTCGAAAAGACAATTACGTCAAGCGCATGCAATATATTGATCAATTATATTACAAGTAATATTTACTTCCAAAGAAACTTTTTTAATATATTATATAATTTAGAGTGAACAATTCTCGTTAACGTAATTTTTCGCATCAAATTAGATTTATAATAAGAAAACTTTAAAACATCTTGAAATAGTTTTTTTAAAAAGCTAATAAAAAATGACAACAGTTTCGGTCACAAAAATGCATTTCAAAACAGTTTCAAGATCATATTCAAAAACACAAAATGTATTAAAATGACATTGACAACAAATTTAAAAAAATGATATGGAAGAGTCAACAATGGTCTGCAGATTTGCAAGATGCAGATTTTTATATTTTTTCATTACAAAAATCTTATACGTGTTTGCTAAATAGCGCCTATGTTTGTAAAAAATATTCTTTTGTGATTTGTTTCATTTATTACTATATTTTATAGTTAAATAAGTAAAAGAATGTTTAATGCATTGAAATAATTAAAAAAATACATATAAAAATAGCTACATTTAATTTTTTAACTATTTCACAATCAGTTATTTTTGAACCACAGAAAAAAACACACAAAAATCTCATTAAAAAACCTGTTTTCAAAACACAAAAAAAGTTTTCAAACACCAAAACATCTGTAAACACCAATTGAAACAAGACACACACACGAGTTAAAATATGCACAGCACAATCATGCGACAGAATGTCTGAAAATAGGCAAGGAAGGAAAGTGGACTATAGAGAAAAAAGAAGGCAAAGGCTGCATTCTAAACACCAACAACGAACACTTACCTCAACAGGCAGTAACGGAGATTCGAAGCTTGTGTTAGGTGTCTACATTTGTAGGACACTGGTCAAAGAAATTAGACAAATTGGCAAAGATCTCCAAATGTACTTATGGGTTTATTTAAATCGCGCTTTGTGTAAATAGATATTTATTATATAAGATGTTGTGTAACCAGAGACTTATTATAAAAGCAGGGCCGGATTTAAAGATTTGTCGCTTGTAGGCTACGATTGATTTGCCGCCGCTGTCACAATATTCTCCCTCTTCGGGGAAAGGTAGCTGGTTAGCTGCAAAATAGGGTGGTATGTGCTGTCTAAAATAGATACACATATTAGAATCATCTATGTACCTTTACACACTGAATCAAAAGCGAAATAGGCGAATTTTTTAAACTGTTCTACTATTTTTCTTTCAACTTCGAAATCCGAGAGGAGGGGGTGTAATTTGCCCTCGCAGCGACCATGTTTGCTACGAAATATTAGTACTATATATACGTTTACGGTTTAGACATTAATGTAATTTATTTTCTTTCTTAAAAATATTCGTATCTCTATAACAATTTTTTTTATGTCGATTGCCGTTTTAATTGGTCGTAAATTTGCCGCCCCCAAAAATTCGCCACTCCAGGCTACAGCCTACTTAGCCTATTTAGAAATCCGGCCCTGTATGTAAGATATTGAGTAACCAGATATTTATTATGCAAGGTGTTGTGTAACCAGAAATTTCTTATATTATCTTAACATCACATTTAAAAAACCTGGTTGACCCAACACTTGAGTTGGAGTCATACTTCAAGTTGAATACATCATTCAAAAATTTCTTAGGGGAGGTTGAAACTCATGTTTAAAACACTTATTATTTTAAATGATATTTTGTAAAGTAATTTTAAGGAATAGGTGATGAAATTTGAGGAAAAAGTGTTATATGTAGTGGCTATAACACAAGTTTTTTTCTCCTTCGAATTTCTTCCGTTTTTTAGTTGCAAAATAAGTTTAAAATAATAGTTTATTTTAGTTTAAAATAATAAAATAGACTGTTTAATCAAGGTTTTAAAGCCCCCTCCCCCTGTTTGAGAATAATTATTTCAGTTTCTAATTTAAAGGATGTTATTTTAAATCATTAGCGTAAAATTTACACTTTAGATGGGTACTTCTTGCTCAAATTTGAAGAGTATTTTTGTTTGCTTTTATGCATATAAGCATCAAGCTCAATTTTAGCTGGAGAGAAATAAAAAAAAAAATTAAACTTATCCACGGATTAAAATTTTTTTTTTATTGTTTCTTAAATATTTTGGACAGTTTTTGAAGGAATGTTTGGCCAGTTATCTGCAGAATTGCCAGGATTTACAAGTTTTAATATATTTAAAAAGGCTATATAAAAACGCTTTATAATGAAAATCCTTCTAATAAGCTCAATCCCTACTACTCTCCTGATGCTGCAAAATCATTACTAAACTAATTTCTGGAGGATTTTGATTAGTTACGTAAACGTATATGAAATAGTAATGTGACGCAAATAAATAAATTAAGAATAAAAATCAAAGTAATTAAATATGAGGACATCATATACATAATTAATATGATAAAGTAAAGAGAATAAAGTAAACGACGAAAAACTTGATCGTAACGTTTTTTTCGTGTTATCAATTATTTATGAATGGTTAATAAGAATACTGAAAAAATTAATATTTAATAAAGTTATATCACGAAACTAATGCAATGTCTGCGAGGTTTCATATCCTTTGATAACCGTATTAATTTATAAAAATGTCGAGAGATGTTGTCGTAAAATATTCATTTTTCCATCTCATTAAAATAGTTTATTTTAACAAAAAATAATTTTCATTAAAATTAAATAATTATTGGATTGTTTTAACTTAGTTTAAGATACATTGCGTATTGAGATTTTTTAAATGTAATTATTTTAGACATCTTGAAAAATTTAAATTATAAGATAGGAACATTTAAAATTCAGAACTTTTTAAAAGTAAAAAAAAGTCTAACTATAAAACTAAACAGAAAATAAAAAAGGTTACGTGTACAATAGCAATCGCATAACAATAACTAAATTAAACCTATTTGACTCATACTTAACCCGGGAGGAGGCGCAGGCTATCGACGACACATTTCAATACTGAATATTTTTTTAGAGACATCTGTTCCGAAGACAAATTTTGGACGTAAGTTGATAGAGTGCTCTTCTAATAAAATCTAAAGGTTTGGCACACTTTGAAAAAAAGTCAGGCACATAAGGATCTTAGTTTTAAAATAATCCTTCGGGTATAAAATACCCAGTGGGCGTTCTGCCGGTTTAACAAAAATATCTATTCGTAGTAATAAAAATAACAAGTCAAATAAAAATTACTTACGATACGGCACATTTAATTTCCCTCTTTAAACAACACAAACGTATTTAAATTCAATGGTATAACGTCTTAAAAAAACAAACGTCTTCAAATAGTTAGAAAATGGCACGATAGACCGCTTCATAAAATAAGGCGTGGTCAGAAACTGCTTTAAAAGACCCAATGTCTTAAATTTTAATTTAAAAATAATAAATCAAAAATAATTTAAGAAATTCACGCTGATTGCACAACGTGAAACACAGATTCAACAACCACGTGTCTTTGTTTACATAAAAACTATTGCCACAACATACACACTATTTCCCCAGTAGAAAATAATTTTATTTGTTTGAAAAGGTTTTGGTTTGCTTGATGGGCTGGCATATTGTTGGACAGTGAATTCACTCTGGGTTAGTTCGAAAACATCGGGGTTGATTGGTTGGTTGGTAGACATATATATTCAGGTTTGTGTGCTTGGTCAGCGACCCGCTTATAAACCTTCGTCAAGTAAGACAGACACAACAGACAACACACACACATAAGTGGATCCATCTAATTTTTAGAGACAGAGGCCAACTAGAGGATCCCCAGAATAGGGTACTTGACTGCATCGCCAAAATACCTTCCAATATTATTTAAATTATAGTTGAAAGTCAAAAATAACAAATGCATATAATTTTTTTGCGAAATAAATCTTTAAATCATTAAAAAAATCATTTTAAAAAGGCATTTTTTCACGTGATCATCACGTGATCACAAACACAACGGTTTAGCTGACGTCACTAGTAACTATAAACAAACCGGCGTGATGTTTTTTGTTTTCTGATTAAACTTGATTTAATCTAATTTACTCTTGAAATAATAAATATTGAGATAATGTAAGGCTTTTTACAGAAGCGGATATTTCAAATTTGCCTAAATTCGATTCCAATGTGGTGTTTCAAAGTCTGTTTATAGTCACTAGTGACATCACAGATACCACGTGACAGCCAGGAAGCGTTTTCGGGAGTGATTTTTTCGTCCTAATTTTAAAATTCATTTTTCTGCCTTTTTATGGGGTATTTGAAAAAAAGAAAAAATACGGGTCTAATATTTTTGGCATAAGAATATTTTAAGCCAATAAAAATTTTTTAGTCAAGTACCCTATTGGCTTGTCACCCCCAGAGGTATTGATTTGGTATGGGAACTTAGAGGACTTTCGGACCCAACGGATTTAACGAGCACGTACTCCGCATATACTCGGTAGGTCTTCAGTGGTACCGGGACTCGATCGCAGGACCTTCCGATCCCGAGACCGAGACGCTGATCACTAGGCTCACTACGGCCACACATCGGGGTAGAGTTCCGGCGAGGTAATTGTTTGGTTGAGTTGTGTATTGCCGCACTAGAGTTACACGAAGGAGGAGAGCTATCCGTGACGAAGGTGGTGAATAAAGTTGCACTAGAGCTGCTATTGGTGACGGGTGTCATAATTTAAAACCACAGTCCAATGACAAACCGACACTTGAAGTCAGTACCGAACGCTTCTTTTAAAAGCGACAGAGAACGCAGCGTCGAATCTTTGGAGCATAATTTAATGTGCACTCCACTCAATATTGGGTATTATCACGGCCTACTCAACTACTAAGGCCGAAGAAGCTTTCCCAAACAAGCTCGAGGACGGAAATTTTGACGTCATAGTTCTGAGTGACGTTGTTCCGAAGTTGATGACAACCGGTCTCGAATCCTGTTCGGAACCACTCGTCACGGATGACCACATTTTTAGGGTTCCGAATGCGTCCGGACTAGTTTCTCGATCTTCGGCACTCGGAACAGTGACGTCAAAAATTCCGTCTACGCTCATGTTTGGGAGAGCTTCTCTGGCCTTGTTATTGAAGTTGGCCGTGGTATTATTCATCATTTTTTTTAATGCACAGACCGTTTACAGGCCGACAGTTATTTTGACATAACCCGGATCAGAACGTGATAATGTATTGCAATTTTTATTTGCAACGTAAACCTGTTTCTAGGTTTGAGAGTTTTCACTACATCCCTGTAATCTTTTTACGTACATTATGTGTGTTTTTATTTACAATTATTTTTTTACAGTCTTTAGGGATTCGCTTTAATTGGTGTTTAGTTATATCAAGTCGAAGCTGCTTGAGCTCAAAGAGAATAGGCGTAAAAGAGCTAATCTGCTAGCTTTCTACTTGAGTATTCCTTATTTATCTTCCATAATTGAAAAGATTGACATCATGGATATTTATGTTCGTCTGCCTGCCAGTCCGTCTGTACCATAGATATCATAGTTAAAGTATTAGATTGGCATAACACGTGACCTCCAATGCTAACGGCGGGACGCGCATGGAGGCCAAATAAGAGGGCAAAATGGCCAGTGTTGCTGCCACTTTAAGGAGAAAAATACTACGAAAAAATACCATTTAATTCTAAAATTACAAAAAAAATACTAGAAAAGGATTTAAAGTCACTAAAAAGATTCCAAAATGCAGCTAGTATTTTTACGATATTTTTTTTGTAATTTTAGAATTAAATGGTATTTTTTCGTAGTATTTTTCTCCTTAAAGTGACAGCAACACTGGCCATTTTGCCCTCTTATTTGGCCTCCATGCGCGTCCCGTCGTTAGCTTTGGAGGTCACGGGATCTGCCAATCTGATACATTAACTATGATATCTATGGTCTGTACCCCCGACCAACTTCTGTTTTAACCGTCGTACTTTAAAAAAAATGTTTTTTTTTTGTCAAAAAGGTCTGACATTAAATATGTATGTTTAATACTTTTTGTCCATTTGTACTAAAAAAACTTCTATGAGTACAATTTAGGTAACAGGAAAGTAGGCCATTCTACTTCTTAAGGTTCTACTTACTGTTAGTTATATATTTATCATATAGCAAGGAATTTTCCTTATACCATAAACCCTATTACCATGGTTATCAAAAAGCAAAAAATAATAAACAAAATACTTGAATTCAGGAAAGAAGAATTATCCATAATAATAAAAGAAAGTCTGTCTGTTTGTCTGTGGATCGTGAAAGACCTACTTATACTGCCCTCAGAAATTCGAAATTGTAAAGGTAGATTCCATTTAATACCAACGTGTGCACCTGAGGCTTAGTTTTTTCATATTTGTTCCATTTTTAGAGAAAATTCTAATTTTCTGAAAAAAATACCCCACTTTCGCTCAAATCCGATAATTTTTTCCTTTTCGTGTTGCCATTCGAGAGAAGAAATTAAAATGAACACAAAAATTAATTAAAATTGAAATTGCTTTTATTTTCTTGCCATTACCTTCAGAAACTAAATTAATGATTTCAAAAACAATTGAACGTGCCAATGAGCTAAATGTTTTTTTAAAAAAAACCAGAATGGAGGTTTTGACGTGAAATAACATTGTTATACAATTATGGTTAATTTTGAATTTATCAGGAAAATTGCGATGACAGTATAAGTTCATATTGAGGAAGATTTTTGTGATATGAGGATGTGCATTTTATAGTGATGTATTTTTATTTTGGAATTTTAAAGCAATATAAGTAACGGGATCTTATTCTTTATAATGAACGGGAACAAAGGCAAAGCTTATTATCCTATAGCAAATTAAATGACACATATACTGGGATCGATTGGATATTCTTTTAGTCCGTGCGAAGAACGGGTATTTATTTGCTAGTTACAGATAAAAGTTTGGCCCTAAGTCTCCCTAATTAACGGTATTTCCTTAAAAAAGTACACAAAAACTGGACACTCACTCAATGGCCAAGTTCTAAATGCTTCCCAAAAGACCTTATTCGATTTATCTTCACTTTTGTATGGAGACATATATTTTCAGGCTTGTGTGCTTGGTCACAAAGACCCGCTTATAAACCATCGTCAAGAAGGACGGACACGACATACACACACATACAAGACAGATGCTGCCATCTATCGCCACCTCCACAATTTAGACATGTCCCTGAAGGGGAGGGAAATAGTCTCCAGGGACCTGTACCCGCGGGAAACTGCGCAATGACCGCCCACAGGACTTTCGGACCCAACAGATTTAACGAGCACGTACTCCGCATATACTCGACCAACACAAAATCCATGCCTTACCGGGATTCGAACCAGAACCCAGAGGCTCCAAAGGCTAGCTCCCTAACCGTTGCGCTGCCGGGTCGGCACTTTTGTATGGAGTGAATCAATTTCCGTCCAACTACTGCGATTGATAGATCCCCAGTTAAAATGCAACCAACAAGAAAAAAAAAGCTTGGTCCGTAATTTATATAGAGCAGATTTTTCTTGACCAAAGAGAAGGGACTTATTTCTAACTTATGGTCCTGTAACATTTTTTCATGTTTGGTGACGTTTTTTTTTATGTTGGAGAACTTCTAGAATTGGGTCTATAAATTCTTTTAAGTATATTTATTTTGTTTGATTTAATTAGCTGTGAGAAATATTCGTATTTTTTTTTATATATAACTTGTGCTGTAACTGCTTGAAATTTTTTTTAAAATGATTTAATTGATTTTATTAAATTAAGACAAAAAGCAGTTACAATGTTTTGCCTATTCAAATTTTAGTAAGGTGATATGCTAGTTTTTATAAGTAAAAACATTTTCTGATTTGAGATTATTTAAACGTTTTATAAAAATTAAAGGCAATTTAATAAATAGGTGTTTAATAAATAAAATTAAAAAAAGTAATAAATAAAGGGTGTCTAGGTAGCTACCAGTTTTTCCAATTCTCAATATAGATTACAAAAGCTATGTAAAAACTTAATCTTTATTTAGGTATATCTGAATTTGTTAGGTTTATTTTTGCGACATCGATCAGTTTGAAATGACGTCGAATATATTTCACCACGAGATTCTTCGTATGTTGATATGAAATATTTTCATTGTATTTAAAAGCGAGGAATATTACATATTTTTTCTTTAAAATATAGATTAATTTTTGCAAACGATAAGTAATAATTATTGAATTTTTGAAATAATATAAATGAAACTAGCCAAATTTAGCATGTAAATGTTTAATATAGAATTAATGTTGTGTTTGGCGCCTTTTTACCTGTTAAACACAAGTGTTGTGTGGAAGCGGGTTAAGTGAAAGATTCTGTTACAAACCTACTTTTTGGAAAAATAACATTAAAGAACTGGTTTCTTCATATCAGCGGAAAAACCTCTCATTTAATCTCCATTCAGCTTGAATGAAAGAATGAGTATTTAGATATGGACTAAAAATTTATTTAAGCCTACGGAGGTTTTGTTATGTATTAAAATGCAGGCACTAATTATATTTTATTTTACATTTTCAAATGATGGTAAATATTTGTAACCTGCTTAGTTTATTTCACTCGTACCTCATAACAATAATCAGTGTGTATCTACAGGGTGGCCCAAAAGTAGCCTAACAGTTAATGTTGTACCATTGGTAAGAACTTTGGGTTATTTAAAACAGGTATTTGACATAGTCGTGTTTTGTTGGTTGGCTAAAATAAAGTCGTACTACAGCGTATCTTATCCAAAGAGTAGCAATTCGTGGACTTCGATTGGTTTAGTTTCGGAGATATCTTCGGTCGAGGATAGGTTGCAGGAATGCATCAATGTCGAAGGTAGACAATTTGAGCACCTTCGTGATTAAGAATGTAAATATATGTATGTGAATAAAGTTGTCACTTTTGACTGTGGTTCTTAATTACGATGCTTGCCGCCAATAACTCTCCTGTAGCTCTAGTACTACGATATTGTAACCAAACTAAACTTAACCTGTATTAAAATAACTCTTTCTGTATAAATAACTGTATACCTAACTAACTGTTAGGCTACTTTTGGGCCACCTGTATTGTGCATTTGGTGCATTCCATTGTGAATTTATATGTTAGGATTAACTCGGAGTAACCAATTCATGACTTGTTTGAGAATTAATCCTTAATCAGTTGCATGTGCAACAGGCCGGAATGAATAGGCAGATTCGTGAACTGCAGTGGGCTTACGTCAAGTGGGTGCGTGGCCATTTGGACGATCAGTTGAATTTTAGTGCTTTGTGTATGTTTGGACTTAATAAAGGTATTGACATTGTTGGGCGTGGATTGGTTGTATAAGGGCCAATATCAGAGTAGACAGACAGGTTTGTAACAGAATTTGTCAATGTAGGTTTGTAACAATCTGTTCGCTTCTACTCAACATTTGTGTGTAACAAGGAGGAAAAAAAAGACAAAACACTGCATTTAATTCTACTCTGCATTTAACATTTACATGCTAAATTTGGCGAAGTAAGGCCCACTCTTTCTCTAATCAGTAAATAAGTTTTACAATTATTTAGGTGTTAAATTATTATAATATAAAAATTTGTTTAAAATAAAGCTTATTTAAATAACGAAGTTGATTTCTAATATGGTAGTGTTCACTCTCTTTCTTTTTCTAAAAAACCAAGTTCATAAATTTCAATAATTTTAATACGAGGGCTGTTTTTCTTACAACCTCCGATGGGCTGTAACAAAAAGACGGGTCAAGATACAAAAAAGATTTTTTTTACCTAAAGTAAAGTACAATACTGCTTATTTCTCCATATAATCACCTTGATGATTAAAGCATTTGTCAAATCTGTAAACAAGCTTTGAAATACCCTCTTCATAAAATGTAGCCGCCAATGATTTGAAGGGAAATGTGACGGTTTCTTTTAGCTCCACGTCAACTTGGAAGCGCTACAATCCAAGTCACTATGCTTATCAATAATTCACTTATGGTAAACCTTCGAGTTTCCCTAAACACTTGGTCAACTCGCTGAACAATACTGATGTTCATGAAGAAGGGGACCAAGGAAGCAGGTCGCTACAGTATACGGTATTGTTCAGCGAGTTGACCAAGTGTTTAGGGAAACTCAAAGGTTCACCATAAGTGAATTATGGACTAGCAGTGGCTTGGAGGACAGAAAAAAATTTACGTAAAGCTTCCAAATTTACTTTTTTAAAGCGAAACCGTCACAACTCCCTCCCAATCATTGGCGGCTACATTTTATGAAGATGGTATTTCAAAGCTTGTTTACATGTATAACAAATGCCTTAATCGCCAAGATGATTATGTGTAGAAATAAGCAGTATTGTATATTACTTTAGGTAAAAAATCTTTTTTGTATTTTGACCCGTCTTTTTGTTACAGCACATCGGAGGTTGAAAAAAAACAGCCCTCAAATATTACGGTGCAATTAGCTCTAGAGGGCTGAAGTATGGATAAATATACAAGAAAGCCACTCTCCTTATCTATCCTTTTATGAGCCAGTATTTTTTATTTATCGTTCCCGGTTATCGTTCTTGAGATTGAACCCTATTGTACCAACCCACATAAGTGTACTCTAAATGTATTTTCTTCATAGGAATGTTTCCAATCTGGCTCTTCTATATTGGTAATTGGAAGTGATAGTATTTACAAAAGATCGCCAGTCCCATACCCCTAATGCATTATTTTTGGAACAACACTAACTTTAGCAAAGTATTGTTTTTAATGCACTGCTCAAAACTATTAGGGTAGCACTTTGCGTACTTTTGTTTACCCTTTCAGTTCCAACTTCTTTTTTTATTCTAAAGAATCTAAACTTTGTGAAATAGATTCATTATGCATCAAGAATGAAATGGTAAAAAACAAGGAAAAAAATCTTAATTTTTAACTAAAATTTAAGAGGGAAAAAATTGAAATCATAACTTTTGAATAAATTATAACAATAATTTTTTTTAAAACTTTATTTGTTAAAAAAAGTTAAAATCAATTTTTAAACATCTAAGATTGCAAACGTGAAGAATTTAGGGTCCATTTATTTCATACAATTTTTTGGGAGTGGAATTTACTTTACCATGTTTTTCATATTTTCATTTCATTAAAACAAACATTATTTAATTCTTCGAAAGACATGATTCTTCCATTTAACGATAAATAAGAGCAAGCTCAACTTAGTGAGAAAAAAAAATCGCAAGCTGATGATTAAAATGGAATCATTGGGGGTGAAAGGATTTAAACCATGTGTTCCCCTAATTGTTGTGAGCAGTGTAGGGGAAGAAGGGGTACAATGGACCACGGGGTAAAATGGACCACCCCCTATTATTTATTTTATTTAGTTTTTCTAATGTTTCATATTGAGGTACATAGATGACAGCACAGCATTGATTAACATAAGCTTGCAACTGTGTGTTTAGCTGGCAATTTAGCCATTTTATTCTAGAAAGTTCATTTGTGACAGGCAGAAGTAAATATTTACGCCAAAGTATTTCTTCTTTTTTCGTTCAAGAACTGTGATTTGGAAGATTTTATTTGCCACATTAAAAAGGCAATATCATATCTTATTATAGTTAATCTAAGTAAAAAATTTTATTTAGGGTTAGTTAGTGTTTTTTATACATTTTTTTTGTCTGACTTTCACATGGGGTAAAATGGTCCACCAGAACCTGGGGTACAATGGACCATGGTCCATTTAGGGTACAATGGACCATGGTCCATTGTACCCTAGTTCTGTTTATCATATTCTTTTCTAAATTGACAGTATGTGTGGAATCAAAAGTTAATAAATCATTTTATTTTTAATGAGTGAGTAAATCAGTTTTTAATATAAATTGAAGTGTTGACAATGCATTAGGCTTACAATTCAAAGCTTAATCCTAATCAGGATTCAAAACAGAGTAAAGAAGCAATTTTATTTGAAGTTTTTTTATTTAGCGTTTAAAATAAAATATAAAACCAACAAAAAAGCACAAGCACAGCTGATCCCCAAGAAACAAACGCATCACAATTAAGTAAAAATCTGTTGAAAACTTTTATCACTTTTTGAATTACGCCCCTTGTCAAAAACTAGCATGCGCAAGACAGCAAATAAACGTGCGAGATTCATGCAGCAAAAACCTAATCAAAATGTGTTCATTTTTCCTGACATTGTTGATGAATCCCTTGTAAGCGTGAAGGATGTTGTGATGACTCTCCCAAACCCTACAGAGTCACAGAAAATCAGCAGACTTTCAATGGCACAAAAATCTTTATGTGTATCATTTTCCAACTTCAATATCCGTTAATGTAATGTTTTAGATGTCTGAGTAATAAACAAGTGTAATATATTTTATGTTTTGCATTATTAAAGTATTTAATTTATAATTTTTAAAAAAATTTCTTTGTGGTCCATAGGACCCCGTGCCATGGACCATTTTACCCCGGGGTTGGGGTAAAATGGTCCACTTTGTGACTTGCTGTTAAAAATTTATATTAAAAAAGTAACTATAAATAATTGTTTTTTTCTTAATGTTACATAAAGCCTTATGTTTAGGTAATATGCATGCATATTTTCAAATTTAAAAAATATTAGTTTGAGAGTTACCACTGAAAATTCACAAAAGTGGTCCATTGTACCCCGGCCTCCCCTTTTTTCCGTAAGATATGAAATAAGTATTAACAAAAGGAAATTGAACGTAATTTTATCGTCTGATTATTTAGTCATTTATGCGTAATTATTTTTCAGTTTTTAGACTTAATATTGATATATGTCGCTAAACTATGGCATTTGCGAGAAGAGGAAAAATATTTTTTCTTTTAACTTCAAATTTCTGCTTTTTCGAAAATATTAGACAGAGTTAGACCAAGTTCTTTTGGAAAATTTGTATTGGTTTTTTCCAATTAAAGCCTAAGCATTTCCAATTAAAGCTTGCATTACAATTTTTTTAAAAAATTTATAATACATTAAAAATGAGGGAGATCTATTTATAATGACCAAAATGTCCACAGTCAAATCAATTCAGTTAAAATAAAATGTTCCTTTGTTACAAAAGTTAAAATGTATGTTACTTTATTCAAGTTTATTATTCTGAGAATCATGAGATTCAAAATAACTTTTAAATTGCATGGCATATGCACAAATTAACAGAGATAAGAGAAGTAGGACCTTTGAAACGATATAAAAAAAAAAAACTTTTTGACAAAAAAGTTCAAAATATGCGTTTTGAATTCGACTTTATTACTCTGCTCTTCATGAGAATCAACATAATTTCACAAATAAATGACAGTTACAAAAAGTGTTGATGATAAGAGAAGCAGTACTTAAAAAAAAAACGAAATAAAAAAAGTTGTATTACAAAAATTTTGGAGATGCGTTTGTATTCAAGTTTATTACCCTAGGTTTCATGAGAATCAAGCTAATTCAAAAATAAATTGCACATACAAACATCAAAAAACAAAAATAAAATCATTCCACTGACATTTACAAAGAGAAATGGATTTTTTTTAAAGAAGAATATGGATTTTTTTCTTAACAAATTCTCTTCACATTTTGGAGTCTACAAGATGTCTTCTATTTTTAGAAACACACAAAGAATTCCCATGAATAAAAAATACAGCTACATTATATTGCAACTTCAAATTGCACGTCGTAACATTTATTTGAAAAAGAAATAGCACAAAGATTTAGAAAGAGATGTTAAAGTAAACAAAAGTATTATTTTCACCCGTTGTTTAGTATTAATCGCTAATTTAGACGACTAAACCATGGGCTTTTTCGTTGTTCTTCGTTTGTTTAGCTTTGCTTTTTTGATATTAAAAACATATTAACATTTAATATTGTTTTTATTGATATTAAAAATATTAACTGCTTAAATGTCAGATTTATAGTTAATCTGTAAATCTGTATAGTTAATCTGTAAAAAGAAATAGCGCAAATATTTAAAAAGAGATGTTAAAGTAAATAAAAAGTATTATTTTCACCCGTAGTTTAGTATTAATCGCTAATTTAAACGACTAAACCATGGGCATTTTCGTTGTTCTTCGTTTGTTTAGCTTTGCTTTTTTGATATTGAAAATATATTAAAATTTAATATTGTTTTTAATGATATTAAAAATATTAATTGCTTAAATGTCATATTTAATCTGTAAATCTATTGACTTTACAGTCCATGGACAAATTATTAGACGCACTGTATTTTTTTTAGTAATGATGAAAATATACCAAAGAATGCCATATCATTAAAAAAGATGTCGATGTATGCATTAAGTATAGCAGATAATATTTTCTATTCAATAGCTTAAGTTTAGGAACACAAATGTCTTTCTAAAGGTATTTTGTTCATCATTGATTGATACATGAAATATTGCAATGCGTCCAATAATTTGTCCGGGGACTGTAATTTATATAATAAAATTGTTTGAAAAATTGTATGTACTTATGACAGTACGATTAAAATTCGTTTATAAATCAACACTTTCCAATTTTTATATCCTACTACTAAAAGACGAAACACTTTTCATAACAAAATAATATTCTCGATTTCATTGAATTAACGTCTCACTTCAGCTAACAAAACCCCCCCAGAAAATGATAGTAACAGCTCTAGCAAAAACATCTAACTGAACTTCAGATACTTAGAGAATCTAAGATAGCTGAGAAAAAAGAACTTTTTTCACTGAATTGGAAACGAGAAAAAAAAATATTTTGCTAATGAATCACGATGCGGTACAACACACATTATGGAAATAAACTTTTTTTTAGAAGTAAAATTCTAGTTTTATAAAACATTAGAGACTGTCGGAGCATCCATTCAAATTCGTCGTTTTATAGAATTTTTTTTTTGAGAAAGATAGGTACTTTTTCTCGACGTCAAAAGTTATTTTTGTTCTGAGCATAAAAAAAAACTGATTTATAATTTATTCGACAATAAAAAATGATTCTATTTCTAGATTATGAAAAAATAGAAATGATAATTTAAGCACGTAAGAATAGAACTAATTGCAATTGTATTGTAAGGTTTCTTTTCTTTTTTAATTCTTATCTCATTTGTTTTTATTTCGATTGTTATTCTTTAAATGTTTATTTAATAATACATATTAAGTTACATAAATAGTTATTTATGCAACTAGTGTGAAAAGTAAGGCTTTTTTAAACAAGTTGAATAAATTCACGAGTTTAAAAAAGGCTATTTTCAACGTGTTATACACTATTTTTTATAATAACGTGCAAAAAAAGTATTTATTAAATTGCCATTTATTGATTGGCTTATTAATTATTTTATTATCACGTTCAAATGATTTGAAGGTGATTATTTATATTAATGATTATTTTAAAATCATGTGCAAAAAGTATTTCTGAGATTGGCATTGGAAACAAGACGCCAAATAAAGAATCATGTTCAAATAAAGAATTTTACACCAATCACAAAGCCGTCGAATTAAATATCACGCTCAAATAAAGAATTTTTACACCAATCAGATGATCTTCTTTACTTTGTCGCACTAGTGCTTAAAAGTAACTTTGAAACACGATTTCGTTAAAAGCATCACTTTTGCCACGATTATTGATTTGAAAAAGTTAGTTTTTTTGCACGATATTATAAAAAGTTGATTTTTATAATCTTGTTTTTTTTATTTTCCAACTCAGTCTGCTTTTTACCATACGTAACACATTTTTAGTTATTGTTAAATTGATTCATTAAAAGGGTTCAAAATTGCAAAATTATTAAAATAAGTAACATAAATGTAACTTTATTATTTATTAAAATTATTCATCATATTAAATATTTGATCTGCAGTACCATTAAATGAGTAACTTTGGCACAGGAGGGAAACTTTGTATTCTTACAAGCTCAAATTATTATTTCTAACCTTTACATAAAATAGAATAAATTTTCATTTTCGAATAAATTATAATTACGCTTTTAGCTTCCACACTACGTTCATAACGTAAAAAGTGGAAGGTGTTATAATCGTTCAATTCCTCCGTCCATCTGTCTGTCACCTACTTTCATAGCCCAAACTACGAATGTTACAGGCAAGCGTGCTACGTCGGAAAATTCAGCGCATCGAAATTAGAAGACACTGAAAATCTCGAATTTGAATTACTTAAATTATTAAAAAAAACCTGCAAAATTTAATGCTCAGTTAAAAAAGCATAAGAAGCAATTTTTATTAGAATTAAACCCCCATTGCCATTCACAACAATCGTCCGAGAAACTTTATTTCTAATAAATAATAAATTAAAAGATATTTTTTTTGCGACATAAATCAGTTTGAAATGACGTCATATATATTTCACAAATAGATTCTTTGATTGTATGTTGATATGAAATGTTTTGATTCTATTTAAAAGCGATGATTATTACATTTTCTATTTAATTCTATTGAA
The DNA here is from genome assembly GCA_019343175.1 of Oedothorax gibbosus. NCBI lineage: Eukaryota > Metazoa > Arthropoda > Arachnida > Araneae > Linyphiidae > Oedothorax > Oedothorax gibbosus. The sequence goes on along the minus strand of CM033280.1, from coordinate 4,268,065 downwards.
TATTTAAAAAATTGAATTTTAGTCAAATAATTATTGAATTTTATCTAATAATTATTGAATTTATCTAATAATTATTGAATTTTATCTAATAATTATTGAATTTTATCTAATAATTATTGAATTTTATCTAATAATTATTGAATTTTATCTAATAATTATTGAATTTTATCTAATAATTATTGAATTTTATCTAATAATTATTGAATTTTATCTATAATATTGAATTTTATCTATAATTATTGAATTTTATCTAATAATTATTGAATTTTATCTAATAATTATTGAATTTTATCTAATAATTATTGAATTTTATCTAATAATAATTGAATTTTTAAAATAAAATAAATGAAACTAGCCAGATTTAGCGTGTTAATGTTTAATATAGAATACTGTGTTTCGTGCCTTTTTTCTTGCTGTGTGGAAGCGGACAGATTCTGTTACAAACCTACTTGTTTTTATGTTCAGATCAAAAGTAACTTTCGGCTCAAGCTTTTCCAAATAACAATTTCTCTTTAAATATACCCTTTAAAATTTTTTTCACCATTTTCAATTAGTGGCAATTCTGCCTTGACCTATAATCAAAAAAGTACTGAACAAGAAAGTCGGTACTACCCATTCGACGGTACTTTACTATTTATTGCTATGTATTTTATCGGAAGTTTATTTTAATAACCAGCATCGTCTTAAAAATCGTCAAAAAAGTTATTTTTTTAAATTTAGTTAAAAAACTACGATTTCAATACTTTAATTTTATAGATTCTAACATTTTCCATCAGAAACTTAATTATAAAGATATTGATGTTATTATAACAAACGTTTGGGTTGGATTTCAACTACGAAAATAGTATGTGATAATTGAAATACTATGAAAGTAAGGGTTTTAAATTAAAGCAATTCGAATAGGGACCAATAAAATATATTATTTTAATTCATAGTTTTGTTAATGCTCAATACAAATAAACTGAGAAAACATTTTAAATATCAACACATATACGGAAAGAAAAAACCAAATAAAATTTAACGAAGGACTGTCAGTCCCATAGAGATAATGCATTAGTTTTGAAATCACAACTTTGGCAAAATAATTGCTTTGTCATATTATCCCATTTTCACCACGTATGGGAATCATCATAACATCAATTTAAAACAAAATTGAAAAGAAAATAGCATCCGGTTATTTAATTATTAATTGATAAAGTTTTAAAATAGTGTCGCCATCTGCTGTATATTTTTACCATTTTAAAACTTCAAATATACATAATTAAATAACTAGATAACATTATCGTTTCAAATTTGTCTCATATCAATGTTATGTTGATTACCATACCTGAGGAAAAAGGGCTAACATGGCAAAGCAATACTTCTGCGGAAGTTGTGATTTCAAAACTAATGCATTAGCTCAGTGCAAAAATGAAAGTTTACACTAAAAAAATTCTTGTTACAGGTAGTATTTGTTTCAATAAATTCTAATGTTTTGTTTCAAGGCAAGTCAGCCAGATAAATGCAGTACATTTGTCATATTTTTTCTACTATGACATCAAGAAAAGAGAAGCCATATTTTTGTTAAGATAGTGTTGTAAGAAAGTTTATGGCTCGCTCTGTTTCTTATCTTACCACGGAAAAAAATAACATTTTCTTTCTAATCGCTCAACCGCACTAATTCGGAAAAGTAGATGATATTTCAAGGGATTTTTCGCATAATACCAAAAAGATTGTTGTTCAAGGAATTTTTTTAAAAGAGATTCTTACCAAAAACTATTTTAAGGTATTTTAAAAGATAATATGTGTTACATTTTTTTAATATCTATCTAAAGATTTATTCATTACACATTTTTTAGCATGGTTTTCAATTTAAATGATTGTTTAGGCCTAATGAAGCAGTTATCTTAATTTTTTTGTACAATAAAGTTTAAATTTGATTTTATATTGCAAGTTTGTTATTATTACAATGACGATTAATGATCATTGAATGACTAAACTAATAATTCACTGAAAAAGTTAATGAAAGTGTATTCTTTAGAAACTTAAAAAATAACTATTGGTATAACAGTGTAATAAATAGTTCTCTTTTCAATAAAATCACAGAAAGAGACAATATTCAGATTATTTCACAATTTTCGATCATTTTAGCTGATCGATAACAAAAGTAAAAGATACCTTTTATTACACTTCTCTTCTCTTAAAATAAACAATATGTCTATATCTTGTTGCTTCTTTGGCGGATAAAGACTTTTGCAAACTCGGCATATTCCCTAGAACTGATTTTGCAAACTCGGCATATTCCCTAGAACTGATTTTGCCTCGGCATATTCCCTAGAACTGATTTTGCCTCGGCATATTCCCTAGAACTGATTTTGCCCCAGCATATTCCCTAGCCATTTTTGTGTGGCAACATCCAGGTAACAAATTTTGACCCTCAGATTATAATGAATCTGACCTCTATGTGGATGTTGAACTATGCCGATATTTAATTTTGCCGAGAGAAACCTAGTCAAATGGATAGTCAAGTAGTCAAGGGAACTTTTACATGCCAAATAATCATATGACATGCGTGTAGCGGATTTTCCGATCCTGAATATCTGCCGACTCAACCGACCCTTTTTTCTCCCTATATTCCCCAACCCACAAAGAAGAATCCCAAGTAACATAACTTCAATGCGCATACGGCCCCCTATCACCTTCCTTATCCCAAGTTGTTGCCTTACAGAAAAAGAGGGATTTCCTGAGTCTCAAGAAGTGCGTAGGGATTTACGCGGGGTCAAATCCCTTTGTCCATTCCTATTCCGGCCGCATATCCTGAATGTCCACTTGCACGATAGGACATGTCCTGACACGTCGATATCTAGTCCCGTGTCTGCCATACTAATCCTGCATCGACTGCAGATCAATGAATAGTCGTGATATATCAAAATGTTTGAACTCTGAAAGAGTGCAGGAGAGTTGAGATCGCCGAGTTCTTTATTATGTGTACCGAGAAAAAAATACTGTTAATCTAAATTAACCTAGAACATTTTTTGTAATGTTGCAGAAATATCAAGGATTATAATTTGTCTTTTGTTAATCTGACCAGAAATCTCCTTTTACTAGTTGAAAATTTTCTATTATTTTTACAAAATATTTTCCAGTAATCCATATCAATCAGGTTTTCCTACGTGAAATACGCTTGCACCCCTAAAATATCTTAAGACATCCATAATGTATTCTCAAGACAATAATAATTGGAGCCTAGGCGTGGTGAGATGGGCTATTTCAAAAATATTTTCTGGGAATTTTTTTTATATAGACTTTTCCGAAAAGGTTTCAGGTTTATTCTCAATGTATAGTAAACAGCTATATTTTTTTACATGTGCAATCCGCTTCTTATATATCTAACGCAAAAATCTAACGAAAAATTATTGATGGTGAAATTGGATGATACATGTCAAATACAACGTGGTACAAACTATTTCGGTTGTGGGTCACGTAAGGACACATTTAAAAAAAAAATTTCATATTTTATAATTTAACAAAAGTTTTGAAAAAAAACACGATGTATGCATTTTCGAAATTTCTACATTCCAATTTCCATCAGCTAAACTTACAAATTTGGATTAATCGTCTAAACATGATTTATCTGATAAAAATAAATATGATAAATAAGAAATGAAATGATAATACATGCTGAATTATACCTGATAAATACATAAGATTACTATTTGAATAAGTCTTTTACAGTAAATACCATAAACCAAGTAATACGAAGTAATCCAACCCCACTCGTTTAAATATTCTGATTAACTATCTCCATAATTCCCTAGTACAAGTTCGTACCTACATTCACGTGGTACTGTCAGAGAACAATAACAGACCCTAAAAAAGTAAATCTAGGCTTGAGGGCTCAATCAATTCCAAGTTTTCAGGGATGAGGGAATAATTGATGACCAAGGGATTCTTTTAAGATCTTCTTGAGACCAGGAAATTTCCCATGCGATTTATTGTCAGAGGAAATGGTTATCGCGGATTTCGATATATTCCCGACGGGGAAACCAGAACTATATTCTGAATGGAATGGACTTTTAAAAGTAGTTTCAGATATATCGGTCTCGGTGGGAAACTTTGCGCCCTACATATTCCACTGGAGAGCTTATAATCCATAGTTTTAAATATGTTTTTATTTGAAGAGCAAAATTCATATTTAAAGATCTTCTTGGGCTACAGAAGTTACAGTTCATTTTATAATCGCTTTAGTTAGTTGATATATTTCTCATCGTGTAGAAGGTTTACCAAGAAATGCCTCATGCTATTTATTGTCGTACAGAATGGTTATCGAGTATAAGATATATTTCCGGTGGCGGGGAAACTAGAAGTATATTTTGAATGGAATGGACTTTTAAAAGTAGTTTCAGATATATGGTCTGATAACTTTCGCTCATTACTGGAGAGCTTACAGTTTTAAAAGTTTATTTACAAATTCATTGAAGAAGTTACAGTTATTTTATAATCGCTTTAGTTAGTTGATATATTTCTCATCGTGTAGAAGGTTTACCAAGAAATGCCTCATGCTATTTATTGTCGTACAGAATGGTTATCGGGTATAAGATATATTTCCGGTGGCGGGGAAACTAGAAGTATATTTTGAATGGAATGGACTTTTAAAAGAAGTTTCAGAAATACTGGTCTTTGTGGGAAATTTCGCTCCTTACTGGAGATATGTTTTAGATAAGTGAATATTTAAATTTTCATATGAAGAAGTTACAGTTTATTTTATAATCCTCAATCCATAGTTTTAAATATGTTATGAAGAGCGAAAGACCGACTATCTTTTTGGCTATAGAGGAATACCAAGAAATGACCCATGCAATTTATTGTCAGAGGAAATGGTTGTTGGGATGTATATAAATTCCGATATGATTTAGATATATTCCCGACGGTGAAACCGTAAGTATAATTTGAATGGAATAGACTTTTAAAAGTTGTTTTAGAAACATTGGTCTCGATGGGAAATTTCGCTCTTTGAAAATTCTACTGGATTTGTGTTTTAGATCAGTAAATATTTAAATTTTCAAATGAAGTAAGTTCATTTTATAATCGTTTTATGTTCACTGCTCACAACAATTAGGGGAACGCATGGTTTAAACTCTTTCACCCCCAATGATTCCATTTGGTATCATCAGCTTCCGATTTTTTTTCTTACTAAGTTGAGCTCGCACTTATTTATCGTTAGATGGAAGAATCTTGTCTTTTAAAGAATTAAATAATGTTTGTTTTATTTAAATGAAAATATGAAAAACTTGGTAAAATACAATTCACCCCCAAAAACTTTTATGCAATAAATTGACCCTAAATTCTTCACGCTTGCATTCTTAGATGTTTAAAAATTGATTTTACCTTTTTTACAAGTTAAGTATTGAAAAAATTATAGTTATAATTTATTCAAAAGTTATGATTCCATTATTTTCCCCTTAAATTTTAGTTAAAAAATTAAAGATTTTTTCCCTATTTTTTTACCATTTCATTCTGGATGCATAATGAATCTATTTCACAAATTTTAGATTTTTATACTAAAAAAAAGTTGGAACCGAAAGGGTAAACAAAAGTACTCCAAGTGCTCCCCTAATTGAAGAGCTTAGTGGAAGAACGTGCTAAGTGACATTTTTGAAAAAATTGAGATTTTTGTGTCAATGAACATATTATTCCATCCTGTAACGATAACAAGTTTCCTCTTTATCATCAACTTAAAATTAAGTATACTTTTACCGTTTGCAAATACCGTTTTTAACGAATTTAAATGCAAACGAAAAACTTTAAAGCTCATTATCTCGTTTTCACCTTTTTGTCACTTAGCACGTTCTTCCACTAAGCTCTTCAATTGTTTTGAGCAGTGTATTACCGACGGGGAAACCGTAAGTATATTTCGAATGGAATAGACATTTAAAATATGAAAAAAGTTGTTTTAGAAACATTGGTCTCGATGGGAAATTTCGCTCCTTGCATATTCCACTGGATTTGTGTTTTAGATCAGTAAATATTTAAATTTTCAAATGAAGTAAGTTCGTTTTATAATCGTTTTATGTTCACTGCTCACAACAATTAGGGGAACGCATGGTTTAAACTCTTTCACCCCCAATGATTCCATTTGGTATCATCAGCTTCCGATTTTTTTTCTTACTAAGTTGAGCTCGCACTTATTTATCGTTAAATGGAAGAATCTTGTCTTTTAAAGAATTAAGTAATGTTTGTTTTATTTAAATGAAATTATGAAAAACTTTGTTAATAATGAAATATGAAAATGAAAATATGAAAAAAGTTGTTTTAGAAACATTGGTCTCGATGGGAATTTTCGCTCCTTGCATATTCCGCTGGATATGTGTTTTAGATCAGTAAATATTTAAATTTTCAAATGAAGTAAGTTCGTTTTATATTCGTTTTATGTAGTTTATATTTTTTTACTATCCTATACTTTTAAATATATCTGAAGACCGAAAGAGATTCTTAAAGATTTCTCTCCTTACATATTACAATGGAGATATGTTTTAGATCAGTGAATATTTGAATTAAATTTTCACATGAGTTTTAGTTAGTTTATTTTATATCCGCTTTGTTTATTTTATAATCCCCGTTTCACAGTTTTAGTTATGTTTGAATTTGAAAGCTAAAAGATATATTTAAAGATATTCTTTCGGTATGGGAAGGATACAGAACCATTTAGAACCTAAAACCATTTAGATTATTTATCAAAGGCCCAAAGTATGTGGTAGAACGTGACAAATAAAACTCTAACGCTAAAAACCAAAAAAAAAACCAAACAATTTGTACTGTTAGTTTGACAAATGCGTAACTCGCATTATCCCAATAAGTAGTCATTTAGGGAATGTTTCATGCGATTTATTGTCATAGGAAACGTTTATCGCGTTTAAGATAAGAATCCCGATGGCGAAACCAGAAGTATATTTCGAATGGAATGGACTTTTAAAAGTAGTTATTTAAAAGAAGTATTGGTCTCTGTGGGAAAATTTCTCTTCTTACTGGAGATATGTTTTACTACAATCGCTATAATTTTATTTTATAATCGCTTTGGTTAGTTTATAATCCTCATTTCATAGATTAAAATAGGTTTGAATTTAAAGAATAAAATAGATTCTTAAAAAATCTTCTTGGATTATTGAAAAAAACCCAGAAAATGTTCCATGTGATTTATCGGCATGCGAAATGGTTATCGCGCTTAAGATAAATCTCGATGGGTAAACCACTAGAAGTATATTTTGAATGTAATAGACTTTTAAGAGATAAGGACCGTTTACAGAAAAATGTTTTTTAAAAGAACTTTTACTCTTTACACATTTTACTTGAGATATGTTCTAGATCAGTGGATATTTAAAATATTGTCTGTTACTGTTTATTTTAAATTAAATGCTCAACTTTATCAACATTCTTTACGCATTCTATAAAATTAAATATTATTGATGGGTAAGAGATTCTTACAGATTTTGTAAGAAATAGAACATTTCCCACTTTTAAACTAGGATCGATATAAATTCCGAGGAAAACCAGAAGTATGTTTTAAATGAAATAAACTTTTATAACATTAAAGGATTTTTTTTTCAAAATACGTTAAGAAAGTGAGTTACGAAAATATATTATACTCCCAATAAATTTTTATTTGATAAGATGTTTTAATTCTGTTGATATTTATAATTTGACCTTTAGTGTTAACGCTTGATTTTTAAAACTAGATTTTTAGCTTCCACACTACGTTTATAACGTAAAAAGTGGAAGGTATTATAATCGTTCAGTAAATCTGTCCGTCTGTCCGTCACCCACTTTCATGGCCCAAACTACAAATGCTACGAACAAGTGTGATACGTCAAAAAATTCAGCGCATCAAAATTAGAATACATTGAAAATTTCAGAAAAGAATTCGAATTTGAAGTACTTCAATTATTTAAAAAACTGTAAAATTGAATGCTCATTTAAAAAGCATATGAAGCCATTTTTATTAGAATTAAATCACCTTGCCATTCACAACAATCGCTCGAGAAACTTTAATTCTGTTAAACAATAAATTAAGAAAAATTTATTTTTGCGCCATAAATCGGTTTAAAATGACGTCAAATATATTTCACAAAGAGATTCTTTGATTCTGTGTTGATATGAAATGTTTTCTTTTTATTTAAAAGCGATGAATATTACATATTTATTCTTTGAAATATTTGTTATTTTAGCAAACGATAACAAATAATTATTGAATTTTTGAAAGAAAATAAAACTAGCCAAATTTAGCGTGTAAATGTTTAATATAGAATTAACGCTGTGTTTTTAGCGTTTTTTCCTGTTAAACACAAATGTTGTGTGGAAGCGGGTTAAATGGCAGATTCTGTTACAAACCTACTTGCTTATTGATCAATGTTACCTAAAATATAAAAAAAAATCTTTTTGTTGATTGTTTTTACGGAAGAAAAATGGCAGTTTCTGTGGCAGTCAAATTCTGCATCCGTACGGAGAAATCGTTTTTTTTTACGAACAATTTGTTGTTAATGGACAAATACTGTTGTATTTTGGAAAAAAAAATCAATTTTTATTGTTTACTGGACAAGTACTTTTACATTAAAATGCTTTTAAAAAAAGTGAACCTAACCGACCCGTATACGAATCCTGTCGATATTTCACTCTTAAAACAAAAGAGTGAAATCCACTCCTATAGGGGAAGTGCATTTTCGGCACCGGAAAGGAGTGGAAATTAACTCAGACTGAGTTAAAACCGCCCGTTTGTTTTAAGAGTAAAAGGCATCAGGCCGACTACTACATCGCGGATAAAGTTTGTATATTTGAAATTTTAGTTTCATAATCAAAACAGAAAAATGGGTTGGATGTTGTTTATATCAGTGGTTACATAAATAATAGGTTTACAGATAAAATGTCCCCTTTTGAGAAATTAAGTTGTCATTTTACACTAAATTTCTGTTTTAAAATAACATCTTGTTTTCTAACGGAATGTTTTTAAAACAGTGTTATGCTTTGCGCGGTTAAAAACATATATTTTTTTATAAATAGCATATTTTTAACAGAAAAAATAGCTTAGAATATATATTTCCGTACGTGTTTTTTCCGTTAAATTAACAGATTTTTTTAAAGTTTATTGTAGGGTTTTATATACAATTGATTTTCAATTTTTTTTAACAGATTTATCAAGACAATTAAACGAGGATAAAGAATTTCCCACAGGATTTATGATGAAGCTAAACGATTATCAGGATTTATTTAATTCTTAATGGGGTACATTTTGTAGAATCAACTATACAATGTAAGTGAAATGTTTAAGGGGATACGGTACTCAAAACATTATGTCTAGAAATAATAAAATAAACTTGTAAATTATAGTGGTTTTATATAATGTTCACTCTAAATAAACATATTCTAGCAATAAAAACAAATATTTACAAGTAGTTTTTAATTTTTTAAAAAAAAAAGTCAAAATTTTGAACTTTTTTATAACGCTACTCCTCTTTGAATTTTGAGATTTTGAGAATAACTTCACCAAACTTTTATAGTTTGTTTTTAGAACTATTTGTTCAAGAACTGTGCATGGATTTTAAAATGTGAGCTTCAGTTAAAAAGTAACATGCATTTATACTGAAAATCTCAAAAATCACCAAAAAATTACAAATTATTGAATTCAACATTTTTTCAAAAAAAAAAAAACTATACATAGACCTTATTTCATGCACAATTTTGTGCACCATATATATAAGAACACAGGTTAAAAATTTCAAAATTATAACTTAATTAGCAAAAGAGCCTTATGGATTTATTAAGCACAAGAATTGAAAAAACGCGAAACAAAGAAAACAGGTTGAAAGCAGACGAAATACGTGTTTCAAACTTATAGGAATGACTCCAGAAAATATTTAATAACTTTTTTCTACAGAAGATATCATTATGAAACTTTCAGTAAATGTTCAGAAAGATATTGTGAATAATAAAAAGTAAAAACTGAAAATTGATATTTTGACCAATTTTTGGGTACCGTATCCCCTTAAAGACTGTTTAAAAATTTACACACGGAGGAATTTGTCGTTGACATGAGATCAGTCCGAGATTTTTTTGGGGTATTTAAAATTTCATACAATATTTAAGGCGTTAAATGTGTAATAGTATTCGTAATTTTGATGTGTTGACTTTAGGATACATAAAAGATAAATTTAAATTAAAAGAAATTTAGATGAAATGAAAGATGTATTTTCAGAAATCACATTCTCAAAATTTTGTTTAAGATTTAGAGTTGTTCCTGGTTCTTTTCGGACATTAAAGGTAAACTTGTGACAAATAGAAAGTGACCGGGACCCCTATAGAATTAATGTAAACATTTTGAGAATGAGGTTTGGTGCTTGGCACTTGAAAATATCGATATACTTTCTTAAATAACAAATAAACATAAACTTTTAACTCTTCTTTATCTCGTGAGCTAAGCTACAGAACCAGACTTTGTGCAAAAGTAATAAAGAACACCTTGCCACTCACATCTAGATTGTTGATAAAGTAAAATTATAGTAAGAATTTCAGAATGCGTAATCTCTGGCGTTCTGGTAAGTTTTTTACTGTTTGGCAGGAGTTTTTATGCGAAATTTTTGTTTATAGCCTTGCAAAAATCGTCTACAAAGCAAAATAATTCTGTTACATTTCTATTCATGGGTATAACCTCTCTATTTTTCGATAATATGTTTCCGGGGTTTACCCTATTTTCCTATCTTTTTCACTGACTGTTTTTGGAGATGTGTTGGAACTAATTCAAATGTAATGTACGATATTACATGTATCAACCAAGTTATGTCTAGTCTGACATATGCATTACCAAGGCAATACTAAAAAAATGAAAATTAGAGGTTTAACAACATAAGTTAAACACTCTTTTCTCCCCCAAAGCCATTTACGCGTCTACGTCTCTAGGTTATTATATATCTGTGGTTTCATACTTTAGAATAAACATATTGCCCAGAACAACACCTCCTGTAAGCAAAGCCTCTAAAAGGGTTAGAATTTTGCGTGTGACGTAATGAGAGTGGTCGACTCTTACCAATCACCTAAAAAAAGGTGGCATTGCTTATTCGCTTTTATGATTGGTTAGATTGGACTAATGAAACTACGTTATTGTTTGAGTACGGAGGCTTTCTCTAGAAAATCTGTTGCACATACTAGCAAAAAAAAAATTTAGTCTGGTTTTATACTTTAACTCTACGATTTATTCTGGAGTGGCAGGTAAACTTCAGTATCCAAGTGGTTCAAACCATATCTATACGCACTTAATAACTAAAATCAGAAGAAAGTAAGCTAAAAGAGTTATAACTCCAGTTCATAAAGGGTCCATTTCATTGCTGTGGATACTACAGTTTACTTGCCCACGACAGCATTATCAACTGAAGAGTACAGAGGAAGCATCGCTTGATTTATTAGGAGTCGTCCCGTAATTGTGTCTGCTTGGCGGACATTGGCGGCAGGAAACCGATTTATTTCTTTTTTCTTCGCTTGGTTTAAACGTCGGAATCCTGCATCGCGTGAATCTCGGTAGGTAGAAAAGTCGTGGTTTAGGACTTTTCAATTAATTAGCGAATCTTAAAATTGTTTTAGAAAAATTCGCGATTTTCAATCAATCGTACTTTATTTTTAAAGCTTAACATGATGATGAACACAGTCTTTTGAATAAAACGCGGAACTGAATTTCAGGGTTGCAGTGAGAGAAGATGCACAAGAAAGTGAGAAACTGGTTTCCGTACACCAGTTTAGGCGATTACTCGCTATCATCGCCAAAGATGCCTGATGTGGAAAGTTTTCTACAAAATTAAGCGGTTTTTCCCCTGTACTCTTCATCTGTGGTTTCATACTTTAGAATACAAAAACATATTGCCCAGACCAACACCTCCTGTAAGCAAAGCCTCTACAAGTGTTATCATTTTGCGTGTGACGTAATGAGAGTAGTCGACTCTTGCCAATCACCTAAAAAAGATCATGCCTTGGCATTGCTTATTCGCTTTTATGATTGGTTAGATTGGACTATTTAAAGTACGTTATTGTTTGAGTACAGAGGCTTTTTCTAGAAAATCTGTTGCACATACTCGCAAAAAAAAATTCAGTCTGGTTTTATACTTTAACTCTACGATACATTCTGGCGTGGCAGGTAAACTTCAGTATCTAAATGGCTCAAACCATATGAAGAGTACAGGGGAAAAAACGCTTAATTTCGTAGAAAACTTTCCTCATCAGGCCTTTTTGGCGATGAAAGCGAGTAATCGCCTAAACTGGTGTAAGGAAACCAGTTTCTCACTTTGTTTTTCTCTCGCGGCAACCCTGATTCACGCCAGAGATCAGTGGACATGAGTCACACGTTTGTACCGCGAATGAAGAACCAAAAGGAAAACCGGTTTCCTGTCGCCAATGTCCGCCAAGCAGACTCAATTACGGTACGACTCCTAATAAATCAAGCGGTTCTTCCGCTGTACTCTTCATATCTGTACGCACTTAATAACTAAAATCATAAGAAAGTAAGCTAAAAGATTTATAACTCCAGGCCATAAAGGGTCCAGTTCATTGCTGTGGATACTACAGTTTACTTGCCCCCACGACAGCATTATCAACTACAGATTCTCACCAAGGTTTAAAGAGTAGTTAGAGGGGTGTATACTCACATAGACTTCTTCCCATTGACTGACGTACCTCACCAGCCTTGATAACCTGAGCAACCTAAGGAGGGAGAGCAGTTTCGCGAAACGCAGTATGCGCAGCGCTCGCCCCGCGTGCAGGAGTTGGTAGTTGTCGCCGTAGCCCTGGTTGAAGATCAGGAAGATGTAGTCGAAGGGGATGGAGCTCAGCAAGTCCAGGAAGAACCAGGTGCGGATGTAGGTGCTGGCGATCTCGCGAGGGTCCAGGATCACTTGCTCAGAGTTGTCCTGCTGCATGATGCCTGGAGACAGGAATACAGGTTAGAAACAGTTAGGAAAACAACGGGTAATTTTTTTTTTTCAATTTAGTATTGACTTCCAACAAAACAGCGGAAAAATATACTTAGAAATAGTAGACTCAAAGCAGGTTATAAAACAAATTGTGTATTTGTTTTCTGCACTGTACAAGATCTAAATTTTGGTTTTACTTTCAACGAGAAAAGTGGTTAAAAGGTTGAAGTATTGTCGCACTAGAGATACCCAAGGGCTGTTGGCGTGCATGATGCCTAGAAACAGCAGACATGAAGACTCTCATTGGAGATAAAACCAGTTTTTCGATCTTGCAAAAAGTTGTACACCTTTCCCAACAACATGATGTCCATTTCCAATGGACCCCATCCCATGTCGACATCCACGGTAAACAGTTGGCAGACACTCTAGCAAAGCAGGGACTAGACAACTCAGTCCCCTCCACCTCAGAGCTCACATACCTTGAATTATTCGCAAGGCAAAAGGCCCAAAACAAACAAAATTGGCTTCAACCTCCTACTCACTACTGTTACAAAGCAAAAAGGCCAGGACTCTCTCTTTCTCTTCCTAGTGACAGACAGGCCAACACCTGCTTGTCCAGACTAGCCAGCGGACAACTAAAAAGTCTTAAGTTTTCTGCTAATCAAAAGATAACACGTAGAACAACTCGATAGCTTTGGGTGTCTAGGGGGAGAAGACAAAGTAGTCGGGTGAGGTAGTCGAAATAGTCAGCAGAATAGTCCATGTAGTCATAGTACAGTTAGTAGGATAGTCGAAGTATTCCGAAGAATAATCCAAGTAGTCATTATATATTTCCATTGGTTAAAGTAGTCAGTAGAACAGTCAAAGTATAGTCAGTAAGTGGTCCAAATAGAGTCAGTAGAATAGTCAAAGTATTCAATAACTGATGGTCATTAAGGAACTAACACTTGAGTGATAAGCAAATGGAAATGTATAGTGTAAAATCATCTATCAATTGTATACCTAAAATCATATATCTTGGGAATCATTAGTTTGAGTTGAATAGTTGCAAGTGTGATTACAGTCAGTTAGTTAGCTGCAATTGTCTAATACAATTAACTAGTTATGGTATGGGTTGATCCTAACCACATAGAATTTATCTTGTCAATTATTTGTATTTTTTAAAATTTATAATTCCTAGTTTAAGTACCTATCTTCATAAATAATTAAAAATATGATTAAATGTGTGTGTGCCCCCTTCTATCCCCTACATTTTAGAACACAAAAATAAATTTAAAAAATAGGTAAATAAAAATGGAAATTCGGTGAAAATATAGCTGAAAGTAATTCTTTTAAGAATTTATAAAGCAGTGTAACTTAATATTAAAAACCTTGAAGTCACGTTTTAAAAATGAATATGTTATTAAATGTGATTAACATTTGCATCAGAATTAATAATAAAACCAAGCTTAAAACTCATGTTTTTCAACAATATTTCATTTGAAGAAAGCTTGTACTTACTAAGGAATTTTAATTTAAAATTTAAAAAATTCAGTTAATTTATGTAGAGTATTTTAAATTAAAAAATATAGTAACGAGCATTACTACATAAATTTTTCTTTGAAAAACTCTTTAAAAACTTTTTCAGTTACTAGAAACTTTCATTTATGTCTGATTACAAAGGTTTTATTTCTTAGGAAAAAGAGAAAAATAATAGATAATTTAATGCAGCCATTTCAACTTTCTTTCTGTATAAAAAATATAGGAGAATACAACGTAATGAAGAATAAGAATAGTAACAACCGAAAACAGAATCCAAATGATTATTAGTTGAATTGAAGCCATTATTTTTTATAAAACTTTTATTTTTAACCAATCTCAATACACCTAATTAGCTTTCATTTCTTCTTACATTCTCCATTCATTTCTGTTTTTAATTACCAAGAAAGTAACAGAACTTTAAAAAAAAAGAATGACTTCAAAACGCAATTAAAAGTGATGTCGGAAGTTTTAAAATAACCCGGTTTTGTGGTATCTTATTGTATTGTCGATCATTTGTTAAGAATTCTTTAATCACTTCAATCTTCTACAAACAAATATTTTTAGGTAATTCAAAGTTCGAAACAATTGGAGAACCTCCTTTGGATATCAAAGTTCAAGGAATGATTTTGTTCATATTTTTCAGTTAATTTTTTCGAACAGTTTACAATAGCCTTCATATGTATTTCAGTTCATTGACAGATAAGGAACTGAATTTTGTTTTTTCGTCAATTTTTCAACAGGGTAATCTTATACTGAAATTACATATAACAGAAGGATGAAAGAATTCTTTGAAATAAAATGTTCCGTGTCGCTTTTAATCCCCGTCATTCTACTTCAAAAATAATTACACAAGCCAAACATGAAGGTAGCTTCTATATTTAATGACGATTGGGAAGGCTTAACCTAAAAACTTCACTAACTTTGTAGCGAAGTAGAAAATAGATTGAAATTATTCTCAAAGTTCTAGAAAATAATGAATGCAAGCTTAAAAGAATAGGACATTCAATGAATACGAAAATAAACCCAGTTCATTTGAATAGCAGATGACACATAATCCTAGTTTTTCTTTTGTGATATAATTTCTACCGAATATGGGTCCTTTTTTTTGGAAAGATGGTAGGAGGAGGCAAATGAGCTAATTAAAAACCTCATCAGTCGCCACTTAGGCATGACGAGCTACTTGGGCTGTACGCAAATTACAAGGGGTATCATTCAAGCTGGAGCGAAAGATATGATCATATTATCGATTGGATGCAAAACAGGTGAGTACAGGTGATTACGGTGAGAGGAGTTAGGGTACGGTTGAATCATCATCGCAATAGAGCTGATAAGTCATAATTAAGAACCTAACCTTAGTAAAGTGACGAGCCGACACCCGAGTCGGCACATAACGCAGCATTTTAGGGTGGCGTCAGGACTTTGGAGGGTATTTAACGTGCACTCCCTCTACACGGGGGAATTATCCGTCGAACGTTTTAGTTGCACAGACTGTTTATAAACTTGTTTTTTGGTTGAGGTATTTTCAGCAATGAACGGGCCCGAAACTGGAACCTTTTGCATGCAAGGCATGCGTCATATCCGGTGCATTTGGTGCCAAAAACCCATCAGATTACCGAAAGCACCGAATAAAAGAATTTGGATTGTTGTCTTTAAAATACTCTTTTGTTAATAAGATTTCTCTTTCACATTTAAAGATAGGCATACATGGAGGGGCAAGACATGTGAACCAAATATCGCCACCCATAGACGTTACCCAAAGTATTTTCACACGTTTTGGCTTTGCAGGTTGAATTATGCCAAACCAATCCCAGATGAGTGGAAATGCTTTTGGTAACAGAAAGAGTGACGATGGTTGGCGAAAGTTCCCATGTCCTGTCTCAAGACCAGTCCGTCCTTCCGTGTAGGCCTAACTAAGTAACAGATCAATAAAGAGGTTAATGTCGGGAGAGAGCATTGAATTGTAGTGTTCTTGGCATATCTCACCTGTCCTGAAGTTGACGACGATGCCAAGCAGGACGAACGTGTCGGAGAAGCTGTTAAGGCTTCGAAAATCCCACTACCAAATTAGCTAATCACATAATTCCATAGAGGTATGAAAGAGGTACAGAGAGGTCCTCCAGTTGAAAGGATTTGAAGCAGGGGTGTCAGGTTTTTCGAGCTACTGCGCATAACATACTGATACCGAGGTATCCCAAGATGCACCGCTCTGTAGAGGGGCCCTCCAATTGAGATGATTTGAAGCAGGGCTGTCAGGTTTTTCGAGCTACTACGCATAACATACTGACACCGAGGTATCCCAAGGTGCACCGCTCTGTAGAGGGCCCCCCAATTGAGATGATTTGAAGCAGGGCTGTCAGATTTTTCGAGCTACTTCGCATAACATACTGACACTGAGGTATCCCACGTGCACCGCTCTGTAGAGGGCCCTCCAATTGGATGATTTGAAGCAGGGCTGTCAGGTGTTTCGAGTACTACGGATAACATACGAACGAGGTATCCCAAGTGCACCGCTCTGTAGAGGGGCCCTCCAATTGAGATGATTTGAAGCAGGGCTGTCAGGATTTTCGAGCTACTACGCATAACATACTGACACTGAGGTATCCCAAGGTGCACCGCTCTGTAGAGGGGCCCTCCAATTGAGATGATTTGAAGCAGGGCTGTCAGGTGTTTCGAGCTACTACGGATAACATACTGACACCGAGGTATCCCAAGGTGCACCGCTCTGTAGAGGGGCCCTCCAATTGAGATGATTTGAAGCAGGCTGTCAGGATTTTCGAGCTACTACGCATAACATACTGCACTGAGGTATCCCAAGGTGCACCGCTCTGTAGAGGCCCTCCAATTGAGAGATTGAAGCAGGGCTGTCAGTGTTTCGAGCTACTACGGATAACATACTGACACCGAGTATCCAAGGTGCACCGCTCTTAGAGGGGCCTCCAATTGAGATGATTTGAAGCAGGGCTGTCAGGATTTTCGAGCTACTACGCATAACATACTGACACCGAGGTATCCCAAGATGCACCACTCTAGCCTGCTTCATTTGTGCGCTACTCCGCATATACAAGGACGTCTCTTTTCTCCTTCCTACCTCTATGCATAATTCAAATGACTACAGTTACGAGTTCTAACAACGCACTTTTACAAAGTTTAGACTTACATAAGAATACTTATACAAGTGTGCTTATACAAGTATAGACTTTTCTGATGGAAGATTAAAAATAAAATACTCTTTTGTAAACAAGATTCATATTTCGCAATTTCAAAAAGAAGTATGTCACGGCCTACTCAACTACTAAGGCCGAAGAAACTTTCCCAAACAAGCTCGGGGATGGAAATTTTGATATCATAGTTCTGAGTGATTTTGTTCCGAAGATGAAGACAACCTGTCTCGAAACCTGTTCGGAACCACTCGTTCACGGTTGACCACATTTTTAGGGTTCCGAATGCGTCCGGACTAGTTTCTCGATCTTCGGTACTGGGAACAGTGACGTCAAAATTTCCATCTACGCTCAAGTTCGGGAGATCTTCTCTGGCCTTGTTATTGAAGTTGGCCTTGAGTATATAGGTATATAGCTTTAATATAAGGGTGTTGAGCCGCAGTTTTGCATAAAGCTAGTGCAATTCAAGTAGAAGGCCTGATTGAGCATTTGTACCGTTGAAAAATGGCAGCCGCTGCTGGAGTGACGTTCACCATAGAGAATATATATAAACACTGCCCAACAAAGGGGCGTTGCAGCTTTTATCTCTTTTACGGGTCGTCTCCAGCGCGGGCGAACTTTCGGGGTAAATGCGTAGGCCAGTCTTAATTTGCTAATTCTTAATTTACTATGTATTAGTTCGTTTACGAAGTTGTTATTGTTCTATTTATTTATTTTGATATCGTTAACCTAATTGTAACTATTTCTTTTATTACTCAAATTAAATCTAATGATAATTAAGTAAATAATCTACTGTTCATAATAAATGCCCAATTTATTTGTCAATAAAATATAGTAATTCATAGTTATTCAGATTGTATTTTCTGGTACACAAATCCTACCCACAAAGGGACTAATTTCGGGAAAGAGTACTGAATTCTAGGTTAGGTTAGGTTTGAATTATCGTCGCACTAGAGCTACACGAGGGCTATTGGCGACGGGCGTCGTATTCTTTTTGGAACCACAGTCAAGTGACGAGCCAACACCTGAATAGGCACCCAACGCTACCGTTAAGGGCAACATCGTACGCAGCGTTAGGACTTTAAAGGATATTTAACGTGCACTCCCTTACACGGGGTATTATTCGTCGGACATTTTTGGCTGCACGGGGAGTTTATATGTCGGCAGTAATTTTGGCAATGCCCGGTCCCGAACCTGGGACCTATTGCATGCTAGGCGAGTGCCTAACCGACTGGGCTCCTCAGCAGTACTGAATTCTAGCATATCTCTTACCTGTCCTGAAGTTGACGACGATGTCGAGCAGGAAGAGCGTGTCGGAGAGGCAGTTGAAGGCGATCCACCTCGCGGAGAGGTCGTCGTTGAAGAACGAGATGGCCACGGGAAGCACGATCAGGTTGGTCACCAGCACCAGCAGCATCAGCAGGTCCCAGTAGAACCTGACAAAACATGCAGAAGTTTAACCTACACTCCAAATTTGTAATTATGCACTATATATATAAGAACACAGGTTAAAAATTTCAAAATTCTACCCTAATTAGCAAAAAAGCCTTAGGGATTTATTAAACACAGGAATTGAAAAACGCGAAACAGAGAAAAAAAAGGTTGAAAGCAGATGAAATACGTATTCAAACTTATAGGACTAACTCCAGAAAATATTTAATAACTTTTTTTCTACAAAAGATATCATTATGAAACTTCTTGTAAATGTCCAGAAAGATATTGTGAATAATAAGTAGTAAAAACTGAAAAATCGATATTTTGAACAATTTTTGGGTACCGCGTCCCCAACGAGCGGTTTTAACTCAGTCTGAGTTAATTTCCACTCCTTTCCGGTGCCGAAAATGCACTTCTCCTATAGGAGTGGATTTCACTCTTTTTGCGGAGTGGGTAAAAGAAATAAAAGAAAACAATCTACGTCCTACACTCTTAAAACGAGCAGTTTTAACTCAGTCTGAGTTAATTTCCACTCCTTCCACTTCCTCGATAATGCACTTCCCCTATAGGAGTGGATTTCACTCTTTTGTTTTAAGAGTGTAAATCAAGCAAAGGTAAAAAATTTATACAGGTCTTTTTAGCGATGTAAAATTGAAAAATCAATTCGAACGAAACATTTGATCTGTAATAAGATGCAGTTGAAAAGATATTCACGATGATTTAATGTGCCCCTTCTTTATTGACACCATATATATCATAGTTAAAGTATTAGATTGGCTGATCATATGACCTCCAATGCTTACGACGGAACGCGCATGGAGGCCAAAATAAGAGGGCAAAAGGGCCAGTGTTGCTGCCACTTTAAGGAGAAAAATACTACGAAAAAATACCATCTAATTCTAAAATTACAAAAAAATATCGTAAAAATACTAGCTGCATTTTGGGATCTTTTTAGTGACTTTAAATCCTTGTCTAGTATTTTTTTGTAATTTTAGTAATAAATGGTATTTTTTCGTTGTATTTTTCTCCTTAAAGTGGCAGCAACAATGGCAATTTTGCCCCCTTAAAAAACCTCCATGCGCGTCTCTTCGTTAGCATTAAGAGGTCACGTGATGAGCCAATCTAATACTTTAACTATGATATCTATTGATTGACACAAAACTTTCCATCTTTTTAACATTGCATATTCTCAAACTTAGGTCAAAATGTGAAATTATATTAAGATTTTCTAATACGCATAATTTTTTTGCATGATGCATGGGAAGTTACATTCCTCATTTATACCTTTCCCTGTTTCATTAGAAGCTGTAGAATAAAATATAAGCTTAAAAACTAAAAAATTATTAATTTTATCCGAAATATGCACATTACAATTCCATGAAACTCACATGGCTGAAAATAACTTCTGACGTAAGAATTCATGTTCTGGGGATTTTTCTCAAAATGTCGCTACACTGTTAAAAATTTAGTGCTTGGTTTCACCATGATATTGGTTCCTAGTAGCTGCAACGGCTGAATGGTGAAACGTTCCACCATATTTTTGTTATTCGGTTGAACCATTTCTCAGGTTTTTGTTTCCAAATCCAGAAAAATGGTTCAACCAAACACCGAAAAAAAGGTGAAACATTTCACCATTCAGCCGTTGCAGCTACTAGGAACCAATATCATGGTGAAACCAACCAATATCATGGTGAAACCTAGCACCAAATTTTTAACAGTGTACAGTTTGCATACGCTTCAATAAAATCAACATGCAACCTTAGCATAACATTTGGCCGACAAGAACAAACTTCTAATTCAAACCAGTTTTTTAAAATATATTAAACAGCATATTACTGTGGTTTTCTTCTTTAGTATATAATATCGTACTATTGCGTGTCGTAGATATATCAAGTATAGTCAAAATCTTTGCAGAGAAACTACAAAGTTTAATGAAAATAACTGTAACTTTGAACATCCGTGTTTGCAAAAAAAAAGTACATTTTTGAGATGCAAGATAATTCGAGACACATTATGTTGTTTATAGTTATATCGTATAGAAGTTGGTAAGAAATAGCCGCCAATTTTACCAGAAAGCCTAGCCTGACGTCATAATTCGTGACAAGTGGATTGTGAGTGTTTTACTGGAAGTGGGGCGTCGTTTACTTTAAAGTCTGTTACCGACTGATTAAATTAAACTCTTGCTAGTGTGCATAATACCATTTGACGTATATTTGAAACGGCAATTGTTAACGAATGAGTTTGAAACTTAATTAACTTCCCCATTCAGTTTATTTGAATTTTTCCTCTTAAACAACCATCTATAATAATAAAAATGAAGTTTTGTGTTTGTGGGTATGTTCCATATAGACTCTTAAACTATACATTTGTTTGACTCGTAACTTGGCACAAATGCGTAGTTCATACTTAGATTATGATTTTTGGACTTTCAGGTATCAAAATGTTCTATTTTTAGAGAAAATTCGAATTTTCTGAAAAAACTTACACCACTTTGGCTCAAATCTGATCTTTTTTTTACTTTCCTGATGCCATCGGCTGAAAAAATTAAATAAAACTTTTAACGAAAACATTTAAAATTGAAAATGTTTATTTTATCCTTTTGCCATTACCTTGAATTACACTATTCGATTTTGATCTAAACTGGACGATCCTTTGTTGGGATCGTATCAAAACTTAACAATGCAATTGGGATTGACGTTATACAATACATATTTTACAATATGATAACTATTGATAATAGTGAACATTTGTAATGGCAGAAATACAATATATAAAGCATTCATTTCTGCGATTACAAAGCTACATATTCATAAACCTTAGAAGATATTGTTGTACAATTTGTACTATAATCTATTGAAGGAAATTTATAAATTGTAAATGGGTTACATAAAGGATCCACAATTTTTAATTGCATTTTAAGTTTTGAAATAGAAAATTATTCCTCTTTTATTGAAAAACGATCCATTTTGTTATTGAGAATGCAGTTACTTAAGTAAATTCATTTTATTATCTTTCACATAATTTAATTTCAAGACTTTATTTTTTAATTAACTCAATCTTTTTTAAATGAGTCCATAAGTGTTTTTTACTTGATGTCCTTTTAAAACAATCGTTTTTATAAATTTTTCCTCTGTAACGAATAAATGTTTTCTAAAATTCGAGGGACAAAACATTGCTGTTGTAAATAATATGTCACACAAAAATCTAACTATTAAAAAGATTATTTATTGTAATGTGGTAATAAAAACACTTCGTAAATGTTCCTTTTATTAGTAGTTTCCAAACAAATATAAAAATGTATACAAAAATATTGAAAAAAAAAACTGAATAAAATTATTAGTATACCTTACATCTATAAAAGTTACAATAACAATAAAAACTTCTCATATTTTCCCTTTGTAAACATAAAAACAACCCCTCCCAAACATACATTTTACGAAATCTATTCCTTTTGATTTTTTTTTAGAACGGGATATTTATATTCTGACAGAATAAAAAGAGATAAAAGAGATATTGCAAAACTTTTTTTCCATCCCCGATGAAGAGTAAAACAAAGATTCGCGCACGGATCATCTTGTATTTGATGTTTTTACTTATGTACTAAAAGTTATGAACTTGAAAGTTTTTCGCTATTCTAAAAAACTTTTCATTTTAAAAGAGAGGTATAGATTTGCGTATAAATTATCTTATACATTGAATAAGATGTTCTTATGAAAATCTATTTAAAATTCTGCTGTTATATTTCTACTTATAAAACGAGAATACTCTGATATCATAAAATGTAAGATAACCAAGGTTAAATTTGGGTATGGAATGAATTAAATATTTAAGAACAGATTCTTTTGCGCATTGATTAATGGAATCATTATAAAATTTACACTTAAATGAGGATAAAATACAACAGTTTAGCTTATAAGCATAAAGGGTTGTTTACTTGTTTAAATTATGTGCTTATATCAAAAGCAAAATCATGAAAATACTTTAAAACCGAACTCTTTTCATAAAAAAAATTTTAGGAACTGTCACCAGGTATCTATCTTATATACTTTTTGTCTGTACGTCCGAATGGCCGTCTGTCGACGGACTGTTTCAACTTTTCGTACCATCCAATTTTCAAAATTCTCGTTTTTTGTTTGAAAGGTATGATAGATATCTATTTTTTAAATTTTTTGTCTGTCCGTCCGTTCTGTGAGAATATCTAAACGTTAAATAATAGGAAAGTAAGGTATTCTTTTGTGTTAGACTTGCTTGTTTTATATGCAGTACATGTCATTGGCTTAAGTATGAATAGATAAAAAGAAATAATGTTTATGTACTGTTTTACCCTTAATAAATTACACGATTTTCAAATTCTGCGTTTAAAGTTTTTTTTAGTTATTACAGAACATAAATTTTAAATGTAAAAAATAAAATTGTTATCCAGATAGGACCAGGAAATCCAAATCCAGACAAAACAAATCAATTAAGTTAACTTCTTAATTTAAAAGAAAAGCTTATCAATTAACTTTGGGATTATTTATGCTGCACTAAACAAAAGAGTAGGAAGAAAAAAAATAAATTCGTTGTACAGTAATTTATCTCAACCTAATTGAATATAAATGCAAAGCAAAAAAATGAACAATGCAAAAAAATATACTTAGCTCAGATATGCTACCTATGAATCCTATTCTCTTTTAATTCAATCCCGTGAAGTTAATGTGGCATTAAACGAAAAAAAAAATTGAAAATGGTAGCCAAAAATTCGCCATTTAATTTATATAAAAGCAATTAAAGGAGGATTAAAACTACTTTACCAGAAAGAATGCACATTCAATGGTGTGTTTTTCATGGATATCTGTTAAATTTAGTGAGAGAATTAGAGAAAGACAATAAGAGAATCTGCGCAATAAAAGACACTCAGTTTTACGAATTTATCTAGCACAATTTAACTTTTGCTAAACTTGATTAGTTCGTTTCGATTTGAACCATTTTTTGGATAAAATAGTAATAAACCATGGACATGTGGTGAATCTTATTTAATTTAATTTCTATTAACTTTCTTTGTTTCGGCACCCCATTTTGGGAAGTAAAACTTTTGCACACGGTTCTTCTCTTTGCACCCGAATCCTTCAAAATTACGAACTAAAACTAAAGTTCTGTCAATCAAATTTCTCACCCAATAGTATAAATTCTTATATATTCTTTTAACCAATCCCTGCATCATGAAGGCGGGACAAATTCATTCCCAGTGAGATTCGAACCGAACAAGACATCGCTTTTGCTCCTACTTTCAAGCCAAAAGGACCTGTGATGTTCTAAGCCATGATTTACTTGTTATTTACTTTTATGTAGTTTAGTGCTGTGGTTAGTTATATTAAATGTCTTAAAAAAACCTTCTGAACATTCCAACATTTATTCATCTACAACAACACCGGTCACCACGCCTCAGACAAATTAGACTAAATTAACACTTTTGCTACATTACCTCTTTGTTGCCGCGTAACTTGTTATAGGAATAGCGTTATCGAATCCTTTTAGAAGTTAAAGGGTTAACGACGGTTTGGAAGCAAATGTGCCAATAGAAAACGAGCTTTTTTATGCTTAAGTATATCAAACTAAACAAAATATAAACAAATGTATCAAAGGTCCCAGTATTTTTTCCCCATTCTTGTAGAAAATTAAAAAAACACAATTAAAAATATAGTATGTATACAATTTCGTCAAACTGAGTAAGAGACTTACATGGTTTATCAGAAAGAATTACTCTAAAAAATAATAAATACCTAAAAAAAAAGATGTACTCAGTAAAATATTTTCTTACTAGGTGGCACGCCCCCTGCTCGCTATCGCTCGCCAACCCCCGGGAACTGCTTGTGCAGTTCCCTTTGGATCGCTTTGCGATCCAGGCTCGCTTCGCTCGCTCACCGTTCATTGAAATATTTTAGTCTAGCCTTTGGTATCCTTTTAAAATAATAACAAATTAATGTTTATAAAGTTATACGCCTGTGCTTTTTATTAACAATAGTGTTTGGTAGTTCAGTCAATCGAAATTATAAGGTAAACCTAAAGAAGCATGGGTTAACCTAAAGAATCGTGCCCGGCAAATTTACGTCAAATCTGGTAGCCCCGAAAATTGGTGTTATGGCAACCTTTGGCCGAAATTAGCAATTGCATTGCCAATTTCTAAATTTTAATCCATTTAAATCTTAAATGTATATAATTTATTTTGAAGTTTTTTACACCAATCTTCTATCATATATGCTTAACGATTTTAAATAACTATTTACTTTTTTTTAAATAAATTCTTCGTCATTTTAACGTTCCACGTTTTCCATAAATCTGGTCTGCAATGTAATGAATTTTTCCTGTTACGTAAAAGTTTATTTTCTTTTAAATTTTTCAAAAATTAAAAAGAAAATATTCATTTCATTTTCATTTTTGAAATTTCATTCGAGATGGCAACCATCTCGGCAAATGCCGGAGTTTGTTGTCATTTCGACTTGGCGAGAGTTTCTAATGGTCGCCAAATCCGGGCACGATTCTTTTAGTTAAACGAAGCATGTCCGGCAATTTTTTGCCAAATCTGGTAACCCCAATAATCAATTTTATGGCAAGCCTTGGCGACAAATTTTAGACGCAATCGCCAACTATCGCATTTTGGGCGAAGTTGTGAAAAATATGACAACGCTTCGCCGCTACTTGTAAAATTTCAATCCTTTGCAATCTACTAATTTCGTAGTGTTTTTAGTAAAAAAAAAAGTATTTTCTATTTTACTGCCATATCGAACAACGTTTTGCACATAATATTTATGGTTATTTTTCATTTTTGGACTTTTTACAGCTATTCCTGAAATTGCCAATTCTTCGTAATCCACTAATTTCGTAGTGCTTTAAAAAAAAATGTATTCAATGTTTTTCTGCTGTATCGAACTATGTTTTGGGCATAATATTTAAAGTTATTTTTTCCTTTTTCGCCTTTTTAATACCATTCCTGAAAGTATACTTTTTTGTTGTTTTCAGTCGGCCATTTTGAAAATGGGTAATATTTTTGGTCACTTCAGTCGATTGTTTTGAAGGAAAGTCGCCAAATCCAGACAGGGTCCTTTACATTAATCAATTATAATTTAAATTTTTATACATTAAACGCCCCTAATATTATGCATGTTTAAAGTTAAACTTACTGATTATATCCTAAAGTTGTTGTTCTTTTGGCCTTATTGCAGACATTCCCGAAATTGTCAATCCTTGTGTTATTTCGTGGTGCTTTTCTCAAAAAAATATACATTCAATGTTTTTCTGCCGTATCGAACTAAGGTTTTGTGCATAATATTTATAGTTATTTTTCCCTTTTTCAAGCCATTCCTTTAGAAACACTTTTTTGTTGTTTTCAGTCGACCATTTTGAAATTAGTAGTATTTTGGTTCATTTCGATTGTTGCCATTCCAGAGTTAGAAATATAAGGAAATTTGGGTGCCGTATAAGAGTATTATATATATATATATAGATATTGTGTTAAGAAGAATTAAGGCTTTGATACATTTTTTTTATTAATATAGCTTAATACATATCTTTTTGTAGAGCTTCCTTGCGTCACGTAGCTTTTCAAGAATTTAATATTTATTCGATAATAAAGGCAGAACCAGACGTAACAAAGAGATAAAAATAGTTAATATATTTTTGCGTCTGTTTTATAGTTTAAGATATAGTTAACTAGTTAGAATATAGTTTTAAAAAGTTCAGGACCTGAATTTGTTATTTATTCGTAAGTTTTCAAATTCGTAAATATATTTTAAAAAATACAACACATAATTTTTTAACTTTAAATTAAAGACAAGTAAACTTTCAAATTATATTTTATTCAAAACTCCTGGAAATTATTAAATGAGAGATTAAAAAAATGTCTTTGGAAAATCTATTTCTAGATTTTATATTATAAGATTATTTTTATTGAATTATTTGATGTAATATCTCTTTGAAATCAAAGTTTTTTTTTCTGCAATAAGAACTATTTCGACATTACTTTCTACAAACTCTAGTGTTTAAAAAGTTTATTTCTACTTCCAGACTACTCTCCTTTAACATCAATGGGTTTTACACAGTTGTGTAGTTTTTTTTTCTATTTATAATTTTAAACGTGGGGGAAATTATTTCGGTCCATTTAATGGGTCGGTATGATTGAAAAGGTGAAATGGCTCCACGAATAGTAGAACATATTTTATGCCCCAGAAAGAATTTTACTAGTTTTTATTTCTCCTTTTTCTCATTTTCGAGATTACAGTTAAAACATAAATTATCATTAAAAGTAAAGGACGTTCAGTTAATTAGATTTTTTTGGAATGGGACGTGGGGGGTTCGGATTGTACTATCAGTTAGGGATTAAAATACGTTGCCTATAGAGCACACAATAATAAATTTTAGCTCTCCAAACTTAAATTGTTTTTGAAGTATTCATAATTAATGTTTTCGAATATGGAAATGTATAAATATGTTTATTTATAAAAAGCTGATTATAAAGATCTAGGCTTTGGTTAAAGGAATATCGGGTGCATTAAAGACTTTCTGTTAACAATGCCTCTGCACGGGTTACCATGTTAAGTATGAAGTATTGAGAATTGTCCATTCTGGACCAAAAAAACCCCTAAAAAAGTTGGAGAATCATATTTTGACATTGCTTTTCATGATTACTTCGATAGGACTACTTTAAGTACGTCATTACACTAGTACAGAAGCTTTTTCTAAAGAAGGTGTTGATCCATGCTGGATACTTAGACATTTTTTTCGAAATATTTAGATATATTTTTATTTCAGATTTCTCTAATTAATGTCATTGAATTAAATCATTTTTCCTTCTAAATACTAGAATTCATGTATTGAAATTATCTGTTTTAATTATTCAATGTCTCCTTATGTGGCTCAAGGTATGTATAACAAGAATTAAATTTTATTGAATGTTTTAGAAATCATGAAATAGTAAAAAACTAGGGGTGTGTAGCAATACACGACTTTCACACCACCATTAATACCCTTTAAGAGAAATTATATACCTATAATACATTAACTTTAATAAACCTAAAAAGTTCTGTCAACTACCCTTCTCGCATGCACGATTTTGTCGAAAAACTTATTGTGACATCCAACAGCACCTGGTATTCGTGTAACATATTCGAAACCCGTAACTCTTTTAGTTCAAGATGTAGAGCGGATTCAGACAGACATATTTACGGATTAATGTTATTTTTTTTTAGAATAAGCACCCTCCGAAACGTGTATAATACATAAAATCTCCATTTTGTATTTTCAACCTCACCTTAATACTTTCATTACCTTATATTCCGTTATTAAGTAATTGAAAGTAATAATCTTAGTTGGTGGAAATCCTTATTGAAAGCATGCTGATATTAAACAAAATTTTCAAGCCCGTCAAAGAATTTCGAAAAAAAAATCAGATCACTCTAGGAACTCTTATTGAAAACGAAGTTCTAAATATATTTAAACTTTAACTTTTAAAAATACCTATCTGTAATGAAGTGACTTTCTCATAAAAATAATATTTTTCGTAATGACTGACTTTCATAATTGAACTGTAGTGAATTGAAGAATGTATAAAATTCGTGGTTGCTTTGGCGACAGATTGGTCAGAACTTGCTGAGATTGTGACTGTCTAACATCGTTTGTGCCATAGACTAAGAATCCTCTAGACTAGTAAGTCAATCTGATGCCTAGGTATCCTATAGTTTCCCAAGGAACTAATACATTATTAATAATTGATTTGTAGATTGGCATAATTGTACTTTCCGATTGCAGCGCTACTTTTCTTCGGCATGTACTATAATATACGTCAGTTTTTAACTGATAATTGTAATTTTCGATTTTGCGGCTACCTAATTCTTGAGAATAAATTAATACAACGCTAATCATTTATTTAATGCTTTGTTTTTTCGGAATTTCACATCCTAAAAAATTCGAATTTATTAAAATCGAAGTCGGGCAACTGAGAGTAAATTTCGGTTACCATGACAACATAAAGTTAATAAATACATTTTAGAATAATGATCAAATTTGTTTCTTTTTCGTTGTCTACTATTATTTTCTGTTAATTTTTATTTAAATAATGAACTTCGAAGAATTTTCAGCAATCCTAAGAATAAACGGCAGTAAGTGTATTTCATATAAATAATATTGAGAATTCTTATTTTTTTTAGGGTTTTTAGATGCCTGTTCTGAACGATTGTAAATTTTTTTTCATGTTTTTATGAAAATCGAATGAAATTTATATTTTTAAAGAGATAATTCGGTGTATTGGTTAACTATATAATAGTTATGCTATTGTTTCTAAAGTTATATAAATCTTTAAAAGATCTTGTTGCTTAAATTGCAATTGTGGCGAGAAGCAGGAAAACTACTATGTGACTGTGAAACAGAATAACACAATATTTTGAAATTTAGAACTTTTGATTCTGAACTGATCGGTATTGACTTTTTTTCGAAGGTGTAAGAATGTTTTCGAGTTGTATGACTAATTTTCACGTAATATTTTAAGCTTTAATGCAAATTCTACGAGTAAATAGAGTAGGAGTGAACGCTAAGTATTCGGAATTCTGTTCCTGGTAATTATAGATACGCTGGGTTTTCGTGACAGCAATATATTTTGCAAAAAAATCTAAGTCTCAGTATTTGTTAGTTTTAAGCAATAATTTTATTATGTAACGAATATCTATTTATTCATTTTTATTTTATCATTTAGAATAGGTTAAAGAAATAATAGGAATTAGTTCTACATGAAGAAATGCTTTTTTCCTGTGCTTCATACTTATAGGATATTACAGTCTCTTCACAGAAACTGATAAATTTACTGGCATAAACGAACCATAATGGCATGCATAAGATACATGGCGGCGTTCTAAATAAAATTTGTACGCAATCTAGCATGTTTTTATTATCTAGCGAAATTGTAATAAAAATTGTGCTAAATAATTGCAGTGTCTCTTTTCATTTTAATAAAATATTTAAAGTTATGTGTTCTTTGTTTGTAATGTAAATATTCAAAAATGGTTTGATAAGAATAAAAAAATAATGTAAAATATTATAATAAAAAAATAATATGTTGATAATCATGCATTTAAATTTTATTCTTGTATTTTTTTAATCAATGTTTTAAATAATCAATATTTTAAAAAGTAATTTCGCGACATATTTATTAAATGTTTTGCATAATTTTAATTTATATTCTAACACTTCATTTAATGTAAATGAAAATTGCTTAATAATATTTAGAAATATTGTCTTTCGAAAAGTGATTTCATTAAAAATAAATAAAGTAGGTAAAATTTGCTTCCTACTGCGTGTTCTTCCTGAGCTTTAACACAGCCAAAAAAATTATACTTTTTAATAAATTGAAAAAGTATTTAATTAATTAAATTAAACCAAGAGATAAGTTTAACTACAACTTCAACCATTTTAATTGCATTAATATTATACCAAATCGCATGGCAACGATGCGTTATCGTCAAAAATAGTTTCCTTTCGTCACTTGACCAGTTTATTAAATTACGTGGCGTTATTAGCTCTGTTAAAGCTTCTAAAGGAGGCTAAAATTAGGCAGCCAGAAACTATACATTAGTTCCCTGGGAAACTATAGGGGCCGCTAGTTTCTATGTCAATTTCAATATAGAAAATCCTTAATGCTAATCCAATCAGAGTTGCAGATCTAGAGTGTATTTAATCTATGGTTTGTGCTGGATCTTACAGAATTCTTCCGTTTTGACTTGTACTTTTGTGTTTGTCCTAAATAAAAAATGTCTCGCCCTAAGAGCAGTTCTTCAAACACAAAATAGTACACTATCATAAATTGAAGTTTGAAGAAAAGTCCCAGAACTCTTTTTGGGATCAGGATCGTAAAAATGCAAATTTTTCTTTTCCCTCAACACATAGTCTGAAATGATTAATATATTCTGTAATGGCCCACTGAATACACTAGAGAAAGAAAAAAGCATAACGAAGAACGTTTATAAAGTTTTGGTCTTAAAAAATGTTTGAGAAACTTTGAGCTTATTAAAAGAAGTTTTTTTATTTTTCGGAAAAGGGAAAATTAATAGAGAAAACCGTGGTTTGGTTACCTGAAGTTATGAAATATATTATGTATGTTTGCATAGAAGCGAGCAAGTTTCTATTATCAACTTTTGTTTAACTTGGTTATTTACTTAAATAAAGATACGAAAATATTCTTTGGTTGTCTGTTACAGTTGTAAAGCAATTTTTCATGCCTTACTTTGGTTATGCAAATTATAGAAGATATAACAAAGTAGTAGTTACTTCGGAGGAAACTTTTAACGTAGGTTGAAGTACACAATTTGTTTTAGGGAAAAACACTATTTAAGTTTTAAAATATAGCTAACATTTTCCAGAAATCGACTTTTGTTTACATACACTCTTAAAACAAAAGAGTGAAATCCACTCCTATAGGGGAAGTGCATTTTCGGCACCGGAAAGGAGTGGAAACTAACTCAGACAGTTAAAACCGCTCGTTTGTTTTAAGAGTGTACATTGTATGTTATTGTAGACTTTGAACTCGTCAAGAGAAAGTTAAATAATGTCTAGAAAGAGAAAGAAACTAAAGTCTAGAAAAACACCTAAAATGAACGAAGACTTAAGCCTATTATCGCATGTTTTGACCAAATGAATAAATTATCTTGACCAAATAAACCTCAGTATAAACTGATTCGTGAAAAAATTCAATCAGTCTTATACCAATGAATACTTCATTTCGCACATAACTATAATACATCAGATATCGATAAACAATAATTTTCAATCACTCTCTTTAAATACAATCTGAAATTACTATACGCTTCAATTTCTTTAACCATTCCTTCAGCAGTTTTTAGTGTACGAGAAGCGTCTGCAGGTTAAAATCAATTAAAGATCCGCTCCAAGTACCGCCTGTACCGGTACTGTAAATCAATGTTAACAACTGTCTCGAGAGAGTGGCGACTGGCAGGCAAATTGCAAACGCATCTTATACTTATTGACAGGCCCGTCCGTGGCCAAGTGGTTAAGGCATCAGCCTAGAGATTCAACCTTCTCAGGAGTGCGGGGGTTCGAATCCCACCTACTGCCAGTCATCCTATAAATCGGATCTGTGCTGGAAATAGTAGGAAAATCCTCATCACGGATGGGCCCGAGTACACAGGGACAGACGTGCTCGTTAAATCTGTGGAGTCCAAAGTCCTGACGGCGTTAGCGTACGATGTCGCTCGAAGTTCCGTTGGGTGCCCGCTCAGGTGTCGACCTCGTCACTTGACCAGGGCTCTAAATTACGAGGCGTTATTTGGCTGTGTGAAAGCTCCTGAAGGAGGCTAGAAATAGGCAGCCGGAAACGATTACCTTACCTTACCTTACCTTACTTATTGGTTCAGGAAATCGTAGAGGAGTCCAGGAAAAGGATGCTTTATTTTTGAAACTTGTTATCTTATTTTCTTTTGCATAAAAGTGGTAGTTGGTTGGTTGGTAGACATATATATTCAGGTTTGTGTGCTTGGTCAGCGACCCGCTTATAAACCTTCGTCAAGTAAGACAGACACAACAGACAACACACACACATAAGTGGATCCATCTCATTTTTAAAGACAGAGGCCAACTAGAGGATCCCCAGAATTGGCTTGTCACCCCCAGAGGTATTGATTTGGTATGGGAACTTGGAGGACTTTCGGACCCAACAGATTTAACGAGCACGTACTCCGCATATACTCGGTAGGTCTTCAGTGGTACCGGGACTCGATCGCAGGACCTTCCGATCCCGAGACCGAGACGCTGACCACTAGGCTCACTACGGCCCAAGTAGTAGTAAAACTACATATTAAATATTGAAGTTGAGATGAATTATCAACGCGCTTGACCTACACGAGAGCTATTGGCAACGGACGGCATAATTTAGAACCACAGTCAAGTGACGAGCAGACACCTGAAATATGGGTGAATTAGTTTAGTTTAGTTTGAATTATCGTCGCACTAGAGCTACACGAGGGCTATTGGTGATGGGCGTCGTATTTTTAGAACCACAGTCAAGTGACAAGCCGACACCCGAGTAGGCCCCCAACGCAACCGTTAAGGCGACATCGTACGCAGCGTTAGGACTTTGAAGGGTATTTAACGCGCACTCCCTAAACACGGGGTATTATCCGTCAGACATTTTTTGGCTGCACGGGCCGTTTATAGATCGGCAGTTATTTTGGCGATGCCCGGACCCGAACCTGGGACCTTCCGCATGCTAGGCGAATGCCTAACCGACTGGGCTCCCCCTGGGGTCAATTAGTTGTTTTTGATGTAGTTAACGCCACAAAGAGGGTTATTGGAAACGGTTCTCTAAAACCATTAATTGCCACTTTGTGAATACCATTAACACCATCATTTCGGAATGAAAACGTCAATTCAATTTAAAAAAAAATTGTGTAAGTTAATTTGCCCTATATAAATTGTTCAGTGCTATGGTCTTCATTTATCTCATATTCTATTTATTTAGATGAGCTTATACAGAATGCTCACTTTCACGTGGAAAATGTTCTTGCGTTAATGGGTTTATTTGAAACCACTTTCGAGAGACGAGGAAAACACCTGAGCGGGAACCCAAAGCAACCTTATTGTACGGAGCGTAAGGTCAGCACTATGGTATCCCTTATATGCGCGTGTTTGTATATATTTTTACTAAACATTCCATTTTTAGTATGGCATTGCCAATGATACATCTAACCAAATGTTCATATTCAAACACAGGCTTCTAGACCTGAGAGCCAATATCTTACCACTTGAGCTACTTGGATTCGAAAGCTTTTTAATAGGATAAACAGGGATGGCATGGTATTTACCAGGGGTGGTAACAGAGTTACTCTTTAATTAAGTAACTGTAACAAAGTTTCTTTCTAAGAGAAACTTTCTAGTCCCTGCTCTAGACTATTGCCAATATACTACTAATAGAAAATATAACAATGGAATTTCTAAATTAAAATACTGGCAGTCAAACTGTACGTTTTCAGGTACTTTCCATTTTTTCCCGGTATTTACCATGTTTTCACGCTGGGATGGGAAATATTAGTTTTTGACGGGGAAAAACCAACCCTGAGGATAAACGAAGAAGATTTGAAAATATTAAGTTTGAAAAAGACATAGGAAACCATAGATATCATAGTTAAAGTATTAGATTGGCAGATCACGGGACCTCCAATGCTAACGACGGGACGCGCATTGAGGCCAAATAAGGGGGCAAAATGGCCAGTGTTGCTGCCACTGTAAGGAGAAAAATACTACAAAAAAATACCGTTTAATTCTAAAATTACAAAAAAAATATTGTAAAAATACTAGCTGCATTTTGGAATCTTTTTAGTGACTTTAAATCCTTTTCTAGTATTTTTTGTAATTTTAGAATTAGATGGTATTTCTTCGTAGTATTTTTCTCCTTAAAGTGGCAGCTACACTGGCCCTTTTGCCCCCTTATTTGGCCTCCATGCGCGTCCCGTCGTTAGCATTGAAGGTCACGTGATCTGCCAATCTAATACTTTATCTATGATATCTATGTAGGAAACCGAAATGAAGAGTAACTATCTCTTGAAAATACCATTTTACACAACCGTTTCAAAGTAATTGTTCGAACTGGGGATAGATTTTCTTTTGTGTCTGGCTGTCAGAAAGGAGCGCCGAAAGCTCTGTTTAACTTTTCAATATTCATGATATAAATATCAAGTACAGATTATTCATCGTTAGGGTTTCCAATAATCGAATTGTATTGCTGCAGTAAAAGTGCAATAGACAAGGGCTCAAAAAGATAGTGGGAAATCTAAAATTAAAATTCCGAATAATTAACATTCTTCAGAATTCACAAAATAGCTTCCTTCTTATTAAACTAGCAAATTAATACCCGTTCTCCGCACGAACTAAAAAAAGTTGTAATCGATCCAAGTATATGTACCTTTTAATTGATTCTAGGATAATAAACTTATGTTATAGTTTCCGCTCATTATAAAGTATAAAATCATGTTACTTATAATACGTTAAAAATCCAAAATAAAAAAATACGCTATAAAATTCAAGCATAAAAGTCTACGTAATTTACCTCATAAACAAACATATAAAACCTTTTTAGCTCATTTGGCGCATATTTGAATAATTAAGTTAGATATATATCTTAAAGATTTGCAAGATCCACTATTCGCATGTAAATACCTGAATTTTTGCACTTTTGGCTTCCAGCCTTTTTATCGTTATAAGGACCAGGTTAAATAGCGATTCATTGAGTTCTAAACTTAAAAATAATCTTTGTTTTAACATTTGCAGCCTTTCATCTATATGTACACTCTTAAAACAAAAGAGTGAAATCCACTCCTATAGGGGAAGTGCATTTTCGGCACCGGAAAGGAGTGGAAATTAACTCAGACTGAGTTAAAATCGCTCGTTTTAAGAGTGTAGGACGCAGATTGTTTTCTTTTATTTCTTTTACCCACTCCGAAAAAGAGTGAAATTCACTCCTATAGGAGAAGTGCATTTTCGGCACGGAAAGGAGTGGAAATTAACTCAGACTGAGTTAAAACCGCTCGTTTTAAGAGTGTAGGACGCAGATTGTTTTCTTTTATTTCTTTTACCCACTCCGAAAAAGAGTGAAATTCACTCCTATAGGAGAAGTGCATTTTCGGCACGGAAAGGAGTGGAAATTAACTCAGACTGAGTTAAAACCGCTCGTTTGTTTTAAGAGTGTATATGATAATTGAAAGACAGACATTTTAATATCTCAAACATGAATCAATTCGACACGATATATATACTATTGAAATTATTTACTTAAAATCAATTTTTCATTACTGATAGTAAAATAATTTATACAGTGTTATCTTTGTATGCCAATTTAAGTTTTAGTTTTAGTTTGAATATCGTCGCACTAGAGCTACACGAGGGCTATTGGCGATGGGCGTCGTATTTTAGAACCACCGTCAAGTGACGAGCCGACACCTGAGTAAGCCCCCAACGCAACCGTTAAGGGCGACATCGTACGCAGCGTTGGGACTTTGAAGCATATTTAACGTGCACTCCCTCTACTCGGGTATTATTCGTCGGACATTTTCGGCTGC
This sequence comes from Oedothorax gibbosus, assembly GCA_019343175.1. Lineage (NCBI taxonomy): Eukaryota > Metazoa > Arthropoda > Arachnida > Araneae > Linyphiidae > Oedothorax > Oedothorax gibbosus. Next base: position 4,231,942 of record CM033280.1, on the reverse strand, counting down.
ACTGGCATAGGTCGGCAGTTATTTTGGCGATGCCCGGACCCGAACCTGGGACTTTTCGCATGCTAGGCGAATGCCTAACCGACTGGGCTCCCCAGCCCCTGCAAATTTAAGAGAATGCAAGAATCTTAAAATAAAAACAATTTAAAACTGCGATGATCATCTGCCCAGTAAACTAGATTAATAACTAATATTGTACGCTTTTTCACTGATATCAACAAAAATGTATGAAAACAAATGAAGAGCTTAGTGGAAGAACGTGCTAAGTAACATTAACTAAGTGACAAAAAAAATTGAGATTTTTGTGTCAATGAACATAATATTCCATCTTTTAAAGATATCAAGTTCCCCCGTTTTTATAAACTTAAAGTTAATTAGATATTTTACCGTTTGCAAGTACCGTTTTTAACGGATTTAAGTGCAAACTAAAAACTTCAAAAGTCATTTTATCGTCATCTGCGTCCCCCTACTTTTTACTGATTAATTTACGACTGCACTCCCTGAGCCCCGAACCAGTATTTATTACCAAAAATACAAAATGAGTACATATCGATGCATAATCATCTTTATTTTCACTTTTTTTTTATCACGTTTTGACCTTCCTGTTAACGAAATAAATGTAAAAAATATGTAAATTGTACTCAATTTTGAATAAATTGGTATCCCTCCCTTCCTCTACCAGGGGCTGGGGAGCCCAGTCGGTTAGGCACTCGCCTAGCATGCGAAAGGTCCCAGGTTCGGGTCCGGGCATCGCCAAAATAACTGCCGACCTATAAACGGCCCGTGCAGCCAAAAATGTCCGACGAATAATACCCCGTGTGGAGGGAGTGCACGTTAAATATCCTTCAAAGTCCTAACGCTGCGTACGATGTCGCCCTTAACGGTTGCGTTGGGTGCCTATTCAGGTGGTGGCTCGTCACTTGACTGTGGTTCTAAAATACGACGCCCGTCGCCAATAGCCCTCGTGTAGCTCTAGTGCGACGATAATTCAAACCTAACCTAACCCTTCCTCTACCAAAAAAACCCCACCAATTTTTATCTATTCGATACTGCCCCCCCCCCCCCCCCCACTGCTTGATTAATTTACAACTGCACTCCCGAGCCCTGAACCAGCCAAGTATAGCGATGACGGCGCCAAACTGAACGACTGATTGAAAAAGATTTGTGTTGTTTTGTCTACGCGTAGGAAATGTGCCTCTTTAAGTCTTTACTCTACCTTCTTTTACTTTTATAAAGCTACACAAGAACAAAAATGTATTTATCCATTTCTCACTTAATAACAAAATCACATTGACTAACTCCTAAAAAAACATCAACGCCATTTCCACGTCATGAAACCAAAACAACACATCAACACCATTTAACAACACATCATGAAGACAAAATACTTGTTACATCCTGTCCTACCATCATTCTTTCGCCTCGCTCCTTACATTTCCTACGATCCTTTATATCGACTCACGTAGTAAGAGTCACAATGGCTGATAGAGTCCTAAATGTACAAGAAAAGACTACCTTTTGTATTACGATCATGGAGGCCAGAGCAGGATTGACATGTCGCCGAAACAAAAATAATGGAGAAAGTTGTTTGTCAAGTGAAGACATTGAACGCTTTAGAAATACGCCCCAAAAAAAAGTTTTGGTGAATGATTTAGCTCTTTTTACTTTATCAATTATGAATACTAGCAATAATCCGTTCTTCGCACGACTAAAAGAATCAAATCGATCCAAGATAAGTGCATTTAAATTGCTATAGGATAATAAGCTTGCCATTGTTCCGTTCATTTAAAGAATAAAATCCCGTTACTTTATTGCTTTAAATTCCAAATAAATACATCACTATAAATGCACATCCTCATATCACAAATCTTCCTCAATATGACTTACTTCATCGCATTTTCCTGATAATTCAAACTAACCCTAATTGTAAAACATGTTATTTCATGTCGAACCTCCATCTGGTTTTTAAAAAATTAGCTCATGGCACTTCATATTTTCAATCATTAATTAGTTTCTGAAGGTAATGGCAAAAATAAAGCAATTTCAATTTAATTAATTTGTTTTATTTTAATTTTTTCTGTCAATGCAAACGAAGGAAAAATGATCGGATTTGAGTGAAAGTGGGATTTTTCAGAATTAGAATTTTCTCTAAATAGACAACATGAAAACTAAGCCTCAGTGCACACGTTTATTAAAGAATATATCTTAAAAATTTCGGATTTCTGAGGCAGTATAAGTAGGTCTTTACGATCCACAACATACGACAGACTCGTCTTTATTTATAGATAAGGGATTGAAGTACTGCGATGGTCGAAAATGCAACATAGAGATTTGTGTTTTCACCCGTTTGGAGGTGCCGGTTATGAAAAAGTCGTTTTCGAACACTGGCCATCAGTCAGACTGTATCTGAAACCACTCTACATTTCGGACTAAAAAAGTTAGAGATTTCAAATTTGGTATGCGAGTTCTCCGTACTTGTCGGACGTCATAATAGGATTTTGAGAAAACGCACATGAGCAAAAAGAATCACGACAGCTACTAGTTTTGGCCAGTTGGCGAACGCATTCAAATTTGGTATGCGAGTTCTCCGCACTTGTCGGACATAATAATAGGTTTTTGAGAAAACGCACATGAGCAAAAAGAATCACGACAGCTACTTGTTTTGGCGAGTTGGCGAACGCATTCAAATTTGGTATGCGAGTTCTCCGCACTTGTCGGACATAATAATAGGTTTTTGAGAAAACGCACATGAGCAAAAAGAATCACGACAGCTACTAGTTTTGGCGAGTTGGCGAACGCATTCAAATTTGGTATGCGAGTTCTCCGTACTCCGTCATAATAGGTTTTTGAGAAAACGCACATGAGCAAAAAGAATCACGACAGCTACTAGTTTTGGCGAGTTGGCGAACGCATTCAAATTTGGTATGCGAGTTCTCCGTACTTGTCGGACGTCATAATAGGTTTTTGAGAAAACGCACATGAGCAAAAAGAATCACGACAGCTACTAGTTTTGGCGAGTTGGCGAACGCTTTTTTTCACCGCCCAAGGCGATTGCACCGATTGATTTCCCTCTAAGCCAATAGCGACCAATTATCCTTGCGGTCATCAAGCTGATGATTTTGGTGATTGCCATACAGCCAAAGTTGTCTCTACTATGCCTACGTTAGTACAAACCTCTTTCATTGACTCTAGAATAAAACTAGACAATTTGTATTGAAAGAACATTGAGACACATATTTATTTGTGCGTATCACATGGATTTTTATCAATTGAAAAACAAATAATACTACAATAGACACCCGCGCACGTCAGAATAGAGGAGAATGAGGCTGTAGATGAACTGGCAAAGGAAGCGAGACACCTCATTGAAGAAAAATGTCCCCTTGTCACCCTCAATGCATCGACACGTGGCAATCATTGGAAGCGAGATCAATTTGACAAACTCATTGAAATAAAAGTATTCACCTATAAAATGAATTGAGAGAATAACAAAAAAAAGCGAAACTTCTCCATAAGCCGAATCTTTGGAGCCAGCGGTGAGACAGCAAATGCGAAATTCTGCCTACAGGTTTATCGCGATGACCATCAGTGATCATTGAAGGAACATCATTTGACTCATGTGAAAATACAACAAGCAGATGACTTGCTAATCAAATCCTAATAAGAATGAAACCTTGGAGGAAAGGAATGGAATCAGAACATATCCCAGCTGCAAAAACTGTGACAATCCAGAAGTCCCGAACGCGTCCTTTGTTGCCCGGCCATCCTGGTGAGTATTCAGCAATAGCGAATCTCCTCATCGAGGATCTTTATTCGAACAATTGCCTTCAGATTGCTGATGCTATGTGGAACGCGCATGACCTTATTTGACCTTCACAATTTCTATCCATATACTGGACAACAACGTCATGGATTTGGCAACTTTCGGACAGCTTCAATTTTTATTTGTCGCCAAGCAACTCCAACTCATTCTAATCTCTACCTACACACTGAAAAGAATCCTAGTTAGTGTGACTATTCAATGGACTCTTCGATAAATCTCCGATAGGGACTCGATTTCTTTATAAGATAAAGACTTGTTAGTTCCTGTTCCGTTTTCATTTGCGATCTTGGCGACTCTTTTCTCCGAGTTTTATCAGTTGTGTACTGAAAGGATAGTTGGCGAAATTTCCGAAACTGATTTCCACTCTGGTTTTGAAAGGGTGCGATAATGTTTCTTCTTTTGGTCATTGTTTTTGATGAAGAATAAAAGTAAAGTGTCGGTAATCAAAAATGACTGAAAGTAAACTGTATCAAACGAAACCTATTGACATTATGGATTTTTACTTTCGTGCAAGAAGCATATATACCAATGTTTTCTTTTTTTTGTACTTTTAATTACGTCATATGGAATATAAGGTAATGGAAGTATTGAAATGAGATTGAAAATCCGAAACGTAGATTTTGTGTTTTCTGCACGTTTTGGAGGGTGCTGATTCTGAAAAAGTAGTTTTTGAACATTAGTTCGTGTGTCTGTCATTCCGTCTATCTGAAACCCCTCTACAGCTCGAAGTAAACTAAATGAAAATTGATATACCAGTTCTCGTCTGATGTCATATAGAAACGCGGTCAATGGACAAGTTGCATGAAACGCGAAATTCAGAATATATGTTTTTTTTGGTAGCTTAGAAGCCGCAGATTCCGAATATAAGCTTAAATATTCAAAAATATGTTTAATTTCAGCAAAAAATACATTTGAAATTTGCCGAAAATGTACGTCACTGAAAACAGCTCTGACGTCAAATGTTATGTATTTGGTGATGTTTCGATCTATATCCGTAATGTTTTAATACACTTTATAAAATAGTAAACCTTACAATTCCTGCGAAACCTCCTTAAAAGAAGCGCAAAATACTATTTTTAACCAGTTCCTATCAAGGAATTTAAACAACTTGTTCCAAGTTTGGTTGTTAGTTAAAACACTCTAGAGCACATGAGCTATTACAGAACTATTGACTGTTGGATCTGATCGGAATAGTCGGGTGAAATCGTTGAACGTTTGAAGAAATTAACTGGAATGGACATGATATGTTTCTGTACAATAGAATTACTTTTGTAAGAGTTTGACAAGGATGAAAGCACGTTTCACAGTTTCGAAAGCAATACAGTGAAACGTGATATGAAATAACACGCCAAGAACAAAATAGCCAAACATGACGTCATTTGTTATGCCAAGAGAGGTTTCACGGAAGGGACATATCACTAACTTTAAAACTGAATTTAAAAATAAATACTTCTTAAAAACCAGAAATACTTGAATTTAAGAGGTTTCTTAATGTGCTTAAACGAATAAAAATTGTTACAAATTAACGAATATGAGCATTGGCTTATTTGAATTTAGTATTCTAACAAATACGAAGATAAAAGTAGGTTTGTAACAGAATCTGTCACTTAACTCGCTTCCACATATTTGTGTTTAACAGGAAAAAAACGCGCCAAACACAACATTAATTCTATATTTAACATTTACAAGCTAAATTTGGCTAGTTTCATTTATTTTATTTCGAAAATTCAATAATTATTACTTATCGTTTGCAAAAATCAATTTATATTTTAAAGAATAAATATGTCATATTCCTCGCTTTTAAATAGAATGAAAACATTTCATATCAACATACAAGGATTCCGTAGTGAAATATATTTGACGTCATTTCAAACTGATCGATGTCGCAAAAATAAATTTATTTTAATTTATCGTCTAAAAGAATTAAAGTTTCTCGAGCGATTGTTGCGAATGGCAAATGTGATTTAATTCTAATAAAAACAGGGCCTTTAGCTATTTGTAATTCAAAGTTTTTAAACGCCAAAATTAACTATTTTCATTAATCTTCTTTCTCAGATTTAATAATTAGACTTTATCGTTTGCTAAATTTGTTTAAAGTTCGAAGAATAATTATGTAATCTTTTTAATAAATATTTTTGTCGCCACAATTTCCCATTTACATTTCTTTCGAAAATTCACTTATTTATAGTTTGTTAAATTAATTTACAGTTCAAAAAATATATAATTTGTACAATTGATGCTTTAAAAATAAAAGCGAAACTTAGCATATTTTTTTTATGCCAAGTTAGAATTCTCTATGCATCTTTCTTCATACATATATATAGAACCATTAAAAGAACTCTATTGTGATAATACAACAATCCAAACCGAATTATATCACATAAATAAATATTTTTTCAAGTGTGTTTATTTTTATTTTAACAAAAGTTTCTCGTACGTTTAACGAAATGGCAACAGTGAAAATATTGAATAAAAATGGAATTTGCATGTTATTTCAATGTAGATTAAATTTTTAGTTATTTAAATTTTAAATAAGCTTCTAGTTTAAATTTTTTAATGAAATTTGGCATGTAGCCAAATCTGATTTTTGCTTCAAAATGACGTATCCCACTTGTCTGTGGACTTGTGGATGACAACAGTGAAAATATGAATAAAAATAGAATTTGCATGTTATTTCAATGTAGATAAAAAAATTTAGTAATTTAAATTTTAAATAAACTTCTAATTTAAATTTTTTAATGAAATTTGGAATGTAGCCTAATCTGATTTTTTTGCTTTAAAATGACGTATCCCACTTGTCTGTGGGACTTGTGGTTCTTTCTGCGAAAGTGGGTGACAGACGGACAGACAGACGGACTGAACGATTATAAAACCTTCCACTTTTTACGTTATAAACGTAGTGTGGAAGCTAAAACGGACAAAAACACCTGCTGTCAGACGATCACATTTTTAATGGAAGAGACAACACTACACTGTTGCCAGGTACAGATATACATAAACATAAAAACTAGTGATGCCATACAGAAACAATTACGATTGAATATCGATATTTTTAACAGCCTCCTTCAAGTATGAAAAAAAAAGTAATTGTTTATGGGTTAAACTGTCACTTATCCATATTGACTGTCTTCACACCAAGTAACCTTTTCTGAGCATTAAACTGCGGTGCTGGGAGTGCCTTGGTTAAAATGTCTGCTCGCTGCTCATCAGTTCGTACATAGCTAATTTCAAAGTTTCCCTTTGAGAACTCATCTTGAACGAATTTGTATCTTTGGTCAATGTGCTTAGTACGAGCGTGGAACATCGGACTTTTTATGTATTTGATAGCACTCTGGTTAACAATCTGAAGGATTGGTAATGAAACACTGTTGGTGATCTCATTAAACAAGCGCTTCAGCCAAATGAGGTCTTTTGTGGCCTCAGCAGCTGCGATAAATTCAGCTTCTGTCGTTGAATTTGATATGGCCTCCTGTAGCTTGCTTCGCCATGTTATTGCAACTCCACCATAGAAAGATACTACACCTGTGCGGGATCTTCGTGTTTCTGCACAGCTATTGTTGTCTGCATCACTAAACAATATTAGGCTTCGGTGGTTCTCAGTATTGTACACAATGCCGTGTCCAATAGTATTGCAAAGGTATTGTAACGTGGTTTTCACTATTTCCCAATCAGTCTCTGTGGGATTGTCCAACTTACGAGACACCAAACTCACTGCGTAAGCAATATCAAAAATGTTTGTGGAAAACGCTGTAATTGTCCATTGACGAGTCAGATACCTTTGGTATATTAGAATTAAAATAGAAATTTCGTTATAAAATAGTGTATTATTTAAGAATGTTTCAACTATCCTGTACTGGTATAAAGAAATAAAATCCATTTAGGAAATCAATATTTTCCTACAGAGAAGTTTATCATTACATTATTTTTCTTTACATGTTTGGTGACATTCCAAAATAAATTATATTATTCCATTTATCTTACGTGGTAAAGTCATGGTTCATCAATTCCATTTTCTTAAATTTCAATGTTTGAGAATTGAGTTTTAATGGATTTCTACTATATTAAAAAAATTCACGGGCTAATTGTAGTTCAACAATTGCCTTAAAAATCGTACGAATAAATCTAAACGTTAATTTATCTGACCTTGTATTAGTAAGTTTCTTTCCAAATCTAATTTTGCTAGTTAGCCACTTTTTTGCTTTTTCAGAGTTATGTCATCTTCCTTATCGTGAGATTCGTTCACAGAATTGCGATGAGATATTTTTCTTATCTTCGCCCCCAAAAAAAACAGGGGGCTGGGGAGCCCAGTCGGTTAGGCATTCGCCTAGCATGCAGAAGATCCTAGGTTCGGGTCCGGGCATCGCCAAAATAACTGCCGACCTATAAACGGCCCGTGCAGCCCAAAACGTCCGACGAATAATACCCCGTGTAGAGGGAGTGCACGTTAAATACGCTCCAAAGTCCCAACGCTGCGTACGATGTCGCCCTTAACTGTTGCGTCGGGTGCCTACTCAGGTGTCGGCTCGTCACTTGACTGTGGTTCTAAATTACGACGCCCGTCGCCAATAGCCCTCGTGTAGCTCTAGTGCGACGATAATTCAAACCAACCAACCAAAAAAACAAAGCTATTTCACTCGGATGTACACACAAGAAAAGAAAGAATTTACCCAACTATTTCACGACACGTACCAAACTGTCTGTCACCCATCAAATGACGTTTCGCCATTTCCGTCAATAAATTATAAGCTTGGTTTGTTTTGTTTTCCCTTAACCGAGGGTGGGGCTTTTTGCATGATTAGGACAGAAGTGATTGGTACAGGTGGAACAACCTCATTGGGCACGTGAGAAAGGTCGTTCAAGGTCATATGGTAGCCCCGAATTGATTGGCTCAATTCTTTATTCTTTTTATTGTCTTGGGAGTTGGGTAGTCAGTAGCAGACTGTTGCCACCGGCGAAGCATAAAAGGGTTTTATTTGTGTGAATGGGTCGAGGCACTTTGGAGAATTAAAATCTGCATAGGAATGTTTTTTTGTTCTGTTTTTATGGTTTGGTTCTAAATTTGATCTGACATATTTATGCATTATGTATTTTTGTACTTTTATTGAAGAGATCAAGTTTCAAAATAAAAAAAACTCTTTCTTTCATACTATTATTCTTTTGAGGTAATATTCTGAGAGACTAGGTTGATTTTGAGAGTCTAAATTTTTTTTGAAGGAAATAAAAAAAAAGTTTTACTCTTCAAATTGTTTTGTCAGTTCTTTATTTTTTTTTATAATTTAGTCTCTTAAAAGTTAATTGAACCGAAAATCTGTTTTTTTTTCCTCGTTTTTTTACTGTTTAAAACACTCATAAAAAGCTATCTGAATATTTTTCCATTTTTTTTCATTAATTGTTTTGCGATGCATAACAGTTTCACAGAAGACTTAACTTATTGGTTTTTATAAATAAATTTTTTCTTTTATTTATGAATATCAGATATCCTTACATATATAATTGTAGAAAATAATATGAAATGGGAAAATAAAAACAATTTTTAATTTTAACTTTGCTACATAAAAAGTAAAACAATTTTTTTATGAACGTAAACAAGTTGGTTTTTAACAGAATCTGTCACTTAAACCGCTTCCACCCAAAAGTTGTGTTAAACAGGTAAAAAGGGGCCAAATACAGCATTAATTCCACATTAAACATTTACATGTTAAATTTGGCTAGTTTTATTTCGAAAATTCAATAATTATTACTTATCGTTTACCAAAATTAATTTATATTTCAAAGAATAAATATGTAATATTCCTCGCTTTTAAATAGAATGAAAATATTTCATATCAACATACAAAGAATCTCGTAGTGAAATTCATTTGACGTCATTTCAAACTGATCGATGACAAATCAATAAATTTATTTTAATTTATTGTCTAAAAGAATTAAGTTTCGCGGGCGATTGTTGCGAATGGCAATGGTGATTAATTCTAATAACAAAAAGGGCCTTTAGCTATTTGTAATTGAAACTTTTAAACGCCAAAATTAACTATTTTCATTAATCTGCTTTCTCAGATTTAATAATTACACTTTATCGTTTGCTAAATTTGTTTGAAGTTCGAAGAATAATGATGTAATCTTTTTTAATAAATATTTTTGTGTCGCCACAATTTCCCATTTACATTTCTTTTGAAAATTCACTTATTTATAGTTTGTTAAATTAATTTACAGTTTAAAAAATATATAATTAGTACAATTGATGCTTTAAAAATAAAAGCGACACTTTGCATATTTTTTTTATGCCAAGTTAGAATTCTCTATGCATCTTTCTTCATACATATATAATGAACCATCAAAAGAACTCTATTGGGATATTACAACAATCCAAACTGAATTATATCACATAAATAAATATTCTTTCAAAAGTTTTTATTTTTTATTTTAAATATAGTTTCTCGTACGTTTAACGAAATGGCAACAGTGAAAATATTGAATAAAAATGGAATTCGCATGTTATTTCAATGTAGACTAAATTTTTAGTTATTTAAATTTTAAATATACTTCTAATTAAATTTTTTTAAGGAAATTTGGAATGTAGCCTAATCTGATTTTTTGCTTCAAATGACGTATCCCACTTGTCTGTGGGACTTGTGGTTCTTTCTGTGAAAGTGGGTGACAGACAGACGGACGGACAGACGGACGGACTGAACGATTATAATACCTTCCACTTTTTACGTTGTAAACGTAGTGTGGAAGCTAAAAATAGTTTTAAAAGACAGTTACAATTTCATTTTAGCAAATTATTTTATCCTTGCTTACCCTACTTACTAAGAGAAAAAGTAATAGTATCGAACAGTTTGAAACCATTTAACTGATATACAAGTGTGTTCATCGATAAATTCATGCACTTCCCCTTCAATTCACATTTTATATCAAAACCAATCAAGCGAAATTATATTTCATTTTAACAGCTGTCAAAAACATGCCAAAACCACACATTTTTCCTCTCGAAAGCGCATTACATAGCAACAATAACACAAAACCCCATCGATGAATCTGTGCCCCTTGAAAATTCATTTAACGTCAAGCGCTTGGATTTTCTTTGTTAATCCCTGGCGACTTATTTTCTCTATCTTTAATGGCGGAAAATAAACTCTCGACCATAAAGATGCGCCAAGGGTCTCTTATTTTGGCTGACAGACATGTAACTGTCATTTGAGTCAAAAACATGTACCTTTTTAAGGAAAATGTTACGATAAAAAACGATACAGAAAAAAGTGACGCCAAGTTTTGGGACAATTGATTTTATATTAATTATGCATACTTATTTGTCTCTTTGGACCATCGTAGGTAAAAGGTTAGAACTTTATGAAACCCAAACTTTTAATGATACACTGTTAAAAATTAGGCACTTTGTTTCACCAAAAATATGGTTCCTAGTAGCTGCAACGGCTGTGTGGTGAACCATATTTTTGGTATTCGGTTGAACCATTTCTCAGGTTTTTGTTTCCAAATCCAGAAAAATTGTTCAACCAGACACCGAAAAAAAGGTGAAACATTTCACCACACAGCCGTTGCAGGAAGGAAAGGAAGTAATATATCATGGTGAAACCAAGCACAAATTTTTTAACAGTGTAGGTATGTATCAACGATCTCAATTACAACTTTGATATTGCAGTATAAAAACTAATACAAATTTACGTAAGATAGAATCGATTTCAAACAATGGTTATTGGCGGTATAACCAAAATATGTACATTCGTATTGAAGTTAATATCTGCAAAATGCAAATGATCCTGTGCCAGTATAATCTCTTAACTCCAGAGGTACATATACGTAGAACATTGTAGAATTCACTTAACAGATACATTTTACAATCTTGCATAATATTCACTTTTCTATTATAAACTAGAATGTTCAATCTTTCCTTAAATATCGATACCGAAGCAACTGATCTTTTAATTGTATAAAAAAAGTCACCAAACACAAAATTAATTCTATTATAAACATTTACACGCTAAATTTGGCTAGTTTCATTTATTTTATTTCGAAAATTCAATAATTATTTATTCAATAATTTATATCGTTTGCAAACATTAATTTATATTTCAAAGAATAAATATGAAATGTTCCTCTCTTTTAAATAGAACCAAAACATTTCATATCAACATACAAAGAATCTCGTAGTGAAATATATTTGACGTCATTTCAACCTGATCGATGTCGCAAAAATAAATTTATTTTAATGTACTGCCTAAAAGAATTAAAGGTTCTCGAGCGATTGTTGCGAATGGCAATGGTGATTTAATTCTAATTAAATGGCTTCTTATGCTTTTTAAATGAGCATCAAATTTTGCAGTTTTTTTTAAATAATTAAAGTACTTCGAATTCGAATTTTTTTCTGAAATTTTCAATGTCTTCTAATTGCGATGCGCTGAATTTTTTAACGTATCACACTTGCCTGTAGCATTTGTAGTTTGGGCTATGAAAGTGGGTGACGGACAGACAGACGGACTGAACGATTATAATACCTTCCACTTTTTACGTTATAAACGTAGTGTGGAAGCTAAAATGATGCAGCAACGTCCTTCAAAAGGATTGCGTGGTCTTTTCTCAGTGGTTACCTTATAAGAAAATTTTTCTAAAGCAAATGTTAAAATTAACTAGAGCTTGTTTGCTCATTTATAGTGTAAAAATGGTTATTTTTACGAATCAAAACTTAAAACTCCCTTATATTGAGGCGCCCCTCAGCGACAGTTCAAAGTCAAGTTTTTTTCAAAATTGTTGAGTCTCTTGAAAAAGTCTCAGAAAAAAAATTCGATATGAAATGTTTTGGTTCTATTTAAAAGAGAGGAACATTGCATATTTATTCTTTGAAATACAAAATAAATGTTTGCAAACGATAATAATTATTGAATAAATAATTATTGAATTTTCGAAATAAAATAAATGAAACATTATACAACATTTTAAAAGAGTTAGACTTTCGTACAAGGACGAAATTTAGAGACATTTAGAGACAAGAGTGTGCACAATGTCTTGCATGTATGTCTGAGAGAGAGAGAGATTCCGATTCTGAACTTATTTTCCTCATCTTTTGTAGAGTGATGTTTACAGGTTTGTCAAACCAATTTATCGTAACTTATCGGCTACCCGTAAAATCGTGGGAAAAAAGTAAGCACCCAAACAATTGAAAACATTTATTAGAGTCCTTCTATTGTTGTCTACGTTTTTCCGGTTGTCGCGCTCGGATACTTTAACAATAGAGGACGACAATTTTAAAAGCCAGACTTTTCTCTTTGAAGATAAATATCTATAGTTCAATGTGTTAGTTTCAAAATCTCTATGTCCTAGAAAATCAATCTTTAAAAATCTCTGTGCCATAGAAAATATATACTCTTTATTTATTATTTGTTAGAATGAGGGTACATTTATTGGTTATCAAAGCGTATAATGGATGTTAATAAAGAAGTTTGTATGGCGAATATTTAAGAAAGCCGTTTGTTATTTGACTATTATTATTCAAGCTATTATTATTATTATTCATTGCAGTTTGCATAAGTAGATCATTCCAGGTTGTTGCTTTCGGTATTTTTACCAAGTTTATGTTAGCAAAGACAATAGACATAATTTAAAAGCTTTTTTTATAGACATAATTTAAAAGACTTTATTAGGATAATTTCATTGAATGAGTTTAAACACCATACCATCAACGAAATTGTTTAAAATACTAAATCGCAGATCACTATACATTGAAATTTTTCTTTTAGTATTTGTTATTGATATTCAAACTGTGAATTTAAAGTTTTAATATAAAAATACATCATTTACAGAGAATATGCGAGTTGTCATTTTCATTTTTGATTAAAATAGTTTTATAAGAGTACTTTTCAATTTTTAAGTTAAAGGGTAATAATTTTTATTGAGTAAGTAGTAAAAATACATTTATCTTAAATATTAAATGGTTAATAATAAACTTAGTTCTTTAAAAAATGGCTGTTTAATCTGTTTGATAAAAATATTTAATTTCATTACTTGTTTAATACAAACCTGAAAAATTGAAAATACAGTTACAGTTTAACATTTCTTAAAGAATAGTTACTTTTTATACGCATGCATATAAATATTTTACGAATTACTTTCGTATAAAACGAATATTTCATCATCCTAATCTCCCCATAGCTCGAATATTTATGTAAGTTTTAAAACTTAATGAACATATTAAGCGGGATTCATTATCTTCGTGCGGGATCATTACTTGTTTAATACAAACCTGAAAAATTGAAAATACAGTTACAGTTTAACATTCCTTAAAGAATAGTTACTTTTTATACGCATGCATATAAATATTTTACGAATTACTTTCGTATAAAACGAATATTTCATCATCCTAATCTCCCCATAGCTCGAATATTTATGTAAGTTTTAAAACTTAATGAACATATTAAGCGGGAATCCTTGCACATTCATTAACAGTTATGTACGAAAGCATGCCCCCGAATAAGTTATAAATGAGTAAACGCTTAAATAGTCCGTTTTCCAAATAAATTAGTGAATATAATTTATAGTGAATAAATCCCCAAGTGAACTATTCTCTAGTTTCTAGAAAAGTGTTCATGAATGTTTGCTCTGATATATATTCATATATGCATCACTGAATCTAATAAGACGTTAAGACCAATGGGGAACTTCCCATTAGGTTTAATTCTTTCATATTATTTGTGAAGAAAGAAGCTTGTACGGAAATATTTCTGAGGACTTAATCAATTTTTGCATCTAACGAATCATATGTTACTTTTAAATAAATAGCATGCTTGGTGTAACATTCTGGAAAATGTAAGTAGTTTATAAGACAGAAAGCCAGTTTTAATTATTAAAATGAAGAAATATATTTTACTTGGCGAATATTTTTAAAGTTGCGTTTTGGTATGGAAACTGTAGTAAGGAGTTCTACTTTGTTTGAAAAATATTTACCAGACATTTATGTAGCCTGTGGTGTTAGAAATTATTTATTATATATGTTCCAACACCAATACTTATTTTGTCGATTTTAACAATTTTTACGAGTTCCATTTTAATTGACAAGTAAAGGAAAAATGTGAGGATAATATTCATTGCTAACCTATTTTAAGTACCAAAATTAAACTACTTTGTCGATAATTTTCATCATTAACTTAACAACAGTAAAAATAACACTTGCTTGCAAACCGTACATTAGGTTGTAAAATTGGATTAATACATCGTGTATCGGGGACTTAGCTACAACTAAGTAATGACAAATTTTGTTTAATCACAAGAGCGACTTAAGGGGATACGGTACCCAAAACATTATTTCTAGAAATAATTACATAAACTTGTAAATTATACAGTGGTTTTATATAATGTTCACTCTAAATAAACATTTTATAGCAATAAAAACAAATATTTACAAGTAGTTTTCAATTTAAAAAAAAAAAAAACAGTCACAATTTTGAACTTTTTAAAAACGCTACTCCTCTTTCAATTTTGAGAATAACTCCACCAAACTTTTATAGTTTGGTTATAGTGTTTTTAGATTTATTTGTTTAAGAACTATGAATGGATTTTAAAATGTGAGCTACAGTTAAAAAGTAACATGCATTTATACTGAAATCACAAATTTTTTTCAAATTATTGAATTCAACATTTTTTTTTAAAACAACCATACATAGTACCTCTTATTCCACGCTGTTAAAAATTTTGTGCTTAGTTTCACCATGATATTGGTTCCTAGTAGCTGCAACGGCTGAATGGTGAAACGTTCCACCATATTTTTGGTATTCGGTTGAACCATTTCTCAGGTTTTTGTTTCCAAATCCAGAAAAATGGTTCAACCAAACACCGAAAAAAAGGTGAAACATTTCACCATCCAGCCGTTGCAGCTACTAGGAACCAATATCATGGTGAAATGAACCAATATCATGGTGAAACCAAGCACAAATTTTTTAACAGTGCATGCACAATTTTGGGCACCATTTATATAAGAACACAGGTTAAAAATTTCAAAATTCTAACTTAATTAGCAAAAACGCCTTAGGGATTTATTAAACACAAGAATTGAAAAACTCGAAACAGAGAAAACAGGTTGAAAACAGACGAAATACGTATTCAAACTTATAGGAATGACTTCAGAAAATATTGAATAACGTTTTTTCTACAAAAGATATCATTATGAAACTTTCAGTAAATGTGTAGAACAATATTGTGAATAATAAGAAGTAAAAACTGAAAAATCGATATTTTGACCAATTTTTGGGTACCGTATATTATCGAATCTTTAATTAAACGAAATAAAAAAAAAATATTTTAAACTAATAATCAAAACTGTTTTAGAGTAAGGTGTTTTGTTTCTTCTTAATACTAGTCAACTTATTCGAAAAGTCCACATTAACGTAATAAAAAAATCCAAGATCATATAATAAGTAATATTACAGTCCCTGGACAAATTATTAGACGCACTGCAAGATTTCATGTAAAATATGAATTACCGGATGATATTGTACCGTTTTATTATTTAAAATTGATTTGTTTTTTATTTTTATATTATCCAATCAATTACCGATTAATTTGACATAAATAAAACAGCATTAATTTAGAAAAGCACAAGTTTATTAAGTTTTAAAGAAAAGTGAAATTAATGTTAGTAAAAGTCAATATTGAGTTGAGCCACCTTTAGCCGCTATCAAAGCTTTAATTTTGCGCGGCATGCTATCAATGCAAGACTGTACTGTCTCCTGCATTTGAGGATGATGATTCCACACATAAATAATCTTATAATAAATAATTAATATAAATTAATCTTAATCATATTTATCTTAAAATAAATACAAATATGTAGTCTGCATCAATTCTTTTAAATAAAAATCAATAATACTGTAGTTTAAATATACCATTATTGCATAAAAACTCTTAAGAAACATAAAATTACTAAAAAAAATACAGTGCGTCTAATAATTTGTCCAGGGACTGTATATGTATAGAATAGAGAAAAAATTAATAGGGGATGACAGCATTCTAAAACTCAAATTCCCGCGACTCAAAGAAAATTGAGTAAAATCAAATATAATAAACTTAAACGGCTTTTAAAAAAATGCAAATTCCCTTGACTAAAAAAATTGAATAAAATCAACAATAATAAACTTAAATATGACTACCATACATCGCTCTAAATTGAAATCCTTTCAAAGTTATTGAAGAACATGGATTTTCATTTTAAACTCAGTAACAAAAGTGTTCTTTAATATACATAAAAAAAATCCATTTCCTCTGTAAGATACCCTCGCTCGAAATTTAATAAAGAAATTCGATGATCGTTGGCATTCTCCAGGCTAGAAATTTGACTCCGAAAATTGCTGTACTGAACTTTCTTAATAACTCCTTTATTTATGGTCCTTCATCTTGCTATAAACACGATGGACTACGGAGAATAAAAGGCAAACGTGGTTCCATTTGATGATGATAAATAAAAAAAAGTATGTATTACTTTTACTTGTTTTTGTTAAGAGGGATTGTCAGTCCCATAGAGCTTGCGGAGGTACGGGTGTTAGCTGTGTTGGTGCACGTACCTCCACGTTGAAGAAGTGAAATCCAAATACATCTCTCAATCATTTAATGGAATCTTTAAGGTTAATATTTACAGGTAATGGAACATGCAAGTTCCGCTGATTACATTTGATAGTTTTGCAGTAGACATGATATTAATTAAGTTATGGTCCAGAGTCTAGTCGCTCCTCGCGCAGCGCGCGGGAAGGGAGCGGAGCGTGATCAGTCCTCGAAGGTCGGTGAGCGTCTGCGTGCTGTGTGTCGTTCCACTGCGAAGTAGGAGGAGTGGAACAAGTGAGGTGTCTTCCTACTTTTGTTGTGATGGTGCGCTAGCGTCCGGCGAGTGTCGAGGCGGCGGCAGTGACGTGTCGCCAACCGCTGCAAGCTAATGCATTAGTTTTGGAATCACAACTTCCGCAGAAGTATTGCTTTGCTATGTTAGACCTTTTCCCCCTGGTATGGGAATCAATATAGCATCGAAATGAAACAAATTTGAAACGAAAATGTTATCTAGTTATTTAATTATATATTTTTGAAAATTTAAAATGCCAAAAATATACAGCAGATGGCGACACTATTTTAAAACTTTATCAATTAATAATGAAACAATGGGATGTCATTTTCCTTTCAATTTTGTTTTAAATTGATGTTATGATGATTCCCATACTTGGTGAAAATGGAATAACATGGCAAATCAATACTTTTCCAGAAGTTGTGATTTCAAAACTAATGCATTAGCTCTAAGGCACTGAAAGTCCCTCTTAATTGACGTTTAACTTACTTTAGCGTTTATTAATAGAAATTTCTTAGTACTATTTATTCTCGGTCTTTTTAGCATTCGACACCGTCGTAATTGAAAATGTTCTTCTTAAAATTATATTTGTAAATATTTTTTTACATAGATTATATAATAAAGAAGATTTAGACTATTATAATTAAAAAACGTGTTAATAAATAAATTCAACTTTTAATAACTTAATAATTTTGAAGTTATATATATGGACCTGTAATAGTAGTTTTTAACTACTTCAAAAAAATTTACATAGCATATTTTTCTATCTGGTTTATTAATATATTTTTTACTTTATTGGATAACTTTTTGAACTAATGTAAAAAAATATTAGTATGTGTTTTAGCTTTGATTCTCCGATAAAAATAGTTGTATTCCATCAGATATTAAATATTTAACTACTAGTTTTATTTAATATTCATTCTTCGTAATAAATTACCGCGAGGAAACTTTTAGGGTGCAAATTCGTAACATACATACACATAATTTTGTATTTTATTGAATTTGATTTTTCAAAACTTTTTTTAATTGAAAGTATATTTTGGGAAATTATTAGATGTTTCTAGGCTCTTTTGAATGTTTTGAAAGCCGGCAATAATAAGCCTATGAAAATTTCTATTTAAGTGAAAACACCGAGCTGGTAGGCCTTTATTTTAATTCTTTTTTAGAATGATAAGTACTACGAAAAAAACGAAGATACAAAAAAAAACGGCCTTGAAAAAAGCGCTGCTCTCTCCGTAGTATTAAAACATTTACAATCAACCAATAAACAATTAAAATTCAAATAAAAAATTCCACAGTTCAACAGAAACAAAGATGAACTATTCTTTTAAAAAGATCCTCTGTTATACACAGTCCAGCTGACTGGCTAAAAAGTCATTTTTTTTGTTTTCGGCGCTTTTTCAGAGCGGTGTTGGCGCCAATCTTTCACTTCTAGTAATCAAATCAATAAATTCAAGCGCCCCCCGTTGACGGCTGGCATAGGAACTGCTAATGTCGTTATATTTATTTCGCTTTTTTACCTCCATCGGAAATTATAGTTGGAAACTTTTCCACTCTATATTTGAAAATTTCGTATTTGTTCGACAGCAAAAAACAGATCAGGTACTTTCATCGATATGAGTTTTGAATATTTTGAATATTTCATTTTGAAATATTTAATGATAGTAAAGTCAGGTTTATTATTGTCCTTTTTATTATTTTGGACCGAGTTATATTTATTGTTACCCTTAACCTTTAATAACTTTGGAAGTATAATAGATTAAAGTAGAACTTTTTGAACTAATGTTAATTAAAAAGTTTAGTTGGTTTTCCCTATTTAGGACAACGCTGGTTATAATAATTAAAAAAAAACTCCCAAAGAGAAAAATAATTTGATTTGAGGAATTTATCATTTTTGATAGTTACTTGTAAAAAGATTTGAATCACTAAAACTTTACATTTAACCCTATCAGTCCCAGTGATGCCATTTGGCATCATCATGTTTCTGATCATAATTAAAAAAAAAATAGGGCTGACATCTATTGGGATTAATAAAAAATATTTTCTAATAGAAAAAAGTTTGAAGAATCGAATGATGTGCTTTTTTGATATCATAAATCGCTACAGACGATCAGAAAAAAAAATTCCAAAATGATGATGCTAAATTGTTAAGGGGAGTCGGATGGTTCTATCTCGCCCATGTTAATTTACCCAACTTTAGGAACATTTTTCTCCGGAACTATATGAGATATCATTATAATTTTTTTATATATTTTGTTCCATACATATAGCTCTTTGATTGAAACTGAGGATATTTCAAAATATTAAAAAATACTTTGACATTGATTTTTTTAAAAATATGTATTGAAAAACACAAAAAAATCGGATTTAAAGTTATATAACTTTTTTTGAGGCTGAGATATTTAAAATGCCACAGTTTAAATCAAAGAGCTGTTAATGGGGAAGAAATAACAAAATAAAATATGTTGATATCTTTTATAGTTCCTGAGAAAAATGTTCCTAACTGTTGAAAAACCTTATACTTCAGGAAACGCAAAAGAAAAGTAAGGTATAGGTAAGAACTAATATTAAGCGTTTTTCAAAAATACTTATAAAAAGAAAACCACAAAACAGAAATCGACAATCTTGATCTTAAATCAAAGCTAAAGATGAGCAGAATAATAAAAATGGAAAAACAGAAAATCGACATTTTTAACCTAAACACCCATCCGAACTCCCTTAAAATGATTAATTATAAAATGCAATATAACTCTTTTTAAAACTTAACTAGTACTGATAGCATTTTAAATGAAATTATCTGTTCCAGTTAAGTTTTTAGAAAGAGTAATATAGATATCTTTTCGTTTATACTAAAATAGAACCACTTATGTAAACAAACGTTTAGTATCAAACGCTATAACTCAAGACGTAGATTTATTTCCTTATAAAAGTATAGACATATTATTGATTAAAATATACTTACACGAATTTTAATAAAATGTTTTACGTTAATAATCATATCAACTCCATGCTCAGAAATCAAATGTATATAAGTAATAACCAAAATATTAAATCAATTTAAATAATATATTGATCAAAGATATTATTTTCCTAAAACCTCTCTAATCGACGCTAAATGTCCCATAAAATTTTAAGAATCTTGGCAAATATTATTACTTATCAAATATATTATTACCAGTTCTGTTAAATATTAAGAGTCTTTAAAATAAGTAATCATAGCTATTTGTCTTAAGCAAATGAAAAAGATATGTTAGGTAGTCTGTAGATGTAGCATTTTTATTTTTTAAAAACTCTTTGAATATTTATGCACATAATCTCCCTCGTTTATACTGACATCGTGGAAGTTAAATGCATATTAATAAAGTTAAATGTGAATTAAAAAGCAAATCGTGCCTATTTTTTTCGGAAAAATAAATTTATGAAATAAGCACATTTAATATAGTTTTTTAATACTAATTTATATTCATGAAAAGCTAGCATATAAACAGGTTCGATGAAATCTGGAATTTTTTTTTACTTGTGTAAAGCAATGGAATTCTTAGAAATTTTAAAAATGTAGATGCATTTTTTCTTATTTAAAAATGTAGATGCATTTTGGTACTGTGTTTCGTATATTTATTCTCTTATTATTATGTATTGCATTCGCAAAAAGTGATACGCATACTATTGAATAATTTAAACAGAACAGTCAATTTCCGAATACGACACTATATCATCTTTGTACAATAAATTTTCTATTGACATTTCAAACTCGGAATTCAAACTTCTTGGAAGTCAAACTTCTCTGAATTTATCTATCTTATTTCAGCAATTTTACGCGAAGTATACTCAAAGCAGCCATGCATTCGGTAGAGTTCGCTAACTTTAATAAATATTAATCACTTCCATCGAAGTATATCTCATAATCTTCAGGAGTCAGTCCTTTTCGAGGCGAGTAATAATAAGACATAATCCTACGAAATTTCGGTGTGAAGGGTTCCGGTGAGTTGACTCTAATTAGCACGTAACTTCTAGATCAGAAGCACAGATATCATAGTTAAAGTATTAGATTGGCAGCCCACGTGACCTCCAATGCTAACGACGGGACGCGCATGGAGGCCAAATAAGGGGGCAAAATGGACAGTGTTGCTGCCACTTTAAGCAGAAAAATACTACGAAAAAATACCATCTAATTCTAAAATTACAAAAAAATACCAGAAAAGGATTTAAAGTCACTAAAAAGATTCCAAAATGCAGCTAGTATTTTTACGATATTCTTTTTTAATTTTAGAATTAGATGGTATTTTTTCGTAGTATTTTTTTGCTTAAAGTGGCAGCAACACTGGCCATTTTGCCCCCTTATTTGGCCTCCAAGCGCGTCCCGTCGTTAGCATTGGAGGTCACGTGATCTGCCAATCTAATACTTTAACTATGATATCTATGATCAGAAGTCTTGGCTTGAAATCCAGAGATGCCATTTTGGGGGCTTAAGGGGAAATGTACGCGCTGGATCGGGGGTCTCCAAAGTAAAGTGCATCAGTGTTAATCCTATGGCGAAAAAAATATTTACTCTGCCACATTTCTCCGGCTTTATTGAATATTTTTACAAGCGGATTTTTTATGTGATAAATGTAGCTGACTTACAGGTCCCGACCTTCCCACTTTTTGAAATTGGTTCGAATATTATTTTAAATTTTCAATAAATAATTTTACACAAAATATTCGAAGCAATTTCAAAAAGTGGGAAGATAGAGACCTGTAAGTTATCTACATTTATCATTTAAAATAAAACAATTTGCACAAATATTCAATACAGCCGGAGAAATGTGGCAGAGAAAATAGTGTTTTCTCCATGGGATTAACACTAAGGCACTTGAGTTTGGAGACCCCCGGTCCAGCACGCCCATTTTCCCCTTAAGGGGGAAAAGGGGAGGTGCAGGTCTCCAAACCAAAGTCTTTCCTCTGTGTAAATAAAATGGGAAAATAATTTCCCAAGTCAAATTACTCCGGCTTTATTGAATATTTTTGGTAGAGAATTTTTTATGTGATAAATGTAGCTGGATGTATAATTTCACGTTTCGAAATTGTGGTTCGAATATTTTCTTTTAAATTTTAATAGATAATTTTATAGCAAACTAGTTTTCTAAACCCGGCGTCGCACGAGTTAACCTTTAATAACGGTGATTTGTTTTTGACACAGCTGTAATAAAATAGTCGGTCTGTTCATTGGCGACTTTAGGCAATATTTAAAATTTAACAACCCAAAACTGGTAATCCTTCTACAATCAATAAATGAAATAAAATAATGATAATCAAATAACAATCCTACAAATTAAAACCTCTTGATAGTTCGTGCTTATTTTTTATTTTTGATCAACCAATCTAATACTTTAATTATGATATATATGGTCACAATACTCTGCATTTATTATATCTGCACTAAATATTTTGATAATACCTAAAATAAAAGATACTAAAAGAACTTTTAACTAAATAATCCGCCATTAAATAACGTGATGTTTATATAAAACCTTTTCTTTTATAACCTCTTGCGACCTGGCATCCCCATTTGGGGACATTTTTTAAAATATTTCCCACAAACAATTAACATGTTAATTAGTTCCAAAATTGACCTGGTCCGATAGAAGATCCATATATCAGATTTCAACCTTTGATTACAGGTATCAGTCATTTATTTCTATGAAAAACTAGTTGAACTAGGGTCAATACGATATTAGAGTTCTTAAAAAAATAAATTTAAACTTTTGTTTTCAAACTTTTCAAAAAGTTCCTTTAGTAGTTAATTTTAAAGTTATTTTGCATTAAAAACAATGTTAAAATGAACTGTTAACTACAAATAAGTGATACCGACTTTCTTTTGCATTTATAGCACAAAAAAAGTGTATTTTTAGAGCTTAAGCCGTGTCTCTCAGTAACAATTAAAAATAATTTTTTTAAAAATTACTTTACAAAACGTACTTTTTAGCATATATTTGTATGAAAGGTATGTTTAGATTAAGAATACAAGTAGGTTTGTAACAGAATCTGTCACTTAACCCGCTTCAACACAACAGCTGTGTTTAACAGGTAAAACGGCGCCAAACACAGCATTAATTCTATATTAAACATTTACATGCTAAATTTGGCTAGTTTTATTTATTTCAATAATTATTACTTATCGTTTGCAAACATTAATTTATATTTCAAAGAATTAATATGTATTATTCACTCGCTTTTAAATAGAATGAAAACATTTAATATCAACATACAAAGAATCTCGTAGTGTTGACATCATTTAAAACTGATCGATGTCGCAAAAATAAATTTATTTAATTTATTGGTGAAAAGAATTAAAGTGTCTCGAGCGATTGTTACGAATGGCAATGGTGATTTAATTCTAATAAAAATGGCTTCCTATGCTTTTTAAATGAGCATTAAATTTTGCATTTTTTTTTAATAATTGAAGTACTTCGAATTCGAATTATTCTCTGAAATTTTCAATGTATTCTAATTTCGATGCGCTAAATTTTTTGACGACGTATTACACTTGTCCGTAGTATTTGTAGTTTGGGCTATGAAAGTGGGTGACGGACAGACAGACGGACTGAACGATTATAATACCTTCCACTTTTTACGTTATAAACGTAGTGAGGAAGCTAATACGTGTAGGATTTTGCTCGGGTCTTAAGAGGATATACCTTACCTAATTTACCCAAAGATAGCAAACAGTATCACTAACTCCCTTTCATGCCCCAGTGTAACTATTCCCTGGAATAATCCAACCATAAACCCAACCAACTTCCCGAGTCGACGTAATTAGTTTAACTAACCCACGAATTCTTTCCGCAAACTTAACTCGAGAAATATAAACCCCATTCCACGGACTGCACTTGAATATTTCGGGGCTATATTTAGAAAGTATATTTTAATGGAGGCGAAACGCATTTCGAATTTTCGAAAGGAGAGCCTTCTGGTCAAAATATTCTTTCAAGATCTTTAGATTATTTTGTCCAGATTTCATTCAAGTTTGATGTCATTTATTAAGAAGATCTTACCATGACTTTCAATGAGATTACGCTTATCACATTTCACGAGGGTTTGTTCAATATTGCTTATTATGAGGGACTCCATTCTTTGAAACATGGGTTTGAGTCGCAAAGTAGCAAACTTTTGTTGGAGATCTCAACAATAACATGGGGTGGTTCCGTCTCTTGCAGGGATATTTTTCGGACGTTTTCTCATTGTTTCCTTCCAAAATCATGTTTGTAAATATATTTTGTTTTAAAACCAATATCATATTCTTTTTCAACATAAAATTTCCTCTAATTTGATACCAAACTCGACTTGTTATGGTATGATATTGTGATTTTTTTTTAAATACGTTTTTTCAAGATGGCGTCCAAAAAATCATATTTGTCGCAACTGTACGGGTTGCGATTTTCAGTATGTTCATTAGAAGCATGTTACCTACCATTTGCAACAAGAATAGTTTATGTTCCAATTTGTTCTAGGTTAAGGTGTTTTTTCGCTTATTTCTACTACGCTTATTTCTACGCTTTCTATATTTGCGGTTAAGTGTGATAAATATTTATTTATAAGGACATATACGATTTGCATGTATTGGGACATGCAAAGTATAATGTATGCAAAACAAACATTTTTAAGTTTCCCGGCCTGAGTGGTTTAGCTGTTAAATTTCTACTATTGCCTTCTAGTGTTATTTTATTCTTGTACTCCAGTTAGTTTAAGTCCAATTTAAAAAAAACAAACAATGCTACATTTACCATAGGCAAAGCTTGTATGCCTGGTTAAGTATGGTAAAATTTTTGAAGATAAGTGCTCAAAACAATTGACATATGTATGACATATTATAACTTAACCCTCTCTCTCCTTAATCTTATATTTTTTAAATTTAATAACTTAAATTATCTTTTTCATATATCCTTAATATCACTTAGTACTTTAACATCCCAACCACACCCTGTCGGCGACAAACAGTCACCTAGATCAATCGTTTCCACAGAAACTGTTTAGTCATCACATTTTCAGTTGATCTTTCAAACTTTCTCAGAACTCTGATTGGTCAGTGGAGCGGGGCTCGAGATTTTTCGCCATTTTTGTAGGCATTCGGTCACACTCTCTCGTCGACTGCAGTCGACAAATCAACCTTCTCCTGATGAATAGCTCTTAAATAAAAGATCTTTAATTACTCTGAAGTTTCCCTGTCGACTTATTTTACATGTATGATAGACAAATAAATTAAGCATAATTGTTATGCAGAATTAATTGTTTTAGGTAGACTTTTCATTAAAAATGGGAATATAGGCTAAGAGAAAGTTTTTGAGATTCCCCCTTTAAAACCTTTTACACAGTTTACTTCCTATTATTGTTTCGAATCTTGAAATTCCTCTTTCGACGAAGAACAAGGACTTTCCATTTTCATTTAAAGTCTCAAAGAGTCTTAATATGACGCTAATAGATACTCGACTAAAGTTTAATTAATGACCATTTGAAAATACTTCAGAGAACTTCAATAAGGACTAATTGAATTCTTTGAAGATTCCTAAGTTGCAAACCTTTGTAATAGACAATGGTATTACAAAGGGGTTTGCATAATAGCAATCCACTGTAGTAGGTTAAGTTATTCTTCAAAGTTATTATAGGACGGTTTAAGTAGGTTAAGTTATTCTAGAAAGTTAATTTTAAAAGAAAGAGGGATTATGTCTGCATATGTAAACGTTTGAATCTATTTCGATAGATTTGTTCCAGATGAATTTTCATTAATTATACAAAGTGGTCATAACTCATTAAGGATTTACAAAACAAATCATAGCTATTGACAAGATAATTTTACATGTGGAAATTAGTTTTCAGGTTAAGTTTTTCTCAATAAACAAAATACACGACAAATGAAAACAGTAGTACTGATAAATATGTGTTGGAAAAATTGAGTTACATAATAGTTATTTATGCAACTAGTGTGAAAAGTAAGGCTTTTGTGAACGAGTTGAATACATTATTTCACGAGCGAGGTACAAACGAGTGAAATAAATTCACGAGTTTAAAAAAGGCTATTTTCAACGTGTTGTCATACACTATTTTTTATAATAACGTGCAAAAAAAGTATTTATTAAATTGGCATTTATTGATTGGCTTATTAATTATTTTATTATCACGTTCAAATGATTTGAAGGTGATTATTTATATTAATGATTATTTTAAAATCACGTGCAAAAAGTATTTCTTAGATTGGCATTGGAAATAAGACGTCAAATAAAGAATCACGTTCAAATAAAGAATTTTACACCAATCACAAAGCCGCCGAATAAAATATCACGCTCAAATAAAGAATTTTACACCAATCAAATGCTCTTATTTACTTTGTCGCACTAGTGCGTAAAAGTAACTTTGAAACACGATTTCGTTAAAAGTATCACTTTTGTCACGATTATTGATTTGAAAAGTTAGTTTTTTTGCACGATATTATAAAAAAACGATTTTAAAACTGTGAGTAATTTTTTTCATAAGGAATGTGTTAATGGTATTCACAAATGGGTCGTTATTTGGTCAAACTGACGGCATTTGGAGTTTATTGGGCGGAATTGATATTGATTTAGTAGAGATGAGGTTAAGCAAGAGAGAGAAAATTCCGTACAAAAAGGGAAAGTACCTATACGGAATATTCAGTGCCACTGTTATTCAGAAAATCTTTTGTTATGCCAAAGTTTAAACTATTTTTAGCCTACTTTTCTTTTTTTAATTCGAAAGAATTAAAAAAATGAAAAAGTAGGTATTGACATGCGGTCGATGTCGTCTGTCTGTCTGTCTGTCCGTACCCTCCTTCCAAAATCGGTTCTATCCATCGGATCTTAAAAATTCTTTTTTTGTTAGAAAGCTATGACCTCAGATACCCAACTTTCATACTTTTTGTCCGTCTGTCTGTACGTCCGGACGGACATAAATCTACTATCTGTCGGCGAATTTCCCATTGAATTAGCATTGAAATTCAATTTTGAGTCATTTAAATCGCTGTAGGTATTGAAATGCGGTTGATGTCCATCTGTCTGTCTGTTCGTATGTCTGTCTGTCTTTCCGTCTGTCTGTCTTTCCGTCTGTCTGTCCGTACCCCCCCCCTTTCCAAAATCGGTTCTATCCATCGGATCTTAAAAATTCTTTTTTTGTTAGAAAGCTATGACCTCAGATACCCAACTTTCATACTTTTTGTCCGTCTGTCTGTACGTCCGGACGGACATAAATCTACTATCTGTCGGCGAATTTCCCATTAAATTAGCATTGAAATTCAATTTTGAGTCATTTAAATCACTGTAGGTATTGAAATGCGGTTGATGTCCATCTGTCTGTCTGTTCGTATGTCTGTCTGTCTTTCCGTCTGTCTGCCTGTCCGTCTGTCTGTCTGTCTGTCCGTACCCTCCTTCCAAAATCGGTTCTATCCATCGGATCTTAAAAATTCTTTTTTTGTTAGAAAGCTATGACCTCAGATACCCAACTTTCATACTTTTTGTCCGTCTGTCTGTACGTCCGGACGGACATAAATCTACTATCTGTCGGCGAATTTCCCATTGAATTAGCATTGAAATTCAATTTTGAGTCATTTAAATCACTGTTGCCAAATCAACAATGGCATGAGAAACTTTATTTATTTAAACATATTTGAAGCAAAATAATATTTTAATGAATCAGTTTGGAATGACGTCATAAAATGTAGCACAATATGATTCTTTGATTATTCATTATTTATCTACCAAGAAAGCGGCAAGGCATACTTTTGCATGCAATTATGCTTAGTTTTAATTTACATTTTTTATTTTTTAATGCAGTTCGGAGTAGTTTCATTACTTTTGTTATTAATAAATATTTAATTATTCTTCGAACTACAAATAAATCACGAGCAGATGATAAATAATATTTAATTAATTTGAGAAAGAATATTAAGGAAAATAGTTGATTTTGGCTTTTAGAAGTTTAAATTATAGCTGGGTGCTGTGTTTCGATCATTTTTTTCTAATGTGTATAAATCTAGTGTAGAAACGGCTGTTGATGATATTTACTTTAGGAACCTAGTTTTTTTTCCCGATTAGAACTTCAGTAAGTATTTAAGTAACAGGAAAGTAGGCTATTTTAGTTCTTTATGAACTTCTTGTTATTTCTGATTTCCGAATTAAAATACATATTATTACTGAAAATAAAAAAACTCTTAATCATCTTAATTTTATGATGATTTTAAGCTTGAGAACACATTAACGACTCCGAATTTCTCCCATAGACAATAGCTTCTCTGTCAAAGTATTAACAATTTAGCCTAATTGGTACAGTCTACAAAATTCCCGGAGTACCGTAAACTAATTACGGGTACCCGTTACCCTGTATAGTTTAGACGATTTCGTGTATGTGGCATGCATCCACCTTGTGGATAACGTGTTTTTTTTTGGTCCGGATTACTTTTGATAAAAAATATCAGTTCAGTTTTAATATGCACGTTTTAAAAAGTATTATTTCGTAATAGGAACCCACGAGCAATATTTTACGGAACATATGTACATTGGATTTAGCATGTATTAGTCTGTTACACAGATGAAGAGTACATGGGAGAACCGCTTGATTTATTAGGAGTCGACCCGTAATTGTGTCTGCTTGGCGGACATTGGTGGCAGGAAACCGGTTTCTCTCTTTCTTCTTCGCTTGGTCCAAGCGTCGGAATCGTGCATCGCGTGAATCTCGGTAGTAGAAAAGTCGTGGTTTAGGACTTTTCAATTAATTTGCGAATCTTAAAATTTCTCTTAATTGTTTTAGAAAAATTCGTGATTTTCAATCAATCGTACTTTATTTTTAAAGCTTAACATGATGATGAACACAGTCTTTTGAGGATTGCAGTGAGAGAAGATGCACAAGAAAGTGAGAAACTGGTTTCCTTACACCAGTTTAGGCGATTACTCGCTATCATCGCCAAAGATACCTGATGAGGAAAGTTTTCTACGAAATTAAGCGGTTTTTCCCCTGTACTCTTCAGATATTTTCGCGTTGGAAGTTTTTTCTCGATAAAATGACCTGATGAATAGAAGTTCAAAGTTTATTGCAACTGGGCAATTTTAATCTGCAATTTAGTTGTAATTTTGAGAGGCGAGTTTTATGACTAATTTTTGACTATTTTTTTACTACAATTTTGGCAAAATCCAGCAAATCGAAATTTTTTTTTCGGTTAGGTTCATATACTACAAATTGTTGACGTTTAGAAAATTTTAATCTGAAGCTGGGACGACAAATTTTAGATTAAAATTCTGCATCGAATTGTAAAACGTGAAAAAAAACAACCTATAATAGGTTTTGCTCAAAACTGTTTAAACGGTTGTTTAAACTGTTAAGGCTGATACATGGGCGAATTTAATTTAACTGATGTTTATAAATGGTAATAAGTGAAGATATTGCTACAATGTATCATGGCAGTAAAGGCGATTGCTATTCTAGATCTGATGAATACTTCTAAGAAATGTTAATTCCCTCTACGTATAGCGTAAAAACTTTATGTTTATGAAACTGTCAATTTGGTACAGCTATGATATGGCCAATTAAATGTTGGCATTGGCGGTTTTTGGCGAAGTTAAAAATTTAGCGTAGGGTAGCTATTTCCATCCAGTTGTATGGGTTAGGGTTAGTTTGAATTATCGTCGCACTAGAGCTATACAAGAGGGATATTGGCCACGGGCGTCTTTATTTAGAACCACAGTCATGTGACGAGCCAACACCTGGTTAGGCACCCAATGCAACTTTTACATCGTACGCAGCGTCGGGACTTTGAAAAATATTTAACGTGCACTTCCACCACATGAGGTAATATTCTTTACACATATTTGGCTGCATTTGCCAAGGATCGATGGATTTTTCGATCAACCTTCAATTACAATTCAATATTCATAGTAAAGACAAGACAACGTCTGTCGAATTAGCTAGTATAATATAATTGAAAATGATTAAGGCTGATATATGGACTTGTTTCAACACTTTTTCATAGAAAAGAAAACAAGCAATGAAATCGCAGTATAGAGAGATTGACATCATAAGAAATATTCCCATTAAAGCAAAGAGTGAAATAAAAAAATACTTTAGCCAGATATAAAAAACCAAGGCATTACGTGTGGTTAGAACTTTAGTTCCTTCTAACTATTTGACAACACATGCAGATTTGTTAGATTGATCCAGAATTTTTTGGAATTATATGATCATATCAATTGGCCAACAAATTTAGAAACGATGAAGATTTGTGATTCCAAGATTATTTTTGGCGAGATTTAAGAACAAGTGAATTTGAAACTAATTTAAAACCTAGTCGGGATAACTGCGACTGCATTTGTGTTTGCGTAGCACAATTTAAAAGATTTGTTCGCATTTTGCGACTGGCGCTGGTCGATGGCTGTGCGACTTCGATGTGACTGGCGAGACGATTCGACCTGGTCTTTATTAAAGCATCTGTTTTAATAACTAAATAACTAAGAGATATATTTCCTTCTCCATTTGTTTTGTTTGTAGTTATTCTATTTTCATACTCAAATGAAAAAAATATTAAAGCAGAGTGAATTAAAGCTATACTTGTAATATCTTAGCTATATATTATCTTCCCCACTACGTTTATAACGTGAAAGGTGGAAGTTATTATAATCTGTCTGTCTGTCTGCCCGTCTGTCTGTCTGCCTCTCCGTCACCCACTTTCATAGCCCAGACTACAAATGCTACGGACAAGTGTGATACGTCAAAAAATTCAGCGCATCGAAATTAGAATACATTGAAAATTTCAGAAAAGAATTCGAATTCGAAGTACTTCAATTATTTAAAAAACTGCAAAATTTAATGCTCATTTAAAAAGTATAGGAGGCCATTTTTATTAGAATTAAATCACCATTGCCATTCGCAACAATCGCCCGAGAAACTTAATTCTTTTAGACAATAAATAAAATAAATTTATTTTGCGAATCGATCATTTAAATATGACGTCAAATATTTCACTACGAGATTCTTTGTATATTGATATGAAATATTTTCATTCTATTTAAAAGCGTGGAATATTACATATTTATTCTTTGAAATAATTAATTTTTGCAACGATTAGTAATAATTATTGAATTTTCGAAAAAAATAAATGAAACTAGCCAAATTAGCATGTAAATGTTTAATATAGAATTAATGCTGTGTTTGGCGCCTTTTTACCTGTTTAACCCAACTGTTGCGTGGAAGCGGGTTAAGTGGCAGATTCTGTTACAAACCTTACTTTTTTTTTCTCTAAAACAAGGAATTAAGTGTGGTTAGAATTTACAATCCTTCTAAATGTTAGTAAAAACGCGTTCGTCCTAACATAACACTCTGCTTTTAATAATTAAATAACCAGAAGATATATTTCCTACTCATATGTTCGTTGCTATTTCTATTATCATATTGAATGAAAAAATACTCAATCAAAAGTGAGTTTAGGCATGGCCTAATCAACTACTAAGGCCAAAGAAGCTCTCCCAAACACGCTCGGGGACGGAAATTTTGACGTCATAGTTCCGAGTGACGTTGTTCCGAAGATGAAGATAACCTGTCTCGAAACCTGTTCGGAAGCACTCTCTCACGGCTGACCACATTTTTAGGGTTCCGAATGCGTCCGAACTAGTTTCTCGATCTTCGTCACTCGGAACATGAGTCAAAATATTCAACTAACGCTCTGTTTTGAGAAAAGTTCTCTGGGTGTTTTTTTAATTGAAGTTGCCGTTGTTTAAGTAGATTTATTAAAACAGAGAAAGAATTAAAGCCAGCTTTTTTTTCAAGCGATACTTGGCTATATATTGCTATTTTAAAAACATGGCATTAAGTGTAGTTAGAACTTAAGATCCTTCTAAATATTAGCCAAGACGTCCTATTTGCAAACATTACAACCATTACAAAAGACACACCATCCAGAAGTCTACTTCTAATTTCCAGAAGGGCTAAAAATACTCCGCTGCAGGCGCTGCCGCAAATGGAAAATCAATCCATGCGGCTTTTAAATGAAATGGAAAAAAGCATTTTCGATTTATTTTATTCCTGGCCCCAGACGTCACGCATTAGTGGTCCATATTTATGTAATGTCCCATTCCGTAACGACGAAACTCATGAGAAAGTAGAAAGCGTTTAAGAGCTTAATGTTTAAGGGTAAGGGTATTTTAAGAAAGAAGGGTTTAACTAAAGTAGGGCTAATCTTAATAAAAATTAAAGCAAATGTGACATTTAGTGGTTAGATAAACATTAAAAAAAATTTTAAAGGTCCCTTAAAGTAGTTAGTCTGCTCATTAGTTTAGTTCATTACGTTTGGAGAACTACTTAACAAATCTACTTCATTTTTAGAAACTAAGATTTTTTTAAAGACTGTAAAAAAAACCCATAAAATACAGTTTGCAAAGTCTTAAAGCTTCTTTTAAAACAATAAAGTATCAGTGAAATGCAATTAAAACTATTTTTTTATCGTAAAGTAATGTTTAAATTAAAAAAAAATAACCGCGGGGGAAAAAAAGAATACTATATTCACATCTCTCAAGCTACAAGACATCGAAGCTACATTCAGCAAGATAAACAATTGAAAACGTCATATTCAAGCATAAATTTAGAACCCATGAAAAAATAGTTTTATTCTTTATATTTACAGTTAATCTAAACCAAACTCTTTGGCGCAACAGCCCGTTAGTGGGCCTAGGCCTGCCGTGCCCATTTCCGCTTACGTAAACAAGGACTCTGGGATGCTAGGCATATGTCCCGGTTACGTGGTCAACCTCACGCGGAACCAACAGTGTTTAGTTCCCAAGCATGCTTGATCCTCATTTTATGGACCCTTTTTTAGGGATGAAAGGAGACGTCAAACTCGCCCAATCCGGAACTCGATCCCCGGACCTGTGGCATGACAATGCGAAGCACTACAACTAAGCCAGTGGGCCTCTGGATCTACAGTAAATCTAAGTTAGGTGAAAAATATTTTACGTAATTATTTCATACCTTTCCAATTAAAGCTTTTGTTTCATCCTTTTTTTATATCATAACACTTACATATTTTTTAATGCTTCCATTAAAGGGGCTGGGGAGCCCAATCGGTTAGGCGCTCGCCTAGCATGCGAAAGGTCCCAGGTTCGGGCATCGCCAAAATAACTGCCGACCTATAAACGGCCCGTGCAGCCAAAAATGTACCCGACGAATAATACCCCGTGTAGAGGGAGTTCACGTTAAAATACGCTCCAAAGTCCCAACGCTGCGTACGATATCGCTCTTAACGGTTGCGTTGGGTGCCAACTCAGGTGTCGGCTCGTCACTTGACTGTGGTTCTAAAATACGACGCCCGTCGCCAATAGCCCTTGTGTAGCTCTAGTGCGACGATAATTCAAACTAAACTAAATGCTTCCATCAAAGTTTTAACAAATTAAATAGCTCTAATTATTTTACTTATTTAATTACTCTTTACATTATATTTAAAAAATATGTGATCCTTACAGTCAACAAACCATTTTCAGTTTATGCATTTTCGATAAACTTTTTTGTGACACTTCTAATTATTGAACCAAAATAAACATTAATAATGCTTGTGCATTCTTCCTGGTAAAAAATAACTACTCTTAATTATAATTCAAGTAAATGACTTGAGATTTTTCGTTTTTCCAATTTTGCGTTCAGAATTATCTGATAATAACGTATTTCTCGGTCACGTTAAAACTACTACGGAAATCTCAAAGTATGTCGTAAAAATTTAATTAGTTCCTTATTTAAAGAAATAATTGATTTTCCGTAGATACTTAAGTAAATAAGGTTGGGTTTTAATAACCATGTCAAAGAAGCTAGATTTTTTGATATTTTAAATAGATCCTTATCCTTATTAAATTAAAACTTTGGCTTTATCAGTGTTAATTGAATTGAGTGCTAATATTAAACTAAATAACTTTCATAGAATTAATAAAAAAAAGTATTGGTTATTATTATTTAAAGTTTTTTCTTCGGTTTCTTGGTTTTGCTAAAGTTATTTTGCATAATTGAAGTTTAAAAGTAAAAAACTGTTTGTGATAACCAGAACCAATAGGAGACAAAATACTTGCTTCACAATTTAAAAATATACAGCACTAATGCCCTAAGAACCAAAATGGCTTCTATTTACCGATATGCTTTAATAAAACAAATATAAGAGAAAACCTTCAAGAGTAAATGCTACAGAAATTTCGTATTTTACTAACTACTACATATGATGCAACTAAGTCACTAAAAAAACTTTCGAAACATAGGTAATTGTATTCGGTTAAGTACGCGACATACCACAACCGCATATAATTAACAGTTGCTTATCGGAATTTTAGGTGCAAAATCGATTGCAATGAATTCGATATCGTAGAAAAATCCCTACTTCGAGTTTCTTGTTAGCTGAATTATATGTATATAATTTCAGCCTTCACCCCCATGGCATAATATATTACCGCATAATATATAACCAACTATTATTAGCGACTACACAGATCAAAAATGAAAATAATCGATTAAGAGCTTATGAATTTATGAAATACAAGGTAATGAAAGTTTACCAAAACCAAAGTTTTATTAGAGACTACACAGATCAAAAATGAAATCTATCGATTTTCGATCATAACTAATAACTCATACCTTTTCACGCGACTATTTCTGTTCGACATGTTTGAAGAGTGTGCGTGTGAGGGGGTAAATCGAAAATGCCCTTGTACCTCTCAGACAGTCACGGTTAGGGCGATAGTCCACTGGTTTCCACTGCATGTGTTCACACTAATTGCAAAATTATGTTTTGTAATAAACGGTTGAAAAAAAATCTCCAAAATACTGCTGAAATTTTTTAGAAAAGAAAAGTATATAATTACATTTTTACTTTCACTTACCTAATATGAAATAAAAGGTAATGAAAGTGTAACAAAGTATTATAATGGAATACACAGATCAAAAATGAAAGCAATCGATTGAGACCTTGAACTAATAACTGATACTTTTTCACGCGACTATTTCTGTTCGACAACCCAGACACACGTTTTAATAATGTGCGTGTGTGTGGAGGGGGGGGGGGGGGGGTAAATCAAAATTACCCTTGTACTTGCAAACAGTCACTGGTAGGGCGAAATTCCACTTGTTTTCACTGCATGAGATTTAAGTTTTCAACACACTAACTGCAAAATTATATAAATGGTTGTAAAGAATCTCGTAAATACTTCCGAAAAAGTTTTTTTTTAATTACATGATGTCCCCTTAACGGTTGTGTTGGGTGCCAACTCAGGTGCCGGCTCGTCACTTGACTGTGGTTCTAAAATACGACGTCCGTCGCCAATAGCCCTTGTGTAGCTCTAGTGCGACGATATTTCAAACTAAACTAAACCAAAACTAAAAAAATTACACACAATTAGTTTTAGTTTAGTTGAATTATCGTCGCATAGAGCTACACGAGGGCCTATTGGCGACGGGGCTATTAGAACCAGTCAAAATGACGAGACACTGAGTAGGCACCCAACGTCAACCGTTTAAGGCGACATCGCAACGCAGCGTTAGAACTTTGAAGGGGTATTGAACTGCACTTCCTCTACACAGGGTTTATTCAAGTCGGACATTGGCTGCACGGGCCGTTTATAAGTCGGCAGTTATTTTGGCGATGCCCGGACCCGAACCTGGGACCTTTCGCATGCTCGGCGAGTGCCTAACCGACTGGGCTCCCCAGCCCCTTACACACAATTAAATTTTTACTTTCAATGACCTAATATGCAATAAAAGCTAATGAAAGTTTAACCAACTATTACAAGGAGGGCAAGGAGGGCACAGGACAAAAATGAAAACAATCGATTGAGATCTTGAACTAATAACTTTTTCACGCGACTATTTCTGTTCAACGATCCAGACACGTTTAAAAGTGTGGGAGTGAGGGGGGTAAGTCGAAAATGCCCTTGTACCTCGCAGACAGTCACGGTGTTAGGGCGAAAGTAGGAAGCAGCAGCAAGACAAAACGTGGTAACGGTTTTCTTGTGCAATCGATGGCACCGCCATTGATCCGGAATCATTATACGTCTACCGCCAGAGTTCCTCCGCGAAGTTAGATGTATTGGAGGTCAAAATGATGGCATGGAAATAAGGTGAAGCCTTCGCCGAACTCATCGAAATTACTACACCGTTAAAGCGGCTCAGTGGTTAACGTTAAAGCGGCTCAGTGGATAAGAGGTATTACGTGTCCGCCTCATACCCTCATAGTTTGCGGGCTCGACCGCCGGTTGAGTCGTCAGATTTTCTGGAAGGGAAAATCGTGGGCAGGGGCACATGGCATATGATTATGTGGCATGGAAAAGATCTCTTGAGTACCCATTTGGCTTGGGTCCTCTCGGCAAAATTAAAATCTCTGCATACTTTAACAGGGCCGAATTTCTAGCGTAAACCGTAAACGTATATATATAGTAGTAATATTTCGTAGCAAACATGGTCGCTGAAGTGCACACCCCTCCTCCCGGATTTCGAAGTTGAAAGAAAAATAGTAGAACACTTAAAAAAATTCGCCTATTTCGCTTTCGATTTAGTGTGTAAAGGTACATAGATGATTCTAATATGTGTATATATTTTAAACAGCACATACCACCCTATTTTTCAGCTAACCAGCTACTTTTCCCCGAAGTGGGAGAATATTGTGACTGGGGCGGCAAATCGTAGCCTACAGGCGGCAAATCTTTAAATCCGGCCCTGTACTTTAATATTTACAGAGAGCTCAGATTCATTGTAATCTAAGCGTCAAAATTTTTAGCTAGAGTCGCCTAGATGGTGCCACCAAAAATGGTCTCAGTTTGACTCAGTGGGGAATACGCCGAGTCTGCAAAGGTTTAACCTCCAATAAAGCAGCCCCGTCGGGGGAAAAAACTGCATTGTTAAAAAATTTTGTGCTTGGTTTCACCATAATAATGGTTCCTAGTAGCTGCAAGGGGGTGCCAAGCTTTACCGTATTTTAGTCTTCGGTTGAGCCATTATTCAAGTTTCAGAAACAAAAACTTAAGATTCGGTTCAACCAAATACCGGAAATATTATGAAACATTTCACCACTTGCAGCTACAAGGAGCCATATTTTTGGTGAAACCAAGCGCCAAGCAGTGTAGTTATAATTCGTTTGAGCATAAAATCGATTAAGCGACATACCGCACCGCATTCTTAATTTTTTTTTTTGTCGTGTCCATGAGAGTCGAACTCTATATGTGTCCGTGAATTTTGATAATTTCTTCTACGACTTGCTTGATGTTGTCTCCATACGGATCTAGCATAGTCGGCAGTACTCCAATCTTTCTCAGGCTGGCGCTCATAGCCGGACACTCATAGATGTGAGTAGGCGTAAGCTGTGTATCAGGACAATATTCACAGCTTCTATAGATCTTATTGCCATCTCCATCTATCTTCATACCCCTGTGGTGTCCAGTTCTCAGCCTAGTTATGGTTTTAAGAGTAGATCTGTTCGCAGTTATTTCAGAGAGAAGATGTTTGGTCTGAATGGATTTTTCTCTAAGCTTATATCTGGCCACTGCATTCGCATCCTGAAGAGAAACATCACTGCAGCTAGTGTTGAGGTCTCTGCCCTCCTTGGCCAATCTATCCGCAGTTTCATTATCTTCTATGTCGACGTGTGCAGGAATCCACTGGAGGATGCAGGTCTTGTTTATAGTCTGAAGATCTTGAAGACCTGAGATGATTTCTTGGGTGATAGAAGAATGTCCTTTTAGAATTGCTTGGAGGGCGGCCTTTGAGTCGCAAAATATTACTAGGCCCTTTGCCTGCTTGGAAGTGGGAAGGGCCTTATAGATATTTAGTGCCTCCAGAATTGCCCTCAGCTCACAGGTGAAGTTAGAGGCCGCATTCTTAATGTGACTTCTATAAGAAACTTTTAATTTTTTGCAAGAATTGGTGATTTAAATTAAAAATATGCTATAGTTTGCGCAGTGGGTGTTTGTAACTCTTTTCTTCATCGTTCAAGGTAATTTAATACACTGCTCAAAAGAGTTAGGGGAGCACTTTACGTACTTTTGTTTACCCTTTCAGTTCCAACTTCTTATTTTTTATTATAGAAATCTAAAATTTGTGAAATAGATTCATTATGCATCCAGAATGAAATGGTAAAACAACAAGGGGGAAAATCTTAATTTTTTTAAAACTAAAATTTAAGGGGAAAATGGAATCATAACTTTTGAAAATTGAAAAATTATAACAATAATTTTTCAAAACTTTATTTGTTAAAAAAAAAGTTAAAATCAATTTTTAAACATGCAAGCGTAAAGAATTTAGGGTATATTTATTTTTTAATTTTTTTTTGGAGTGAATTTTATTTTACCCTGTTTTTCATTTAATTAAAACAAACATTATTTAATTCTTCTAAAGTCATGATTATTTCATCTAACGATAAATAAGTGCGAGCTCAACTTAGTGAGAAAAAATCGGAAGCTGATGATACCAAATGGAATCATTGCGGGTGAAAGGGTTTAAACCATGCGTTCCCCTAATTATTTTGAGCAGTGTAGCTTGACAAATGGCGAGTGCATGTTTTTAAAGCTTACCATATCGCAAATGTTGTATCGCAACTGTATCAACGTTAGTCGATCTAGTAATCGGTTTTTGGACCCATTGCTGAATCGATCACTGCTTCGCTTGACAAACAGTTTTTCTCATAGACGTTTGACCCAGCAGCACATCTATCGTATTCAGACCTCCAATAAAAACAGCTGAACTGAAATAGCATCTCTCGGCTAATGTTTTTATTCATCTTTTTCCTTGGATTTCATAACCGGTTTTTTTTTCGTGTTTATGTTTCCAGGTTCGATTTGTCAAATGAAAGAATAGGATGAAACGTTTCGGTGGTTAAAAATACATTTTTCGTTTCGTGCTCTGAGGTGGAGTTATTGATTTGCGGTTTTAGATTAATGTTTATTTTGGAGTGTTCATATCTACACTGAAGAGCCAAATAACTTGTATAGGAATACATCAGCGAACAAATGTGTATAAAACCAATCGAAGTTCGTCGCTATGTCCAGCAGCATCTATATGCTGCTATCATGACAGGTTATGAAAATTGAAGGGATTTTGAAAGTATCGGGGGTTGAGAAATGAAATTCCATATCCATGCATCTCGCTCCAAGGTGGAGATGAATTTTGGATTTTCACTTACGACAATTTCACGAGTGTACCATGAATATCGATAATCCAGTAAAACATCAAATCTACGACATAGCTTTGACCTTAAAAACATCGTGCAAAGCCGGGCCCATTGACAACTGATCATTAACTGTGATAAACGTCTATGTCGATTCTATGTCGTACAAGTGTCGACTTGTTAACCATTTAATGAATATTCACCGATATGGGCTTCTGGAGCCGTATATATCACGTATCCGCAATATATCATGTTTAATGATTTTCGTCCGTCGTCGATGATCCGTTTTTGCATGATCTTTTTAAGGCCGCAGCTGTGTCGTAGTTTTAATGTTTTACTGGATTATCGATATTCATGGTACACTCGTGAAATTGTCGTAAGTGAAAATACAAAATTCATCTCCACTTCGGAGATGCATGGATATGGAATTCCCTTTCTCAACTCCCGATACTTTCAAAATCCCTTCGATTTTCCTAACCTGTCATGATAGCAGACCATAGACGCTGCTGAACATAGCGACGAACTTCGATTGGTTTTATACACCTTTATTCGCATATGTATCATGTATGCCTATACCAGTTATTTTGGCTCTTCAGTGTATATCGCATTTATTTTTTGTTACACTATACTCAGTGGTGGGACAGCTCACAGTGGGAAAAGCCTGCTGTGACTATCTCATCTTACGAGGTTGGACGCAATGAGGTACATTGCAGCACTGTGTACAGACACCATACTCCCATAGTTCTGTTTCCAGGCTAGCCTAGTCCTCATTTTTCTAACGCAGTGAGGTTTTTTCAGATGGTGTAACTCTCCTGTTTTCTTTTTTGCAAATCCTGCGATTTCATTGGTTGTTTTTATTTCATTTTCTCAAAATGAGCATTTTTATAGTAAATTAGGGAATTTATAAAGCCTCTTGAACCTCTTAACTCGTACACTCTTAAAACAAAAGAGTGAAATCCACTCCTATAGGGGAAGTGCATTTTCGGCACCGGAAAGGAGTGGAAATCAACTCAGACCGAGTTAAAACTGCTCGTTTTATGAGTGTAAGAAGTAGATTGTTTTCTTTTATTTCTTTTACCCACTCTGCAAAAAGAGTGAAATCCACTCCTATAGGGGAAATGCATTTTCGGCACGGAAAGGTGTGGAAATTAACTCAGACTGAGTTAAAACCGCTCGTTTGTTTTAAGAGTGTAGGCGGCGGGTAAAAAGCGCAGGTAATAAGATGGGCACGCGCTACGTCATCAGCTGTTTATCTTTTTTTCGTGGGCTTTTAAGATCACTGAATTTTAGTCCATGTATATAAGTAAATATTGCACAGAATGACGACATATTTTGGATTTAGGAGTTTCTTAACATTATGAATCAATTAACAAAAATATAAAATTGCTGAATTTCCTTAGTTAACGGTTGTTAAGGGTTTACAGGTTGAGTTAACCTTTCCTAATACGAAATTAGAGTTCTAGAAATGTGGTATGGTGAAGTGAAACCTATCATCCACTGAACATATTTTGCTACTCAAGGAATAAATAGACCGTGGTTTACTGTTTTTAGCCAAATCCGAATGCTGCGAACATCCATGCCGACCATTCCAATAGACCATTTTACACATTGATTGCGATTGTAAACAGGATGTACTTGGTGTTGAACAGGAACTTTCCTGCTAAAATAAAGACCAAATAAAGAAGCATACTTTCAGATCGTTATTGATAATTTTATTGATGTAAATTAATGAACTATGTAACTGTTTTCAAGTAAATGTAACTTCAGGTGTTTATCAGCAATAAAATTTTATGTGACTGTTCATAAAAGGAACTTGGGAAAAGTTTAATGTTGAATTGATTATACAAATGAGTTAATTGGATAATCTTAACTCTTAATAATTACTTTTTTTTTCTACCTGGTACAATCGTAATGTCCGTGGTAGTGCGCGCCACGGACGGAAGAATCAAACCTTATAACTGTATATGCTTCTTTCAGCAGTCCTCTCAATAATTTAAATATTTATAAATTGTAATAAGATAGTTAAAAGAGATTTAAATTTCTATTGGTATGAAAACTTTCCATGCTAGAGGTAAAATGCAACAGAAAGTTATTTTACAGACAACATCTAACTATTTGGTATTTTTTTTACAAAGCTTATACTGTCAAACTCAATTCAATTCAAAAACTTAAAAAATCTATAAAACTTTTAACAAACGCGTGAAGTTTTATTCCCATGATGATACGTTTAGGAATACAGTTCCAATTTCCTTATCCCCTATGCTTTCTCAAGATAACTTGCCCTTATCCTTACAAACTGAAATTCACCTGAATTTTAAAATTCTTTTCGAAGAGTACCCCGAAGGCATCAGCCTAAGTGATAGGTATTTGAAATATGTGCTATATTTTAAAAATGCTTACTTTCTATCAAAGTTTTTTCCGACAAAGCCGTTTCGGAACCTTTTTTAGGACTCATATAAGAAATGCTCTATTAGAAAGGCAAAATTACTAAGGATTTAACTTATGTTGGTTTGATTGTAATAAGATAGTTAATAGATATTCAAATATATTTCTATATATATAAAAACTTCCATGTCGGAGGAAAAACGCCGCAACAGAAAGTTATTTTACAGCTAACATGTAAACATTTTGAATTTTTAAAAAAAAAAAAAAGCTATACTGACCTAACACAGATGGGCAACGTAATTTTGAACCGTAATCAACTGACGAGGCTGTCTCGTGTGGCTGGCACCTAAAGCAATATTTTTGAGACATCGAAAGAGGCGTCAGGACTTTGGACCAATACAGATTATACTTGCACTAGTCTACGATACACAACGTTAATCATTGCCATGATTTTTTTGGTCCAGAACAATGTGC
Source organism: Oedothorax gibbosus (assembly GCA_019343175.1). Taxonomy (NCBI): domain Eukaryota; kingdom Metazoa; phylum Arthropoda; class Arachnida; order Araneae; family Linyphiidae; genus Oedothorax; species Oedothorax gibbosus. The sequence continues at coordinate 4,189,282 of CM033280.1, read as the reverse complement.
TTAGATTATACAGTCCCTGGACAAATTATTAGACGCACTGCAAGATTTCATGTAAAATATTAATTACCGCGGGTGATATTGTACCGTTTTATTATTTTAAATTGATTTGTTTTTTTATTTTTATATTATCCAATCAATTACCGATTTATTTGACATAAATAAAACAGCATTCATTTAGAAAAGCATAAGCTTATTAAGTTTTAAAGAAAAGTGACATTAATGTTAGTAAAAGTCAATATTTAGTGGAGCCACCTTTAGCCTCTATCAAAGCTTTAATTCTGCGCGGCATGCTATCAATGCCAGACTGTACCGTCTCCTGCATTTGAGGATGATGATTCCACACATAGATACAGGTTTGTACTTGTTTACGTTCATGTATCACTTTGTCAACACAGTGTTGCCATATGTTAAAAATAAATACAAATATGTAGTCTACAACAATTCTTTTAAATAAAAATCAATAATATTGTAGTTTAAATATACCATTATTGCATAAAAACTCTTAAACATAAAATTACTAAAAAAATATACAGTGCGACTAATAATTTGTCTAGGGACTGTAGGATGGCCAAGACAGCCTGCAAAGGTATTTTAAGTGCTTGGCACCTTAACCTAACAGGTTACGCCAGGACCTTGTTATAACAATATAAATGAGTTCTTCTACTAAAATGCCAATGTAATAATTATATACCGTTTTCGATATTTAAAGAGCATATCGTTCCTTTAATCCAATAACAAGGAAACATCCGTGTTGTTTCATTTTTAACATCCGTACTAAGTCATGCTAAAAAGCAATGGTATGGTAATTTTTCGTTCCGAATTTACGGTTAACTGTCACGAAATACTTTCCAAAATCTAGTGAATACTATAGGAATATGCAAATTTATAAAAATTTTTAAACTTTGATTTAAGGGTTAGAAACACTCTAAAATATATTTACTTTATGTAAGGTACAAGAAAGAATAATTGAGTTTGTTTATAGTTTATTGATAGTTGTATTTGCTAATCTTGATGACCACTACTTTATACTTAGTGTTCAACAAATTACTCTATCATTTAAACAAGTAGATTTGTTACAGAATCTGTCACTTAAATCGCTTCCACACAACATTTGTGCTCAACAGAAAACAAACTATTTATATACCACAGAAAGAAATTCGCCAAACAGGGCCTTTAGCTAGTTGTAATTCAAACTTTTAAACACCAAAATTAACTATTTTCATTAATCTTCTTTTACAGAATTAATAATTAGACTTTATCGTTTGCAAAATTTATTTCAAGTTCGAAGAATAAAGATGTAATTTTTTTTAATAAATATCTTTGAGTCGCCACATTTCCCCCTTTACATTTCTTTCGAAAATTAAGTTATTATTTATCGTTTGTTAAACTAATTTACAGTTCGAAAAATATATAATTACTAAACTTGATGCTGTAAAAATAAAAGCCGAAACTTTGCACATTTTTTTATGCCAAGTTAGAATTTTCTATGCATCTTTCTTCATACATATATAATGAACCATCAAAAGAACTCTATTGTGATATTACAACAATCCAAACTGAAATAGATCACATAAATAAAATATTATTTCAAAAGTTTTATTTTTATTTTAAATAAAGTTTCTCGTACGTTTTACGAAATGGCCACAGTGAAAATATTTAATAAAAATTTTCATGTTATTTCAATGTAGATTAAATTTTAAGTTTTTAAATTTTAAATAAACTTCTAATTAAAATTTTTTAATGAAATTTGGAATGTAGCCTAGTCTGATTTTTTGCTTCAAAATAACGTATCCCACTTTTTTGTGCGACTTGCGGTTCGTTCTGTGAAAGTGGGTGACAGACGGACGGACTGAACTGAACCAGTTTTCTCAGACAGAAAGAGGTATTTCCCAGTTTTTCCCGGTATTTACCAATTTTTCCTGGTATTTACCAGTTTTTCCCGCTGGGAAGGGAAATATTAGTTTTGGACGGGAAAAACCCAACCCTGTGTGTAACACTACATAACTTTCAATTACCACTCGATAAATCAATACAATTCTAAACACAATACAATTCTACCCTTTATAGAAGTTTCAATACATTTTGAACCTAAAAAGTTCTATAGCAGCTACATCGTATTGGGAACTCGTGTACCAAATACGAAGTCCATAGCTCTTTTAATTCTAGCTGTAAATTGGTTTCAGACAGACAGGTAGACTGTCTGACAGACGGAAAAATATTCAAAAACCACCTTTTCAGAATCGATACCCTCCAAAACGTGTAAAAAACAAAAATAGTCGTATTTTTTATAGTTCGGATTTCGACCTCCTCGCAACACTTTTATTACTTTATATTTCATAGTAGGTAATTAAGAAAATATCTATTTCATATTAGGTAAGTAAAAAAGAAAAAATCTATAGCTACAGGGCTGCTTTTGGTAACTTTTTGTACTAATTTTGAAACTTATGTGAAGAAAATTCCATACCATTCTATTAAACATGCAGTTTGTTTCAATCCTTTGCACATATTTGTTGAAATATATCATTTTTTAAATGGGAAACACGTGAAAAAATGAAGAGAAAAGCAGATTAGTGAGGGAATGTTTAATGACATATGTAATAGCCCTCCAAACCTAAAGATAATATAACAGAAAAAAACCCACCGGAAACTATCGGTATCACTAATGACCGCCCAAAAGACGTCTCCGATCCAATTCCGATTAATTTTCGACGGAGAATAACTGAAATAAAGAGATTTCGCCGGAAGCCCAGAACTTTCTTTTATCCCTCATTAAGAATCGAAACCAGATTACGAGCCGAATTTTCGAGATTGATTTTAATAATTGAAATATCTTTCGAAGACTTTGTAGCTATGTTGGAATGTAGTTATTAGGTTTGGCATTTGAGGATTTAAGTGATACTTTGACGAGTTTAGCAAGATCATCGATATTTGATCTACTAATGACGCGATATGCTTGCATATAGTGCGCTTCAAAAATAATTATGTCATTTTAAAATGTAATATCTCGAGAACATAGATATCATAGCTAAAGTATTAGATTGGCAGATCACGTGACCTTCAATGCTAACGAAGGGACGCGCATGGAGGCCAAATAAGAGGGCAAAATGGCCAATGTTGCTGCCATTTTATTTAAGGAGAAAAATACCATCTAATTCTAAAATTACAAAAAAAATACTAGAAAAAGATTTAAAGTCACTAAAAAGATTCCAAAATACAGCTAGTATTTTTACGATATTTTTTTTTTGTAATTTTAGAATTAGATGGAATTTTTTCGTAGTATTTTTCTCCTTAAAGTGGCAGCAACACCAGCCATTTTGCCCCCTTATTTGGCCTCCATGCGCGTCCCGTCGTTAGCATTGGAGGTCACGTGATCAGCTTTATCAATCTAATACTTTAACTATGATATCTATGGTTGGAATGTAGTTATTAGGTTTGGCATTTGAGGATTTAAGTGATACTTTGACGAATTTAGCAAGATCATCGATATTTGATCTGCTAATGACGCGATATGCTTGCATAGTGCGCTTCAGAAATAATTATGTCATTTTAAAATGTAATATCTCGAGATCCAACAGAGTTAATGAATTGATTTTTGTGGATTATGAATCAGTAATTAAAAATCGCTTTTAGTATAATTGTTTAGTTTAGTTTGAATTATCGTCGCACTAGAGCTACGCGAGGGCTATTGGCGACGGGCGTCGTATTTTAGAACCACAGTCAAGTGACGAGCCGACACCTGAGTTGGCACCCAACGCAACCGTTAAGGGCGACATCGTACGCTGCGTTGGGAATTTGGAGCGTATTTTAACGTGTACTCCCTCTACACGGGGTATTATTCGTCTGACATTTTTGGCTGCACGGGCCGTTTATAGGTCGGCAGTTATTTTGGCGATGCCCGGACCGGACCCGAACCTGGGACCTTTCGCATGCTAGGCGAGCACCTAACCGACTGGGCTCCCCAGCCCTTTTTAGTTTAATTGAAAATCTGTCCATAAGGGTTTTTTTGTTAGGGTACCTTGAAAATATATTCATGGTAAATGATTATACCCTTTTCTAATCAACAATTACAAAAAAGGAAAAGAAAGAAAAGGTGTTAGTTGAAATTTTACTTAGAAAATTGCATTAAAAATGCATAAAAAAAACGATATCAATTGGCTTGCTTCAGGTGACGTAGCTTATTCCAGTTTTCATTCCTGCTTTTCCTTCAATTGGTGCTCTGTTCTCACGGCACATTGATTCACCAATCGTGGCTCAACAATAATTTATTTCCAGTCAGCATTTCTGTTGCCCCTCAAGAGCTGAAACATAGCCAATTAACTATATTTTATCTTTTAAAGATAAGTAAGAAGAACACTCACAAAAGCGTCCAACTAGACTATTCCTATGCTAGAATGTGGTTTTGGAACACTATTCTGTCTGTCAATCTTTTGAACCCCTCTACAACTCGAACTAAAAATTTTATAGAATTTGGTACACGAATTTCCAGTACCTGCGGACGTCATAAGGTTTTCGAGAAAATTGCACAAGAGCAAAGGGTAGATGCTATAGAACTTTTTAGGTTTTAAAGTTATTGAAATTATCTTTCAATGCATTGATTTATAGAGTGGTAATTGAAAGTCGTGTAGTGCTACATACCCTTAGTTATTACATTATGTTTGTTATTGAAAGACTAATAGTTCCTAGACGGATATACACTCTTAAAACAAACGAGCGGTTTTAACTCAGTCTGAGTTAATTTCCACTCCTTTCCGTGCCGAAAATGCACTTCCCCTGAGTGGATTTCACTCTTTTTGCGGAGTGGGTAAAAGAAATAAAAGAAAACAATCTACGTCCTACACTCTTAAAACGAGCGGTTTTAACAACTCAGTCTTAGTTAATTTCCTCTCCCTTCCGGTGCCGAAAATGCACTTCCCCTATAGGAGTGGATTTCACTCTTTTGTTTTAAGAGTGTACATGTCTCTATCCCTCAAATGGTTTAATAGTATTGTTGTTGAAAGTAAAATAAGAAATGATGACACTGTACAGTATATTAATATTTCTCAGAATATGGGGGTGTTTCACGTCGGATCTGGCAACAGCTCCTTGGACTTGTTTTCATTTTTTATCGAATTACTCTTGTTTTGGTATTCGGAAGTGTGTTTTCTAAGAATATTTTAGTTATTTTTTAAAATGCCAACTTCTTGCTGTGCTGTTGGTTGTTTTAATCATTTATTAAAGAAAACTGCATAGAAAGAAAAGTTTTTTCATCTATTTCCTCATTCTGATCGTGAATTGAAACCGAAACAATCAATGAAATCGTAGTACGGAAAGAAAACGAAACAACCAATGAAAACGCAGTACGGAGAGCGGGACATCATAAGAAATATTCTGAATGGAAACTGATGATTTACATTGTAAAAATAAGGTAAGTTACTGTTCGTTACGGTCTCTTTACTGGCGTACGTTTATAATTTATAAGAAAAGGGAAATCCTAAACTTGAAATATGACTTGATTGATGAGGTTTATAATTTATCTCTAAAAAATACGCATAAAAATACCGCATTTTGGGTATTTCACCCATTTAAAAATATGGTCTTTCGGGGATAAATGAAGTTACATTTATACAAGAGATACGTGAATGCGGATAATCAAATTAGGGAAGATAAATGTGCTGGTATTTCTTTCGCATGTCTGTTTGGCCGTAAAAGTCCCTTTTCTAACCAAAAAATATTCTTTGGGAAAAAGTTTAAATAAATCAATATTTGCTCTGAAGTATTTTCTAAGAATTTTCAGTTGGAGAGAAAGTAACTTTCTCTAGTTGTAAAAAGGAGCATTGGATTGAAAATTCTTTTTGAATAAAAAAAAAATCCTGAAAAAGGATGAATTTGTGGATAGTTCTAAAGTAAAAGTTATTACTAAAGTTGTCGAACCTTTTTTTTTTAAATCGAAAATACGATAACTTGAAGTTCCTAGCTGAAGTTCAAAAGTCTTTGGTTGTATTTGATCAGTTTAAAATCATCTAGAAATAGCAATTATTTAACTATAATTTTATTACAATAAGTAAATACTTTAAGCAAAAAATAAAAAGCAAAAACTTATTTTTATTTATTTTTTATTCGAATTATATATAGCCCATACTACACTGCACCCGCACATATCAAACAAATGATATCGTCAAATTGTAGTAAACAACAATAATAAAGTTCATTTCAAAATTTCAGAGGGAAATTAAGAAGCATATTGAATATTTAAAAACGGCCAATTTACTGCGCAATAAATTTAAGAAGGCAGTATAATTTAATTAAATAATTTATACTACAAATATTATTAAAACAATTGTAATTTGAATTTTAAAAAAAATCGGTCACGTTTACCAGCACGTGTGCTGTATTCTAACGGCCGCACATTGTGCTGCAATTTTAAAGCAAATGTGCCTCAGCCATGATATTTTGTTTGATTTTCCTATTGCTAGAGAAAAGAACAACACTGATCAAATGAAGGCAAGCTCAGAAACTATAGCAGAGTGTTGTAGAATTGTGTGTGCTAGTCTCAGTGGGCTAAAAATTATAATTTTATAACTGTAAATTATTAATATTTCAATCATCTGAACTGGTGTAATTCCAATTTTGTATACCTCCCTTCATACAAAAGATTTAAATTGTCGTTAATTAAATTTATTTTTAAACATAATTACCAAAGAATGCTGCTGGGCCTATTGTGGACGCAATCAATGGATTCATTTGGTCTACTAGTTTTGCATTAGTTTCCGACAAAGGCAGCATATTTTATTCTGGCCTCTAAGTACTATATCCTCATTAGGCCCATCAAATAATCCCGCATTCAACAGATTACAGCTTTTTGAATAAAATACCGAAAATTACGGGTCTCGTAATTCTATTCAACCCGGGCAACTGCTCTCGTAATTAGAATCACGCTGTCGCAGGTTGTGGAAGATGTTCCCCTTTACCGTATTGCGTCGTTTGACAAGCATGTAAGTCTCAAACATTTCATAAATAAAATTTATGTTTTGAATTGATACTATTATTATAAAACATTTTAAAGGAATTTAACAATATCTAGTGTTCATATAGTTTTGTCTGGTCAGAAGTTTAAAAAAAAAAAGTTATAGCTTTCATCCAAGAACTACCTATTTATTTTTCATCTATTTTTACCGAAAGCCCAAGTAAAGGACCCGCTAGTAGAGTCTATAATCTTAGGAGCTATATTACTAAAATTAGGTGGACATGGATGTATTCGAATAATTTCAATCGTATGTTTGGAGCAGCTACAATTTTCTGACTTTCCAATCCAAATTATTAAAAAAAAAACTTCGATGACAGAGTGATGACTGTCAACCTATTAATTGGTTGATAGACATATCTTCAGGCTTGTGTGCTTGGTCACAAAGACCCGCTTATAAACCATCGTCAAGAAGAACGGACACGACATACACACACATACAAGACAGATGCTGCCATCTATCACCACCTCCACAATTTAGACATGTCCCTGAAGGGGAGGGAAATAGTCTCCAGGGACCTGTACCCGTGGTAAACTGCGCAATGACCGACCACAGAACTTTCGGACCCAACAGATTTAACGAGCACGTACTCCGCATATACTCGGTAGGTCTAACCTTTTAATGTTCGTAACCGCCGAAACCCCTTCACACACAGGCTTAATTTCTCGAGTATAAGTCTAGAGACCTGACCAGCAAATCAGGTTACTGCAGCTGTTTACTGTAAAGTGGATGACGTACGCAGTGTACGCCCTCTAATGATTGAATTGTGGGGACGTAAGCTGCGTGTGTCCTGGTAGTGAAAGAATTAAGAAGCAAGTTTTTTCCATTGAATGCAAAAAAAACATCAGACAGCTCGCTAGCAAATCAAAAATATAACTGTCAACTTTAACTATTCCAACCCACCGATACCCGACATTCCGGCAATTAGCAAATTGTCACTTAAGTTCCCACATGTGCTATCTCATTTTCTCAACTTTTCAGGAGAGCCGAAAAACGTGTTGTTGTTGTTTCTAATGCCACTCGGTAACCGAGCCCGGAGTAGAGAACTACCCGATTTTAAGGCGAAGAGGGGCGGCTTCCGTTTTTTTTTATTGAGCGCCACAAGGGAGGAAGTCCGACTTTTGCTCGCAGCATGACACATCCGTTTTTACAGGAAGGTCCCTTTCACACATCCCTTCTCACTCACATATCGGAATTTTGATCCAGATCAAAGGCCGATAACCCCCTGATCTGGTACCCCCAGAGGTATTAATTTGGTATGGGAACATGGAGGAGTTTGTGACCACGACATATTTAACGTGCCCCAGCCACCATTAGCAACACGGCGGTCTTTAGTCGAATACAAGCGCCGACCCAGCAACCATCAGAATTGCGAGCACCGCCGAGAGCAGAACCCGCAACCCTTCCGATGCGAGCACGACGCTTCACACGACTGAGCTACCGCGGCTCCGAAAAACGTGTTTGTTCATTTAACACCGGCTATTCGGACTTTTTCTTGTTACATAATATCGTTCTACATATTATGTACTGGCTACATGGGAACTTAAGTGACGAAATAATCATTGACAGCAGCATTATTAAAGCGAAGCAAGGGAAAAAGGGAATAGCCCGCTTGGGGCCGTTATCAAGTCATGCTTCATTATCGGTCAGTACATGCGGGAGTCATTATCATCCAGCTCGACTCAAAAGCAACACGGATTCATATGATTCAACTAACGGCGGAATTCCGCGAATTCCCTACATGCAAATTTTCCATTAAAAATTATGTCGATTTGTGAGTAGTTTACTGAGTAAATTCAACCCTTTTTGGGGTAATTTTCCCTGCAAAGAAACAAAACAGATACACTTTGCTCACCTTAGAAGTCCATATTATTGAAAAATTCGTCTAGGTCAGGGTGATAAGAGCACATTGTAATACTTTGTTTCAAAGTAGGTTGCCTCAAAATCCAACCTATTACTATCCGTAACCGTTCGAAATCTTTCACCCCTTCATGCCAAGGCTTAATATCTCGAGTAATAGCCTATAAACCCGACTAGCAAAGCAGTTACTGAAGCTGTTTACTGTAGCGATGATGACGTACGCAGTGTATGTCTTGGTTGTTGATGACCGAACTGAAAGAACGAATGCTGCGTACGTCATGGTAGTGAAGATGTTAAGAAGCAAATCAATTTCTCTTCAATACAAAAAACACATCAGGCAGCTTGCTAGCAAAACCAAAATACAACTGACAACTTTACCATACCAACCCACCGATACCCGACATTCTGGCAATTAGCAAAGAATCAATGGATCCTCGACAGCAGCGTTATTAAAGCGAAGAGCGGAAAAAGGGAATAGCCCCTGGGGCCGTTATTAGACCATGCTTCATTATCGGACAACGGAGAAGTACCTGTGGGAGTCATTATCATCCAGCTCGACTCAAAAGCAACACGGATTCATGATTCAATTAACGGCCGAATTCCGCGAATTCCCTACGTGGCCACTAAATCTTCCCTCCGTCCCTAATAGGATTGGCAGTCGAGGGATTTTGTGCGTTGTTTCGGTAAAAGTGCCTCGGTCATGAATATGGATTGGAATTAATCGGATTGAATTTTATTTGTAGAAATGTGATTGCGATTAAATTTGAACTGTAGAATGGTGTAATCGGATTGAATTATATAAGTTCTTTTGATAGATAGTAAATGTAAAGCAATTTTTGTAAAGGGGCAGAGGCAAAAGCAAGTTACTAACACATTCTGAAAATAAATCACCCATTATTACATCCTTCAGTCGTTAAGGTATAATGTGGCAGTCAGCACAAATACTCAATACTAGCCGATTAACCGAGAAACCGAGTAATTACTTAGTCCCAGAGGCGGTTCGGCATTAAGGCCGAAATTTAACTGAAACGCCTGCGAATGGTGGAGTTTCGAAGATTTTGCTCGTTTCCTAATTGAACTGAAACAATTCCTTCGCGCGCGAATGACGTCACACCACGATTGGTCTCAGGCCATTCGAGCGATCGCGTGCGAACTGTTTGTTTACTGTTTTGGCACTCAAAATCGGCGAAAAATGTCAAATACCATATTGGTTTTATAAGAAAAATTAAACCCCGGCCGGAAACTTACTAAGCAGTGCGGGAAACTTAATAGATTTGTCTGATAAAAAGTTTATTAGCAAGTGCCGTAAGGATAAAGAATTGTTCCTACTCGTTTGGTGAAAAAAGAACGAATCATAAGATTCGTTTTTGTGAACGAATCATTAAAATAAAACGATCGTAAACGTTTGGAACGAATCTTTAAAAAGAACGGGACCGACCCATCTCTATATTTCCAGATATTTTCAAATTATTTCATTGGTCAGCTTCATTGGTCCAGATATTTTTTGAAATATTTCATTGGTCAACTTCAAGGAAAGAGAGGCGGGCGTAATGTTCTTGTCGATTGCACGAATGACACGCACTTAACCACGAATTCGGTTGGTTTGGGAAGTTAAATACGGTTTTTCAAGAGCGTTTGCAGGGCGAAGCTTAAACCGATCGCATCGCAGAGCAAACGTCTGCGAATTCGAAGCGTTTCAGTTAAATTTCAGCCTAAGCTAAGCATGCAAGAGATATCTGGTTCAAAACCGGGTCGGCCCGTACCTTCTTCGTCAAAAACTTTTTAATAAATGTTAAAACAGTTTACAGTTTTTTTTTATTTATACAGCTAGTGAATCATTTTTTTCTTGTTTTAAGAAAATTTGGCATTTTGGACTTTTAAATATACAAAGAAAGACCACAAACTACTTTTCGAAAATAAAACTTTCAAACTAAATAAAAAAAAGCCCGCTTTAAAATATGTAGGGATGTAACAAACCGATTAATATTTCTTTATTACTTTGTAGATAAATTATTATAAAACGAATTGATAGTTTCATTTCTTTAATTTGTTTGCATATCGTGCTTACCTTCTATCGTTCCTTGATTTTAAAAAAATTATGTAAAACAAATGTAAATTTTGGAAACTTTTTGGCGAAATATTTTCACACGCCAATGAGTTTTAAATATTCTACAGCCTCCATTTTCTACTTCGAATCTCCAACAATACTAGCTATTCAAATTAACTGGCTATTCAAATGTTATCCAGAAACTTTTATGTGACGTTTAAATTTTAGACAGTTCGAAATACTCGCTGGTATTCATTATTATCAAGCGATACTCAAAAGCTACGATACAATTAACATAGGACCAAAGTGACAATTTCATTCCGGGTATCTCAATTGCTCAGATTTCTAATTAACACGCCTCGAACGGAATTTCATGTGCTGAGATTTGCAAGGAAGTCATCAGATTCGGGAATTCTATTTTAATGAATTAATGAATTATTATAAACGTGACCCGAAATTTTTCCCCCTTATGATTATTAATTCGAAATGTCAAACGTTCGAAATGACTACTTTATTACTACAAATTTAAATGACCACTGAAAACAAAAAAATTTTTCTTTTAGAATGCTTGCAAAAGAAAATTATTTAAATATTTTTGCACAAAATCATAGTTCGATACGGCAGAAAAACATTAATATACTTTTTGAGAAAAGCACTACGAAATAACACAAGGATTGGCAATTTCGGAATGGCTGCAATAAGGCCAAAAAAAAAAACAACTTAGGATATATCGCAAGTTAACTTTAAAGATGCATAGTATTGGACTTTAATGTATAAAATTTAATTATTATTTATTAACCTAAAGGCCCGTCGGATTTGCGTCTTTCTTCAAAACGGTCGACAGAATGACATAATATTACCATTTTCAAAATGGCCTACGAAAACAGAAAAGTGTACTTTCAGAATGATTTTTCTGAATTTACTGAGATTGGTAATGGTCCCGTAACTTCACGAGTGAAATAATGAAACCTGAAATATTTTCTACATAGTTTCACAATTTCAATTTCCAATGTTTTTCCATCATAGTATCCTTAGGTAAACAGAAAAGTAATCAGAAATTGTAATCCTGTTTGAAATTAATGCATATTCATTCCATGACTAGGAGTATAACATACACCCGTCTAGAAACACAGGATCACATATAATTTTGTAACAAATCTTTCGCCTTACAACCAATCAACTAAAGTCCTTCTTAGGTGATAATGCATGGTATAATGAGACACTAACTGCAAGCTAAATTCAATCAGCCGTTGGTAAAATATCATACATCTAGTCAAGTAACCTTTATATTAAACCCATTAAAAGCTCAAGTTATTTTTTTAAGGAATATTTAAACATTTACAAAAACATTCAATCCTTGGCTGGTTCCGTAATGTGTTATTATGGATAGTTTAAACTATTACCAAGCATAAAGTGCAAAACAAAAATGATTTAAGATAAACTGGGAAACTAAAAAAAACATGCTTTTATGGTCTGAGCAAATCATTGCTTGCTGTTTTAATAGACAAGCAAATTTCTCCGTTTGAAATTTTCCACACAGAACATTACATTACTGAGGATCCAAGATTTCGAATGTTACTAACTGTGCATGAGCAGCTTCGCTGATCACATCGTCACGTGCACGTCTCTCCAAGCGAATTTACTGACGATATTTTATGTTGGGTTTGAGGTGTACGATTCATGAACCTCGTCTAGCATTTTGGCCATGGGGCAGGCAACAACAATATAAAAAATCAATACCTGAATTTATGCACGGATTATGTCAGTGTCCGGCGCCTTCTGTCTTATCCTCTCCTTCATGAGGGCCTTCTTCGACCCGAACAGCTTCATGGCCAGCTTATTGTCCGAGGGCTGGAACAGCGCCTCGAGCTGGTTCCTCATGAAGCCCGGCTTGGTGGCCTCGATCCCCGGGCCGATCTCCTCTTTCGGCGTGCCATACAGACTGACGTCGTCCTTCTCGCCGGAGGGCCCATCCTTGCCACCCTTGACGACCTACAATAATAACAAATTATTGGTATAAAATAAAAAGTGATACCAAACAAGACACTTGATGGCAGCTAGCCTTACAGAGTATAGAATTACGAACAAACGTGCAACACGGAGAACAATAATAAATAAGTGATACAGTACTAATACACAAAGGGAAATTGGACAACCAGCCCCGAAAGAAAAAAGTACTGTTTAGTAGTGACTAAGAAGTTTTCTAAATCGTTATACCAATTTCATGTAAGATCTTTAAATTTCTAAAAATCTTAGACGTTAGATTTCTGTATGGACTGGTAATAGATTAAAGAATTAAGACTAAAAATTGGAAGTTTTTTACAGAATTGTTACATAGATATTATAGTAAAAGTATTAGATTGTCAGATCACGTGACCTCCGATGCTAACGACGGGACGCGCATGTAGACCAGAATTCCAGGGCAAAGGGGCCCGTGTTGCCACCAGTTTAAGGAGAAAAACACTACGAAAAAATACCATTTAATTCTAAAATTACAAAAATATACCATAACAATAATAGCAAAGCGTTTCACGTTTTTTTTAAGTCGTCACTAAAAAGATTTCAACATGCAGCTAAAATTTTTATGGTATTGTTTTGTAATTTTAGAATTAAAATGGTATTTTTTCGTAGTGTTTTTCTCCTTAAACTGGTGGCAACACTGGCCCCTTTGCCCTGGAATTCTGGTCTCCATGCGCGTCCCGTCAATTAGCACTTGGAGGTCACGTGATCTTCCAATCTAATACTTTTACTACGATATTCTGATTATTTAACAGACCTCCTTGTTGAAGTTCATCTCTGGGGAGATGTAGTCGTTGACCAGGTCTTCGTCTTCGTCGTGGGCCGTGACGAGCGAGTCGGTGCCCGTGTTGGTGGGGTCGTGGACCACGTGGATCTTGACGGAGTCCTGGCGGCGCGGGGGGCCCTGGTGTTGGGCCCTGGGCCCCCCCTCGTCCTGGTCGGTGTCCGGGTAGCGGACGCGGCCGTTGGCCTGGCGCAGGCTCGGCAGGCGCTGGTGGCGCGGCGGGCCCTTGCCGGAGTCGCCGTCCGTCCCTTCGGAGCCCCTGCAAAGAAAGAAAAACATGTCATCAATGTTCATTCAAAATCATTCATACATAAACTGAAGAGTTTAGTGGAAGAACACGCTAAGTAAAAGGAAGATGAATACGAGAAAAAGAGTTTTAAAGTTCTTAGTTTGCACTTAAATTCCTTAAAAACGGTCTTTTGAAACTGTAAGAAACACTTAAATTCAAGTATATGAAGAGAAAACCTCTTTTTCCATCCTTTTAAAAGATAACATGTTCATTGACACAAAAACAATTTTTCAAAAATGTCACTTAGCACGTTCTTTCACTAAGTTCATGAATTATAAGTGACATATATTGGAAGTGTTTCAGCACATTTGAAGACTTTAGTAGAAGAAAGTGCCAAGTGACATTTTTGAAAAAAGAAATGAGATTTTTGTCAATGAACATATTACTGCTTTTTTAACGATAGCAAGTTGCCCCTTTTAATAAACTTAAAGTTTCATATATTTTTTACGGTTTGCAAGTACCGTTTTTTAACAGATCTGAATGCGAACTAAAGACTTTAAAGGCTATATTTAACCGTTTTTACTTTTTTGTCACTTAGCTTAGCACGTTCTTCCACTAGCAGTTCTTCAATTATAAGTGACATGAATTAGAAGTGTTTTAGCCCATTTTTAATTCGAAATATATTGTGGGTTGTCCACAAAAAGACCACGAGTACACTCTTAAAACAAAAGAGTGAAATCCACACCTATAGGGGAAGTGCATTTTCGGCACGGAAAGGAGTGGAAATTAACTCAGACTGAGTTAAATTCGCTCGTTTTAAGAGTTTAGGGCGTAGATTGTTTTCTTTTATTTCTTTTACCCACTCCGCAAAAAGAGTGAAATCCACTCCTATAGAGGAAGTGCATTTTTCGGCACGGAAAGAAGTGGAAATTAACTCAGACTGAGTTAAAACCGCTCATTTGTTTTAAGAGTGTAGACCGCTCATTCTACCAGTAATCTAGAAAACAACAAATTCAGTAGTATAACAGCCAAAGTAACTGATATCTACCGTGAGTATCCTTATCGTGCACCATGGGTTACCGAGGTCGCTGCAATATATTTTTTTCTGGTCATTGAAAATTAAACGAGAAAATATTGATACGAGCACTGTCATCTTAAATAACAAGGCCAGAGAAGCTCTCCTAATCATTAGCGTAGACGGAAATTTTGACGTCACTGTTCCGAGTGCCGAAGAGGGAGAAACCAGTTCGGACGCATTCGGAACCCTAAAAATGTGGTCAGCCGTGAACGAGTGCTTCCGAACAGGTTTCGAGACAGGTTGTCTTCATCTTCAGAACAGCGTCACTCGGAACTATGGCGTCAAACTTTCCGTCCCCGAGCGTGTTTGGGAGAGCTTCTTTGGCCTTAGTAGTTGAGTAGGCCGTGATACAAGTCAAAATCTGTACAAATGAATAATACATTTATAAGACAAGATTGAGACTTCTTTCAAAGAAAGAAACTAAAAAGACATCCAGCTTTCCCGGGATGATTTCCCTGATGAAAAAGACCAATGGTGACATGACAAAGACAGTTCGTAAAATGCTTAAAAATATGCCATTGTCTTTCCAGAAGATACAAGAGCCCTAGCCAAAGACAGAATAGCTTGGATGAGTAAGCTAGATGCCTTATGCGTCAGTGAGGCTTAAAAAGCTTAGTAAGTATTCATAATTCACACTATTTATGCAATAGATTTAAGGCTCGTCATACACTTCGATAAGCATACGCCATTTAAGTAAATCACAGTTTAACTATTGTTATCTAGCATATAATCATTACAAAGATACCAACCAACTATAGAGACTAGAAACAGATAGCCGGAAAGGTTCAAACTGAACCTATTATCCTTATACGTACTATAACTTAAAATATTAAATCTTTTTTGAAACGGAGTACTTTAAAACATGCGATGCACCTAATATATGCAGGGAATATTGTTTTTTTTTAGAAAATGCATTCGTGCAATATTGCGGATTTTTTTAAAAAAAATTATGAAACATTCAAATACATTTTTATCGAGTTATTTGCCAAAACTGAGTGAGTTTATTTATACCATTAAGGAGTTTTAGCAAAACAATTTAAATAGTTATTTAATAATTATAAAAGATTCCAATTGTACAGAAACTTTTTTTTTATAGAAAACAACTAGTTTGTCAAATTTAATATCACGTTTTTAAAGCAAAAAGAAAAAAAAACCGAGTTACAAATATATATATATATATATATATATATATATATATATATATATATATATATATATATATATATATATATATATATATATATATATATATATATATATATATATATATATATATATATATAATATATATATAATATATATATATATATATATATATATATATATATATATATATATATATATATATATATATATATATATATATATATATATATATATATATATATAATATATATATAATATATATATATATATATATATATATATATATAATAATATTTAACCGTGGAAGAGTAATTTTTTAGAACTAAAAATAAAAGTTCTGTATTACTTTTTAAAATTAGATACCGAAAAATACCTAAGAAAATATTGGTTACTGCCGCTACCGTGTTTCTTTTATATTGGAGATAGTTTCCAGTGCCATGGAAGAGTTTAAGAAAACATTTTAAATCGAAATTCATTCTGAAATTTTTTTTAATGTTAATTATTAAGGCATTTTTGAAATATTTGTTGAAGATACTAGGTTATGTTGTTCATGGTAAATGTAATATTTTGTGTATTTTCATATATGTGAGTTTAAATACATTGCATTCAATATCCGATTCAAATACTTAATTTTTATCAATATATTTTAGTAAATGCGTATTACAATTCAATACCTTGATTTTTAAAATAAAAAATAAGGAAATTAAATCAAAAGTTGAACCCGAAACGCTTGAGAATAAAATAAATAATTATTATAAATATCATACGAATGGACATCATTTCTCGTCTTGAGTGGCAACGGTTCCACAGGAATGAAAATAGGGTATGAATTGGTTAAACAATGAAGTGGATGGAGCTTATCTCGTGTCATACCAATAATCACTAAAACCACCAATTAAATCCAGGAATGATCTACGTCACGAAAAACAATCCAATTGCGAACAAGGTCAAAAGCTTGATATTGATTCAAAAAGCGATATTCATCTGTATTATATTTTTAAATATTTTGTTCAATAATTACTCTGCCTTAGTTGTATGCAGCATTTAGCAAACTAATCCAAAGATCAATATTTTAATCATCTAGCAGTTTATTTTTGAGGTATTCATCGATAAAATATATTGACAAATAAGACGCACTTGTACTTCAATAATTATTTAAAGATCGAGTGACAAGATAAAAGATGGTTTGGTTTGCATGGCAGTAATGCCTTGGCGATGGGATTCTTTGTTTTTTAAACAGTTATTAAATCCAAATTAGCATTTGAGCAGGCACCCAAATATTAAAAAAAATAGTAATAATAATATAGAAATAAAAAAATTAAGTTTATTTCATTTTAGTTGATTGGTGGATCAATTCTCATTATTTTCTAACACTAAAAAAACAAAATAAAAATAATAAAATAAATAAAATAAAATAAAATAAAAATTTGTATAGTCCTACCACGACTGCTTAGCATCAACACTCTTAAAACAAACGAGCGGTTTTAACTCAGTCTGAGTTAATTTCCACTCCTTTCCGTGCCGAAAATGCACTTCTCCTATAGGAGTGAATTTCACTCTTTTTCGGAGTGGGTAAAAGAAATAAAAGAAAACAATCTGCGTCCTACACTGATCACAAAACGAGCTGTTTTAACTCAGTCTGAGTTAATTTCCACTCCTTTCCGGTGCCGAAAATGCACTTCTCCTATAGGAGTGAATTTCACTCTTTTGTTTTAAGAGTGTATGACGTGTGTTTTAGACGAGTCCCAACTATCACTCGAAAAACGAAAAGGGGTAAGGAAGATTTTGGGTTAAGCCAGAGTTACTATATTTGGCGATTCATTGCTTTGCAGGTGCATATTATTTCTTTAAGGTTTAAAAACAGTTTCTCAATTGTCGGACAGTTCGAACTTGCCTGGGTTCACTATTATTTGCATAGCTATATTTTTACTCTCTCTTATAGCTTTCCCTGAAGTTATACTGAATATGGTAAATAATGCATACTACAGATACAAATATATTGACGATCAAGTCAACATAGAAAAGAAATGCTTTGAAATTGATGACGACAATCAGCAGTTAACTATGATCCTCCTTTCACCAATAACCTATGAGTAGTTTTAGTATGACGAATTATTTCCAACCAAACTAACCCAACAATCGCCTAGGCTCGCCAAACAACATGGGATTGGCAACCCTTCCTTCTTTAGGTTCCCTACATGTTCACAACTCTTCCACAATCAAAATATTTGGGGTGCTAAGTAGTGATAGACGGACTATACAAGCTTTTATAATATATAATAACAGTTATGGTTATGAAATGCTATTTTTTAAAAGTAGTTTTTAACTATGTATAATTGTATAGTTATAAACGCATTTTTCTTAAACATATAATAGTAAAACAATACGAAGGTTAGAAACGGGAACTAAGACAAATCCTAAGTTTTAGAAAAATACAAATGACCATCTAATTTTAAATGAAACCTTTTGAAAATTATCCCAGCATTTTTACTTTTTCGAAAGCGAAGCAGAAAGATTTTTCTCACAATTTAACTAAAAGTGACATGAAAATATTCGTTCCCAACTATAATTGATCATCGTATTATGCAAATGTTCATCTTTCTAAAAAATTGTTTAACGTCATATTAAATCTGAAAAATGGTCCTCAAATAGCATTGTTTTACTTTTTTGTTTAAAAAAACTTATCTTAAACTTATTTTATAACTTATGTCGTATTTTGGGTCTATTGAGTTAGTTTTGTTGTGAGCTTTTGTAAAGCAAATTACAAAATAGATATACAGTCCCTGGACAAATTATTAGACGCACTGTATTTTTTTCAGTAATTTTATGTTTCTTAAGAGTTTTTATGCAATACTGGTATATTTCAACTACAATATTATTGATTTTTATGTAAAAGAATTGTTGTAGACTACCTATTTGTATTTATTTTAAGATAATTACGATTAAGATTAATTTATATTAATTATTTATTATAAGATGATTTATGTGTGGAATCATCATCCTCAAATGCAGGAGACAGTCTTGCATTGATAGCATGCCGCGCAGAATTAAAGTTTTGATAGCGGCTAAAGGTGGCTCAACTAAATATTGACTTTTACTAACTTTACTTTCACTTTTCTTTAAAACTTAATAAACTTATGCTTTTCTAAATGAATGCTGTTTTATTGGTGTCAAATAAATCGGTAATTGATTGGATAATATAAAAATAAAAACAAATCAATTTAAAATAGTAAAACGGTACAATATCACCCGGTAATTAATATTTTACATGAAATCTTGCAGTGCGTCTAATAATTTATCCAAGGACTGTATAAGCAATAATGTATAAAGGAAAATCGCAGTGTCAATGAACAATGTAATGAGTAGGTATTTGTTATTATCACTAACATAGGAAATGGCTAAGTAGTATTAACGTATGTCATTTACGTCATTTCGTCATAACATTTAACGTCTTTAAAAAAAAATTTACACAAATAGTTATTTATGCAACTAGTGTGAAAAGTAAGGCTTTTTTAAACGAGTTGAATAAATTATTTCACGAGCGAGTGCAATAAATTCACGAGTTTAAAAAAGGCTATTTTCAACGTGTTGTCATACACTACTTTTTATAATAACGTGCAAAAAAAGTATTTATTAAATTGACATTTATTGATTGGCTTATTAATTATTTTATTTTCACGTTCAAATGATTTGAAGGTGATTATTTTAAAATCACGTGCAAAAAGTATTTCTTAGATTGGCATTGGAAACAAGACGCCTAATAAAGAATCACGTTCAAAAAAGAATTTTACACAAATCACAAAGCGCCGAATAAAATATCACGCTCAAATAAAGAATTTTACACAATCAGATGCTCTTATTTACTTTGTCGCACTAATGCGTAAAAATTGCTTTGAAACACGATTTCGTTAAAAGCATAACTTTTGCCACGATTTTTGATTTAAAAAAGTTTTTCTGCACGATATTATAAAAAGGTTATTTTTTGGATTGTAACTAAATGAATATGCATTAAAAAATCGTAAGAAATTAGCTTTATCAATTGAATGTGTTTAGTAAAAATTGCAAGGAAATGCAAACGTTTAAATATTTTTTTGGTAAACTGATTTACTTTTGATGGAATATAAAAAATGAAAACCTTGTGTGATATTTTGTAATAAAAATGGAATCCTTGTAAACAGCATTAGTTAGAATAATTTATTTTAGGCAACATTTAAAAACATTTGTAAAGAAATAATTAATATTAATTGTAACCAATCCTATAAAACTTTGTTGTTTTTAAAAATTTCGTTGCAAGGAATTTCTTTAACAAATACTTATTTCCCTCTAAAATTCCACGTAATAATTATGAGGTCATTAAGTTTAGTTTAGTTGGAATTGTCGTCGCACTAGAGCTACACGAGGGCTATTTGCGACGGGCGTCGTATTTTAGAACCACAGTCAAGTGACGAGCCGACACCTGTGAGGTCATTAAGTACCTCAGATATTCCAATTAGGTGTTATTTATCATAAAAATATGAACATATTTTAAGCAGTTTAATTTTGTTGAAGTATTTTTGGTTATATTTCTAACAAATGACTGTATAAGCAAAAAAAACACATTTTGTCAATTATATGTTTTGGTCTTTTATTCCCTAAGGTCACTTGAAATATAACGTATTTGGGGATAACAGAGTGGAATCAGATTGTACTTATAGGTACATTGATATCATAGCTAAGTTGTTTGTTACATATTTAAACAAATTTTATTTATCATCACGTTATATTAAATAATGAAGTTTCTAATATATATATATATATATATATATTTCGTCATTTATATATAATATTTCGAAATAAAATTTCAGTTATTTACTTAATAAAACGCATCGCCTTATTAATATTTTTTTTTATAGGAATATGATATTTCAGAATTTCAAGAACATTTATTTATTGACAATACTTTTTCTTATTGAAAAAAAAAGGTCCTTCATACAATACACAACTATATAACACTGATTTTTATTATAAATTACACAACAAACATATAATAACATAATACAAGTTTTTTTTTAATAAACAGCACATAGAAATGCAATGCCAATAGCAGTAAACATACAGCATGAAACAAACACTTTGAAATAGTTTTTTTTTTTAAATTTTACATAACTTTCATAAACTTTTGATTTAAATTTATATAAAAAAGGTATGTCTATAAAGTAAAAAATATTTGGGTTACAGGTCGTCCTTTATAACGAAAATGCTTAATATATCAAAGTTAAAAACCTTTTCAGCCTAATAATTTATTTTATATCAATTATATTATTTTAAATATAGTCAATCTGAGCTGCAAGTTAACAGATATTTACTTAGATTTTTCTATTTTTTTTTCAAAAAGCATGAAAATTTAATAAAATTTATATATAAAAACACTAATTAAACATCTAAAAATATGTTTAAATTTATAGTTATTAAACTGGTTTTACAAAACAGTTTTTTAACTTTAGAATAGTGTTTGGTTTTCTTAAAACCTTTTTTCTTTAATTTTTATTATCGTTATAATTTATTAAGTTACGAATTTTTTTAGAAGAATTTTTTCTAAAATGAACTATATGACAATTTATTCTGTTTTACTCGCTCAGATATTTACTTGAATTTTTCTGATTTTTTTTTCATGAAGCATAAAAATTTAATAAAATTCGTATATAAGAACAATAATTAAACATCTAAAAATATGTTTTAATTTATAGTTATTAAACTGGTTTTACAAAACATTTTTTTAACTTTAGAATAGTGTTTGTTTTTCTTAAAATCTTTTTTCTTTAATTTTTGTTATCGTTAAAAGTTCGTTGGATTTTTTTAAAATGAACTATGACAATTTATTCTTTTTACTCGCTTAATCTTCAGTTTTATTTTAATTTTTTAATTTAAAATTATAATAAAAAATATCATGCGTTGCAGAAAAATACCTGGTAAATAAATGTGATAGTAATTATAACATAGTATTCTAGACCATGGTTAGGTTTTGAATTATCGTCGCACTAGAGCTACACGAGGGCTATTGGCAACGGGCGTCGTATTATTCTAGACCATGAATAAGTATCATTTGATGAATTTTTCGCCGATTACATGATGATTTTAAGCATGATAATTTTATAATTATTTGAAATATTACATTTGTAAAGCACTTTTAAGGACAGCACAAATAGGGACAGCAACATTAAAGCAGGGCAAACACAAACACGACACACAATGTAAAATACAGGATTGAAAATTATTATATATTTGTGATAGAATTTTAAAATAATTGAAAATTTAATACATTGTAATAATTTATTATTTGGGATAAAATATTATTTTGATTGTTAAACATAAAATAAATTTAAATATCAGACGAATACTGGCAGGTTGTCATTTTATTTATGTAAGTTCTGTTAACAACTTATTATCGCATTCATTGACGTAAAGAAAACTACAATATTAAATTACGATTCTTAAAAAAAGTTACTTATTTTAAAGATTTTGTTTTAACAAAGTTACTTATTTTAAAGATTTTGTTTTAACAAAGTTACTTATTTTAAAGATTTTGTTTTAACAAAGTTACTTATTTTAAAGATTTTGTTTTAACAAAGTTACTTATTTTAAAGATTTTGTTTTAACAAAAGTATTTTTTGTTTTAAAAATACGTTAGGTGTCACAAATAAGGTATAGCAACAGTGATCGAATACTGCGATGTTACGGATTAGTTGTGTATTTGTTGCTGTAAGCAGCTCAGTATTATCATTAATAAGTAGATTTTTGAAATTATTTAAGGATAATTACGTTGAAAAATTACGTTATAAATGAATACATTACTACGATATACAATTTTTTTGACGCATTGTACTAAGAAAATGTTTCATCAACGATATAATACAGTCAGTTAATTAATTAGTTTTGCATACTTTCATAGAAGCTTGAATATTATTTTATACTTGAGGTGGAACTTATATAACTAGTAGAAAATTAATATCATTTAAAAAAAACTCTAAATTCATTTTTGGTAAATTAATTATTAAACTAAAAATATTAAAAGTTATTCATGCGGTTCAAAAATTGTCGATTACAGTTCCGTTAACAATTTCCTTAAGTATTAAATTGATAAATATTATATTCACACTACAGTGAACTCTACCAATTTATCAACCACACGTTTCGTCATAAAGATAAAACAATTAAAAAATTACATCTGCAATAACAAAAAGACCCGAGTTTAACTTTCATTTTTTTTCAGTCATTTAAACCCGAGTTTTCAGTCATTTAAAAAACTCTAAATTCATTTTTGGTAAATTAATTATTAAACTAAAACTATTAGAAGTAATTCATATGGTTCAAAAATTGTCGATTACTGTTCCGTTAACAATTTCCTTAAGTATTAAATTGATAAATATTATATTCACACTACAGTGAACGCTACCAATTTATGAACCACACGTTTCGTCATTAAGATAAAACAATTAAAAAAATTACGTCTGCAATAACAAAAAGACCCGAGTTTAACTTTTCAAAATATTTTTCAACTAATCAAATTTTTAAAACAATGTACAAAGATGACATAAATATGGAGGTTAAAAAAAGACTGAACACGGGAAGTTTGCATAAGTTTTGTTATTTTTTATTCTTTAACAAAAATATCACGATTCAACTCATCTACTCGTTTGGTTTTCGCTAGTATCGCTTCGAAGGTAGATTAATCAAATTATTGCATTTTTTAACGATTTAAAATTTCTCAATCTATCACTATTTTATTTTTAACGAATCAACATTTAAAAATATATCCAAGGTGACTACAGCGGTCAAATATTGACAATATCGGTTTTATTGTTGATTGATTTGAATTTTTGAAATTAATACGACCCTACATAAATTTTTATATTTGACATGTACGGGAAGGTAAAGGTATTAAAAATATCCGAATAAGTGATGACCGTTCGCAACCGAATTGAATTTTTTTTTTAAATCATAATTTTTTAAAAAAAATTTGCAGTGACACAAACAGAGGGGGAATAGTAGCAACAGGAACAAAGCAGTGCGCGGACACAACAAAGTGCAAAACAACACACACACAAGCACGACAGTATACAAAATGCAAAATACCGCTCTTTTCAGTAATGCGGGGAGTTTAAGTCCGGGAAGGTGTGAGAAGAACAGACGATAGAGCGAGTCCTCGCCGCCGACTGACGGATCGTTTGAGGGGGCGGGCTGTTATAGGGGGAAGAGACGTCTGCTAAAGGGGGGCGCTGCGAGACGGGACTGGTCGATGCACCCCCTCGTCGCACCTGTTGGGACACGTGATTGTCGGAGTGGGGTAAAGTAATAGTTTCCTAAGATAACGGCACCGTCATCGTAACTCTACGCGTGACGTCACAGATTCGCTCTGGTACAATTCCGATCGTAATGTTTACGGCGAATGCGGTTTCCTCGAAATGAAGACACGTAATCCGCAACCGATCCAAACGTAAACAAACCGACACATCGTGATTTTTTAGCCGGTTCGTAACTTCAATCAATATAAAAATGAGTTTGGATTATGAAAATTTAGCTCTGCTAATACTGATGGAGGATGAGGAATCGGATTTAGAAAGTAGCCGGCAGAGGGAAAGTGAAATTTTCAAACATAGGACAACTGAAGGGGCTTTCCATATCCTCATACGTCGGCATCTACGAACAAAGATAATTTGTTTTAAATCATGTGCGCGAAGATTTAGTTTCGAAGCCCTACAATCGCCACAAGAATCCTATAGCCCCAGAAGAGAAAGGCCGACTGAGAAGCGCTCTTTTCGAACATTTTTCCCTCGCAAAAGTAGCCGTTACGTGTCCGAAAAACGTGTGAAGAAGAGTCGGAAAAGCAAGAACGTCCGTGACGATGGTACAGATCCGTTACGGTTACGATTAACGTGTTGTTAGGAAACCATCGCCATACATTTGTACGTAAAAGGTTTCTGTCACGTCATACGTAACCGTTACGAAGCTGGCGGATGACGGCACCGTAATCTTAGGGAACCATTACTTAATCGGATTTGGTTTTGGTTAGTAAGTTAGAATTATCGTTGAACTAGAGCTACGGGCGTCGTAATTCGGAACCACAGTCAAGTGGAAGAGTATACGTCTCGTCTGAGTAGATACCAAACGCAACTTTTTTTTTTTTAAAGTGCGGCATCGGGACTTTGGAACATATTTAACGTGCATTCTCTCTACACGGGGTATTTTTCGTCGGACGTTTTTTTCTAATATTCTGTATTTTCAAGTAATAAAAATTACCATCTTTTCAATAAAAAAGTTAATCTAGTTAAGTCAGCATAAAAAAATTTAATGCACAAACAAAATTGATAAAATTACAACTTAAAAAGAAATATAAATTTAAGTATAAAAAGCTTGTTATAACTATGTTAGTTTTAATTAAATTTTAACTAACTGATGTTTAATTAAAAAAAGTTGAATGATAACGTTTTAAAGAATTCTTTATTGATTTCTTTTTTTTACGCTGGGTTTTAAAACTGATGTACTTTTTACTCTCACGGTACAAATGCATTAATTTCTTATCGTTAGTAATACCCACTCCTGCTTAATATTCATTCATTTGGAGTTTCGAATAAATTATTTCTAATCTTGCGGATTTGGGCAGTCAAGCAGCTCAAAATAAAATATATTATCCAAAACACTCGTTTTGCAGTCCTTATTTACTTAAGCTACAATCTATCATTAGAAATCCATAGAAAAAGTAGTTAATGCATGTGATTTTTAAAAAGCAGGTGCAGTTTTTGAAATTAATTTTAATTTTCGACTCGTAAAAGATCATTGTTCTTCGCTTTATTTTGTTTTGTATACCAATTTTCACATTAAAGAAGAAATAAACTGATTAGCTCTTTAAACCCCAAATTATAGTTTATAAACTATGAATTTTGAAACAATTACAAAAACATATCTAAGAAGGAGCGAAATATGTTATGGATAGTGTAAATTATTATAAGTAGTACATTATAAACTACCAAGCCTACAAGTGCAAAACAGAAATTATGAAAAGAAATGTAAACAAAATATGTGCTAGGACATATTGGTTAAATTCACTTGGCTTCTATTCAATACTCGTATTTTGTACATTAAAAGGAAATAGCCGTTGTTATCAGAGAAAAAATTTAAATGCAAAATTACGTACACTTTTAAAAATTTGGTGCTAGGTTTCACCATGATATTGGTTGGTTTCACCATGATATTGGTTCCTAGTAGCTGCAACGGCTGAATGGTGAAATGTTTCACCTTTTTTTCGGTGTTTGGTTGAACCATTTTTCTGGATTTGGAAACAAAAACATGCGAAATGGTTCAACCGAATACCAAAAATATGGTGGAACGTTTCACCACTCAGCCGTTGCAGCTACTAGGAACCAATATCATGGTGAAACCAAGCACAAAATTTTTAACAGTGTAATCGATACATTTTATCATGTATATCGTATTTTACTATTAATCGATATATTTTGAAATATACTTTTCAATTACAGAATTCCCAGTGATGATTCATGGGCAAATACCCTGTATTTTTTACTACATAATATGACATAATATTGAATGATATATCGGCAGTGTGTAGCAGTGTGCCTATTCTGTAATAAATTATTAAATATTTAAATCAAAAGCTTTATTAACCTCAACACTAGCTGCAGTGATGTTTCTCTTCAGGATGCGAATGCAGTGGCCAGATATAAGCTTAGAGAAAAATCCATTCAGACCAAACATCTTCTCTCTGAAATAACTGCGAACAGATCTACTCTTAAAACCATAACTAGGCTGAGAACCGGACACCACAGGGGTATGAAGATAGATGGCAAGAAGATCTATAGAAGCTGTGAACATTGTCCTGATACACAGCTTACGCCTACTCACATCTATGAGTGTCCGGCTATGAGCGCCAGCCTGAGAAAGATTGGAGTACTGCCGACTATGCTAGATCCGTATTGAGACAACATCAAGCAAGTCGTAGAAGAAATTATCAAAATTCACGGACACACATAGAGTTCGACTCACATGGATACGACAAAAAAAAACTTTATTAGCTTTAATAAGAATAATATCCCTCACTTGAAGCAATTACAAGCTTTTATTTTATTGTATTGCAAAATTTTAAGAATTAAAACTAATTTTAGTTTCTAATTAGTTTAAGGGCATACAAGTGAGTGAAAGTTCTTATTCTAGTAATTGACTTTTACTTTTTTTCGCAATAAATAAAATCACAACTAACTGCTTACCCTTCAGAATTGTAAAAGAAAAGAATTGTAAAATTTTTTTTGAGTATGACACATTTTGAATAATATTTAAATAAAAGTCTTGAAAAAAATATTTTCTCTTAATGTTAAAACAGGTATGTATAACACAAAGTTATTTCGATTTACTCCTGCAAATTCATTAATTTTCAGACTTTTTCTTCATTTCTAAAATTCACATCAGAAACCCGTTAACGGACATTGACCAAGAGTTAATTTCACGATTTTCTGAAATGAACACTTAAACTATGAAACACGAGGAAACTTTCTATTTTCTCTGTGGAATTGATGTTGTATTTAGTACAATTCTTCAAAAAATTAACCTATGTTGACGTGGCTTAATACTTTTAATATATTTGTAAATTGCACTTTTCGTATTTCAGAAATGTTTGGTAAATTAACAAAAGATTGATTAATGCCTTGAATACTTTAAGTATTTTTTTTGATTGTATAATATTAATGGACTAAGAGTGAATAAATTATGGTTTATGTGTGTGATTCAAAAAATATATTCGAATTGAAAATCTTTTTGTTTTAATTTATAAATAAGTTAAGCAATGAAAGTTGTAGATACCTTACAAGTTTAAACAGAAAATTCAACAGTAATTTGAAAATCATTAATAAAATCCAAAATAGATTAATTATTACAACTAAATAAAACTGATACATTAATTTTGATTGTATATTTTATATTCAAATTGTATTGTTACAATGGTCGAAGTGGTCGATCATGGGTTACGTATGTCCAATTTTTTATACTTCTCACTGCTATAATATATTAAACTGCTTTTTTAAAAATGCTTCACACAAATGTTTTTTGTTTCTAAAAAAACCCCACAAACTTGACTAGAAATAGTTTGATAGTTATTTGAATATTCTTCTATAAACTATTAATAAAGAGAAGTAACAAAAGTTACAACATTTACAAAATAAAACTAAAGTCAACTAAACTAAACTTCTCGGCGCAACAGCCCATTAGTGGGCCAAGGCCTGCCGTGCCCAATACAGCTTTCGTGTTGAAGGGCTCTGGGGTGCTAGGCATACGCCCCGTTTAGGTGGTCAACCTAACGTGGGACCCCCAGTGTTTAGTTCCCAAGCATGCTTGGTCCCCATTTTGTCACCCAATTAAGGGGTGAAAGGTTGGGTGAACTTCGCCCAATCCGGGATTCGAACCCCGGACCTGTGGAACAGCAATGCAAAGCACTACCACGGGGTCATAAAGTCAACTAACTATAAGATATTACTTAATTCAGAAACCATTAAACCCTACATTTCATTCATAAAAATTGTTTTTGGTGTCATTTCAAAGATAATATTAGCAATGCAGATATCAACACTTTTCTTATCGACATAAAAATACAAATTCTGCTCAGCATTTTTCTTATATACAGAAACAAGTTATCTTCTATCGAAACTTCCGTCACCCCTATCTTTTCAGGAAACATTCCTATTTGCGCACAAATACACTCAAAACCAAAATAAAGCGACGTGTTTATGAACAAATTTATGAACACCCAGCCAGAAAGTGTCATTTTTATGCGAGCACTTAGGTAAAGTGGGAAGAAAATCTGCAAAAATATCTCATGAGATAGGGATGAAAATAAGGATGGTGCAAATAAAAATATCTTTCATATTTACCCGTTTTTCGGGATACCGGTGGAATTTATGCCCAAAATATTTTTATTATATTACAACCTAAATTATAACTTAATAAAAGAACTTCTCCACAAGAAAAAATAGTGTACATGTCACTATTTTTAAGTGTAGACATTTTTATGCATTAAAACTTATCACTATTTCTTTACCTGAACAAAAATCCTATTTAAGTTTTTGTGTCAGTAAACCATCCCCATTCATTTTTAAAAACATACTTTAAACAAAATTTAAAAACACAAAAAAGTTTGCAAAATGCAGTTTTAAAGGTGATCCCAGACAATTTATGACAAAACCATACAAAATTACTTTCTATTATTAAAATTACATTCAATGTGATATAATTAAAACTAATGATTTATAACCTTTTTTAATTAATTGATGAATGCAATCTTAAAATTCATTTTTGTTCATCAGCTGGAATATAAGAGTCGTGACTTATACTTGTACTTTTTTTTATTTAAATGCTATGTATTCTCTTTTAAAAATATTCGAAGAGGAACAGGCAAATAATCGATATTTTATGTTAATTTAATATAAAAAAAACATTGGTTCAAATAAATTACAGCAAAAATATTTTTATAATATCGTGCAAAAAAAACTAACTTTTTCAAATCAATAATCGTGGCAAAAGTGATGCTTTTAACGAAATCGTGTTTCAAAGTTAATTTTACGCACTAGTGCGACAAAGTAAATAAGAGCATCTGATTGGTGTAAATTCTTTATTTGAGCTTGATATTTTATTCGGTGGCTTTGTGATTGGTGTAAAAGTCTTTATTTGAACGTGATTCTTTATTTGGCGTCTTTGGCAAGCAAAGAAATACTTTATGCACGTGATTTTAAAGTAATCATTAATATAAATAATAACCTTCAAATCATATGAACGTGATAATAAAATAATTAATAAGCCAATCAATAAATGCCAATTTAATAAATGCTTTTTTTTGCACGTTATTATAAAAAATTGTGTATGACAACACGTTGAAAATAGCCTTTTTTAAACTCGTGAATTTATTCTCGTATGAATTTCAACTCGTTTAAATAAGCATTACTTTTCAAACTAGTTGCATAAATAACTATTGCAATGGTAGGTATGTGTAAAAAACATGTTGAAATAAATCATAAATAGTCATCACCTCGAGCATTTAACCATGAAAAAAATAATTTGGTTTAATTGTGAAAGGAACAAGAGCGTGAAATTAAAAAGAAAATTATAAAAAAAAACTACAGTAGCACGTAATATATGGTATGGAAAAAGAGCACACCTATTCTAACCCAATTCCAAAATCGCGTGCCACTTACAAGCAAATAGAGCGAGATTCAAGAAAGAAAAAAATGCTTTCTTGCCCCTGAACATATGTTTACTTGGCCGAGCTCCAAAGCACCTAAGAAAAATAATAATGGTCCGGAAACTGATAATACATGAAGATAGAATATGATTGTGTCCTAAAAACGCGTCTTCTGGCTTCAGGAAATGTCCTTAGTTTGTTTTCCACTGATACCTTTTCTATCACCTTACCGAAGAATGTTATTTTTTTAATTTAATAAAAGGGTTTTATAGTGTAATTCACTCTTTAATCATTCTATAGATGTTCCTTTTGCGATGTTAAAATAATAAGAAAAATCTGCGTCTATCGAATTCAGTTTTTACTCATCGTTAATTCCATCTTTCCGGTGCCGAAAATGCACTTCTCCTAAAGGAGTGAATTTCACTCTTTTGTTTTAAGAGTGTATGTAGATAAGGGTAAATTTTCTTAAGCGATGTGTTTGATTTGTATATTTGAAATAAAGTTTTATTATATTTTAAAAGTGGTTAATAAAAACCTCGTTTTATTTGGATAGCTATTTACTAAAGTTAGAATAATGTATGCAAGTTCGGAATACTTAATTTTATATTATGTTTTTGCATCCTTAAGGGGATAACGGTACCCAAAAATTGGTCAAAATATCGATTTTTCAGTTTTTACTTCTTATTATTCACAATATCTTTCTGAATATTTACTGAAAGTTTCATAATGATATCTTCTGTAGAAAAAAAGTTATTAAACATTTTCTGGAGTCATCCCTTGAAGTTTGAACCCGTATTTCGTCTGCTTTCAACCTGTTTTCTCTGTTTCGCGTTTTTTCTATTATTGTGTTTAATAAATCCCTAAGGCGTTTTTGCTAATTAAGTTAGAATTTTAAAATTTTTAACCTGTGTTCCTATATAAATTGTGCACAAAATTGTGCATGGAATAAGGTCTACTATGTATAGTTTTTTAAAATGTTGAATTCAATAATTTGTAAATTTTTTGTGATTTTTTGAGATTTTCAGTATAAATGCATGTTACTCTTTTACTAGTATTCACATTTTAAAATTCATGCACAAAATAGTTCTAAAAACAAACTATAAAAGTTTGGTGGAGTTATTCTCAAAATTGAAAGAGGAGTAGCGTTTTAAAAAAGTTCAAAATTTTGACTTGTTTTTTTAAAAAATGAAAAACTACTTGTAAATATTTGTTTTTATTGCTGGAAAATGTTTATTTAGAGTAAACATTATATAAAAACACTATAATTTACAAGTTTGTTATTATTTCTAAAAATAATGTTTTGGGTAACGTATCCCCTTAACTAAGTAATAACACTTAATACAAAGATATTCATATTTAAAATGAGTTTTTTCTGGCAATATTCATATATTTGAATTAACCTTTGTTTTCTATTTTTTTGTCTCTCGCTA
Source organism: Oedothorax gibbosus (assembly GCA_019343175.1). Lineage (NCBI taxonomy): Eukaryota > Metazoa > Arthropoda > Arachnida > Araneae > Linyphiidae > Oedothorax > Oedothorax gibbosus. Next base: position 4,157,473 of record CM033280.1, on the reverse strand, counting down.
AACAAAATAATTGAAAAAACAATATTACCTTCTAATTTAGGAAATAAGTTTCACATACAGAAAAACAAAATCCAGAATTCTAATAACACAAAAGTAGGAGAAGGTCATATATAATTTACTTTTAACATGCAATTTTTTTTTACTGATAGTATTTAAAATATCTTTCAATCCTATGACATTAGAGTATGTTCTATTTTTATTGCCATAAAAAACATTTATTTAAGATAAATAGAACTTAAAACACGTGAAAAAACAATGATTGATGCTGACAAAACGAAATACTCATGGTATTTTTAAAAGGTTCACGAAGCAACAGAAAACAGTCTGCTACTAAAATTGGTTTTAAAAGAAAGAACGAATAATGGTTGTTTTGTTTAGTTAAAAAATTTTAATGAGTTTAAAAGCAAGCTACTTTCTACATCTCTCGTTGAAAATGTAATCTGATGAAATTTTTAGCCTTCCTTTTTTTTATTCGTAAGAATTATAGAAAAAATGAATAGTAAGCATTGACATGACAGATGTCGAACCGTTCGTACCACTCTTTCAAATTAGGTTCTATCCGTTCGGTATAAAAAAATTCTTATTTTTGTTAAAAAAGTTATGACAACAAAAAACTACTTTTTATACCTTTTGTCAGTTTGTTCGGACGGACTTCTGCCTACATGTCTGTCGAAGGTCTTTCTATTTACAGTCCCTGGACAAATTATTAGACGCACTGTATTTTTTTTAGTAATTTTATGTTTCTTAAGAGTTTTTATGCAATAATGGTATCTTTAAAATACAATATTATTGATTTTTATTGAAAAGAATTGTTGTAGACTACATATTTGTATTTAGTTTAAGATAATTATGATTAAGATTAATATATATTAATTATTTATTATAAGGTTATTTATGTGTGGAATCATCATCCTCAAATGCAGGAGACAGTACACTCTTGCATTGATAGCATGCTGCGCAGAATTAAAGCTTTGAAAGCGGCTAAAGGTGGCTCAACTCAATATTGACTTTTACTAACATTAATCTCACTTTTCTTTAAAACTTACTAACCTTATGCTTTTCTAAATGAATGCTGTTTTACTTATGTCAAATAAATCGGTAATTGATAGGATAATATAATAAAAAACAAATCCATTTAAAATAATAAAACGGTACAATATCACCCTGTAATTAATATTTCACATGAAATCTTGCAGTGCGTCTAATAATTTATCCAGGGACTGTAAATTACATTGCAATTTAATTTTTAGAATTAAAAAAAGTAAAGTAGGTTAAAGAATTTAAAACAAAATTAGGTATTGACGTGCTAAAGATGTCCGTCATTTAGTCTGTCCATTTCCCCTCCCTCCAAATTCAATTCCAACCTAGTTTCTTCATTCTTTCACATCTTAAGGGCACGCGGTACCCAAAAAATTAAATCCAGTATTTTTATCGCTAGCATTCAAATCAAACTATTTTTTACAAAGAACTAACATTCAATAAACATATACGAAAAAATGATTGGCAAAAAAAAAACGACTTTTTTCTAAATTTTCAACTTCATCATTTAAAAAAAATCTAATCACACAACACCTTATACCATAAACTTTTGTTAAACGCATATATTTCAACACAGGAAAAAAAATTGGAGCTCTCCATTAATTTACTTAAAAGCCTTAGGGTTTTAACCTTTCACAAGCTGAAAAAATTGAAAACTTAAAAAATCAACATAAAATTTCCAAAACCATTTTACCAAACCACTGTATCATTTTCAATAAACCTCCATTATAAAGGATACCTTCTTTTTTTTGCAATATCTTTAGCTCACAGCATTCGAGCATGTTTAAATATTTTCTGGGCAATCCTAAGTTTTGGGTAATGCGTGCCCTTAAAAAATTCTATTTTAATATATGACGTCAGACATTTATCTTTTTACTTAATGTAACGAAATCTGCAAGAAAGCTAACTCTGCCCGAATAAAATCTAAACTTTGTTAACGCAACTTTCTTCGCAAATTTGAGATCGCATAATTTCAGTTTTTAACAAACACTTATTGAAATAAAACAATCACAGATAATTTTTCTACCTTTAACTGGGTTTAATAAACGATCTGTATTTTTTGTAGTTAGCTCAATCATTAAATTTAAATAATTGCATACTAAGTTTTGGTAAGCGTGCCTAAAAATCATTTAATATATGACGTCAGAATTTATCCTTTATACTTTTGTCAGTTGCCCATACTTCCGGAAGGGTATTTGCCTAACTGTCGTCGACGTCTTCTGTTTGAATCGCAAATTTTTTTAACAAACACTTATTAACATAAACCCAGCATTACAGATAATATTTCATCGCAAGGGTTTAAAAACCCGTATTGTGCTAATTAATAAAATTAATTGAGACATTATAATAACAACATCACTCTTAAAACAATAGAGTGAAATCCACTCCTATAGGGGAAGTGCATTTTCGGCACCGGACGGGAGTGGAAATTAACTCAGACTGAGTTAAAAACGGCTCGTTTTAATAGGTAGGACGCAGATCTTTTTTCTTTTATTTCTTTTACCCACTCCGCAAAAAGAGTGAAATCCACTCCTATAGGGGAAGTGCATTTTCGGCACGGAAAGGAGTGGAAATTAAACTCAGACTGAGTTAAAACCGCTCGTTTTAAGAGTGTAGGACGTTGATTGTTTTCTTTTATTTCTTTTACCCACTCCGAAAAAAGGTGAAAGCCACTCCTATAGGGGAAGTGCATTTTCGGCACGGAAAGGAGTGGAAATTAACTCAGACTGAGTTAAAAACCGCTCGTTTTAATAGTGTAGGACGTTGATTTTTTTTCTTTTATTTCTTTTACCCACTCCGCAAAAAGAGTGAAAGCCACCCCTATGGGGGAAGTGCATTTTGGGCACGGAAAGGAGTGGAAATTAACTCAGACTGAGTAAAACCGCTCGTTTTAATTAGTGTAGGACGCAGATTTTTTTCTTTTATTTCTTTTACCCACTCCGCAAAAAGAGTGAAAATCCACTCCTATAGGGGAAGTGCATTTTCGGCCCCGGAAAAGGGAGTGGAAATTAACTCAGACTGAGTTAAAACCGCTCGTTTTAATAGTGTAGGACGCAGATTGTTTTCTTTTATTTCTTTTACCCACTCCGCAAAAAGAGTGAAATCCACTCCTATAGGGGAAGTGCATTTTCGGCACCGGAAAGGAGGGGAAAATTTAACTCAGACGAGTTAAAACGGCTCGTTTTAATAGTGTAGGACGCAGATTGTTTTATTTTATTTTTTTTCCCCACTCCGCAAAAAAGAGTGAAATCCACCCCTATAGGGGAAGTGCATTTTCGGCACCGGAAAGGAGTGGAAATTAACTCAGACCGAGTTAAAACCGCTCGTTTTAATAGTGTAGGACGTAGATTGTTTTCTTTTATTTCTTTCACCCACATCCGCAAAAAGAGTGAAATCCACTCCTATGGGGGAAAGTGCATTTTCGGCACCGGAAAGGAGGGGAAATTAAAAAAGGGACTGAGTTAAAACCGCTCGTTTAATAGTGTAGGACGCAGATTGTTTTCTTTTATTTCTTTTACCCCACCCCGCAAAAAGAGGGGAAAATCCACTCCTATGGGGGAAGTGCATTTTCGGCACGGAAAGGAGTGGAAATTAACTCGGGACTGAGTTAAAACCGCTCGTTTTAATAGTGTAGGACGCAGATTGTTTTCTTTTATTTCTTTTCCCCACCCCGCAAAAGAGTGAAACCCACTCCTATAGGGGAAGTGCATTTTGGGCCCACGGAAAGGAGTGGAAATTAACTCAGACTGAGTTAAAACCGCTCGTTTTAATAGTGTAGGACGCAGATTGTTTCTTTTATTTCTTTTACCCACTCCGCAAAAAGAGTGAAACCCACTCCTATAGGGGAAGTGCATTTTGGGCACCGGAAAGGAGTGGAAATTAACTCAGACTGAGTTAAAACCGCTCGTTTTAATAGTGTAGGAACGCAGATTGTTTTCTTTTATTTCTTTTACCCACTCCGCAAAAAGAGTGAAATCCACTCTATAGGGGAAGTGCATTTTCGGCACGGAAGGAGTGGAAATTAACTCAGACTGAGTTAAAACCGCTCGTTTTAATAGTGTAGGACGCAGATTGTTTTTTTATTTCTTTTACCCACTCCGCAAAAAGAGTGAAATCCACTCCTATAGGGGAAGTGCATTTTCGGCACGGAAAGGAGTGGAAATTAACTCAGACTGAGTTAAAACCGCTCGTTTTAATAGTGTAGGACGCAGATTGTTTTCTTTTATTTCTTTTACCCACTCCGCAAAAAGAGTGAAATCCACTCCTATAGGGGAAGTGCATTTTCGGCACCGGAAAGGAGTGGAAATTAACTCAGACTGAGTTAAAACCGCTCGTTTTAATAGTGTAGGACGCAGATTGTTTTCTTTTTTTCTTTTACCCACTCCGCAAAAAGAGTGAAATCCACTCCTATAGGGGAAGTGCATTTTCGGCACGGAAAGGAGTGGAAATTAACTCAGACTGAGTTAAAACGGCTCGTTTTAATAGTGTAGGACGCAGATTGTTTTATTTTATTTCTTTTACCCACTCCGCAAAAAGAGTGAAATCCACTCCTATAGGGGAAGTGCATTTTCGGCACCGGAAAGGAGTGGAAATTAACTCAGAATGAGTTAAAACCGCTCGTTTTAATAGTGTAGGACGTAGATTGTTTTCTTTTATTTCTTTCACCCATTCCGCAAAAAGAGTGAAATCCACTCCTATAGTGGAAGTGCATTTTCGGCACCGGAAAGGAGGGGAAAAATTAAATAAGACGAGTTTAAAACCGCTCGTTTTAATAGTGTAGGACGCAGATTGTTTTCTTTTATTTCTTTTACCCACTCCGCAAAAGAGTGAAATCCACTCCTATAGGGGAAGTGCATTTTCGGCACCGGAAAGGAGTGGAAATTAACTCAGACTGAGTTAAAACCGCTCGTTTTAATAGTGTAGGACGCAGATTGTTTTTTTTTATTTCTTTTACCCCTCCGCAAAAAGAGTAAAAATCCACTCCTATAGGGGAAGTGCATTTTCGGCACGGAAAGGAGTGGAAATTAACTCAGACTGAGTTAAAACCGCTCGTTTTAAGAGTGTAGGACGCTGATTGTTTTTCTTTTATTTCTTTTACCCACTCCGCAAAAAGAGTGAAATCCACTCCTATAAGTGCATTTTCGGCACGGAAAGGAGTGGAAATTAACTCAGCCTGAGTTAAAACCGCTCGTTTTAAGAGTGTAGGACGTTGATTGTTTTCTTTTATTTCTTTTACCCACTCCGCAAAAAGAGTGAAAGCCACTCCTATAGGGGAAGTGCATTTTCGGCACGGAAAGGAGTGGAAATTAACTCAGACTGAGTTTAAAACCGCTCGTTTTAATAGTGTAGGACGTTGATTGTTTTCTTTATTTCTTTTAACCACTCCGCAAAAAGAGTGAAAGCCACTCCTATAGGGGAAGTGCATTTTCGGCACGGAAAGGAGTGGAAATTAACTCAGACTGAGTTAAAACCGCTCGTTTTAATAGTGTAGGACGCAGATTGTTTTCTTTTATTTCTTTTACCCACTCCGCAAAAAGAGTGAAATCCACTCCTATAGGGGAAGTGCATTTTCGGCACCGGAAAGGAGTGGAAATTAACTCAGACTGAGTTAAAAACCGCTCGTTTTAATAGTGTAGGACGCAGATTGTTTTTTTTATTTCTTTTAACCCACTCCGCAAAAAGAGTGAAATCCACTCCTATAGGGGAAGTGCTTTTTTCGGCACCGGAAAGGAGTGGAAATTAACTCAGACTGAGTTAAAACGGCTCGTTTTAATAGTGTAGGACGCAGATTGTTTTATTTTATTTCTTTTACCACTCCGCAAAAAGAGTGAAATCCACTCCTATAGGGGAAGTGCATTTTCGGCACCGGAAAGGAGTGGAAATTAACTCAGACTGAGTTTAAAACCGCTCGTTTTAATAGTGTAGGACGTAGATTGTTTTCTTTTATTTCTTTCACCCACTCCGCAAAAAGAGTGAAATCCACTCCTATAGGGGAAGTGCATTTTCGGCACCGGAAAGGAGTGGAAATTAACTCAGACTGAGTTAAAACCGCTCGTTTTAATAGTGTAGGACGCAGATTGTTTTCTTTTATTTCTTTTACCCACTCCGCAAAAAGAGTGAAATCCACTCCTATAGGGGAAGTGCATTTTCGGCACTGGAAAGGAGTGGAAATTAAATAAGACTGAGTTAAAACCGCTCGTTTTAATAGTGTAGGACGTAGATTGTTTTTTTTTATTTCTTTCACCCACTCCGCAAAAAGAGTGAAATCCACTCCTATAGGGGAAGTGCATTTTCGGCACCGGAAGGAGTGGAAATTAACTCAGACTGATTTTAAAACCGCTTGTTTGTTTTAAGAGTGTACACAATTTTTTTTTAAATACATAAATATAAAAAAAAAAGAAAAAAATGTGGCAATGCTAATGCTAGTTAATGAAAAGAGTGCTTAAAATATATATAAATTTAACCTTAAAATTCATTAAAAATTAATTTATTCATTTAAATTGCTGTTACCATAACAACAATAGCCCCAGAAACCTTATTCAAAATGAATATTTGAACACAAATTTATTTTTGACATTTGAATTAGTTTAGAATGACGTCATAATATGAATCAAAGAAGCGGAATGCACAACATTTGTTTAATAAGAAAGATTGATATATATTTCTTTTGCATGAAAAGCTGGTTTGTTTCGAATTACATTTATTCGTTTATTAACGTATAATTCGATAAGGGCATTAAACTAAAAATTATTTGCTGTGATAAAAATATATTTTTTTACAAATATTTGAATTTGATATCCTTTGAAGATATAATTGTATTGTTTTTTCGAGAATTAAAAATTATTGTTGGCAAAATAAAATATACATTATTAACGATATAGAATATTAATTGAATTAACGAAAGAAAATGAACGAAAATAGCCAATTTTGGCATTTAAAAGTATAAAATACAAGTAAATGGCTGGGTTTGATGATTTGTTTTCTTAAAAGGTGTATAAATCAAGTGTGGAGTTGGTTCTAGGTGACAGTTACTGTTACAAACCTACTTGTTTTACTATAATAATTTCAGTGAGTTTTAAAGTAACAGGAAAGTAGGTTCAGTCCTTTTACAACTTCTTGTTTCAGACATAAATTAAAGTAATAAATTGCTGTTTAATGGGTGTGTTTGTAGCTATATCTATTTCCATGCCAAATTATTTCCCTAAACGTGCCAAATGAGCTATAAGGTTTTATGTATTTATGAGGGAATTGTGATGACATTTTTGAGTGCATTTTATAGCGTATTTTTCATTTTGGAATTTTAAGGCAATGAAACGGGATTTTATACGTTACTAGCTGTTATACCCGACGTTGCACGGGTAGAGGTGGAAAAATAATTTAACAGTCAAGTTAACTATTTTTTTCTTTCATTTTAGTTACATAAGATATGAAGATTACCCAGTAATTTTCCATTTAATAACCCAACTTGGATATAGTAATGATTAATATTAATTTCAAAAATACCTTTGATAAGAAGCTCAAATTAAAAGAATACATATTTAAGTAAAAAATAATCAGTAAGAATTAAAAATGGAAAAACAGCTAAATCTTAAAAGGGTCGCAAACATTTATTTTAACGCAATTCAAGGGATTCTATAATAAATTAAGTAACTTTTTTGGACACTTTGTAGATATAAATACAATATAAGCAGTACAAATTTTTACCATAATTCAATACAAATGCTGAAAAATTAAAATCTTGCTGCATGGCACGGTGTGAAGTAGTTTCAAAGGTTTATGAAATTATATAACTAAGCAAACTATCTCTCTAAGCGAACTCTATACCAGAAGACTAAACTTTTCAGCATAAGTGCGTGTTTTTAGCCAATAGCCATATTATTCTCTACGAGTATTTAAAAAAAAAATCAAAACATCCGTTAAACAATCAACTTCCGGGTCTCGTCTAAAGGGCCGTTTACAAACTCAAAAGCAGCCCTCTTTATCGTTGTTTCATGTTAAAACCTCTGTTTCACGACTTTCCTAAGACACAATAAACCGACGATAAATTCTGCCGGGAAACCCTATTACTAGTTAAGGCATGCAGCTATCCACGGAAGTTTCGGAAGAGATTCTTTGAGTCAAGGATTTAGGAAATCCTCCAGTGAAGGATGCATGAATTCTGAATACTAACCAGATGGAGGCAACTTAGGAGACGTGTTTACTATAAAGAACGGTTATTTTTGGCTATAAATCTTAAGGAGACGCGGTACCCAAAAAATTGAATCCACTATTTTTACCGCTAACATTCAAATTAAACTATTTTTACAAAGAGCTAAACATTCAATAAACATATACGTTTTCATATTTATCATTTTACGTAAGTTTTTTTTTTTAAATAAAAAAAATTAAAAATTTTAACGTTTTTTCAAAATGCTACTTCTCCTACAATTTAAGGAATTTTGTAATGGATTTTTTATCAAAATGTTCCCACAACATCTGTTAATAAAAGTTGGTATGGATATTGAGCTATCAGTTAAACAAAAAAAGTTATGTAGCTTTATGTATAAAAATGGCCAAAAAATAAGTTTTTTTGTAAATTTTCACCTTCATTATTTAAAAAAAAAAATCTATTCACACTAGACCTTATCCCATACCAACTTCTGTTAAACGCATATGTTTCAACACATGAAAAAAATGTTGGAGCTCTGCAGTAATTGACCTAAAACGCTTAGGGTTTTAACTATTCACCAGCTGAAGAGTTAAAAATTTAAAAATTCAACATAAAATTTCAAAAACCATTTTACCAAACCACTATATCATTTTCAATAAACCTCCACCATTATAGAAGAATCGTTCTTTTTTTTGCAATATCATTAGCTCACAGCATTCGAGCATGTTTAATTATTTTTTGGGCAGCCCTAAATTTTGGGTAATGCGTCCCCTTAATTAGTAACTCAGTTATTTATTTTTCGTTAAAAAAGTAACGAAATCATGAAAGAAAAGCAATAACTCTGCTGAATAAAATGTAAATTTTTAGTCAACTTTTTCGCAAAATTTGAGATGCTTTCAATTTTGAAATTAGGTTATTGGTGTATTGGATATACAATCCGACTGACATCTGCTTCTCTACCCTTTTAACTAGAGTTCTGAATAATAGATCTGAATTTTTCTTTTGATTTCGTTTAAAAGGTTCAATATCATATAACTATCTTTCATACTAATGTACTTTTATAAAACATATGGTTTTTTAGCTTCCACACTACGTTTATAACGTAAAGAGTGGAAGGTATTATAATCGTTCAGTCCGTCCGTCTGTCACCCACTTTCACAGAAAGAACCACAAGTCCCACAGACAAGTGGGATACGTCATTTTGAAGCAAAAATCAAATTAAGCTACATTCCAAATTTCATTAAAAAATTTAAATTAAAAGTTTATTTTAAATTTAAATAACAAAATTTAATCTACATTGAAATAACATGAAAATTCCATTTTTATTCAATATTTTCAGTGTTGCCATTTCGTTAAACGTACGAGAAACTTTATTTGAAATAAAAATAAAAATATTTATTTATGTGATATAATTCAGTTTGGATTGTTGTAAAATCACAATCGAGTTCTTTTGATGGTTTATTATATATGTATGAAGAAAGATGCATAGAGAATTCTAACTTGGCATAAAAAATATGCAAAGTTTCGCTTTTATTTTTAAAGCATCAATTGCACTAATTATATATTTTTCGAACTGTAAATTAATTTAACAAACGATAAATGACTGAATTTTCGAAAGAAATGTAAATGGTAAATTGTGGCGACACAAAGATATTTATTAAAAAAAAGATTACATCATTATTCTTCGAACTTCAAACAAATTAAGCAAACGATAAAGTCTAATTATTAAATCTGAGAAAGAAGATTAATGAAAATAATTAATTTTATCGTTTAAATGTTTAATTACAACTAGTTAAAGGCTCTGTTTGGCGAATTTCTTTCTGAGGTGTATAAATAGTTTGTTTCCTGTTGAGCACAAATGTTGTGTGGAAGCGGTTTAAGTGACAGATTATGTAACAAACCTACTTGTTTATATTTAAAGTAAGAGAAGAGTTAAACTATTATAGTTTTTTTATAATTGTCTTGTTGTTTATTCGTTATCACCCCTATGTTATTTTATAAAAAACTTAATCAGAAAAAATACAATAAGAGACTTGTGAATAAATTATAAATGCATTTTAGCTTCCACACTACGTTTATAACGTAAAAAGTGGAAGGTAGAAGGTATTATAATCGTTCAGTCAGTCTGTCCGTCTGTCACCCACTTTCATAGCCCAAACCACAAATGCTACGGAAAAGTATGATACGTCAAAAAATTCAGCTCATCGAAATTAGAATACATTGAAAATTTCAGAAAAAAATTCAAATTTGAAGTACTTCAATTATTTAAAAAACTGCCAAATTTAATGCTCATTGAAAAAGCATAGGAAGCCATTTTTATTAGCATTAAATCACCATTGCCATTCGCTACAATCACTCGAGAAACTTTAATTCTTTTAGACAATAAATGAAAATAAATGTATTTTTGCGACATCGATCAGTTTGAAATGACGTCAAATATATTTCACTTCGAGATTCTTTGTATGTTGATCTGAAATATTTTCATTTTATTTAAAAGCGATGAATATTACATATTTATTCTCTGATATATAATTAATAATAGTAATAATTATTGAAATTTCGAAATAAAATAATGAAACTAACCAAATTTAGCATGTAAATGTTTAATATAGAATTAATGCTGTGTTTTGGCGCCTTTTTACTTGTAAAACACAACTGTTGTGTGAAAGCGGGTTTAGGGACAGATTCTGTTACAAACCTACTTGTTTAATTGTGATATATTAGTTTTTTAATACTAGCACTGCAATCATGTTTTACCATTTTATACTACGGATGTTTTGACTCACGAGAAAATTTAAAAATTATTTTGAAGTATGTAATATATGTGTTGTATATTTTATTCTTCTAATACCACATTCATTCAACAAAGACAACAATTAATGAATTGAATTCTAAACGAGATTCAATTGAAATTTTTTTTTGTACGAATTGAATACCGTTACAATGTAACTTAAAAATCATCTAACAGGTTAAAAGGGAACTAAGGTTATTTCGCATTTATCTAACATATATATTCAGTGTGTATTAGTGCCTATTACTCGTCTAATCTTCGTCATTTGGATGAACAAAAGCCATTACATAGAATAAGGGCCCCAAACTGCTATTACTGTGGAAAACTCTGAAGTGCGTACTTCATTAAGGTCTCAAAAACATTCAACATACATTAATTAATGGTCTTGTATGGTAACAGATCTCTTTACAATTCCAATGGGGAAACTTTTGACCCTGTTTTTAAATAAAGTATACGACATGTACTCACGACATGTACGACATGTACTCGAATGTTTTTTCCATTAAAATAATTAATAAATATAATTTTAAAGATATTAATTAGTTATAATTAAAAAAAAAATTGTTAGATATTTAATGTGCCGTTAGTGCTGCCATCTGTAATTTGTGAATAATTACTAAAATTTTATTTTAATTATAACTAATTAATGTCTTTAAATTTATACTAATTAATTATTTTAATGGAAAAATAACTTTCTTCTGTATTTTTTGGTAAGTTTTCGTGAGTACATGTCGTATACTTTATTTAAAACAGGGTCAAAAGTTTACCCATTGTATGGAGATTTGGAGATACCCATTGGATTGAATTGTATAGAGATCTGTTACCATACATAACATACATTATCTAACCTTTATGCATTATCTATTTCTAGTATTTATCTATTCTTGATGTTGTGTTTCTTGGTACATCAATTTTCGGATTTGTTTATTTTAGAATTTCCTTGTAATTTTTTGAACTTCCTAAATATGCGGATTTAATTCCTAATAATGCCCTATGAAAATAAACATTATCTAACTGCAGTACATGAGAATTGTAATATCGAAAAGAATTTTATTAATGGGTTATTATAATAAACATAGATATCATAGTTAAAGTATTAGATTGGTAGATCACGTGACCTACAATGCTAACGACGGGACGAGCATGGAGGGCAAAATGGCCTATGTTGCTGCCACTTTAAGGAGAAAAATACTAATATTCTAAAATTACCAAAAAATATCGTTAAAATACTAGCTGCATTTTGGAATCTTTTTAGTGACTTTAAATCCTTTTCTAGTACTTTTGTTTGTAATTTTAGAATTAAAAATGGTATTTTTTCGTAGTATTTTTCTCCTTAAGTGGCGGTAACACCGGCCATTTTGCCTTCTTATTTTGGCTTCCATGCGCGTCCCGTCGTTAGCATTGGAGGTCACGTGATCTGCCAATCTAATACTTTAACTATGATATCTATGGTAATAAAAGAAAGTGTGTCGAGAGAATTATTATTTATAAAGTAATTGTTTATTCACTTTATTGTTAATGATTTGTTTCAAAAGCTACCGGAATTACCTTAAAAATTTTTGAAAACTTAATTTTAGCACTTATATAAAAGCGATTCTTACACATAAAATTCATAATAAAGCATTTACTCATAAAAACACTTTTTTGGAAATTTGAAACAATATATAAAAGTTCGAGTTCTTAAGAATTCCAGCTAGCTTTTCTGGTGGTGGATTTTTAAAAATGGGTATCGAAAAATCCGCTAAACTTTTGAGCATAATTTTAAAGGTTACTGGTTTAGTAAAATGTTATATGTATTGTTTAGTTACAATAAAAAAAGTTAAGCTACCAATTGAAGGACGAAATTCGTTAATTATAAAATTAAAAAAATTAATTGATGTAGAAAAATAGCATAAGGTTGGGGAAAAAATATTGAAAACTGCCGTTTCCCCCCAATTATTTGAGAAACAATACTTTTTAACAAAAGAACTCTAAAACTTAGTCAACAGCAAAATGCTATGTTTTCACGACAAAACTTTCTTTCTTGTTGGCTGAACAATTTTTCTGCTCTATGGACATTTAAAAAGGACTATTGTTATAGAAAAAATGTGAATTGTTTGCTGAGATAACTTAAACTTCAAGTGTGAAGCGGGCTCAAAACTTTGTAAATAATTAAACGCATAAATTGCCCATGATGCGAAACTTGTGCATTGTAGTCTTTATGAAGTTAATGGCGTCCGGAAGCACTAGTTAGTAAGCAAATTTCTGGATGACAGAATAAGGAACTATTTTGTGGTGAATAAGTAAAGGGGTCTTTAAAGGTTTTTGCTCTTTTAAAAAGGAAATTTTGTTTTCTTACATGAACTGTCTGTAGCTTTTACCTAGTTTGTTTTTAAGAGTTTCTAATTTTCATAGTAAAAATTAAAAAAATTCTTAGTAACTAAAAAGTTAGTTCACAAATAATTAAAATGTAAAAATTACGGAGATTTTTTATTTTTATTGTATCTTATTTAGATCTACTGGTGTAGAGTAAACTTTGATGGTTACAAAATTCAAAAGTATTAAAAAAAATATTTTAACCGAAAACATAACTAACTGTTCATGTATTGGTTCATGCTAGTTTTTTTAATTTTAAATTTTCGTAATAAGATATACTTTTTTACTTAAACTTACATTATGTACAGATTCAAACTACATTTAAAAATTTATTTTTGCAGTTGTAAAATTTTATAGTATATAGTAAATATAACAAACTGCAACTATAATGCAAGTTATATTTTGTGAATAAACAGGTTTAAAATGAAAATAATATGTTCGCGTTTTTTAAAAATAATTTTATCTTAACATTAAGTAGTATTTATCAAATAATTGAGTTTTTTTTTTTAATTATCTGCTTCAACAAATATTAATACAGCATAATTATCATAAAATAACATTACTGAAGAAATGTACAATCTTTGAAGCCAATTAATTTTTATTCAAAACACATTCTTAAGAAATTATGCTACAGGCATAGCTTTGCTTAATTGAAGAGCTTAGTAGGCAACTTAGTAGTAGGAGAATGTGCTAAGTGACATTTTTGAAAAAATTGATATGTTTGTCAAAGAACATGTTATTCTTTACTTTAAAGATAACAAGTTTCCCCTTTGGCATAGACTTTAAGTCCATTGTACTTTCACCGTTTTCAAGTATCGTACTTCTATAGTATTCAAGTACCAATTTTTTTAGCGAATCTAAGTGCAAACTATAAACTACAAATCTCATTTTCTGTTTTTCAGTTTTTATCACATATCACGTTGTTGTTGTTGTTTCTAATGCCACTCGGTAACCGAGCCTCATTTTCTGTTTAGCTCATTTTCTGTAAAGCCCGGAGTAGAGAACTACCCGATTTTAAGGCGAAGTGGGGCGGCTTCCGTTTTTATTGAGCGCCACAAGGGATGAAGTCCGACTTTTGCTCGCAGCATGACACATCCGTTTTACAGGAAGGTCCCTTTCACACATCCATTCTCACTCACATATCGGAATTTTGATCCATATCAAAGGCTGATAACCCCCTGATCTGGTACCCCCAGAGGTATTAATTTGGTATGGGAACATGGAGGACTTTGTGACCACGACATATTTAACGTGCCCCAGCCACCATTAGCAACACGGCGGTCTTTAGTCGAATACAAGCGCCGACCCAGCAACCATCAGAATTGCGAGCACCGCCGAGGACAGAACCCACAACCCTTCCGATGCGAGCACGACGCTTCACACGACTGAGCTACCGCGGCTCACATATCACGTTCTTCAACTAACCTCTTCATTATGTAATTAAGTAAATCAAAGCAAAATGGATTTGCAGAGGAAAAAGAGTTTCCTTTTATATAATATTGCACTTAGTTTGAATATTAAAGTAAGTTTAACATTATACGCATGCAATGCAGGTCACATTGATTAGTTTTTATTCTTCGTATTTGTTACGTATAAAGTAAAAAAAAAACAATTATTCCTGAAAAATTAGAATTAATTAGAATTGGGTAGGAAACATTAAGTATAGAGATAATGATAAAGTAACTAATCATCGCATCAAAATAGAGCTTATGGTAAGTTATTTATGGCAAGAATTAGTTAATAGTTAATTAGTGTATTCGAGCATATAAATGTGAGATATGGCTAGATACGAGGGCTGTTTTTTTTCAACCTCCGATGGGCTGTAACAAAAAGACGGGTCAAAATACAAAAAAAAGATTTTTTTTAAACAAGAGTAATGTACAATACTGCTTATTTCTCCACATAATCACCTTGACGATTAAAGCATTTGTCATATCTGTAAACAAACTTTGAAATAATCTCTTCATAAAATGTAGCCGCTAAATGAGAATTGAGAGCTGTTATTCATTTCTCGCAGGCAGAAGGAAACCGTGCAGCAGAAATTAATCGAAGAATGAATAAAGTGTATGGAGACACCTTAATGAGTGATGGCGTTGTTCGTGAATGCTGTTGAAAATTTAAAGATGGCCGAACTGATGTTCATGAAGAAAGGGACCAAGGAAACAAGTCTGTCGCTACAGACGGCATTGTTCAGCGAGTTGACCAAGTGTTTAGGGAAACAAGAAGGTTTACCATAAGTTAATTATTGATTAGCATAGTGGCTTGGATTGTAGCGCTTCCAAATGGGCGTGGAGCTCAAAGAAACCGTCACAACTCCCTTCAAATCATTGGCGGCTACATTTTATGAAGAGTGTATTTTAAAGCTTGTTTACAGATATGACAAATGCTTTAACCGTCAAGGTGATTATATGGAGAAATAAGCAGTATTGTACATTACTTTTGGCAAAAAATCTTTTTTGTATTTTGACCCGTTTTTTTGTTACAGCCCATCGGAGGTTGAAAAAAAACAGCCCTCGCACATGCGTAAAATATTTTTGAAAGAAAAAATATATACAATATATTTATATCTAAAAAGCAGCGTTTTTCAAACACGTTAAAGCTTTTGTGCTTGGTTTCACCATAATAATGATTCTTTGTAGCTGCAACGGCTGTGTGGTGAAATGTTTTACCATATTTTCGGCAAGAGGGTGAACCATTTCTCAGATTTTATAAACAAAGAAACGTGAGAAATGGTTCAACCAAATTCCGAAAATTTGGGGAAACATTTCACCACACAACAGTTGCATCCACTAGGAACCATATTTTTGTTGATACCAAGCGCTGAATTTACATTTTTAAAAGTGGATAAAACAATATTAGAAACTATATTAATCAAAATTACTCATATAAAAGTGGTGTACATTTAAAGAAAAATTACTTCAACACTGTTATAAGTATAATGATAAGTAAAAAATTTTGAAACAACAATAGCATTTTTTTTATTTTCGAACCCATCACAATACTTTTATTACCATATATGTAATATTAGGAAATTGAAAGTAAAATAAATATGGCTAAAAATCACAGATGCACGCCACCTTTTAAGGCATAACTAAATAATAGAGTCCTTTACCTGACACGTATCAGTCCCTTACACTGAATCTTCCAAAAAAAAAAGGTAGTGTCCGAAGTTGCCAAGGAGACGTCAAACGGACAATGGATGATCGTCCGTTATTAGTTCCCCGTTAAAAATAGATGTCCGCTGACTTATTGAACCTATCAGTGAACATAGTTTGTCGAAGTTGTAATTGATATTTTCTTTTTGTGTGGAAAAAAAATATAATCAGATTTTTGCGTTAGATTTAGAGCTACTTAATATAGAATAGGGTACTTGACTGTATCGCTAAAATACCTTCCAATATTAAATTAATTATAGTTTGAACCCAAATATAACAACCGTATATACTTTTTTGCAAAATAAGTCTTTAAATAATTCATCAAAATCAATTAAAAATTGCTTTTTTTCATCGGTACGTCACGTGATCACAAACACGTCGCCTTGGCTGACGTCACTAGTATATATAAACAAACCGGTGTGATGTTTTTTTTGCTTGCAATTAAACTTCATTTAATCTAATATACTATTAAAATAAGAATTGTATAGATAATGGAAGGAGGTTTTACAGAAGTGGATAGTTCAAATTTGCTTAAAGTAGATTCCAAAATGGTGTTTCAAAGTTTGTTTATAGTTACTAGTGACGACATAGATACCACGTGACAGCCACAAAGCGTTTTTGGGCGTAATTTTTTGTCCTAATTTTAAAATTCATTTTTTCCCTTTTTATGGGGTATTTGAAAAAAAAAATACGGGTCTAAATTTTTGGTATAAGAATATTTTAAGCCTGTAAATTTTTTTTTTAAATACCCTATTGTAATAGACTGTGGATAGGTGTTACGTCAACTGTAGTTTTCGCGAGTTGGCGGACGCTTTATTTCACTGCACATGGTAATTTAGTTCCCTTTAATGCCCATAGCAATCACACGCGATAAGCTGTGGAATCGCTCTTTAAGATTTTAGTTTGTTGTCGAGACTAGGTCTATTTTGACTCTAGTAACCTTTAAAGATCGAAATCGTTACACAAGCACAAAATTTACTTTTTAAAAGATTTAATATTACATTTGTGTTGTACAAGATAAACTTTAAGAGTAACTAAGGAATAAAACAGTTAAAATATAAAAAGAAAAAAGAAGGTAATCATGTTTCCTAATTAAAATGGAGTTGTATAACGGTAAAGAATTAGTTGGTTCTGCAGATACAAAATAAAATAAACCGGTTTGTATTCAATTCTATCTAAAAATGTGTTGCAAACTATATATTCAATGTTATAAATGTTTAATGAAAGTTCTTTCAAAATTATTAAGGACGAATTTTTAAGGGGATACGGTACCCACAAATTCGTCAAAATATCGATTTTTTCAGTTTTTATTTCTTATTATTCACAATTTTGTGAACATTTACCGAAAGTTTTATAAGGATATCTTTTGTAGAAATAAAGTTATTAAATATTTTCTGGAGTCATTCCTATAAGTTGAAATTTTTAACATGTGTTCTTATAATTATGGTGCACAAAATTATGCATGGAATAAGGTCTACTATGGATAGTTGTTTTTTTAAATAAATGTTGAAGTCAATAACTTGTAATTTTTTGTGATTTTCAGCATAAATGCATATTACTTCTTAACTGTTGCTCATATTTTAAAATCCATGCACAGTTCTTGAAAAAACAGTACTAAACAAACTATAAAAGTTTGGTGGAGTTATTCTTAAAATTGAAAGAGGAGTAGCGTTTTAAAAAAGTTCAAATTTTGACTTTAAAAAAATGAGAAACTACTTGTAAATATTTGTTTTTATTGCTAGAAAATGTATATTAAGAGTGAACATTATATAAAACCACTATAATTTACAAATTTGTTATTATTTCTAGAAATAATGTTTTGGGTACCGTATCCCCTTAAAACAGAAACGGCAACGACGTATTTCCGTTATTTCGAATAAATAAAATTAGATTATTGGAAACAGAACATCAATAGCTCATCAAAAGTGACTTTTTCAAAACCTTTTAAATAAATTCATACTTTGCAATATAGATTTATTTTAGAGAAAAAAAAAATGTTGTTAACCTTTAAGGTAACCAGCAAGACTGTTCGTTTAGATTGATTGTTGACACTATATACACTGCTCAAAACAATTAGGGGAACGCATGGTTTTAAACCCTTTCACCCCCAATGATTCCATTTGATATCATCAGCTTCCGATTTTTTTCTCACTAAGTTGAGCTCACACTTATTTGTCGTTAGATGGAAGAATCATGTCTTTTAAAAAATTAAATAGCGTTTGTTTTAATTAAATGAAAAATGAAAAAACATGGTAAAATAAAATTCCCTACCCAAAAAAATTTATGAAATAAATTGACCCTAAATTCTTCACGCTGGCATTATTAAATGTTTAAAAATTGATTTTACTTTTACTTTACAAATAAAGTTTTGAAAAAAATATTGTAAAAATTTATTCAAAAGTTATGATTCCAATATTCCCTCCCTTTAAATAACCCCCCCCCCCTGTTTTTTACCATTTCATTCTGGATGCATAATGAATCTATTTCACAAATTATAGATTTCTATAATAAAAATAAGAAGTTGAAACTGAAAGGGAAAACAAAAGTACGCAAAGTGCTCCCCTAATTCTTTTGAGCAGTGTATGTGTGTACCTCATAACTTCGAACAGCGATCAAGTGACGAGGCTTCGATCTGAGAGAGCATTAAATACATTAAAAAACGACACAACATTAAGGCACAACTAGATTGAATATCCCATTGTCTGAAGTCTGAAAGTCCTGCGGTTGGTCATAGCACAGTCAATATGGGTGTAGATTGTTTGGAGAAAAACGGCCTTTTCCCCCACCGACGTGTCTAAATTGAGAATATGGCGCCCTCTCGGAGCAGAATCAGACTTCCACTCTCACGAGTTCTCTAGGCCTTGTGCTAACGGAATAAATCCCTCCAGCTTTCCAGGCTATAGCTCTGGAGGTGCACGACAAAAACAATACGCCAGATTAGAGTGAGCCATTTTTTAAATACATTATCCGATTTTATAGAATGACACTATTAATAACTATTTTTGATAAAAAAAATGTATATATTTGATCTAAGCCAAAAGGTCTGAAAACCAACACCTATCTCTCACTCCATCCCATAATACCTCTTTTTTGGGGGCTGTGGGGAGCCTAGTGGTCAGCATCTCGGTCTCGAGATCGGAAGGTCCCACGATCGAGTCCCGGTACCACTGAAGACCCACCGAGTATATGCGGAGTACGTGCTCGTTATATCTGTTGGTTCCGAAAGTCCTGTGGTCGGTCATTGCGCAGTTTACGATGGGTACAGGTCCCTGGAGACTATTTCCCTCCCCTTCAGGGACATGTCTAAATTGTGGAGGTGGCGATAGATGGCAGCATCTGTATTGTATGTGTGTGTATGTCGTGTCCGTCCTTCTTGACGAAGGTTTATAAGCGGGTCTTTGTGACCAAGCACACAAGCCTGAAAATATATGTTTACCAACCTCTTTTTTTCTAAATCTACTATTTTAAAAATCTGTAAATTATAATAGTTACATCTGTTCCCAACCTAATCCAGCTCTGACAAACGAACAAAGGCTAAAGGCTATTCCACTAAAAAGCTCTTAGTAGTTCGGTGTTTTCATAACGGAGAATGTGTCAATGGAAACTGCCAAAGTGGGATATCTATAGACGGGACTTAATGACAAATATGCGGAGAATGCGAAAGAATTTGTTATTAAGGACCGAAAAATCTGATATTAAGGGGATACGGTACCCAAAACATTATTTCTAGAAATAATAACATAAACTTGTAAATTATAGTGCTTTTATACAATGTTCACTCTAAATAAACATTTTCTAGCATTAAAAACAAATATTTACAAGTAGTTTTTCATTTATATTTTTAAAAAAGTCACAATTGTGAACTTTTTTAAAACGCTACTCCTTTTTCAATTTTGAGAATAACTCCACCAAACTTTTATAGTTTGTTTTTAGTACTATGTTTTCAAGAACTGAGCATGGATTTTAAAATGGGAGCTACAGTTAAAAAGTAACATGCATGTATACTGAAAATCACAAAAAAAATTACTTATTATTGAATTCAACATTTAAAAAAAAACTATACAGAGTATACCTTATTCCATGCACAATTTTGTGCACCATATGCATATAAGAACACAGGTTAAAAATGTCAAAATTCTAACTTAAATAGCAAAAAATCCTTAGGGATTTATTAAACACAACAATTGAAAAACGCGAAACCGAGAAAAAAGGTTGAAAGCAGACGAAATACGTATTCAAACTTATTAAATATTTTCTGGAGTCATTCCTATAACTTTTTTTCTACAAAAGATATTATTCTGAAACTTTCAGTAAATGTTCGGAAAAATATTGTAAATAATAAAAAGTAAAAACTGAAAAATCGATATTTTGACCAATTTTTTGGTACCGGATCCCCTTGATAAGATGTGACATAGGGATAATGTAAATTATCAATATAGTTGTTATTGCAGGCGTGTTTTGATTGCAAGGAAAAAATTAAAGTTACATGGAATAAAATGGAAATGAAACTGTTAAAAACTCATAACAATAAAAATTAAGATTTGTACACAAATTATTTTTATACAACCAGATACCCTGCATCTACATTTAACTTATAACAATATTTTACGTGAGTTCATATGTTAAAAAGGAGCCTTGTAACAAATCTAATGTGAGCCACTTTTTCTCTTATTAAATAATTCTTATAAATTCTGCAATGGATAAAATGAAAAATAAACTGTTAAAAACTGAAAACAGTCCAAATGAAGTTTTAAAATAAACAAATTAACAGTGCTGATTATTTGTGCTGTTAATTAAAGTGAAGTTATAGTTTAGTTTTAATTATCGTCGCACTAGAGCTACACGAGGGCTATTGGCGACGGGCGTTTTATTTTAGAACCACAGTCAAGTGACGAGCCAACACCTGAGTAGGAACCCAACGCAACCGTTAAGAGCAACATCGTACGCAGAGTTAGAACTTTGAAAAATATTTAACGTGCACTCCCTCCACACGGAGTATTATTCGGAGTATGGTTTTAACGTTTAGTTTGAATTATCGTCACACTAGAGCTACACGAGGGCTATTACCGACGGGCGTCTTATTTTAGAACCACAGTCAAGTGACGAGCCGACACCTGAGTAGGATATTTAACTTGCACTACCTCCACATTCGTCGGATATTTTTGGCTGCACGGGCCGTTTATAGGTCGGCAGTTATTTTGGCGATGCCCGGACCCGAACCTGGGACCTTCCGCATGCTAGGCAAATGCCTAACCGACTGGGCTCCCCAGCCCATGGTTTTTACGTATTCCTTCATATCTCAAAGACTGAAAAAGGTATCCATACTATTCTTGCTGCAAAATATAAGAAACGCAAATAACTAAAGAGTAATTTTCAGGAATTTTTAAAATTCGCAACTCAAGGGAGAGAGGAAGGTAAAATTGCGTTTGCCATTTCTACATAGAAATAGCATTGTGCATTCTTGTAAGCCTTGGATTTGTGGCGTTTTTTTTCATTTTTCATTTGAAAGAAGTTTCGATGCGAGCGAAAACTGATTATAAACACGTAAAAGCACGTGGATTTAATTTGTAAGATTGTTATTTTAACAATATTCTTTTTGATTTTTTTTTATTAATTTACTGCAAATTTATACCCGTTCTTCGCACGGACTAAAAGAATATCAAATCGATCGAAAAATATGTGTCATTTAATTTGCTATAGGATAATAAACACTGCATTTGTTCCCGTTTATTATAAAGAATAAAATTCCGTTACTTATATTGCTTTAAAAATCCAAAATAAAAATACATCACTATAAAATGCACATCCACATAGCACAAAAATCTTCCTCAATATTAACTTACTGTCATCGCAATTTTCCTGATAAATTCAAAATTAACCATAATTGTTATTTCACGTCAAAACCTCCATTTTGGGTTAAAAAAAAAAAAAAAACTTTTAGCTCATTAGCATGTTCAATTATATTTCAAATCATTAATTTAGTTTCTGAAGGTAATGGCAAGAAAATAAAAGAAATCTCAATTTTAATTAATTAATGTGTTCATTTTAATTTCTTCTGTCGAATGGCAACACGAAAGGGAAAAAATGATCAGATTTGAGCGAAAGTGGTGTTTTTTAAAGAAAATTTAAATTTTCTCTAAAAATGGAACAAACATGAAAAAACTAAGCCTCAGGTGCACACGTTAGTATTAAAGGGAATCTATCTTAAAAATTTCGAATTTCTGAGGGCAGTATAAGTAGGTCTTTTACGATCCACAGACATACAGACACACAGACAGATTCTTTCATTTATTATTATAGATTGAAACTGTTTATATATATATATTTTTATTTTAAATGCTTGTTTAGATTTACTCAATTCTATATAATCTAGCGAAATTTGTGTTGCGTCAGCATTTTATCTAAAAAAAAAAACAGTATATTTCAATACCCGTGTGTAGTTTGCGTAGTGACGCAAACATGGAAATTTTCTCCCTCTCTGTATAGTTTGATGATTTGGCTAGATTTAATTAAACTGCGTGTAAGTTTAATAATGCATGCCTCAAAGGTTACATATTCATGAATTTCAAAATTGAAATTCAGTTTCACGATATTTCTTGTTTCATGCAAATAATTTATTTTACACAAGAATAAGTTAAACTTTTGTGTATTTATTCGACTTGTTATGCTAAGAATTTTTACATGCTATTGTAAATTATTATTATTTTAAATTTGAGTCAGATTAAGTTAGTTCGAATTAAAATGTCAAACAGTAATGAAAATTAAGACGCGATTGGTTAATTAAAGTAGCAGGCGGAGTTACCATGTTGTACCACCAATCACCAAAATCAACAATGAAATCCTACATTGAAAGCAGAGCAGGCATGGTTCTACGTTACATGAAACATGCGGATTTGTTTGTTTTGGGTTTGGTTGATCCTTTATTAGGACTTTGAAGGATATTTAACGTGCACTCCTTCTACACGGGGTATTATTCGTCGGACATTTTGGGCTGCACGGGCCGTTTATAGGTCAGCAGATATTTTGGCCCGGATCCGAACCTGGGACCTTTCGCATGCTAGGCGAACGCCTAACCGACTGGGCTCCCCAGCCCTACCTTTAGTTACTTTAGTATATCAAATGAAACTTCACGGAATAGAGGCAAAAAAAAAGTATGGTGATATTACCGTGGAAATTATGTCTATAGCAGAAGCTGATGCAATTCAGTACAAACTTAAAGCCCAGTTAATTTTTTATGTACAATAATTACAGTGGTGGCCAAAAGTGTGGAAATTTTTTTTAAAGTTGCAAATCTAAGATAGATCTTACTATTAGTTGCATAATTTTTTTTGTAATACAGATATTGTAATACTGTATTTATTATTAAATTCTACACTAAATTACCTTCAATTTAATATATAAACGTTTGTATTTAAGGGAAAACTAATATATTGTACAAGCACAAAACAAAAAAGTTGAAAAACATGAAACATTAAAAAAATGTCCACACTTTTGGCCACCACTGTAAATGTTCGGAATGGTACTGATAAAACAAACATCTGCAATAATAAAACATTTATTAAAAAACCTTGATATTTACTTGAAATATAAAACTCATTTTCAGTTTCACTTAGAATGACCTACACGAAACATAACTCTCAAAGGGCCTTCGAATACGCCCATAAACTTTAGAACAACCTTTTTAAGTACTGTTAGCATTTAAAACCTTTTTTTACGAGTAAAACTGCTTACGAAATGTTTTTTCAAGATATATTTACCACGAATGAATAGTCACGTATACAACATATTTTCTTCAAAGTTGTGCTTTATAGCTTGACCTTTTACCATAAAAGTTACTCCAGCAGAAATTTTCGGTGTGAAATCAATTTGGTATGCTTACCAAAGAGTGAAAAACTTGTTTTTAATGGTTTTAACGCCTCCATTAAATTTCCAAATGTGTTTCACCTGTATAAACATTAAAGATATCCTAAACGTCAACGCTTTTGAATTTTACAGCTCGTATACTGTCAAAAATGTTTCGCTTGGTTTCATGTAATTTGGTATGCAACGACTGTATGGTGAAATGTTTCACCATATTTTCGGTATTCGGTTGAACCATTTTTCAGCTTTTGGTTTTTAAAACCTGTAGAACTGTTTAACCGAATACCGAAAATAGGATGAACCATTTCACGACACAGCTGCTGTAGCTACTACAGAAACCACTGTCTTTAGTGAATCTTAGTACAACAATTTTAACAAAGTAGTATGCTTTTACCGTATGAAAATTATGAAAATTTGGGTAAATTTTCAGCTTGAAAAGTTAACAATTTAACTGAATTAATATGATTAAAAACTCATTTTAGGAAAACAATTTATACTCATTTTATTGAAATAGTTCTTTTTATCATAAAAGTATATAAGGGTGTCCGTAAAAGAATGTCCGAGTTTTAAATTGTAATAGTATTGTGGTTGAAGTGTAATTGTAATGTGGTTGAAGGTGACGAATAAAGAATAAATCCAACAGTTTCAGATAAGCGCATACGCTTGTACCGCTACATCGTTTTCACAGTTGCAGTGTCATCTATTCAAAATGGCGACTTCTGAGGGTAAAGCGTAGGAAGAATTGTATTTTCGTTTGGATGTGTGCCGTATCACTAAAGGCGCACACATTGAGCACTTATAGGAAAAACTAGGTTAGTTTTCCTTCAATGTCATGTATGATTTGTTATATTTATTATAAAATAAACTCCCTGTAATATACAATTAAAACTCGGACATTTTTTTACGGACACCCTGTATAATGTTTTTGGAAGTATCTGATAGTACCAATAATACCAATCAGAGAAGGCGATGTTTGGAAAAACCGATAAAATATCGAAGTGTCTAGATTGTTTGGAGGGAAAGACATTTTTAATATCATAAAGGCAAAGAGAATTCAATGGCTGAGACATATGGAAAAAATAGACCATGCCAGAGGCACAAAGTAGATTTTTAACCCTTTCAGTCCCAATGACAATTTGGCATCATCATTTTAGAATTTTTTTTTCTGATCGTCTATAGCCATTTATGAAATCAAAAAGCACATCATTCGATTCTTCAAACTTTTTTCGATTAGAAAATATTTTTTATTAATCCCAATAGATGTCAGCCCTATTATTTTTTTAATTATGATCAGAAATAAGATGATGCCAAATGGCATCACTTGGACTGAAAGGGTTAAGGGTCATGTAAATTAAAAATAAAAAGATAAATAGATGGATGAGTTGGAGAAGGATGTAACGGCCATACAGATCAAAAATTGGAAAGCAAAGGCAAGAGAGACGACTTTGGAGTTGTAGGTATTTTTAGGGAAGACATGGTTCAGCATGTACTGTAGTGCCAGAGAGTTAGTTAGTACAAATAGTGCCAATACAGTACCAAATCTAGTAACTGTGAATCGAAATATATTAAAAATATTTCTTAGACAAGTGATTATTTTTTACCACAAAGTATATGTGAAATATAAAACATTAAACAATTTTTTTTTCCTCTGGCCATTAAAAAACCCTCATCGAATAGCTAAAATCTCGCAATTGCTGCTGTATTACATACAGCCACGGCCAACTTTAATAACAAGGCTCTCCTAAACATGAGCGTAGACGGAAATTTAGACGTCACTGTTCCCAGTGCCGAAGATCGAGAAACTAGTTCGGACGCATTCGGAACCCTAAAATTGTGGTCAGCCGTGAACGAGTGGTTCCGGACAGGTTTCGAGACAGGTTGTCTTCATCTTCGGTTAGGTTAGTTTGAATTATCGTCGCACTAGAGCTACACGAGGGCTATTGGCGACGGGCGTCGTATTTTAGAACCACAGTCAAGTGACGAGCCGACACCTGAGTAGGCACCCAACGCAACCGTTAAGGCGACATCGTACGCAGCGTTAGGACTTTGAAGGATATTTAACGTGCACTCCCGCCACACGGGGTATTATTCGTCGGACATTTTTTGGCTGCACGGGCCGTTTATAGGTCGGCAGTTATTTTGGCGATGCCCGGACCCGAACCTGGGACCTTTCGCATGCTAGGCGAGCGCCTAACCGACTGGGCTCCCCAGCCCCGACTTCATCTTCGGAACAACGTCACTCGGAACTATGACGTCAAAATTTCCGTCCCCGAGCTTGTTTGGGAAAGCTTCTTCGGCCTTAGTAGTTGAGTAGGCCGTGATACAGCAAGTAATACATTTCTCTTACACTAAGAAACATAATCGTAAAAGTCTTCCCCTTCATTGATTTCACCACAGAAACGTTAAGAAATGGAGTAACCCACAACAATTACAATATTGTAAGGAGCCCATCTGAAAACATAAACGCAAAGGCAAGAGCTGAACAACCAAGTTACCCCATTACCCTCTACAGAAATACACGGGATTCTTAAAGAACCGGTTACTGTTAAAATTAGTTACAAAACAAACTTTTTTTTTCAGAGAAAATTTCGGCAAACTAGTATTTCATAGTTGGTTGCCTTATAAGCTACATTGCTCAAAACAATAAGGATAGCACTTTGCGTACTTTTGTTAACCCTTTCAGTTCCAACTTTTTATTTTTTATTCTAAAAATCAAAAAATTTGTAAAACAGATTCATTATGCATCCAGAATGAAATGGTAAAAAACAGGGAAAAAATCCCTAAATTTTTAACTAAATTTAAGGGGACAAAAATTGAAATCATAACTTTAGAATCAATTTTAACAATAATTTTTTCAAAACTTTATTTGTTAAAAAAAAAGTTAAAATCAATTTTTAAACATCTAAGAATGCAAGCGTGAAGAATTTGGGGTCAATTTATTTCATAAAATTTTTTGGGAGTGAATTTTTATTTTACCACGTTTTTCATATTTTAATTTAATTAAAACAACCATTATTTAATTCTTTAAAATACATGATCCTTACATCTAACGATAAATTAGTGTTAGCTTAACTTAGTGAGAAAAAAAAATAGCAAGCTGATGATTCGAAATGGAATCATTGGGGCTAAAAAGGGGTTTAAACCACGTATTCCCCGAATTCTTTTGAGCAGTGTAGATAAAAAGATACAATT
The DNA here is from genome assembly GCA_019343175.1 of Oedothorax gibbosus. Classification (NCBI taxonomy): domain Eukaryota; kingdom Metazoa; phylum Arthropoda; class Arachnida; order Araneae; family Linyphiidae; genus Oedothorax; species Oedothorax gibbosus. Next base: position 4,129,932 of record CM033280.1, on the reverse strand, counting down.
TTGCAATTTGCATGATAAAATGGGGAAGTTAAATTAGTTCCGCTTAAAAGAATGATTATCCAAAGTGCTTTGATAATTCGTAAAAGTGAAATGGAGGCAAAAAAGTGAAATGTGAAGAGGTAAAGATTTTCGAAAATATTTTGTTCCTTAAAAGACAGAAAATTGAACATTTTTATTTGGGTTTCTTATTTGCAAAATTTTTCGTTTGAATCAAATCTAAAAAAAAACCTTTTAATAATTATGGGGCTGTTTCGCAATTAGGAACTCTCCGAAATTTTCTTTAAACAATTATTTCTGCATAGAATCTTTCCTAATTTTTGTACATGATTGAACATCAGGTATATTAAACAAATTTCTCCAGCCCATCTCTTGAATTTTTGATAACTAATTCAAACACCCAAATATCAATGCTTCTGAAGATAAATCAAACCGAAGTGTTGGAACATCTCTAATAAACAATAACTGTTCGAAAAACGTGCTGTGAAGTTGACACCTTCATAAGAACGTACGGGGTGGTTTAATAAACGTGTGTTTTACGTTAGATTTATAGTTACTGTAAAAAATAATAACACCGTTATTTTAAGAAAAATCTTAATATTTTACGGAAGTAAAAACAAAAATTTGAAAAATTTAAGTTTTTTTGTATCCCAGAAACTCTTAAACCTGCAAAACTTTATTCGCCAGAAATAAAATAGTTATAAATTTAAATGTAAACAAATGTAAAGTATAGTCCTGCTTTATGTTTCTACAGGGTGAGGCAAATAAAAGTGGTCGAGGTCTAGAGATAGGAATACGTTGAAGTGCTTGGCGAGAAAAACTCTCGAAGCCGCTTGAAAGCTTTCAAGTGGAAATAAAAGATTATTCAAGCGTGCAATAGTTTCACTTGAAAAACCTGTTTTCGCATTGGTTGGATTGGATTATCATCAGATTATAGCTACTCATGGACTATTGGCCAGTTCAGATCGTAGTGCGTCAGTGTGAGTTGTGACTGTGTGAGTGTAAGTTGATCAATTCACAGGTGAAGATGAAACTCACAGTACAGCAGAGAGTGTTCATTGTAGTAAATTTAATTAAAACGAATTCATGGACAAAATGTGGCCAGTTGTTTGTTAAAGAATTTAAAGGTGTAAAAGTGTCAAAAAAGAGTACTATGCAACGATCAGTTACGAAATGGCGTCAGCCAGGATCTGCTGTCAACAAGTCCAAAAACATTCCGAAACGGGTCTGAACACCAGATTTTGGGTCTTGCAATCAATTTAGAATGTTTTGTATTAACAAAAGCAAAAAGGTCCGATTCTCTAGGATAAATAATGACCGAAATAATCACTAGTAGGAACTTTTTGATCAGCTCTACAAACTTTGTTTATATTTCATTTCAACTAGCTTCTCAAACCATAGCGTAGTTGCCGGCAAATAAGTCGCCAAGCGTTTGTTTGGGCTTAATATTGAAGCAATCAATAGCTTCAGTTAGCAAACCTGTTTTTGTATTGGTTTTTGACTTGGCAACATTTCTGTCGTATTCTTATCCTCCACGTTGGGGCCACTTTTATTTGCACCACCATGTAGAATTTGGAATAAAGAATAGACGAACAGTCTTTTTCCAAAAACGAATAAAACTCGCGGAAGATAGTCAGCATTTCATGCAATGTTTTTGAAGGGAAATCTTTCACTATCAATGATGTCATTAGAGAAAAGAGACTACTTTTGAACGAACGAGAGGGTAGTGCGACAAATCTGCTCCCGAACCCATTATCTAACCATGTAAAAATAATTTGTAAATACTAGCTATAAACTTCACTTATAATAAAATACAGGGTGTCCGTATAAAAATGTCCGAGTTTCAAATTGTGACCTGACATCACGCCTATTTCTTCCTTTGGGGCTTCGTAAAAGATCGGGTCTACGTTCCACTCCTACCCCATGATTTACCAACCTTGAAAGGTAGAATTGCACAGGCTGTTGCTTCCATTACTCCGGACTTGCTGCAGACAGTATGGGAATAATTGCATTTTCGTTTGGATGTGTGCCGTATCACTAAAGGCGCACGCATCGAGCACTTATAGGAAAAACTAGGTTAGTTTTCCTTCAATGTAATGTATGATATTTAGTATAAAATAAACTCCTGTAATATACCATTAAAACCCGGACATTCTTTTACGGACACCCTGTACAATAAATGCTACCACTCGGTCACATATCTTCACGCGATGTTTCTCAGATTTCCCCTTTAACTTTGTTAAGCAGATGAAGAGTTGAAAAAATGTCACAGCTCTATAAAAGTCTGTATTCAGATTTGTACTCTTTACAGACAATTAGCAATTCCCATTACTAGAAAATCATTTCGTAAATTGTAATCTAAACATTTTTAATGTTGAATTTTTAAAAAGTCTTTAGAGACTTTGAATGAGCCAAAAATTATTAAATAAGTATAGCAAGTTATTTCTGAAAATGTGGCAACAAAATGTAGTGGCCTGCATTTTACTCTGCGTGCATACTTTCAGGATCGAATTTAACTATGATCATAAAATGACGTGGATTGTGCTTTTATTTCTAGGTTTAAAAAAAAAACAAATGAACAAAATTTTGAAAAATGAACTTATTTGAAACCGAAAAGCAAATCTACTCCAATTTATACAAAATCCGTTAAACAATTTTTTTTATAGAACTCGGCATGATATGATATTTACAAAGTTTTTTTTTAATAATTATGTGCAGTAAAAATTCTTTTACTGTTGTGTCAATTGAAATTAACCCTTTCAGTCCCAATGACAATTTGGCATTATCATTTAAGAAATTTTTTTCTGATCGTCTATAGCCATTTATGATATCAAAAAACACATCATTCGATTCTTCAAACTTTTTTCTATTCGAAAATATTTTTTATTAATTCCAATAGATGTCAGCCCTATTATTTTTTAAAATTATGATCAGAAACATGATGCCAAATGGCATCACTGGGACTGAAAGGGTTAAAGAACAGGTAAAAAACACTTGCATATTATTTTCTTTCTCATCTTTTCCTTTAGCATCGCCGCTGCCGTCATAAACGTAACATTGACAACGAACGTGGAGCATTTCCAAGCAAAAACTCATAAAACTTTTTTCCGCGAACGGGGAAACTCCATTTGGGAAAATTACAAAAACACGTGACCTGCCATGCACATGGGTTCTATAGAGGATCGTCTCATTGAATCTTTACCTACAGCAATATAGCAATGGAGTCAATGTTCCTGATTCTTTTTATGACGAGACACGCAAATTGTTTTTGGAATTACCATGTTATGGTTTGTTATAACATCGGTTTTTGCGTGTTGTAACATGTAATTGTTAGTGTTGGTATTGACCACGGACTAAATTGCTCGTGTTGGGATTCGAATTGCATTAAATTAATCAAATAGTTTGGTTATTTGGTTTAGAAATGCGATATTAGGGAATTGAATTTGGAATACGGTCTGTATTCGAAGTAATCCTCCTTTTTGGACTCTCCATTCAAATTTCGATAGGATGTTTTTAGCAACGAAGAGCCTAGAAATTGTCAACAGTTGGGTTTGTTTATATTCATTGTGTATGTGTGAAATATGTAAATGCTATTGTTTGAGCTAGAAAAGTGTACATATTATTAAGGTTTGGATAAAATTACAATAAATTAAATGTTTTTTTATTAACTGTGAAAGGAGATGTTGATAAATAAGAATTGTGTAAAATATTTTTACCTTTTTAAAATGATATATTTAATTCCGTTACTTTTATAGGTTTGATTGAAATTTTAGTACATATATTTCGAAAACTAATCTTGCTGAATGCTACAGTAATAAGTAACTAGGGGGCACACCCCCTGCTCGCTATCGCTCGCCAACCCCCGGGGAACCGCTTGCGCAGTTCCCTTTGGATCCCTTCGCGATCCAGGCTCGCTTCGCTCGCTCGTCGTACATTGAAATATTTTGGTCTAGCCTTTAGTATCCTTTTTAAAATAAAATTCGGTTAATCTAAATGAGCATATCCTTCAATTTTTCTCCAAATATGGTAACCCCGCCAACTTGGCAACACTTGGCGACGAAATTCGGGCAGAATCGCAATAGATCGTTTTTTAAGCGAAATTCGCCAACCATAACCCTGCCATTTCTTAAACCCACAGCAAACTTGAATTAAGTCATGGCAACCTTGATCTTTATTTTTAGCTTCCACACTACGTTTATAACGTAAAAAGTGGAAGGTTTTATAATCGTTCAGTCCGTCTGTCTGTCCGTCCGTCCGTCTGTCTGTCCGTCTGTCTGTCACCCACTTTCACAGAAAGAACCACAAGTTCCACAGACAAGTGGGATACGTCATTTTAAAGCAAAAACATCAGATTAGGCTAACATGCCCAAATTTTCATTAAAAAAATTTAAAACTAGAAGCTTTATTTAAAATTTAAAAATAACTAAAAATTTAATCTACATTGAAATAACATGCAAATTCCATTTTTATTCAATATTTTCACTGTTGCCATTTCGTTAAACGTACGAGAAACTTTTGTTAAAATAAAAATACACTTTTGAAAAAATTTATTTATGTGATATAATTCGGTTTGGATTGTTGTATTATCACAATAGAGTTCTTTTAATGGTTCTATATATATGTATGTAGAAAGATGCATAGAGAATTCTAACTTGGCATAAAAAAATATGCTAAGTTTCGCTTTTATTTTTAAAGCATCAATTGTACAAATTATAAATTTTTTGAACTGTAAATTAATTTAACAAACTATAAATAAGTGAATTTTCGAAAGAAATGTAAATGGGAAATTGTGGCGACAAAAATATTTATTAAAAAAGATTACATCATTATTCTTCGAACTTCAAACAAATTTAGCAAACGATAAAGTCTAATTATTAAATCTGAGAAAGAAGATTAATGAAAATAGTTAATTTTGGCGTTTAAAACTTTGAATTACAAATAGCTAAAGGCCCTGTTTTTATTAGAATTAAATCACATTTGCCATTCGCAACAATCGCTCGAGAAACTTTAATTCTTTTAGACAATAAATTAAAATAAATTTATTTTTGCGACATCGATCAGTTTGAAAGACGTCAAATATATTTCACTACGGAATCCATGTATGTTGATATGAAATGTTTTCATTCTATTTAAAAGCGAGGAATATGACATATTTATTCTTTGAAATACAAATTAATTTTTGCAAACGATAAGTAATAATTATTGAATTTTCGAAATAAAATAAATGAAACTAGCCAAATTTAGCTTGTAAATGTTAAATATAGAATTAATGTTGTGTTTGGCGCGTTTTTTCCTGTTAAACACAAATATGTGGAAGCGAGTTAAGTGACAGATTCTGTTACAAACCTACTTGTTTATTTTTAGGTTAAACTTTAAACGGGGATCGCGCTCTCGCGTTGCATTGCTAACTTCTAAATGTTAATCCATTTAAATCTTAACTGCATATATTTTAATCCGAATCTATTTTATTCTAATTTTTTATTAATTATATGCTTAATGATTGTAAATAATTAATTTCTCATTTTAAAACCATTATTCGGCATTTTAATGTTCTACGGTTTTGTTAAGTCTGTTATGAATTCTCCATAGTACGTTTAAGTTTATTAAGTTTAAATTTACCAAAATACGAAATCATTTCTTAAAATATTATTGTGCACATTGTTTTGTGCAGCAAACTGTTGAGTTCCGATTTTCTTATTTTAAAATATCTACGATCGCAAATGCCACGATAATTTTTAGTAAAGAAATCGTTTATGTTCACTTCAGCAGACATTTTTAGTTTTGAGCATTTTGAGTAAGTATTTGTCTTCTTCTTCTTACTAATCTCAGGTTGTCTAGCTTAGCTAGACAACCCCCATGAAACCAAAAATGTACAAAAGTCTAAAAACTGCATTGGGTCCTGAAGGACTTCGTCTTTTTTAAAATTCAAGCAAGTCAAAATGTGTTCTGGGGAGGCTAATTCAACGGAACACCGAGGACATTCCGGAAATTTCTTTTGCCCCTGCTGAAAAATGATACCCCTCGTGTGCCCACTAAGAAAGCGGGAGAAGGTGGTTTGATAGTGTCTTGGTCTAACATTAAAGCTTTCTATAAGTATTTTCTTTTCAAAGTATTTGTTGTCATTTCAAGATGACGATAGACTTGGCAAACACTCGGTTTGTTGTCAATTTGACTTGGTGACATTTTTCGACTTGGCTCCAAATTCGGACATGGTCCTTTAGCTTAACCTAAAATTCGAGTGTTTGCTTGCTCCGGAGTTTCACTTCTTCTTGCGATTCCAATGCAAAGATTTTTGCGAAAATCTTTCGCTGCTTGACTAAGATCCATTTGTAACTAAATTGGAAACCGTGGTAGCCGTTAACGCGTAGAAACTCTGTTTAAAAACAATGTGAATTTTTCTTTTTTTAACTATGAAATAACGTGAACAAATATAACTGGATTTTGGCAAACCACGTGAATTCCACGCGTTTTTTATTAATTTTAGTCGAACGTAGTTATAATTTAAGTTTTCATACATTAACGTCGTAATTTTACGCCAAATCTGGTTACAACGACAAATTGGTATTATGGCTACCTTTGGCGAAATTGGCAAATGCATTCCCAATTTCTAAATGTTAATCCATTTAAATCTTAAATGCAGATAATTTATTCTGAAGATTTTTTTTATACCGATCTTTTATTAATTATATTTTTTTAACGATTTTAAATAATTATTTACTTTTTTTAAATCAATTCTTCGGCATTTTAACGTTCCACTTTTTTTTATAAATCATTGTTTTTATTCAAAAAACTGTTTTACTGCCGTATCGAACAATGTTTTGCACATAATATTTATGGTTGTTTTTCATTTTTTGGCCTTATTGCAGCCATTCCCGTAATTGTCGATCCTTGTGTTATTTCGTAGTGCTTTTCTCAAAAAATACTTTCAATGTTTTTCTGCCGTATCGAACTATGTTTTGTGCATAATATTTATAGTTATTTTTCCCTTTTTCAAGCCATTCCTGAAGAAACACTTTGTTGTTTTCAGTCGCCCATTTTAAAATTAGTAGTATTTTTGTTCATTTCGATTGTTGCCATTCCAGAGATAGAAATATAAGGAAATTTGGGCGCCATATAAGAGTATTATATTATATATATATATATATAATTATATATATATATATATATATATATATATAATATAATATATATATATATATATATATATATATATATATATAATATATATATAATATATATATATATATATATAAATTAAAATATATATAGATTTTTGCATTGATTTTATTTGGTTTTGAATAACTTTTCTCAATGGAGTTGTTTCACGGAGAATCTGGCAATAGCTCTGCGGTTTTGTTTTCATGTATCTCGAATTACTTTTGTTGATATTCGAAATTGAGTTTTCTAAGAATAAGTTATTAGTTGTTATAAATTTTTTTTTATTATTTTTAAATTACAACTTCTTGCTGTGCTGTTGGTTGTTTTAATCATTTATCAAGGAAAACTTGCATTGAAAGAAGTTGGAAATTTAAAAAAAAAAAAACTAAAGTATTCTCTTCGAAAACTCACTCCCGAATACCAAAACAACAGTAATTCGAGATACATGAAAACAAAACGGCAGAGCTATTGCCAGATCCTCCGTGAAACAACCCCATTCATTGTTTTTAATTTACTACTTCAATACTAAACAGGCAAAAAATTGATTTTATTCGAATTTGAGGTCGAGCAAACAATTGTAAAATATTCAAAAGGTACTTAAATTCTATTCGTACTTTAAAATAGATCTATTTATAGGTCCATGCCCGATGATAAAATCAATCTACCAAAACTCACCACGTTTTGAGTGACGTCACATCCTGCTGACGTCACTTTGAGGGGTCACCGGACAATGTCAAGCGCCGGCGCCGGTTAATAAACCTCCACGTTTTAACCGTGAGCCCGGTTAATCGATAACATAACCGGATAGCCCGGGCCGGACTGAATTTGTCTTACGGAAGTTTTTGTCTCACTTTTTTTTAAAGTTTCCAAAACCGAAAGGGCGCTCCATCATATTTTGACACTTCAGAAAGAAAGATTTTGTTTTGGGTTAACATTGTATTTTTTAGTTTGTGCACTTTTTAAAATAGTGTTTAAGTTGAATAAAGTTTTTTTTTATGGTTTTATTTTCTAAAAGAATTTTTTGTTCCGGAACTAATTTGAAAGAAAGTAAAGTTAAAAGTTGTCATTTACTAACAGGTTTAGGTTTAGTTTGAATCATCGTCACACTAGAGCTACTCGAGGGCTATCGGCGACGGGCGTCGTATTTTAGAACCACAGTCAAGTGACGAGCCGACATCTGAGTAGGCACCCAACGCAACAGTTAAGGGCGACATTGTACGCAGCGTTAGGACTTTGAAGGATATTTAACGTGCACTCTCTCCACACGGGGTATTATTCGTCGGACATTTTTGGCTGCACGGGCCGTTTATCATTTACTAACACGAATATTATTCATGTAATTTAAGAAATGCAAGTCGATTTTTACTAGGTGCATATGATTATTTGAGTTTATAATTTGTGGCTAAGTTAAATGTGTGTTATTTCTTGCAAAGAATTAAATCTAAAAAGAATTACTAGTAAAGTTAATTTCGAAAATTGCTAACAATTGTGAAATTTAAAATGTTAAATGTGACTCCTAAATTTATGCAGGAATATTAAAGAAAGAGGCCCAGTGGCGCAGTGGTAGTGCTTTGCATTGCTGTGCCACAGGTCGAGGGTTTGAATCCCGGATTGGGCGAGGTTCGCTCAACCTTTCATCCCTTAAGTGGATCGATAAAATGAGGACCAAGCATGCTTGGGAACTAAACACTGGGGGTTCCGCGTGAGGCTGACCACCTTACCGGGACATATGCTTAGCACCCCCAGAACCCTAGATCACGAAAGCTGAACTGGGCACGGCAGGCCTATGCCCAGTAATGGCCTGTTGCGCCGAGGAGTTTAGTTTAGTTACACTAAAAGAATAAGAAATGTCACGTTCGAACCGTGTACCATTATAGAGTATGTCGGAAAAGGACATTTGAAGTCGATGTCTTTGTGAAAAAGACACGTCTTGAAGAAAGTGAGATTGACAGGTTGAAAGGAAAATGTTATATAGATCACAAAAAAAAATTCGGTTTTACTTTCTTTAGTTTAGTTTAGTCTGAATTATCGTCGCACTAGAGCTTCACGAGGGCTATTGGCGACGGGCGTCGTATTTTCGAACCACAGTCAAGTGACGAGCCGACAAATGAGTAGGCACCCAACGCAACCGTTAAGGGCGACATCGTACGCAGCGTTAGGACTTTGAAGGATATTCAACGTTCACTCCCTCCACACGGGGAATTATTCGTCGGACATTTATGGCTGCACGGGCCGTTAATAGGTCGCAGTTATTTTGGCGATGCCCGGACTCGTACCTAGGACCTTTCGCATGCTAGGCGAATGCCTAACCGACTGGGCTCCCCAGCCCCTTTACTTTCTTTAAAAAATTTAAGTGTGTAGCACCACACGACTTTCAATTATCACTCAATAAATCAATACATTTAAAAGTAGTTATATACCCTTTAAGGTAAATTCAATAACCTTAAAACCTAAAAAGCTCCATGACCGCTACCATTAGTGCTAGTTTGATTTTCTCAAAAACCTTCATATAAAGTCCGACATGTACTGGGAAATCGTGTGCAAAATTTGAAGTTGGTATCTCGTTTCGTTTTTCAGCTATTTCTTCAAAATCATCTATAGAAGTTATCATTTGCGAATGCGGGATTTTTTCAAAATTTTATTATGACGTCCGGCAGGCACTAGGAACTCGTGTACCTAATTCAAAGTCCGTAGCTGTAGAGTAGTGTCAGACAGACATACTGTCTGATAGGCTGACCAATGTTCAAAAAACCTACAATCAGCATCCTCCAAAGCGTGTGGGAAAAAAATCTGATTTTTTACCCTATTGCAATTCTTTCATTATTATACAGGGTGCCCAATAGTAGGTTAACAGTTAATGCTGTACCGATCCGAGATCCGATCCCGAGACCGAGACGCTGACCACTAGGCTCACTACGGCCCTTTATAAACGTATTAAATCCTTTGACATTTTGACAGTGTGATAGTGTATTCGTTGCCATCGAATAAATAGTTATCTCTCATAGTTTTTTTTAACTGAATAAATATTTCGCCTTAATTTTCAACTACGATCTGCGATCAACTATGATCGCAAGTTAAACCAACTAAAGAAATACTAGAATTACAATGTCAGATATACAGGGTGGCCCAAAAGTAGGTTAACAGTTAATGCTGTACCATTGGTAAGAACTTTGGGTTATTTACAACAGGTATTTGACATAGTCGTGCTTAGTTTTGTTGGTTGGTTAAAATAAAGTCGTACTACAGCGTATCTTACCCAAAAAATAACGATTCGTGGACTTCGTTTGGTTTAGTTTCGAGACAGCTTCGGAATATTTATTTGATGCTGGAGGAATAAGCAAATAATGTCTCCACAGTATGAAACTTCGAAAAATGAGTTTAATTTGTATACGCTGTTCTTTCAAACGATTTACACTCTTAAACCAAAAGAGTGAAATTCACTCCTATAGGAGAAGTGTATTTTCGGCACCGGAAAGGAGTGGAAATTAACTCAGACTGAGTTAAAACCGCTCGTTTTAAGAGTGTAGGACGCAGATTGTTTTCTTTTATTTCTTTTACCCACTCCGAAAAAGAGTGAAATTCATTCCTATAGGGGAAGTGCATTTTCGGCACCGGAAAGGAGTGGAAATTAACTCAGACTGAGTTAAAACCGCTCGTTTGTTTTAAGAGAGTACCGCATCAGAGGCAAGTTTGAGACCACAAGTTCTGTTGTCAATGTACCTAATTCTGGACGAACAACGACGACATTGACACAGAAAAATGAGATGAATGCAGCCCTTATACATTCGTAAGCATAAAAAGAAGTCCACACGACTAGCGTCTCGGGAGCTGACAATCCCTTGAGCAACGTTACAACGCCTGATGGACCCCAGCTAAACCTTAAACCGTAACGCCCAAGACTGTTACGAGGCCTTCTTGAGGACGATCCTGACCACAAATTACAGTTCTGTGAGATAATGCGCAATCAACTGACTAAACAACCAGACCTGCTTTAGAATAACTGTTGCTGCATAAATAACTGTATACTTAACTAACTGTTAGCCTATTTTTGGGCCACCCTGTATATTTCATATTAGGTAATTGAAAGAAAAATTCTCTGACTCGGTTTGGTTTAAATGCCATAATATAATGCTGCATTTTTGATTCAATTTTAGCATCATTAGAAAAAGTTACGAAATTTTTTTTCAAGAACAATTTTTTTATAATATTAAAAATACCTTAGGCAACCACATTAATTAATAGATAGCAAAAAATAGCATTAAATATATTTACCAGTAATTCTCTTTATATTAAAGACTCTTATAAAAATTGCTTTCATTAACTTCAAGTTGCCAAGAATATTTTTTAATATTCAATCACTTATATGTAAAAATAATAAAAGAACAAACATTTGAGCTTAATTGGAAGATTAATTTTTATTGTTTATAAATTTATTTAAGTGACGGTAAATAATTATTTTAGCAAAAAGTATTGTGGAAGTATTTTTTAGAGTACTTAATTTAAAATAAGAAAAAATATTATTTAATCAAAACATCTTATTTGTCTGGTGAAAAGAATTTATTTGAATTAGTCGAATAACCTAAGGGGACTTTATTAAACGCAAATTGATTTTTTTTATCAATAAAGTTTGTTTTGACTGTAATGAACACAGTAAAAAACGCTTTTTGGTTGGGGATTTGAATAAAAATGTAAAATCGCTTCATCATTCAATGACCAATTTATTTTAATTAGATTTATAGTTCCATTTTTTTTATTTTGATGATAAAAGCAATGTAACAATTATTTAATCTTCGAACTTCTAAAAATTTAGTCAAGGGTTTTGAGTTTTATAAAAATAAATTGAACGTGATTATTACATTCATTATGTAAGAGATTAATAGAATAAGGCAATACTTTTACATTCATTATGTAAGAGATTAATAGAATAAGGCAATACTTTTACATTCATTTTGTAAGAGATTAAGAGAATAAGGCAATACTTTGACATTCATTGTGTAAGAGATTAATAGAATAAGGCAATACTTTTACATTCATTATGTAAGAGATTAATAGAATAAGGCAATACTTTTGCATTCATTATGTAAGAGATTAAGAGAATAAGGCAATACTTTGACATTCATTGTGTAAGAGATTAATAGAATAAGGCAATACTTTTACATTCATTATGTAAGAGATTAATAGAATAAGGCAATACTTTTACATTCATTGTGTAAGAGATTAATAGAATAAGGCAATACTTTTACATTCATTATGTAAGAGATTAATAGAATAAGGCAATACTTTTGCATTCATTATGTAAGAGATTAAGAGAATAAGGCAATACTTTGACATTCATTGTGTAAGAGATTAATAGAATAAGGCAATACTTTTACATTCATTATGTAAGAGATTAATAGAATAAGGCAATACTTTATTACCGCAAAATAAATATTACAATACATGAATATTTTTAAATCGTTAATATTTTAGACAACCGCTGATAATTTGTCTTGTCAAGTTATTTAATCGGGCATTTGAGTTTTATATATTTGTTGTCATAAAACTCCTCAACTTTTTGACCTTAACCAATAGAAAAAGTCTATTCGTATGCTCTTAAAAATTTCTAAGAAAGTTTTGACAACGACAGATTTTTTTTTTAAAGTTATGGCAAAAAATAACTTCAAAAATAGGCATAAAAATTATTTCATCTGTAGATTTTAATGTGTTTTTAAAATCAAATTTTGCAAATTTTAACAAAGTACTGTTTATTCTATATACAAAACGTGAAAAGCATTCTGCACAATTATAGAAATTGTAGGAACTCACGTTGATGAGTATAAATATTTGATCAATACTTTTAATAACTGTTTAGAACCACTTTTTTTAAAAAATAGAACTCTTTGAGAACAAAAACATAATTGAAATATATAATAAAAGTAGGATTCTAAAAGTTATTATATTATTTTTTTCATTTACTAGCCCTTTTCTCTGTAATGATATTTTTTGTCCTGTTGACCCTGCCAATTTCATAACATTTCTTTTGAAACAAATGTCATCTCCTCCGTTGGCACAGATCCAAAATGTCTATTACAGGCATTAAAAGAGTATAGTAATTTAATATAAGTAGAATTAATCTATTTGATGAGAAAAGAGTCAATATTTTGACTTTCATGAATAAAATAAGGCAACAGTGATTCAAGTCCACTTCGGAAATGGTGGATCTGCATTCTGAATTTTTATAATATTTTCTAAAAAATGCTAGTTTCAGTATGAAATGCAGAAATTACAGAATAGAAATTGTGTTATTGTGTTTTTAGTTTTAGTTTGAATTGTCGTCGCACTAGAGCTACACGAGGGCTATTGGCGACGGGAGTCGTATTTTAGAACTACAGTCAAGTGACGAGCCGACACCTGAGTAGGCACCCAATGTAACCGTTAAGGGCGACATCGTACGCAGCGTTAGGACTTTGAAGGATATTTAACGTGCACTCCCTCCACACGGGTTTTTTTCGTCGTTATTCGTCGGACATTTTGGCTGCACGGGCCGTTTATAGGTCGGCAGTTATTTTGGCGATGCCCGGACCCGAACCTGGGACCTTTCGCATGCTAGGCGAATGCCTAACCGACTGGGCTCCCCAGCCCTTTAAGTTTTTAAGAGTATTTCAAGAAGACGGAAGTATAAATTGTTAAAAATGTTGCTCTTGATTTCTCCAAAATACAGCTCCCAGTAGCTGCAACAGCTTTGTGATGAAATATTTCACCATTTTTTCGGCATTTGGCTGAACCGCATTTATCAGGTGTTTTGGAAAAAAAAAATTCCGAATACCGATAAATAAGGTGAAACATTTCACCACTCAGCTGTTGCACCGAATTTTTAACAGTGCCTGTTCATTTTTTAAGTTTATTGAGAGTACAAAACTTTCTAGGGTGAACAGTGCTAGTGCCTACAAGGCATCGTGCTGACAGATGCTGCCATCTATCGCCACCTCCACAATTTAGACATGTCCCTCAAGGGGAGGGAAATAGTCTCCAGGGACCTGTAACCGTGGGAAAGTGCGCCATGACCGCCCGCAGGACTTTCGGACCAACTGATTTAACGAGCACGTACTCCGCATATACTCGGTGGATCTTCAGGGGTATCGGGACTCGATCGCAGGACCTTCCGATTCCGAGAACGAGGCCTTAACCACTAGGCAATCCACGGCCAAAAAAAAACAGTAAGAAATTTTAATGAATTTTTAATAGAGTTTCTATAATTATTAAATAGGTTTTTTTACACAATTTCATGAGTCAGTTCGAATAACGTAGAATCCTAGTTTTCTCTTATGTGTGTATAATAATTTTTTTTTACACATTTAAGATGGGAATAATTTGTCTAAAATGAGGAAAAACGTCAAGTTTAAAGTTGGAGGAGGTTTTACCGAACACTTAATTACTTAGTTGTGAATCTTATTTAGTCTAATTTCTATTAACTGTCTTTGTTTCGGCACCCTGTTTTGAGCCCCATTTTGGGAAGTAAAACTATTGCACACGGTACTTCATTTTGCACCCGAATCCTTCAAAATTACGAACTAAAACTGAAGTTCTGTCAATCAAATTTCTCACCCAATAGTATAAATTCTTATATATTCTTTTAACCAATCCCTGCATCATAAAGGCGGGACAAATTCATTACCAGTGATATTCGAACCGAACGAGACATCACTTTTGCTCCTACTTTCAAGCCAAAAGGACCTGTGATGTTCTAAGCATAATTTACTTGTTATTTATTTTATGTAGTTTAGTGCTGTGGTTAGTTATATTAAATGTCTTAAAAAACTTCTGATCATTCCAACATTTATTCATCTACACAACACCGGTCACCACGCCTCAGACAATTAGACTAAATTAACTTTTGCTACATTAGCCTTTGTTGCGCGTAACTTGTTACAGATAGCGTTATCGAATCCTTACTAGTACAACCGTCGGCGTTTTAGAAGTTAAAGGGTTAACGACGGTTTGGAAGAAAATGTGCCACTAGAAAAGAGCTTTTTATGCTTATAGTTAAACTCAAAGTTTCCTTGCACAGAAGCCACGACCATGGCGGAGCTATAAAACGCGCGGAACAATAAAACGCGTGAGCAATCATATGGATAGGAATATATCTTATATATCTTTTAACCAATCCCTGCATCATAAAGGCGGGACAAATTCATTACCAGTGATATTCGAACCGAACGAGACATCACTTTTGCTCCTACTTTCAAGCCAAAAGGACCTGTGAAAGATGTTCCGAGCTATGATTTCCTTGTTATTCATTTTATGTAGTTTAGTGCTGTGGTAGTTTATTAAATAATTATTTAATGACCGGCCAGCACGCCTCAACTTCTGCTTTTTTAAACGATAGAAGCTTTGCAGTAGTCTTAAAATTCTTTATTTCAAACCATAAACAGCACATGAATATTTTCTTTTAAAAATAATTTTTCCAAACTAACGCAGTCATTTATGGACTTGAACCACGTTACAAAACATAATACTCGATAATTTCAAAAGTGTTTCATGAACCAATTCCCAATGAAACTCCTTTTTACCAAATCAAAAATGGCACCCAAGAGACAGTTTTTTTTTTCCATCTAATTCCGAACCCCAATAATTTTCAGATTAGAATCCAGCCTTGCTCTTAATATCTGTTTAGAGACCCACGACCATGTATAAATATTTTGGGAGTTTCCGACCCGCCTTAACCTTTCTAGTCGCTTTGGTTAAGTAGGTGGTTCCGTAAAAGGAGCATGATTAATTGAAATTGTATCTTTTAAAGTGATAAAGTGATTCATTTTTTACCTTTTTTTAAAAATGATACTCTTCTGAAATATATCATTCGAGGCCAAGGGGAATATTTATCAGTTGCTATTTTTATAATTAGTTTAGAGTTAGGATTGGCATGGTATTTACTGCCCGCGGAAATACATGAAAAATCGTATTTACCGTCCTTGATTAGTTAAGTTTAGTTTGAATTATCGTCGCACTAGAGCTACACGAGGGCTATTGGCGACGGGCGTCGTATTTAGAACCACAGTCAGTGATGAGCCGACACCTGAGTAGTCCCCCACGTAACGTTAAGGGCGACATCGTACGCAGCGTTAGGACTTTGAAGGATATTTAACGTGCACTGCCTCTACACGGGTTATTGTCGACATTTTTTTACCGTCCTTGGAAAAATTATGTTTTCCCAAGGAAAAACTGAATTATTGAAACTACAATTACTAAATGTTATTTAATGGGATTAATTCAAATAATTTTTATTTTGTATTTTAACAAATATTTATCATGGCCTTAATAATTTAAAAAATTGAAAAATCTTTTATCATTTTACATCTATAGTAATATAATAATCATGTAAGTTTGTTTATTATTCAAGTTTTCCCATCTGCATAAACATAACTAACTATTAAAATATTGTCTGTGGTAAATATTTATTGTATAGGATAAGTATTTATTGAATTATTAAATTGATAACTATTTATTGTCTACTAAATTTAGAAAAAAAATCAAGGCTTCGGCAAACTAAACTACAGGGTGTCCGTAAAAGAATGTCCGAGTTTTAATGGTATATTACAGGAGTTTATTTTATACTAAATATAACAAATCATACATGACATTGAAAGAAAACTAACCTAGTTTTTCTTATAAGTGCTCAATGTGTGCGTCGTTAGTGAAACGGCACACATCGAAACGAAAAATACAATTCTTCCCATACTGTCTGCAGCAAGTCCGGAGTAATGGAAGCAACAGCCTGTGCAATTCTACCTTTCAAGGTTGGTAAATCGTGGGGTTGGGGTGGAACGTAGACCCGATATTTTACGAAGCCCCAAAGGAAGAAATCACAAGGCGTGATGTCAGGTGAACGAGGCGGCCAGGGTAACAAAACTGACATTCTTTTACGGATACCCTGTATAATGTCTATATTGGGTAATAAGGAGAACAAAAAGCTTGAGCTTAATAACGGTTCCCCACCCAGACAGTGGCACAGTTGCAATCACAGCCAGAATACTAAGGTTATTAATTACACAAAAAAGAAAAACTAATTTTATGAAACTTAATTAAAAAGAATTTTCCAGTTAAGGTATATCTCAGAAAGAAAGGTATTTCCCAGTTTTTTTCTAGGTATTAACCAATTTTTCCAGCTGGGATGGGAAATATTAGTTTTGAACGGAAAAAAAAAACAATGGTTAGAGTAGTGTTTTTAATATAAAAGAATTGTTCTAGTATAATTGTAAAAGAATTGTACCAGTATAATTGATTCTTTTTGTAAACGTTTTATTATAAATTTTCTAGGCAAGTAATACTTATTCATTTACTTTGCATTTAAAATTTGTTTAATATTACACTTATATGAGGTTCATGGTGAAACATTTATTATATACTTCTAAGTAAGGTGCTGGCTTCATTGGTACAAAATTTATGAGTTCGAATTCCACTCCTGTAACGGATGTAAATGCGGCAGACCCCGTCGAAATATTACATTATGTGTCAAAAACAGGAATAATTGCTTTCAATTATTCAAAAACAAACCAATATAACAAGAAATGCACAAATTTCGACATAAAGTAAACAAATTCTAGAAATGTGTTGTTGACATACGAACATAAATGTGCATTGTTTCAACACAACTGACGATCGCGGGACAAGACGATAATTCTATCCATTTACTATTGAGAAAAAACTTTAAACTATTATTTGCTAAAATATGTATAACAAAATTATAATACTCATTTTATAGTACCGTAATATATATTTAAAGCTTTAGTACAGCTATTTTTCCGAATTACTACAGAGCAAGTACTGAACTACATTTCAGAAGAATACATGCGTGCTGTGCTTTTAACACAATAACCATACATTATTATTTGGTTGGCATCCGGAGACTGACTTTCTTTTATTTTGCAGTTTTAATGAATTTATTGTTCTTGTTCCGAGTTACTGTTTTTCTATTGTTATTTTTTCTCATCTTTTGTTTATATGCTCCAATCGCATGCTTCGGGGGCCAATGATGTGAAATCAAGTGCCTTTGCAATAAAAAAATACTATTTGGCCACAAAACAATTCTCGTATTGCTTCAACACAAATTGTAAATAACTTTTGAAAAAATTGGTATTAAAAGTCAACGCAATTTTTCCTGAGTTAGTTGGGAAATTAACAAATAAATGCATGCAAAAGTATATTTTTACGTGCATAAACAATAAATGCGCATCTTTTTCACTCAAGAAACATGCACATTTACATAGAAGATGCATCTATTCCCCACTTCTATATATATAACAGCTTCATAAAATCCCTTAACACTCTCTAATGTGGCCGGGGATGGCCACAGAATCACGTCGAATGTTTCCCGCCCAACAGCGAGGCGGGAAAATCTGGGGCTAATCCCCTTCTTGACACGATGGGGCCTTAAGTGGTGTGGATGAAGTAACAACATTTACTCTTTACCTGCTTATTCCATTACCCTTTTAGCAACCAAACTATATATCCTCTTTACTCCCGGAAAAAAAACGTATTGCGCATATATATTAGATTCCACACTACGATTATAACGTAAAAAGTGAAAGGTATTATAATCGTTCAGTCCGTCTGTTTGTCCGTCACCCAATTTCATAGCCCAAACTAAAAATGCTACGGACAAGTGTGATACGTCAAAAAATTCAGGTCATCGAAATTAGAATCGAAATTACATTGGAAATTTCAGAAAAGAATTCCAATTAGAAGTTTTTCAATTATTTAAAAAACTGCGAAATTGAATGCTCGTTTAAAAAGCATAGGAAGCCATTTTTATTAGAATTAAATCACCATTGCCATTTGCAACAATCGCTCGAGAAACTTTAATTCTTTTAAATAATAAATTAAAACATTTTTAATATCACGCCACCAGATGCGTGGGACAAAGTCTGAACTTTACAGGGACGTTTAAAGCGTCTGGTAAAAGTTTCGGCCTGCGGAAAGTGTCTGGCAGATTGATTATTAACTTCTAACAATATTTTCTAAAACATACTTTAAGTCATTTTCTTAAGGCTGATTTTTACGTAACTTATAATTTACCTACTTTTTACACTCGGATACCTGTAAATTGGCCGTCGGTCCACTCTAGCGGGTATGCATACACTAAAAGTAAATGAAAGGGAGAACCTAATTCGATGCATTTCATTCGTGAGAAAATAACTTAGTTCTGGGGGCCCTGGGCTCTTGCTCTATAAGTTGAATGCCGTATGCGGCTGTTAGGCGTGAAGAGCTTAAGTATTCATAATTCACACTATTTATTGAATGGCTTTAAAAGTTGCCATACTTCTCGATAAGCATACACTCTTAAAACAAACGAGCGGTTTTAACTCAGTCTGAGTTAATTTCCACTCCTTTCCGTGCCGAAAATGCACTTCTCCTGTAGGAGTGAATTTCACTCTTTTTCGGAGTGGGTAAAAGAAATAAAAGAAAACAATCTGCGTCCTACACTCTTAAAACGAGCGGTTTTAACTCAGTCTGAGTTAATTTCCACTCCTTTCCGGTGCCGAAAATGCACTTCTCCTATAGGAGTGAATTTCACTCTTTTGTTTTAAGAGTGTACACCATTTAGCAAATCACAGTTTATCTATTGCAATCTAGAATATAACCAATACAATGATACCGGCTCTCTGTCTATTAGCTTGGCCAGACTAACAGAAAAGTACTGAACAATAGTTCAACAGTTCTTTAAATAGAACCGGGATGCGTGTTATGCACAAACCCTTTCTGAGACGCTTTATGAGTTCAGGAAGTTGCAATGGACGGGATTTAGACATTAAGTGGTGGCAAATTTCTGAATCAGATGCTGCTGAGAATAGAAGCAAGCTGAGGATAAATTTGTATACTTTCAAGAGATTCTTACGACAAAAAATTCTTTTTTTACAAGCTAGATGAAATTTGTATTATGAAATGTTTTTTTATTGCAAATTAGTTATTTATGTTGAGTACGTCAAAATTTCTTACAACCTATTGCGGAAAGTGTCGAGTAACTAATAATAATCTTATTAATTTTATTGTTTTGTTATTTTAGTTTGAATAAGCGTGTTGCCCTAGCGATAAATGAAACTATTGGCAAAACTTAAAAGTAAAAATATTTACGTATTGTTTTAAAGCTTTTACGTGTAGATTAGATTTGGTTTAAGAAACCATAAAATGCCTGTTACATAATTTTTTTTTTTCTTAGTGAATCAAGGCCGAGCTAACATTAGTTTAAAATTAAATGTAAATTTTTAGTTAAACTCTGGTGTAGCAAATCGCATGGTAAAAAATAGTAATATGCTACAATTCATTTCAATTCGAAAAATGTAAAATTCAATTTAACTAGAAGTAAAATGAGTATTTATCTAAGAAACTACATTTTATGATATCTGTTTTTGAAGTAAATCATACCGCATCCCGAATTTCCGAGAAAGCTGAGCTTTTTGGAAGAGCTGAATCTATGAATTAAAACAGACAAGAACACATTGATATGATTTTTTAAAAAAACGCAAAACTGTGAAGAAACACAAGTTATCTGTCCAGATATACTCTTAAAACAAACGAGCAGTTTTAACTCAGTCTGAGTTAATTTCCACTCCTTTCCGTGCCGAAAATGCACTTCTCCTATAGGAGTGAATTTCACTCTTTTTCGGAGTGGGTAAACGAAATAAAAGAAAACAATCTGCGTCCTACACTCTTAAAACGAGCGGTTTTAACTCAGTCTGAGTTAATTTCCACTCCTTTCCGTGCCGAAAATGCACTTCTCCTATAGGAGTGAATTTCACTCTTTTTCGGAGTGGGTAAACGAAATAAAAGAAAACAATCTGCGTCCTACACTCTTAAAACGAGCGGTTTTAACTCAGTCTGAGTTAATTTCCACTCCATTCCGGTGCCGAAAATGCACTTCTCCTATAGGAGTGAATTTCACTCTTTTTCGGAGTGGGTAAACGAAATAAAAGAAAACAATCTGCGTCCTACACTCTTAAAACGAGCAGTTTTAACTCAGTCTGAGTTAATTTCCACTCCTTTCCGTGCCGAAAATGCACTTCTCCTATAGGAGTGAATTTCACTCTTTTTCGGAGTGGGTAAACGAAATAAAAGAAAACAATCTGCGTCCTACACTCTTAAAACGAGCGGTTTTAACTCAGTCTGAGTTAATTTCCACTCCTTTCCGGTGCCGAAAATGCACTTCTCCTATAGGAGTGAATTTCACTCTTTTGTTTTAAGAGTGTACATAACCAGATCTTGACAGTAGATCTACCCCTGCAACCACGAAGTAATACAACACCTCTTTCTCTAGCAGTTCAAGTAGCGCCGTCTAAAAATAGCCAGCATCAATAAATATTTACTTGAGGGACCCCGCAAATGCGTGACGATACGTATTCACGCGCTGGATAATCAGCTATGCCAACAGCAAGACTGAAATAGTTGCAAAAGTAGGGGAGATTTTCTGAGAGTTCGTTATTAATAAAGTAAGGGACGAGGTTTTTAAAAAAAAATATAACTGGGAGTGGATCTTTTTATCAAAGTCGTTTATTTTCGTTAGCAATCAGCAAAAGCTAAAAAAAAACAAAGATTTGGTGGAGGGTTGGACAGTTGGTTTAGATGTATACCGCATCTCAAATGAACCAGAGTTGAATAGGGTATTTGACTAAATTTAACTAGGTAGGGTAAACTAGGGTATTTGACTTTTATTGGCTTAAAATATTCTTATGCCAAAAATATTAGACCCGTATTTTTTTCTTTTTTCCAAATGCCCCATAAAAATGGAGAATGAATTTTAAAATTAGGACGAAAAATTACGCCCAAAAACGCTTTGTGGCTGTCACGTGGTATCTATGACGTCACTAGTAACTATAAACAAACTTTGAAACACCATTTTGGAATCTACTTTAAGCAAATTTGAACTATCCGCTTCTGTAAAACCTCCTTCCATTATCTATATAATTCTTGTTTTAATAGTTAATTAGATTAAAACCAGTTTAATTGCAAGCAAAAAAACATCACACCGGTTTGTTTATAGATACTAGTGACGCCAGCCAAATCGACGCGTTTGTGATCCGTGACGTACCGATGAAAAATAAGCCATTTTAAAATGATTTTTATGAATTATTTAAAGATTTATTTGGCAAAAAAATATATACGTTTGTTATTTTGGGGGTTCCAACTATAACTAATTTAATATTGGAAGGTATTTTAGCCATACAATCAAGTACCCTATAATCGTTGCATTGGAGCTAAACGAGGATATTGGCCAAGGGCGTCGTAATTTAGAACCAGCATTCTTTCAGACTGAGCACCTCATCCCTTTCCAAATAAAATAGTCAATGCAAAAGAGTTCTGAAATTCGAAAACGACGCAAATTAATTATTAAATAAGTACCGACTGGCATGAACCCATTCAACAGAAATGTAGTTGGACTACGTAAGATACTGTTAATTTATGAATAGTCAAGTGTTCAATTAAAAGCAATTTGATGCATTCATTTAGTATTAGTGGATGAATCAATACAGCCATTGCATAAAAATAATAGGCTTTTCTTAAAAGAAAAACTACATACTAAAGATAAAAAAAAAATGTTAGGAAATACACTTATAAAATAATTAAATGCTAAACTTACATCATCTGGTAGTGTATTTGTCTGTTTCATATTTCACCTAATCAGCGATTTCGTTTGTTGATGTTTTCAACTTGTGCGTGCGTGAATTTCAAATTCCACCTCCATAACCAATGCGTGTGTTCACTTCACTTTATAAGCATTCAGTGTACATCACTAGTTGTATTTGTTTTGGTTGGTTTGTTTGAAAAACTTATATTTATTAGTAGCTCTTGTAGAACGTCTTCACGGCTGTTAAGTCACTACGCAGTAGGTCTTTTAGGTTATTTTTCAACCATATTTGTTGTTCAAAAGGGTGACTTCTATGCTAATTTCTTTCAGTTTGCTATCTGTATTCGTGCATACCGGGCACTGTAACCGTGCCCAATGGTTTACTGTATAAATACCATAGATATATTATAATTAAAGTATTAGATTGGTTGATCACGTGACCTCCAATGCTAACGACGGGACGCGCATGGAGGCTTTTTTGGAGGAGGACTTCTCCTTTTGGACTTTAAGGAGAAAAATACTACGAAATAATACCATTTATTTCTAAAATTACAAAAAAAAAAATACTAGAAAGGATTTAAAGTAACTAAAAATATTCCAAAATGCAGCTCGTATTTTTACGATATTTTTTTGCAATTTTAGAATTATTCTAAAATACAAATATACTCTTTAAACTTTATAATTAAACTTTTAACTTAATTTCAGAATTATTCTAAAATTACAAAAAAATATCGTAAAAATACGAGCTGCATTTTGGAATATTTTTAGTTACTTTAAATCCTTTCTAGTATTTTTTTTTTTGTAATTTTAGAAATAAATGGTATTATTTCGTAGTATTTTTCTCCTTAAAGTGGCAGCAACACTGGCCATTATGCCCCCCAAAAAAGCCTCCATGCGCGTCCCGTCGTTAGCATTGGAGGTCACGTGATCAACCAATCTAATACTTTAATTATGATATCTATGATAAATACAGTGCGCTTCTATTATGTGATGCTTCTACACTTAGACGAGTTAGCCTGAGTTGTGTGCCGTGGTGTACAGCGATGTTATGATTTAGTAATATGATTTTAATTTGATGTTGAAGGCCCGTCCGTGGCCGAGTGGTTAAGGCATCAGCCTAGAGGTTCAACCTTCTCAGGAGTGCGGGGTTCGAATCCCACCTACTGCCAGTCATCCTATAATCGGATCTGTGCTGGAAATAGTAGAAATCCTCATCACGGATGGGCCCGAGTACACAGGGACAGACGTGCTCGTTAAATCTGTGGAGTCCAAAGTCCCGACGGCGTTAGCGTACGATGTCGCTCGAAGTTCCGTTGGGTGCCCGCTCAGGTGTCGACCTCGTCACTTGACCAGGGTTCTAAAATACGAGGCGTTATTGGCTGTGTTAAAGCTCCTGAAGGAGGCTAGAAATAGGCAGCCGGAAACGATTACCTTACCTTACCTTGATGTTGAAATAAATTTTAGATTGTTTTAAAATCCGTCTCCAATGATTACTTAAGATTTTTCACTTACATTTTTCCCACTGTGAATTATTTTGATAATATTAAAACTCTGATGTTTAGGTTAGTTCAGGAACAGTTTTGCAATGCCCCTAGTTAACATATAGCTAAAAAACAATAAAACATTGACTTTAAAAATAACTGGAACAATTTGAAATTGATTGATATGGTAAACTTGACTAACATTGATCATATTTGGGGAATTTCAAGGGTTAGAGATAGATTAAATATCGTCGTACAAGAGCTACACGAGGGCTATTTGCGACAGTCGTCGTAATTTAGAACCGCAGTTAAAACGTTGACTGCGACGATATTGATGGAAAATTTTCATCGATAGAGGCTGATGTGAAGTAGAAGAACATCCTGTTTTTTTTAAAACCAGTTCGTTACAATGGAAATGAACTAACTCTTTTCCATTTTCAAAAAAGTAAAAAATCTTAGTTCGAGGTCATAAAATTACGTTAGGTTAGGTTGAATTTACGTCGCTAACTAAAGCTACACGACAGAGATACGAGGAAATGTTCCTGGCCTTTTCCGACCGGATAACTCATCATCTGTCACTAATTTTTGAATTGAAAGCCAATAACCATATTTGTTTTAGTGATTAAGTTTTCGACTATGAAATCGTCATTAAGTTTTCATATTTCATATTTTTTTTTTTTTTGGGGGGGGGGGGGGTGTTTGAAAAAACTAAAAAAACGACTACTTGCAATTTTTTTTATAGCTAGATAGTTGAATAACAAACTAAACCGCACTGCGAAATGCAGTATGTCAGGTCGCCTAACATTTGAGACGAAAGATTTAATTTCCTCGTAATTTGAAATAGAATATACTCTTTCAAATCATCAAGTATTATTCGAAGCACAGTGGGATCGGTTGCAAAAGTGTAAAATCTAATATTCTACGATCTATATCTTCAAATTAATCACCAAATAACATTAAATTTGCTTGCGGTGTTAACATAGTTCAAATATAGGTGTTAACATCCCTACATAATTATGGCTGTATTATATTTGTCGTCAATAGGCGAAAGATACACTTCGCAATAACACAAAAACTTCATAAGCTTTAAAATCTATGTATGGACTATATTAATTCTGGGATTATCAGGTGTCAATTAAATATCATACAATAGGGTAGATTAAAGAGCTAGATCGTGTATTTTGTGTTACCACTAGACCATCATGTTTATCAAGTTTTCAAACGAACTTGAACTCATAAGAACGGTGGGCGAAATGGCACTATGAATTTTATCAGAATGCGCTGGTATCTATCACGTCACGCGCTGGAGCGTGATTCACAGTCAAAGTGTTAAGGGACGAACACCTGAGTACGCACCCAACGCATCTTTTAGGAACGACATCCTATTCAGCGTCGGGAATTTGAAGCACATATGCATAACCTGCACTCCCACGGGGTATTTTTCGTCGGACGTTTTGTATGCACCTACCGTTTATAGATCAGCAGTTATTTTGGCAATGCCCGGGTCCGAACCTGGGACCTTTCACATGCAAGTCAAGCGCCTTACCGACTTGGCTCCCCAGCATTTTTAAGGTTTAGTTAAGTTAAGTTTGAATAATCGTCGCACTAGAGCTACACGAGGGCTATTGGCCACTGGCGTCGTATTTTAGAACCACATTCAAGTGACGAGCCGACATCCGAGTTGGCACCCAACGCAACCGCCAAGGGCGACATCGTGCGCAGCGTTGGGACTTTGGAGCGTATTTTAACGTGCACCCCCTCTACACGGGGTATTTTTCGTAGATCAGTAGTATTCGTAGATCAGTAGTATTTTTTATAGATCAGCAGTTATTTTGGCAATGCCAGGGTCCGAACCTGAAACCTTTCACATGCAAGTCAAGCGCTTTACCGACTGGGCTCCCCAGCATTTTCAAGGAATTAAACCTTTTTTTTTTTAAATATAAACATGAATGAAATTAGTTTAGACTTTTTACGATAGATCCGCCTATAATAATATCTGAATAGTTTTAAATTCAAATTAAAGCTTATGCGATTGTCACCTTAATGTTGTAATTCAGTCACTTTTTTTGGTTATTTGTTAAAAATCCATATTAAATCTAGGCCAGCTGTTTTATTTTGTTAAAGTGCTCCCAATTATTATTTTACGAAGAACAAAACTTCCATGCCAAAAATAGAAATTTGGATTGATAATCAATCAAAATTATTTCAGTACCCATTTTAGTCCTGTTATTTTTGGACACCCAGTACAAGTATACATTCTAAAAATAGCCAAAATCAATA
Organism: Oedothorax gibbosus; assembly: GCA_019343175.1. Taxonomy (NCBI): domain Eukaryota; kingdom Metazoa; phylum Arthropoda; class Arachnida; order Araneae; family Linyphiidae; genus Oedothorax; species Oedothorax gibbosus. The sequence goes on along the minus strand of CM033280.1, from coordinate 4,103,421 downwards.
AAGCTAGAGTCGTAAGAGTGCTTAATTCATGCATGGGCAAACTCTTCTTAGAAAGTTTTACAAGAATGGGCGAATTCCGAAACTCTTTATTAATAAACTATTTTAAGATAGTAAGTAGGTATTGGTAATTTACCTTAAAGGATAGCTTATTTTAATAAAGTTTTGTGTGAGTATACGATGTTTGTTGAGAGAAGATTGTCTGTTATAAAGTTTCGTGACGGAATTATTTTACATAGTAACTTAAGGTTCATTCCATCGGTAATACTTAAGGGGACGGACGCGGTACCCAAAAAATTAAATCCAGTATTTTTATCGCTAGTATTCAAATTAAAATATTTTTACAAAGAACTAACCTTCAATAAACACATACAAAAAAATTATAAATATTGAAACGTAAGTTTCTTTAAAATTAAAAAATTAAAAAAATTTAACGTTTTTTTCAAAATGCTACTCCTCCTACAATTTATAGAATTATTTAATGGATTTTTTTTCAAAATGTTCCCACAACATCTATTAATAAAAGTTGGAATGGATATTGATCTATCAGGTAAACAAAAACAGTTAGTTATGTTGTTTTATGCATAAAAATGGCAAAAAAAAGATTTTTTGTAAATTTTCAACTTCATCATTTAAAAAAAAAAATCTTTTAACACTACACCTTATCCCATACCAACTTTTGTTAAACGTATATGTCTGAACGCAGGAAAATTGTTTTGAAGCTCTACATTAAATTACCTAAAGGCCTTAGGGTTTTAACCATTCTGAAGCTAAAAATTATTAAAATTAAATAAAAAAAAAAAATTCCAAAAAACCATTTTACCAACACCACTGAAATTCAGAAAACATCAAACCATTATAAAAATTCCTTTTTTTGCAATATCTTATCTCACAGCATTCAGCATGTTTATTATTTTATAGGTATCCCTAAATTTTGGGTAATGCGTCCCCTTAAAAAAATATGGTTTGTCAGAGGTATATTTACAATGCAATAGATAATTTTAAATAAATGAATGCCAAAATTAATATATATTTGAGAGCATTTGTGTGTTATCCTATCACACCATGCTGGAAATACACCGAAATCTTACAACGAAAATATTCAATTTGATAAGTTATTTCAGTAAATATTTTCAAATATTTGTAGCTAAGGAGTGTTTTTCAGTCATTAAAAAGTTAAACGGCATCTTCATTGTGGAATATTTTTGGATGTCTTAAACAGGTATTACAGACCAGTGTGTAAACCAGTTTTAAATCGCCTAAACCAATCGTCAATGTCATATGCACAGTTAGTTTAATCGTATATTTAAAGACCAGGTTGTCAAAATTATTCGAAGCTTAAGTAGACCTTTTTGAGGAATTTGAGAAACAATGAAGTATTATAATATTCTTGATATTATAACAATTCATGATAATATGAAGATGTATGTTTCAATAATGTAGCTACACTACCGTTTAATTTGCAAGACAAAATTGTATTGCCTTTTATTTGAAGAAAAAGCAGCAATAAAGGACATAATAAGTAATTTTTCGCCAGCTTATAATCGAACAAAGCTATTGGGTTTAGAGTTTGCCCCAAAGAATAAAGTTACTTCAGTTAAGTGTACCTTTTTTTCTAAACTGAAGAAATACCCTTTGGCTAATAGGTTTCTCTTTTCCAATCTATACAGTAACAAAGGAAAATTGCAATTCCTAAATAAACTTTTATTTGGCTCGCCAAGAAAAAGTGCCCATGGCTAGCTTGATACAAAACAGAAGTGTTCTGCAGGTGTCTAATTTATTTGGGGTAGTACAACCGAAAACGTGATTCACTTCCTTGAAGATTTAGCTAGATCTTGTGATTTTAAATTAACTGCTGTTTACAGTATTTGTATATGTAAAAGTATATTGTTTCACAATTAACATTGTAATGCATTGATTATTTCATTTGACATGAACGTACGCTAAATGATAAATTTAACTGTTGCTGCAATATTTTTTTTTGCAAACAATCGATCATTTGCAAATAATATCTCAACGGTGTGATTTTTAAATACATTCTGAAAAATAAAAACGGCAAAGAATATATACCATAATAAACAATGTATTTTAACGCTCTTATAGAATCTATATATATAATACTCTTATACGGAACCCAAATTTCCTTGTATTTCTATCTCTGGAATGGCAACAGTCGAAATGAACAAAAATACTGCAAATTTCAAAATGGCCGACTGAAAACAACAAAAAAGTGTTTCTTCAGGAATGGCTTGAAAAAGGGAAAAATAACTATAAATATTATGCACAAAACATAGTTCGATACGGCAGAAAAACATTAATATACTTTTTGAGAAAAGCACTACGAAATAACAAAAGGATTGGCAATTTCGGGAATGGCTGCAATAAGGCCAAAAAAACAACAACTTTAGGATATAATCAGTAAGTTTAACTTTAAAGATGCATAATATTAGGGACTTTAATGTATAAAAATTAAAATTATAATTTATTAACCTAAAGGACCCTGTCCGGATTTGGCGTCTTTTCTTCAAAACTGTCGACTGAAAGGACCAAATATATTACCCATTTTCAAAATGGCCGACTGAAAACAACAAAAAGTGTACTTTCAGGAATGATTTTAAAAAGGCGAAAAAGGAAAAAAATAACTATAAATATTATGCCCAAAACATAGTTCGATACGGCAGAAAAACATTGAATATATATATATATTTTTTTTTTGAAAAAGCACTACGAAATTAGAGGATTACGAAGAATTGGCAATTTCAGGAATAACTGTAAAAAGGCCAAAAATGAAAAATAACCATAAATATTATGTGCAAAACGTTGTTCGATACGGCAGTAAAACAGAAAATATACTTTTTTTTTACAAAAAAACACTACGAAATTAGTAGATTGCAAAGGATTGAAATTTTACAAGTTGTGGCGAAGCGTTGTCATATTTGGCACAACATCGCCCAAAATGCGATACTTGGCGATTGCCCCAAAAATTTGTCGCCAAGGGTTGCCATAAAATGGATTTGGCGGGGTTACCAGATTTGGCAAAGCATTGCTGGACATGCTTCGGTTAGCCTAAAGAATCGTTCCCGGATTTGGCGACCATTAGAAAATCTCGCCAAGTCGAAATGACAACAAACTCCGGCCGGCAATTGCCGAGATGGTTGCCATCTCCAATGAAATTTCAAAAATGAAAATGAAATGTTTATTTTCTTTTTAATTTTTGAAAAATTTAAAAGAAAATAAACTTTTATGTAACAGGAAAAATTCATTAAATTGCAGACCAGATTTATAGAAAACGTGGAACGAAATGCCGAAGAATTTATTTTTAAAAAGTAAATAATTATTTAAAATCGTTAAGCATATAATTGATAGAAGGTTGGTGTAAAAAACTTCAGAATAAATTATATACATTTAAGATTTAAATGGATTAACATAATACAAATTTTCGGGGCTACCAGATTTGGCGTAAAATGGCCGGGCACGATTCTTTAGGTTAACCCATGCTTCTTTAGGTTTACCATATAATTTTGATTGTCTGAACTACTAAACACTATTGTTAATAAAAAAACACAGGCGTATAATTTTATAAGCATTAATTTGTTATTTTATTTTAAAAGGATACCAAAGGCTAGACTAAAATATTTCAATGAACGGTGAGCGAGCAAAGCGAGCCTGGATCGCGAAGCGATCCAAAGGGAACTGCGCAAGCAGTTCCCGGGGGTTGGCGAGCGATAGCGAGCAGGGGGCGTGCCACCTAGTTATATAATAATAAACGAATAAATATATATTTAAACTAACCAGCTTTTTGTGCAAGTGCTTTTTCTTAATAAACGAACCATTAAAATCACAAGGCGCTACATATCATGACGTCATTTCAATTTAAATTATGATACAAATAAACTTCCATTCAAATAATTATTCCTAATAAAGTTTCTCATGCGATTGTTGAAGTGGCAACACCGATTTAAATGACTAAAAATTGAATTTGAATGTTTTTGAAAAGGGAAGACCGTTTACAGACAGGTAGACAGGCTGTCCGTCCGGATACACAGACAAATTCGCAAAAAGTATAAAAAAACAGGTACCTGATGTAGAACTTTTCTAACAAAAAAGTATTTTCCAAATCGTATGGAAAAAACCAAACTTGAAAGAAGATTGCGGAATTACGGATGTCTCCAGATGTCAATACCTACTTTCCATTTATTTCTTTCGGATTAAAAAAAGGGAAAATGAACTAGTGCTGCATAGCATTTTTTTAGCTGAAGTTTTATTTTCAAATAAATATTTTCCAGAAATAAAAAAAACGAAATATCCATACGAAAGCATACACTTTTAATTAAAAGATATAACATTTTTAACGGTTAGTAAGGAATAGGCGACAACACCAAACCATTCTTTTCTTGTCGAGATTCTTCTCGAAGACGAATTTGTTGGTTAAATAGAAACGATGGAAGTTGAAGCCTCGGTTGAAATTTACGCGTAAATATTTGTTTCTTCAAGTGGTGAAACTTCAGTTTCGCTGGAGGTTGTGTTACGGAACGAACAATTGCTTGTCTATAGTCTTTGGGAGTAGAATTTTTCTTGAACTTTTATTTGGTTAAAATAACTTGTATACCATGCGATTCATTTAAGTACAGTCCCTGGACAAAGTATTAGACGCACTGCAAGATTTCACGTATCAATCAATGATGAACAAAATACCTTTAGAAGGACATTTGTGTTCCTAAACTTAAGCTATTGAATAGAAAATACTATCTGCTATACTTAATACATATATCGACATCTTTTTTAATGATATGGCAATCCTTGGTATGTTTTCATCATTACTAAAAAAATACAGTGCGTCTAATAATTTGTCCAGGGACTGTAAAAGCAATTTGTTTAACGTAACCGTTAAAAAAACACATGGATTTGTTATCAAACATTCAAAATCAACTTATTCACATTTCGCAACACACGAGACAAAAGTTTGGTCATTTAAAAAAAAAACTATAAAATCATAACTTTCAAATGGAAAATAATACATTTCATGAAAATACCATTCGTTTTATGTTATTTAAAAATTGTTTTTTTTTTTAAATATGTTTTCACATAATAAAGTCTGGATATTTTACAAAATATTCCGTATTTTCTCGGAAAAACTTTTCAAAATTTCACTGATCTAACTTTGTGGAGTAGTCATTTCTATATTTTGAACTGAGCCTGAGCATCCCTGTAACGGAAACTGGGTTGGAAACCATTTAACCCTTTCAATCCCAACTTTTTATTTTTTATTTTAAATATCTGAAAATTGTGGACTAAACTCATTATGAATCGAGAATGAAATGGTTGAAAGCAGGAATTTTTTGTTTAACAAACATTTAAAAAAAAATTCCTAAATTTTTGTAAAAAATTTAGGAATTTTTTTTACAAAATTTAGGAAATGTTTTAGGATTTATAACTTTTGAATATTTTATAACACTAATTTTTCAAAAGTTTATTTGTTAAAAATAGTTAAATTTAAATTTTTAAACATTTAAAATTGCAAGCATGAAGAATTTAGGACCAATTTTTTTAATAAAATTGTTTTACAGTGAATTTTATTTTTACCATATATTTTATATTCTCATATACCTACATCATACATTTTTAATTCTTTAAAAGACACGATTCTACCATCTAACGATACAAAAGAAAATATAACTTTATAGAAAAATGTGCATGGAAAATTTAATACAATTTATTTAAAACTAGCAAATTTATACCCGTTCTTCGCACGGAATAAAAATATATCAAATAGATTCCAAATATGTGTACCATATACCCTGTTATAGGAGCATAAACTTATTGTTGTTTCCGCTCGTTATAAATTATAAAATCCCGTTTCATTGCCTTAAAATTCCAAAATGAAAAATACGCTATAAAATGCACTCATAAATGTCATCACCATTCCCTCATAAATACATAAAACCTTTTAGCTCATTTGGCGCGTTTTGGGAAATAATTTGGCGAGAAAATAGATATAGCTACCCACACCCATTATACAGTTCTAACACAATGACCTTCGAACAACCGACCAGCTTATAAATTATTTATAAAAGAAATTGCCTATTTGGCGAATTTTAGTTAATAATTTGGCGAGTTTGGCAACGTCTTTGGCGAAAAAATAAAGACATGAAACACTAATAGCTCTAGTGCGATGGCCTTTATTAACCATCATAGTTCAGTAATAGCTTAACTATACATTTATTGCTTAAATATGCATACATGCAGTCAACAGAAAAAACAATGAAAAAATCATCAAATAAACCCACAATAAAATCCGGGAATGAAGACTGGCGGAATTACGTCACTTGAAACATGTCAATTATTTTTCAAATAATGAATTAAATTTTTATAAAGTAATGGCAAAAGAATAAAATAAACATTTTGAATTTTAAATGTTTTCGTTAAAAGTTTTATTTAATTTTTCAGCCGATGGCATCAGGAAAGAGAAAAAAATGATCGGATTTGAGCGAAAGTGGTGTATTTTTTTCAGAAAATTCGAATTTTCTTCAAAAATGGAACAAATATGAAAAAACTAAGCCTCAGGTGCACACGTTAGTATTAAAGGGAATCTATCTTAAAAATTTCGAATTTCTGAGGGCAGTATAAGTAGGTCTATTACGATCCGATAACAGACACACAGACAGACAGACTCTTTCGCGAGTTGTACTTAGTGAGAAAAAAAATCGCAAAAGTTTGATGATTCGAAATGGAATTATTGGGAGTGAAAAGGGTTAAAGATATAATAATTAGCAATCGCTAATGCCGAATAGTTAATATATTTATTAAAATAATTTCTCGCAAACAATAATTTTCACTTTACTCAAAAAAGTCCAAATTTTCTTAAAACTGTGTCAAACGAAAAGAAATGTAAAAAAAAAATCATTTCTATCAAATTCGCGACTTTTTTTAGTTTCTATTCTGGATTTTATTTACAAATATGAGGATTTCTATGGAGAGAAATGTGCAGCGGAAAAATTTCAACTGTAGCATTTTCAAATATAAACTCGATTCATACTTGCACAATTGAAGATCAGAAAAAAAAAACTCTGAATGTTGAGTGGAAAATGATTTGAGAAAATATAAACTTGTTCTTATGACCCGTTATTCTAAGAATGTGATAAAATTATAATTTCGTTTTCAAATATTTCTTTTAATTTATAAATACTCCTTAAATCATCGGACTGTGCTTGATTGATGGATGGAATAAAAAGTAAACTTTTGTGAAATTATATTATTTTTTTTTAAAAGTATAAAAATACAAACATTAAAATATATGAAACTAAAAATGTAAGCAAATTTACACATGCAGAATGCACTCGATAACACGATTCAAACCAAATCTGAAACTAACTGTTTCAAGTATTAAAAGAAACAACGATAGAAACAACGAAAGAAACAACGATAGCAATGAATGAATGGGCATATCTTAAAACTTAGTTTTTGAAGGAAACCGGAAAAAAAGTAAATATTTAGAAGTTCTTCCGAAGGTTTGCTATCAAAAATAAGTGTAAAATGTCAGATTAAAAAAATTGCGTTCTAAATAAATATCTTAAAGAAAATAGTAAGAAATTTTAAACATTTTCATAACAAACATTTATAAAAAAAAGAAAACATATGTTGAAAGGGAACAGATAAAAATAGCCCATATTCGGAAAAGAACTTTATTTTCACATTTGTAGTTAGAACTTGTAAATTGAAAGACAAATTTTATACAGTGTTACACGCAAAGAAATGAAATTTTACCATGAGCGGTGAAAGAATTTATACAATTTTTTGTTACCTTTTATCATGCGTAGTTTAAGATTGGCAGCGATTTTTGCTTTATATAGAACATTTGAATTTATTATTAAATTTCGTTTTCATATAAAAGTAGAATAAAAAAAAATGAAGAATGCTTCAAAATATCTAATGTTTTATTTGAAGCATGGTTTTTTTAGCAATTCAAATTGAAACTAGTTTAAAAAAATTAAATTTTACAGAATTTTAGAATCTTTATTATCACATTTTTGGCTAAAAATCGTTAAAAATATTTTATGAATCTTCCTTTTAAAACTTCAGAAAATTCCTTTGAAGCATTAAGAGCCGATTCCGAGGAGTTTTTAACGGTTGAAGTTCTACTGCATTCGTAAGTTTGTTTCTATACAAATAAACGACTGATACTTGTTAGCAGGGCTCGAAAAACCACCCGTCCTCGGCGGTCAAAAATTCCCCGAGGACAACGAATTTCTTGAATCCAACGTCCTCGCAGACGGCCATTTCCCTATTAATGTTCGTGGTACATTTTTTAATTTTTGTCATCTTATAGAGTCTATTAAAAAAACACAACTAGAACCAATAACTAACAACATCAAAAGAAGAAGATGGAGGTGGATCGGACATGTGCTGCGAATGCCGCAAACCTGTGGCATTGCAATGGGCACCAGAGGGAAAAAGAGGGAGACCCAAACTAACATGGAGAAGGATGGTGGAAGAAGAGAGGAATCAGGCGGGGTGGACGTCATGGTCAGAAGCAAGAGCTACCGCAGCCGATCGGCGGAGTTGGAAAACTAGGTGTCGGGCCTTATGTGCCACTTGGCACGAAGAGTCTAGCACCTCACTTAAAAAATGACCCTCTAAAATGAAAATCCTGTAATCCTGTTATGTTCTCGTCATACCAAATACGCATGCTGACGTAATCGGTAAACACCAGATAAGTTGCTCTGTGCATGTATACATTTGGACTCGAACGAAGAAATTAACGATTACGTACAAAACACATTATGCACTGGTTTTAAACAAGAGTTAAATGCAATTATGACATCTACCTAAATGGAACCTATCAGAATTTAGGGATAGACCTCGTAAACATTGGATTACATTAGAGAACATGCAAAACCTAATAATGAAATCATCTTGAAAATCGAGACCGCTCGAACACTGAAAATTGTGACTAAGTCCACACAATTTTCTAGTAGCTGCAACAATGAATGCTGAAAATGCACAATTAGTAACTTCGTAGAACCTTATCAAATGCTTCAATTCAGAAAAAGGTCAATCAAACTACCAGACAAAAAAAAACATTTCAACACCTAATGGAAGAGCCTTCAGATTTTGTGCAGAAACCTCTAAATCATTGGCTTGATTGTGGAACTGTCAAACGTCATATTATATTCATTTGAGAACGTAGTACCCTCGGATAAATTGACATTCCAGGTATCTTGTCTTTTGTTATTTAAATTATTTCATAAAGGTGATACCTAGGTTACTAAGAGTAAATATATTATTTATTACTATATAATGTAATCCGCCTAGTAACTACTAATTCATTGTACAATTTATATAAATTTTGAGATAACAAAATGAGTTTTTTTTGTTTATTTAGAAGCTATTTATATAATTAGAGTTTGACGGGTTAGTTTCAAAGGAGGACGGGTACATTGTGGGACAAGCAACCCTCAGGGACGGGTAAAATTTCACAGTTTTTTTTAGCCCTGCTTGTTATAGTTACTTCCATCTCAGTATTGTTGTGTGAAGCTTAAACATTCCCGTCTATAATGGGAAAGTTAGTGTGGGGTTGTAAGTCGTGGATGACAAAAATTCCAACGGAATTACTTTTGTTTTGGTATTAGAAAATGAGTTTTCTAAGAATATTTTACTTATATTATTAAATGCCAACATTTTGCTGTGCTTTTGGTTGTTCAAAACATTTGTTAAAGAAAGCTCCCATTGAAATAAGTTTTTTCATCAAAGGTCGTTTTGAGAGATAAACCAAAGCAACTAATGAAATCGCGGTACAGTGAAAAATGAAAACAAGAGTGTCACGTAATCTGAAACATTCCCATTGAAAACAACCGTAAAATAAATCTATATATGAAATGAATTATACAAAACTCTCCATACGTGGGACCTTTAAATTTAAGAGTAAGGTATCCGCCTACGTTAAAATACCTATTTTAAATAAAATTCAATATAATTATTTTATTCTTTAACTTTATAGCCCAATTATTCTAGTTTCCAAAACTGTAAGAAGTTTAATTTTACGTCATCTAGAAACGAAGTTATGATTATTTTAAAAATTGACAAAAATAGTCGAATTCAACCGGAAGTCTTATTTCGAAACCGAAACTAACTTTTTAATTGCTTATATTTAATTAGTAATTGTTTTTTCTTAGTTTTTTAATTAAATTTTTATTTATAAGGTGTTATAGCAAAGCCACATTATTTAAGTTTCTTTGGTATCAAGTTTTCCTTTAGTAATCTGGCAATATAAATGATTGATTGGTTACTTTTTCAAACACATTTGTTAACAGTAGAAATTTCAGAACACATTTCTGAGAAATGTAAATTTTGCTTTACAATCCTTCATTCAAAATATGATTTAACAAAAAGTTTTATAGATATCTTCAAAAAATTTTTCCAGCATAATCAGCAAACTGTTTTACATGCAATGAACTAGAATCATACGGTTTTTTGTAATTTCATTTTTATAGCTGGTTTTTCAAAGTAACAATTCTAAAAAAATGCAATTTTTAACGAAAACCCTGAGTATTGTGTTTCGACGAACAATAACTTTTCCCCTTTTCAATTCTTTAACAGGGTTAGCACTTTAACATAGTAAAAGGACATTTGGTTATCTTAAGTAGTTTTTATGAAATCATGTTTTGAATAATGGTGTTTAACTCCCTAACTTAACAAAATAGCTCAATATTTATTAAAAAGGAATTTTTATTCTAGATTTTTTTTTTACTTTTTATTTATATTTTATGCATATGTGTTAAAAATATTTTTAAATGCTTAATAAAAAACGTTTTTCAAAAAAATTGTCTCGAACGTAGGCGGATACCTTACATTTAAGAGATTAATAATATGAAATCAATCTTTTTTTTCGCCAAATTCTTTTGCCTATGATCTAGAAATACGACCATAAAAAATAGCATATGCACTGGAGGGACACCCCACCCACGAATAAAGGTGACTTTGTTAAAAGTGACTCATGATCACATAATCGATAGTTTCAATGTCGTAATAACCTTTCTTTTTGTCTACACGATAATGGATCTACAAGAACTTTTAGATTACTTTTTGACAAAAAAAAATAAATAAAGAGCACGTGGAATGGATTTTGTTTACAGATTGGAATTTTAGGTAGGAATTAATTTATTTTTTAAGTGATACAATTTTATTCTAAACATGGGATCATAAATATAAAATCGTACAAACGTATCTTGACCCTTGGGTTCATTGAAATCAAATAAGCCGATGATTAAAAGGTGTAGTGTTCCAAAACACACATTATCCTAAGTGTAATTAAGGGTATAGAGACTTAGAGTCCGTTCAGTTGTGACTATGGAAGTGTGTTAATTCAATTAGAAGAAGTCTACAATGAATTGATCGGGATCCCTACAGTCCCTGGACAAATATTAGTGCTGTCAAATTATCTAATGTATATTTAAACTTATGATTAGTAATTTGTATTGAATGGTTAAGATTATTTATATGCAATAAATTGTGGGATCATCATCTATAAAAGACTACTGATTTGAATTTATTGTTTTAGAGTTTTATGCAATAATGGTTATTTAAACTACATATTATTGATTTTTATTAAAGAATTTGTAGACTACATATTTGTATTTATTTTTAACATAAGGCAACACTGTGTTGACAAAGTGATACATGAACGTAAACAAGTACAAACCTGCATCAGCTCTTAGAAAAGATTATTTATGTTTGGAATCATCATCCTCAAATGCAGGAGACAGTACAGTCTTGCACTGATAGCATGCCGCGCAGAATTAAAGCTTTGATAGCGGCTAAAGGTGGCTCAACTAAATATTGACTTTTACCAACATTAATGTCACTTTCTTTAAAACTTAATAAACCTATGCTTTTCTAAATGAATGCTGTTTTATTTATGTCAAATAAATCGGTAATTGATTGGATAAAATAAAAATAAAAAACAAATCAATTTAAAATAATAAAACGGTACAATATCACCCGTTAATAAATATTTTACATGAAATCTTGTAGTGCGTCTAATAATTTGTCCAGGGACTGTATAGCTGAGTTATACTTTGGAGAATGCTAGTTTTGGAACTACAACCTTCAATTTTCATTGCCACCTTATTTGAAAAACAAAACAATCTAATTTAAATTGATTTTAATTAATTTTTAATTAATCTTTTACCAAAACCCTATTTTGCAGAGAATTTTTTGGTTAACTTATATTTAGTACAAACATGACTGCCCTATTCTTATTTAATGACTGATTTAATATAAAAATAGATATACAAGATCGTTTACCCAATGACTCCTAAGATTAAGGTCATAAAAGTTAGTATAGGATAGAGAATATTTAATCTGGAAATAGAGAGATATGTCTATTATTATAGGATGCTTGTTAAAATGAAGTTTTAAAACATTCTTTTTAAAAAAAGCTATGGTTAAATGGAGTTATTTAAACACAAGTTAACAAGTTCTAAATTGTGGGATGCTGTAGGAATTTAATGCGTTTATAGAATAGAGAAAACAGTAACTCTTTAAGATCGTTTAATTTAAAGAAGGTTAAAATCAATCAGTAATAAGAAATAATGGTAATGACTTATTTCATTACAAAAAATGTTAGCCAGAATATTATGATGGCAGGACACTGAATGTCTTTTGTTAAACAGACTAAAATTTATGAAAACAATAATCGCAGGTAACCAAACAAATTTTGTTTTGAAATTCAAGAAACAGAGTTATCTCGTAATAAATATATACTAGTTGTGATTGAGTATTCCACTACTTTAAAATTATTATATCGACGAAAAAATCAACTAATACTTAATTTGTAATAACTGGACTATTCGTTATTAAGTTTAAGCTTTGGTGGTTAAATGGGTACGTTTAGTTTGAATTATCGTCGCACTAGAGCTATACATAAAGGCTATTGGCGACGGGCGTCATATTTTAGAACCACAGTCAAGTGACGAGCCGACCCCTGAGTAGGCACCCAACGCAACCGTTAAGGGCAACATCGTACGCAGCGTTAGGACTTTGAAGGATATTTAACGAGCACTCTCTCCACACGGGGTATTATTCGTCAGAAATTTTGGTTGCACGGGCCGTTAAAGGTCGGCAGTTATTTTGGCAATGTTCGCACCCGAACTGGGACCTTCCTATGTAGGCGAATGCCTAACCGACTGGGCTCCCCAGCTGGGGAATGGGTTCGACCTAATAAAACAAGCAACATAAACAGAGGAAAAATATTTCAACAACATCAAACATCTCGCTGACATTTACCCGATTATGCGTACACAAACAAGTCGACTTTGTCACTCGTGCAGTAGAAAATAGATAGCAAAAAAACTAAGACTTGATTAATGACGAAGTTTTAAACCGTGTTCAAGGTAAAAAAAATGTGTAAACATACAAAACATTAGTAAACACAGAAAAATCCACTGGTGAAGGAGAGTGTTTTTTTTTTAAAGTGTTAAGTAAGTATCGAATCTGTCTTAGAATTATAAGAATCGGCTCTTTCAAAGAATTGTTTTTAATTTTATAAAATTGTTATTTTCGTAAGGAGTTTACCAGTTTAAAATAAACGAACAATTTCAGCTGTTAAAGTTATGAATTTTAACTTTTTTAACTTTTAAAGATGTAAAGTAAGTGTGAGATTTATTGAAACATTAGGAAGTGCAAAAACTCTTTTTACTATAGGTTTTTTTTTATTTTGTTGTCCAGTTTATATTCTTAACCCAATTTCAGGAAGCACTAATAAGTTAGTTATTGATTTAGATTATAAACTTGAAAACACCTTCCAATGACCTCCTACGGTAACGCATCTATCTACAAATACCAAAAGTGTCGAATCCAACTTACACATTTAAATCATAAACAACAATACGAATCATAGACAAATCCACAAAGATTAAACTAAACAATTGGTGCCACATACGGTAAAGAGATCTTAATTAGTTTTGGGCTTGAGTTGAGTGTAGTAGGAAAGTTTGAAACCTCCTTGTATATTGGGAGGTACATTAATATTAGATTATTTGCATTAAAATAGTCCGTATCAAAATTATCTTTCTAACGTAATTTCAAATGATTATTGAAATTTGTCCGAAAACAATAGTTTAGTTTGAATTATCGTCGCACTAGAGCTACACGACGGCTATTGGCGACGGGCGTCATATTTTAGAGTCACAGTCAAGTGACGAGCCGACACCTGAGTAGGCACCCAACGCAACCGTTAAGGGCGAAATCGTACGCAGCGTTAGGACTTTGAAGGACGTTTAACGTGCACTCCCTCCACACGGGGTATTATTCGTCGGGCATTTTGGCTGCACGGGCCGTTTATAGGTCGGCAGTTGTTTTGGCGATGCCCGGACCCGAACCTGGGACCTTCCGCATGCTAGGCGTATGCCTAACCGACTGGGCTCCCCAGCCCTCCGAAAACAATAGAAAACGCTATATATAGTACATTTGATTGCATATCGTTACAATAATAGCTACTTCTTAGGTCAACAATAAAAAAAATTAACGAAAAAAAGTGAATTTTAGAAATAATCATGGCAGCAATTGAAATAAGCTATCAAATTCAGTTGAAGGGTCTGGTTTCGAAAGTCACTTTCTCAAAAGTATAACTAAGATATAAGGTCCGGCTTCTTTATTGGCGATTTCGTCCAATTGAATTTACAATTATCAAAAGTTGCCAATTAACGGACTGGACACTATTACTTGGGTCACACTTGGAGTATTGAAACTTTAAAAAAATCCCTCCGAAAGGTAAAATTAAAAGTTTAGTTAACCAGACGTACTGCATTTCGCAATAAACTTAAGTTTGTTTTCAACAATATATTTATTTAAAAAAAATACCCAAATAGACATCCGTTTTATTTGTTATAGTTTTTCCGAATAAAAACAACGTAAATAAAAAGTGATTTATAGAATTTTTCTGATAATTGCATAATTTAAAATCTAGTCACTAAAACAAATCTGGTCATTCTAAATAAAAAATGATCCATGATAAACTAGTAAAACTGGGTGGTGTACAACATCATGAATTTATTTTAAATACATTTTCTTAAAAAAAACCACAAATAAATAAATCCAGTTCTTAAAACTCACCCAGATCTCCGCCGGTTAGACATCGACAAACACAAAAAAGCTCTAATCCACGTGCACGTTTAAAATCATAAACAACAAAGACGAATCACAAACAGTCACATACAAATTCACAACATCAAAGAAGACATATTATGGTCCCACGTGTGTAGGATTATGTAAGGACGGGGACTAGCTCTGGGTGTGTTAGGCACATGTGTACCCCCCCTCAACGGGTGGTCTGCCCAGTTCAATAAAAGCACCATCCCCATGATCCCGAGATCGAGGGATGTGCGGTTCGTGAAAATAACCGGTTGCGTGTTTTACCGGTTTTAACCGACACCGGTTATACTGTCCTTAAAATGATTTCAATCTTAATTATTTATTTATTTTATGTTATGTTTGATCAGCATCATATCAAAGTTTTAGAACTTGTTCTACATAACTCTACTAGGATCCTGTTTTTTTACATTCTGGTTTTTCTTATAAATATCCGGATTTATTTTACGTCACTTGACCACGGTTTTAAATTCATCCTTGATGTAGATCATCATAAGTCTTTATATAGCTCTAGTGTAACTTTATTTTACCAATTTTTTTATATCAAGCCTAGATTTTCCATTATTATTCTGTTTCTTATCATGTCCGTTTTTTTATATTAATTAAAAACTTGTTTTTATGCTAAATTCGCGTTTTTTTAGAGATTTTCTAGAGAGAAAACTAGTTTTGAATAAAAATCCTATTAGTCTTGTCTGAACTGATATTTTTCAGTGATTAACATTTCGACTATGAAATCCTCATTACATTTTTTAAATCCTATTTAATTTACGTTGTTATTATTTAAAAAATAAATAAAAAGGATAACTACTTAAGTATTTATGAAGACTTGATAGTTAAAAAGCAAATTAAACTGTACTACGAATTTAGCACGTATGATCTCCCTAGGTTAGTCGAACCTAACCAGCTTCACAGAAGAACCACATTTTGACGGTTTAACCGAAACCCAAAACCGATTTTTCTGTGTCTCCCGGATTTCCATCCCTACCTGGATGCCCCACCAGTTGGCGCTGCGATCGCTTGTTGTCATCTACCTTCCGAAACACGCTTCGGCCACATGGCGAATCGAAGATGCGGGGAGTACCTGGGATTGCGAGAGGGTGACGGGGGGGATTGTTGTGGAAAATTGTATTGATTTGTTGCTTGAGTTCGAGCGAGATAAATCGTAATGAACCGTTTCCGGCTGCCTATTTCTAGCCTCCTTTAGAAGCTTTAACACAGCCAATTACGCCTTGTAATTTAGAAACCTGGTCAATTGACGAGGTCGACACCTGAGCGGGCACCCAACGGAACTTCGAGCGACATCGCACGCTAACGCCGTCGGGACTTTCGACTCCACAGATTTAACGAGCACGTATATGGCAGTGTACTCGGGCACCCCGGTGATTTTTAGAGGATTTTTTTTCCATCAGCACGAAAACGTCTATAGTATGGCTAGGACAAGGACAGAACCAAGAACCTTCTCGGTGAGAGGCTCGTCGCTTACACCTCTCGGCCACCGGGGAGGGGGGGGGGGCAAGATATAAATTGTTTTATTTGGGTTAGTTGAGTTTAGTTTAGTTGTCGTTGAGTTTATTAACGTTGCACTAGAGCTACACGAGGGCTATTGGCAGCGGGCGTCATTATTTAGAGCCTCATTAAAGTGACGTTTATATAGATTAGGTAATAATAATCGTTTCCTGCTGCCTATTTCTAGCCTCTGGTCTGATGAGAGAGCTTTACTAAAACCAAGTAATTTAGAACCGCAGTCAAGTGACGAGGTAGACACCTGAGCTGACACCCAATGGAATGAGTTGAATTATCGTTGCACTACAGCTACACGAGGGCTATAGGTGGCGGGCGTTATAATTTAAAACCACAATTCCCAATGGGACTCCTCGCGACATCATACGTTGCCATAGATTTTTTAGGCTTTAAAAGTTATTGAAATTTCCCTAAAGGGTATACAACTAAATACCTTAAATAGATTAAATGGCCGTAGTGAGCCTAGTGGTCAGCGTCTCGGTCTCTTGATTGGAAGGTCCTGCGATCGAGTCTCGGTACTACTGAAGACCTACCGAGTATATGCGGAGTACGTGCTCGTTAAATCTGTTGGGTCCGAAAGTCCTCTAAGTTCCCATACCAAATCAATACCTCTGGGGGTGACAAGCCAATTCTGGGGATCCTCTAGTTGGCCTCTGTCTCTAAAAATTAGATGGATCCACTTATGTGTGTGTTGTCTGTTGTGTCTGTCTTACTTGACGAAGGTTTATAAGCGGGTCGCTGACCAAGCACACAAACCTGAATATATATGTCTACCAACCAACCAACCAACCAATAGATTAATTTATTAGGTGAGATAGATTTTGATTGATTAATTGGTAATTGAAGCGTTCAGTGTTACGCACCCCTAGTTGTTGTAGACATTGGTCGAAAAACGTAGGTTTTATGAAACCTACTTCTGACATTCAATGTCATTTTCAGGTTTAAGAAGAAGAATTTCATTAAAATTTTAACAATTGATTTTCGGCAACAAAAAGTTCCTTTAAAACTCATAAAAAAAGAACAATATTATACAAAAAAAAATCTATATTCATTTTTTTCCGGTTCGTTCGAGACGAAAAAAATAACAGAAACGTTATGTATTTCTTTATTTTCATATTAAGTCAATGGAATTTGAGTAGAAAATGTTACACCCACAATACACGTCAAGAAATTTCATTTTTCTCTAAACGTGTCCTTCTAATATAATAAATATAGTATAGACTAAAATGATAAAAGTCATTTTCGACAAACCAAGCAGACATATTTTTCTTTCTTACAAACGTGACTTCACAAAAACTCTTTTTCATTGGTTATTATTTCGAATGAGGTAATCGGGATGTTAATGACTAAACAAACTGTTCTTTTAAAGGCGTGTTTTAAGTTAACAGCAACGGACATTTCTTTTAGAGCTTTTCTCTAACGTTTTTTTTAAATGTGAAATTGATTTTGTGTTTTTCGTAATACTTTTAATTCTTTTATTCGTTTGTTGCCAAAAAGAAATGGCTTTAATAATAAAAATACTGCTAAAATACAGCAGAAGTTCCCTGTGTCATTTTTTTGATGATAAAGGTCAATATATCTTGGATTTTTGGGTTTATTTTGAAAAGTTATTTCATCTACGTTTCCCTTTATTTCTATGACGCATATCGAAAAGTAATAATTAAAAAAAGATAAAAAATAAATAATACAAAATCTATTACTGCCTGTTGTTTAAAGGTCGAAAAAACAAAACGTAACCAAGGAGCAAAATCTCACTAAAACCCTAAAAATTTCAGGCATTCCCCCTCTACTATGTCCTCCAAATATGGATATCTGCAAATGGTAATAAAAAATTGGTAATTGGTAACGGTAATTGGCCCAAATATGGATATCTAACAAATATGGATATCTTCAAGCAACTTTCAAAATACATTAGGAACCATTTTTCATTTCTGAAAATGGTTATTTATCGATACAAATATGAATATCTTCAAGCAACTTTCAAAATACATTAGGAACCATTTTTCATTTCTGAAAATGGTTATTTATCGATACAAATATGAATATCTTCAAGCAACTTCAAAATCATAGGAACCATTTATTCAAAAGTAAATTAAATCTCACCATAAGAGGATGATTTTAGACTATCAAAATCTTGGCGAACCTTTGTGGTGTCATTAAGGGTGTTACCTTGGCCGGCCAATGTCCACAAGTTGATTCCATAAAGGATTTCGGGATAACTTTCCCGGCGCTCCACATGCAAATTCCGCTTTTCAAAGAAGTTTTCTTTTCAGTAAGTGGAGCAGCCGCATGCGAAATCGGTTTTTTTAATGGGATATCGAAAATGTTTATTCTTTCGAAATGTTTAGTTTTGAAAAGTTAGTAGTTTTCGGTGATAGAAAGTCTCCAGGACAAAAAACTTGTATCGATTTTAAAATCTTTTTTAATATGATTTTTCCAGATTAAATGTTCATATCTAAAAAATAAAAGTGATGTAGGGGTTATTATATAAATTCATTTCAATCACTTCACTGCGTTTTTAAATGTCTCGAAATATTTTAAAGTATGATTTTTTGATAACAAGGATTTTTTTTTCATTTTAACTGCACACAAGAAAAAAATTGTAATTTTTTTTTAAATATTCGTTTTTACCTTTGTACTAAATTTTGTTAATAAATATTTACTTGAAAAATATTTTGTTCCCACATGTTTCTAGATTTTAAAATGTAAATTGATCAATTATAATTTTTTAAGTATATAAGTTTTCGTTTTTGGCTGACTTATTTTAATTTTTAATTAAAAAACTAATTGGAAATTCGAAAAAAAAGGCATCGAGGTATAAGGGAGACACACATTCCAGAAAAAGAATGGAATGAATATTTCATGCTGTTATGGCTAGGAACGTTTTAAAAGCCTATACTTTAACATAGACTAATTTTTATTTTTAATTAAAAAACTAGTTGGAAATTTGAAAAAAAAGCATCGAGGCTAAGGAAGATACACCTTCCAGAAAAAGTTTGAAATGATTGAATGAATATTTCATGCTGTTATGGCTGCGAACGTTTTAAAAGAATATACTTTAACATAGAGAGATACTAACTTTTATTTTTCATTAAAAAACTAATTGGAAATTTGAAAAAAAGGCATCGAGATATAAGGGAGACACACATTCCAGAAAAAGAATGGAATGATTGAATGAATAACATCAATACTTCATCCTGTTTTGGCTGCTAACACTTTAAAAAAGCTTACTTTCTCTTAATATATAGAGAAAAAATATATTGTTGCAATACTGGATTAAAGGGGATCTAACACAACAGTAAATCAGCATACAGAGAAGCAAGTTTAAAACTTAATAAGTGTTCCAGTGAATAAAGTTTTTTCCTTTCAGTTCATTTTAAAGTAGCTTTTGAAAAGAGTGAATCTGAAATATTTTTTAACAGAGGTGTTTTTTTGATTGTTTTGGACTTTGGATTCTTTGGATCATATTCAAAATAAATATAATTTCCATATCAAATACTTTACTTCAGAAATAAGCATATTTTGAAATATAGATGACATTGCTCAATAAAGCATTGAAATTAGTTTAAAAGACAAGTTTTAGATAAACGAACAAAAATTAAACAAACTCAGCTAACATTTTAGCATTATAGTTTTTTTTAAATCAAAATTAATTATAAAATCAAAATTGATTATAAATCAAATTGATTATAAATATGATTATAAAATCAATGATATAACAAATATTTAATCAATTGATTATAAAATCAAATGATTATCAAAATAGTATAATTTGAATTCTAGTATAAATACTTTATAAATCATTAGTTTAAGATTTTATAGTGCTAAATATTATACAATGTAATTTTGAATTATTAATGTATGAGATTCATTTTAATTTTATCAACTATTTATATAGGTACATTTTTGATATTGTAAAACCAAGCAATGTACAATTAAAAAACAAGAAAGAACAATTAAAAAAAGTAACCTTACTGTAATAAAATCTCTCCAAAAACTTTTTTCCGCCCAACTTTCTTCTTGAAAAACAATACAAAAACTGATATTGTTCTTTTCCCAATTTTTTTCCTTTTTCTCTATCGATTAAAAAAATACACATGCACTTGCACATCGATATATCGATTGATGACTTGTAACAGACCGAATGCTAAGGTCATTTTCAAAGGGATTGATGCAGAGAAAAAAAAAAGAACTAGTACAGACTTGATGTCTGATTCTTAAAAGGAGGCGCCCGATATATATCGCTGTGTGTACATAATTTTAGTTTAGGGTTCGTGTTTCAGTTGCAGTGGTTTCTCTCTCTCTCTCTCTCTTTATATCTTTCTCGGTTTTATTTCTGTCCATATCACACCGTCTGCGCAAAAGTGGTTTAGTTTAGTTTGAATTATCGTCGCACTAGAGCTACACGAGGGCTATTGGCGACGGGCGTCGTATTTTAGAACCATAATCAAGTGACGAGCCGACACCTGAGTAGGCACCTAACGCAACCGTTTAAGGGCGACATCGTACGCAGCGTTAGGACTTTGAAGGATATTTAACGTGCACTCCCCCTATACGGGGTATTATTCGTCGGTCATTTTGGGCTGCACGGGCCGTTTATAGGTCGGCAGTTACTTTGGCGATGCCCGGACCCGAACCTGGGACCTTTCGCATGTTAGGCGAATGCCTAACCGACTGGGCTCCCCAGCCCCGCACAAAAGTGGTGCATCGGGAAAAAGAACAATTTTGCAAAATATTCGTCTGAAGTTTTGTGTTTCTCATATTGCAGTTCTTCACTCTTAAAACAAAAGAGTGAAATCCACTCCTATAGGGGAAGGGAATTTTCGGCACCGGAAAGGAGTGGAAATTGACTCAGACTGAATTAAAACCGCTCGTTTTAAGAGTGTAGGACGTAGATTGTTTTTTTTTTAATTTCTTTTACCCACTCCTCAAAAAGAGTGGAAATCCACTCCTATAGGGGAAGTGCATTTTCGGCACCGGAAAGGAGTGGAAATTGACTCAGACTGAGTTAAAACCGCTCGTTTGTTTTAAGAGTGTACCCTTGCCATTAAAACAATCTATTTGGGAAAAATGTTTGAATCAATAGGTTAGAAAAATTTCAATTTTTAAATAATTTTAACTCAAAAAAAATTTAGAAACGTCCCTTTTCTGCTCACAACGTATCGTATGCGTATCGATATTTCTTTTGAAATTTTGTTTGCAGACCAGCAACATCCGAAAAAAGATGTTTACTTGTTTCGTATATAATACTATTTTGTGCATTAAAATTGACATCAATATAAAATGTAAAGATTGGTAACAGAACCATAAATATCAATGTGTGTGTGTGTGTTTGTGTGTTCATATTTTTCATCGAATACTTTAAACTATTAAAAACCTTGTATAAACTATACATAACTAATGATAAAATTGAATAACAAAAAAATATTTAAACATACTTTTGATCTGTAATATTATATAAATACCTTTGAATTGTAATATTTTGTAAAATACAACTATACGAATTAAAAAAAAAGTGTTGAAATGCTTTAATTAATTGAGTACAATTCAGTTTTATCAGCAGAAGTTTAAACTTCAAAATTAAAATCTCTCATTTAAAATTTTTTTTTTCATAATGACCTGACCATGATTGATTTTTTTGCTTTTTAAGTCACTGTAAATGAAAGAAAAAGTTCGTGTTAAAAAGTGTAATCGTTATCAAAAAAAATCAAGAGCATTTTTCATATCATATTGATAAATAAATAGAAAAAAGTTGGTTTGTAACAGAATATGCCACTTAACCCGCTTCCACACAACAGTTGTGTTTAACAGGTAAAAAGGCGCCAAACACAGCATTAACTCTATATTAAATATTTACATGCTAAATTTGGCTAGTTTCATTTATTTTATTTCGAAAATTTAATAGTTATTACTTATCGTTTGCAAAAATTAATTTATATTTCAAAGAATAAATATGTAATATTCCTCGCTTTTAAATAGAATGAAAATATTTCATATCAACATACGAAGAATCTCGTAGTGAAAAATATATTTGACGTCATTTCAAACTAATCGATGTTAGATGTGTTTCAATGATCGATTAAAGTTTCTCGAGCGATTGTTGCGAATGGCAATGGTGATTTAATTCTAATAAAAATGGCTTCCTATGCTTTTCAAATGAGCATTAAATTTTGCAGTTTTTTTAAATAATTGAAGTACTTCGAATTCGAATTACTCTTCTGAAATTTTCAATGTATTCTATTTCGATGGCTGAATTTTTTGACGATCACACATTGTCCGTATTTGTAGTTTGGGCTATGAAAGTGGGTGACAGACGGACAGATGGACAAAACGATTATAGCACCTTCCACTTTTTACGATATAAACATAGTGTGGAAGCTAAAAATTTCGCATGTTCCTCTTATAAGCAATCAAAATCATTAAAAAATATTAATACTCTTACTTTCTTACATCGTATATTAAAACTGATAATCCATTTAAAATTCGAAATGCTTCTATGATGATGTAACGATGTTCCATCAAAAACAGTTTTATCAGTAAAGTTTATTAACGTATACGTTCATTTTAAAAGCTCTCATTATAAGTAAAAATATTTTTTATAAGATCACCATATAACTTCTTTCTTTTAACATCAGTGTAAAATAGTCTTAACTATAATAGAAAATTTTATAAAAAATTTTCCTATAAATTTTATAATTAACTATAAAAATTAAATTAAAAAAAACTACTTAAAATCACGAAAATGCTTGTAAGATGATGTAACGATTTTCCAATTATCTACTGCGTGTTTTTTAAATCCAAGTTGAAACTAAAAACACATTAAAAACTTCCATTAATTTTTTTAGCCATGTAGTTTTTTTAAAAACTTTCATTGAATGTTCCAATCGATGGAAATAAAAGAAACTCCTACATTCGTTCTCAACCGAAAATCGTTCTGTAATCGTTTGCATCCGTGTAGAACTCTTGTTCTACACGTTTTGCAAAATGTCGTGCTTCTACAATTCTTCGAAATGGGGCGGGTCTGCGGAAGACGGTAGTTGACCTTTTGCATTCATTAATCAGAACTGCTTTATTTAACTAATGATAAACTTGTTTACAATGTGACAGAGCAGGTAGATATTTATGGATATTGATTGATAACAGGTTTAAATAGACATATGAAGAGTTTAGTGGAAGAACGTGGTAAGTGACATTTTTGAAAAAATTGAGATTTTTGTGTCAATGGACATGTTATATTCCTTCCTTTAAAGTTTCGCCTTTTTCTTTAACTTTAAGTTTAGTTTGTTTTTTAACTTTTGTAAGCGTCGATTTTAAAGTATCTAAGTGAAAACGAAAAATTAATGATGTAATTTTCAAGGCAAAAAATGTAGAGCTGATTTTTGATACTAAAATTGTTTGCATAGAGAACAGTTCTTTAAACTAACTTGGAAAAAAATAACAAGTTTCTACAATGAACAAAAACTCTGAAAAGTCGAGCGACGTTTGATCGCTTGCAGTTTGAAGATAAATCTAGATATTTTTAATGTTTTGTATATATTTGTAATTTCAATAATTTGGTAGGCAATATGTCAACTAGAAGTATTTTAAATATTTTTTTTAAATATACTTTCCGCATAAAAGATTGCTAAAATTTATACTTAAAACCTCCATTTTCTCAAAATGCATATTTAAGGACAAATGTACCTTTTTCTCAGTACTTTTACTGAATATTTTGCTTATACATTTCTTTTTCCATACACATTAAGTACATTTACACAAACAGACATATGCTTTTAAAGAAATATTAATTACTTTTTTTAAAACAAATAATTTCAATCGTTTTTTATGAACATGTGTGATGACTAGTTTTCAAACACCATAAATTAAAAAGATATCTTTTTATTTCTAAAAAGCATGTCTCTATTTGTGTAATAATTCAAAAAGTAGTTCCTGAGAAAAATGTTCATAAAATGACAATTTTAACTTGGGTTTCAATGAAGGCTTTAGTCCCCCTTAAGGAACACAGCTGTCCCATTCAAAGGCAGTAAAAATAGAAGCCGTAGATTGCGGCAACCTTGACCCTTAGAGTAACTTTGCATAAACATGGAACCCTACTTCTTCCTGTCTACTTGGCTAAATGTTGTGGTAGTTAGGTATATGTGTTCTTCCGTTATTGTTTTCACTGAGTTAAGTTTGAGTTAAGTTAGGTTAGGTTTGAATTATCGTCGCACTAGA
The DNA here is from genome assembly GCA_019343175.1 of Oedothorax gibbosus. NCBI lineage: Eukaryota > Metazoa > Arthropoda > Arachnida > Araneae > Linyphiidae > Oedothorax > Oedothorax gibbosus. Next base: position 4,078,542 of record CM033280.1, on the reverse strand, counting down.
GCTACACGAGGGCTATTGGCGACGGGCGTCGTATTTTAGAACCACAGTCAAGTGACGAGCCGACACCTGAATAGGAACCCAACGCAACCGTTAAGGGCGACATCGTACGCAGCGTTAGGACTTTGAAGGATATTTAACGTGCACTCCCTTGCACGGGGTATTATTCGTCGGACATTTTTGGCTACACGGGCCGTTTATAGGTCGGCAGTTATTTTGGCGATGCCCGGACCCGAACCTGGGACCTTTCGCATGCTAGGCGAGTGCCTAACCGACTGGGCTCCCCAGCCCCTTTGAGTTAAGTTTCTGAGTGTTCCAAGTAATCCGTTAATTTTAACTGAGGGTGATTGGGAAAAAGTCTCATTATTATCAATGAGAAAATGAGAGAGAGAAAAGAAACGTTATTTAAGTAATTATATTGGTAGTCAAGGGGATAAACCTTAAGCCAGAGCTACCCTTTAGAGCCTACAAATTAAAACAAATTTCAAGTCTAAGTTGAATTTTTTTTCGACAACGTCACTTACTTGCATTACCTTATACAGTCCCTGGATAAATTATTAGACGCACTGCAATATTTCATGTAAAATATTAATTTCCGGGTGATATTGTATCGTTTTATTATTTTAAATTGATTTGTTTTTTATTTTTATATTATACAATCAATTACCGATTTATTTGACATAGATAAAACAGCATTCATTTAGAAAAGAGTAAGTTTATTAAGTTTTAAAGAAAAGTGAAATGAATGTTAGTAAAAGTCAATATTTAGTTGAGCCACCTTTAGCCGCTATCAAAGCTCTAATTCTGCGCGGCATGCTATCAATGCAAGACTGTACTGTCTCCTGCATTTGAAGGATGATGATTCCACACATAAATAGGTCTTTTTTTTTTGTTTACGTTCATGTATCACTTTGTCAACACAGTGTTGCCATATGTTAAAAATAAATACAAATATATAATCTACAACAATTCTTTGAAATAAAAATCAATAACAGTGTAGTTTAAATATACCATTATTGCATAAAAACTCTTAAGAAACATAAAATTTCTAAAAAAAAATACAGTGCGTCTAATAATTTGGCCAGGGACTGTATTTCATATTAGATCATTCGAAGTAATAAAAATTGACTGAGAACAAATTATTTCATTATGAACTATAATGATTCCATTCGGAAAAAAGTACCAACAATATCTAAACCTCCTGAGTTTTGCCTTAAACTTTAATACAAAGATTTTATCTATCGAGGGAAAACTAAAAGTTTATATACAGATATTATATATCGTCGCAATTTATATATCCTATATGTTCATACATACTTCTCCCCTTTGGAATATACCTTCTAAAAAGCAGATATTTTATATTCATTGTCAATAATATATATTTCAGTGGATATCAGTAAATCACTCTTGGTAAATATAAATATAAAGTATTCGATCTATATATCTATAAAGACGTTTCCTTCTCCACTTCTGAATATGAAATATGGTTTCTTAAGCTTCTTTAAAATAGATTTAGGATTTCTTTTAAGAAGTTTTCTCATTCAAAGTTCTTTTTCTTTGTAGTATGCGGTCGGTTGGGAGCAATGGATATTTATATTGATATTTGAACTCTTATAGAGATTTTTATTTAATTTAAATACATGAACATAGATTTATAGGAATTTTAAAATATGCTACATTTAGATTTATGTGTACAGTTATTGAGCGAAATTTGGAAAATGTTTTCGAAGGCGTTACTCATAAATTATTTGGTTTACTTTTATAATATATTATCTTTATTATATATTTATTTTTATTATTTATATTATCTTTATTATATATTTATTTTAATTATTTATATTATCTTTAGTATATATTTATTATTTATATTATCTTTATATGTATGTTACAAATATATGTTACTATTAAATATTGTATTTTAGTCCAGAATTTCTAATTGCAGTAAAAAAAATGTTTAGCTAAAAATGTTAAAATGATATGGTAGAGCTATATTAAAAACTAGGGGGCACACACCCTGCTCGCTATCGCTCGCCAACCAACGGGGAACTGCTTGCGCAGTTACCTTTGGAACCCTTCGCTCGCTCACCGTACATTGAAATATTTTAGTCTAGCCTTTAGTATCCTTTTTAAAATAAAATTCGGTTAATCTAAAGGAGCATATCCGGCAATTTTTCTCCAAATATGGTAACCCCGCCAATTCAATATTATGGCAACACTTGGCGATGAAAATCGGGCAGAATCGCAATAGATCGTATTTTAAGCGAAATTTGCCAAATGTTACAACCCTGCCATTTCTTAAACCCACAGCAAACCTGAATTAAGTTAGTTGAAAAACATGAAACTTTCAAAAAAACGTCCACACTTTTGGCCACCACTGTACGTTCAACGTTTTTCTGCCGTATCGAACTATGTTTTGTGCATAATATTTATAGTTATTTTTCCCTTTTTCAAGCCATTCCTGAAGAAACATTTTTTTGTTGTTTTCAGTCGGCCATTTTGAAATTAGTAGTATTTTTGTTCATTTCGATTGTTGCCATTGCAGAGATAAAAATATAAGGAAATTTGGGAGCCGTGTAAGAGTATTATATAAATAGATATTTTGTTTTCAATCACAAATTGATAGCCATTCAATTAAAGCTGCAAGGTAAATTCTTCAAAAAACTGTTCTTTTAAATAATTAGTTAAATCAACGCTATTTTGAAACAGTTGCATTTAAGACAGACTACAGCAAACTTAGTATGGAAAGATAATTATGTCAAGGAATTTTTTTTAGTTTTTTTTAAAACGAAGCAGAATTACTATTATTTTTAATGGGAATGCTTCAGATGATGTAACGCTCTGGTTTTCATTTTTCAACGTACTGCGATTTCATTGGTTTCTTCGGTTTCATTCCCAAAATGACCGATATAGATGAAAGGAAACTTTTCTTTCTATGCACGCTTTCTTTAACAAGTGTTTTGAACAACCAACAGCGCAGCAAGAAGTCCGCATTTGCATTAAAAAAATTTAGTAAGTAAAATATTAATAGAAAACTCTTTTTCGAATACCAAAACAAAGGTAATTCCAGACAACAAATGAAAACAAACTGTTGGAGCTGTTGCCATCCATGACGTGAAGCAAACCCATTGTTTTTGAGGCTCATTAACACTTTTCGATATCACTAATTTTAAAATATAATCATGAGTATTTTTAAAACTGTTTTTATAAAACTTGGCTATCTCCCTAAATTCCTTCGCCATAGATAGTTCAAACCTGGCAGGGCTTTAGAATTCAAATAATTTGTTTAGTGTAAAAAGTCGGAAAACTAGTTTGTAAGTTGGTTTGAAAATTGGTAAAAAAAACTAAAAGAAAAACGATTTCTTAATTTTAACGTGCGCAATCGACTCTGTACTCATATTTAAAAATATCTTTTAACGTCATTGACAGCTTTTGAAACTTTACAAGGTCAAGACAAATCGCCTTAATATTGAATTTAATTTTGAAATTTAATTTTTCGAAATTATAAATTTATTTTACATTTACCTTTCTCCCGCGCACTTATGACAATGTTTTTATGCATTTTTTTGTACTGCAGTATTATACTTCTTTTTGAGTAATAGTTTTCACACTACTTTATTTCGGTTTGTTTAGCAATTAATTTGTTTTCAGGTTCTAAACAAGTAGGTTTGTAACATAATCTGTCACTCAGCTCGCTCCACGCAACATTTGTGTTCAACAGGAAAAAAAAAATATTCATTTTATACTAAACATTTACACTATAAATTTGGCTAGTTTCGTTTAGTTTCTTTCGAAAATTCAATAATTATTTCTTATCGTTTTCTAAATTAATTTATATTTCAGAGAATAAATATGTCATATTCCTCGCTTTTAAATAGAACCTAAACATTTCATATAAACATACAAACACAGAATCTCCTAGTGAAATATATTTGACGTCATTTCATACTGATTGATGGGGCAAAAAAAAATCTTTTAATTTATTATTTAAAAGAATTATAGTTTGTCGAGCGATATTTACGAATGGCAATGGTGATTTAATTCTAATAAAAATGGCTTCTTATGCTTTTTAAATGAACATTTAATTTTGCAGTTTTTTTTTATATAATTGAAGTACATAGAATTTGAATTTTTTGTGAGATTTTCAATGTCTTTTAATTTCAATGCGCTGAATTTTTTGACGTATCACACTTTCCTGTAGCATTTAAAGTTTGGGCTATGAAAGTGGGTGACAGACGGACTGAACGATTATAATACCTTTCACATTTTACTTTATAAACGTAGTGTGGAAACTAAAATTAACTGCGTATATTTGAAAGGGATCCAGGATTTCCTGGCTGACAAATATGACTGGAATGCTAAAATAATAAGCAAATCTTATTTTAAAATAATCTGAAATAGTAACAAATACAAAAATTGACCAACAACAGTCAGGGGCCCAGCTAAGTTGATCAAAACTTAGAATTTTTATTTGTCTCCAAACCATCAGATTCTTTTTAAATTCTTCTGCTTCTTTAATACACAGCATAATACGTCTATTCATTTACGTAATTAAATTTATTGGGAAATTCAAAATTGACGAATTCGTTTCTACATTAAGAAATGCTGTATAAAGATAACAAAAAGCTCAAACATTTTTTTTGTGTGTGTGTGCTTAGGATTTCATAACAAATTTTAGCTATATTTGAATTACAGATGGGGGGGGGGAGTTTGACGATGCCAATTTAATTTTTTGTCAAAGAACACGAAAGAAAAAATAGTTTGCTTTTAGCGTTTTTCAAAATATAATACGCGATTTTACGTAGGGTTTGATGTTAAACACGATCTGGTTTTTGTTTTTCTCTTACCTTTAACGGTTTTTTCACAATTTATTTGAGAAAAAATTACATCTTCCCACTTTCTTTAATGGCCAAAAAAAAAACTGAATCTCAAAAAGCAGAGCTGTTACAGAAAAATTCATTTTTGAAATCAGCAGCTAACATATAACTGAAATCAATTTTACAATCCTATTCTACGAAAATAGCTGTTTGCCTTTGTTTGATATAAGAAGGGTGGAAATCTTCACATTACAAGGTATTGTGGTGCTGCCATCTACAAATGGACTTCAAAACTAAATCTTAGTTTATTGATTAAAAATGGTAAACACGACGAAAGCAAGCCTAAGAATTTTAGGCTTGCTTTCGTCCAAGTTAAAAGATCTTCCAAGTTAAAGGATCATGTAAGTTGTATTAGTTGAATATGCGATACACGAGGCTATTGGCGAGGGCGCGTATTTTAGAAACACAGTCAAGTGACGAGCCGACACCTGAGTAGGCACCCAACGCAATCCGTAAAGGGCGACATATCATGTAAAGTATTTTGTAATGTATAAGTTCAGTCATGTATAAAGTTCAGTCGCACATGGGAATTTCAATAAAATATTTGTGGACATTCTATATGAATATTTATTAGTTGTTTGAAAAAAAAAAGCCTTTTTGAGTATTTGATTATAACATTTAATTATACAGTTAACGAATCCGATGAGACCCTAACTTATGATGGTTGAAATGTGATTCTTTCCAGGTTAAGTTTAATTTAAAAGGTCACAAAGTGCTTGATTATATGATTTATGTTTTAAGGGGTTCTGTACAAAAGAAGTTATTATATATTTTCTGGAGTCATTCCTATAAGTTTGAATACGTATTTCATCTGCTTTCAACATTTTTTCTCTGTTTCGCGTTTTTCAATTCTTGTGTATAATAAATCCCTAAGGCTTTTTTGCTAATTAAGTTAGAAGTTTGAAATTTTTAACCCGCGTTCTTATATATATGGTGCACAACATTGTGCATGGAATAAGGTCTACTATGTATAGTTGTTTATAAAAAATGTTGAATTCAATAATTTGTAATTTTTTTTGTGATTTTCAGTATAAATGCATATTACTTTTTAACTGTAGCTCACATTTTAAAATCCATGCACAGTTCTTAAAATAAATTGTACTAAAAACAAACTATAAAAATTTTATGGAGTTATTCTCAAAATTGAAAGAGGAGTAGCGTTTTAAACACGTTCAAAATTTCTACTTTTTTTAAATAAATGATAAACTACTTATAAATATTTTTTTCATTGCTAGAAATGTTTATTGCTAGAATATATTTAGAGTGAACATTAAATAAAACCAACATAATTTACAAATTAATGTTATTATTCCTAGAAATAATGTTTTGGGTACCGCGTCCCCTTAATAATCTAAATAAAGAAATAAGAAAGTGAGGGAAAAGGGTTAAAAATCAATTTCCTCAAAACAGATATACATCTTTACGTACTTTTGGATTAATACACCTCAACTATTGGAAGCCTTGTTTACGCTCAAAGTCATTTTCTCGAAGAGTTTCTACAAATTATGACACATCGAGATTAATCCTACTTACAGGCCTAATCTGCGCAAGGGATGTCAAAATAAAGTTTGCTCTTGTCAACAAAAATGATTCATTAAGTTCACAAAGTTTAGGAGTTTATGTGCATTTCAGAAGCGAATTGAGATTAAACTTTTGTAAATATTTGCGTTGGTTGTATGTATATATAACAGATACGTAAAATTTATAAAGTATAATAAAATTATTAATATTTAATTTATTATTATTTAATATTTAATCAATTTATAAAGTATATAAAATTTATTTTTTAGTTAAAATAAAAACTTTTTGGTCATTCAAAAGTATAGCATCGAACTAAAATTTTCTGTAGACGTATAAATTTTGTGTGGAAGCGGTTAAAAACAGTTTCTGATACAAACCTAATTGTTTGAAAATAATACTTTTTTAATCCAATTGAAATGAAGTCTGTACACTGTACAGAATAACATTTCTGGTGGAAATTTAATGTTTCATAAGGACCGAAGTAGGAAAAAGAAGTCAGATACGTTACAAATACAAAAACCAAATGACTAATGTAAATATTTGTATAAAATAATTGATAAAAACAATAGTATGTAAAAGCATTAAATAAAACTATACAAATAATATTTACTAATATTTATCATTCAAACAACTTGTTTTCTATAACAAAAAAGCAAGTAAGTAATAAAACAACGTTTTTTCTTACTCATCTCTACCTTAATTTCCCATAATGAGTAACTCAAGATTGAAATATGGGATTTGGATATTGATTTTTTCATCGTTACAAATTAGAAAACGTGCAAGTAGTAATAATTTTTCGTCATTTGTTATTAAATCTTTCGAAACAATATTTAGGGCTTGACTAAAAATTTCATTAATGATCCAAGTATATGCTTCATGAAGGCAATTTATTATTATTTTGAAATGGGAGTACTTGTAGTTATTGGATGCTTGTTAATTATTTTCGTAGATTAGGTTTAAGGGGGAATGGGCGCGCTGGACAGGGGGTCTCCAAAGCAAAGTGCATCAGTGTTAATCCTATGGAGAAAAAAATATTTTCTCTGTCATATTTCTCCGGCTGTATTGAAAATTTTTGAAAGCGGATTTTTTTGTGATAAATGTAGCTGACTTACAGGTCCCGACCATACCAGTTTTTGAAATTGGTTCGAATATTTTTTTATATTTTCAATAAATGATTTTACACAAAATATTCGAAGCAATTTCAAAACGTGGGAAGATAGAGACCTATAAGTTATCTACATTTATTATTTAAAAAAACCGTTTGTAAAAATATTCAATACAACCGGAGAAATGTGGCTGAGAAATAGTTTTTTCGCCATTGGATTAACACTGAGGCACTTGAGTTGGAGACCCGCGATCCAGCGGCACCCATCCCCCCTTAATTAATGGTTTAATCTGAGATAGATGAACGTTGAATGCATTTTGCGTAACTTTGATATTTCATAATATTTTAACTAGTATGTTAACGATAGTTTAAAATTAGTTATGTTCATATATTTAATTATATTGATACCTAGTACTTAATTATATTGAAAACCAAATTGATTTAACATCGCTGATTGGTTACTTAACTAAACAACTTAATTAAAAATCGAAAATAATTTATTATGTATGTCGTTTTCTGGAACGAAATTATGTACACAGTTATATTTGGTTTTTGTTTGTAAGTTTCCGGCTGTTTATTTCTAGGCTTGTCAATAGGGTACTTGACAGTACCGCTAAAATACCTTCCAATATTATTAAAATTATAGATTGAACCCAAATATAACAAACGTATATATTTATTTACAAATAAATCTTTAAATAATTAATAAAAATCATTTTCAAATTGATTTTTTTTCATCGGTACGTCACGTGATCACAAAACACGTCGATTTGGTTGACGACACTAGTATCTATAAACAAATTGGTGTGGTGTTTTTTTTTGTTTGTAATTAAACTGGTTTTAATCTAACTTACTTTTAAAATAAGAATTATATAGATAATGGGTGGAGGTTTTACAGAAGCGGTTAGTTCAAATTTGCTTAAAGTAGATTCCAAAATGGTGTTTCAAAGTTTTTTTATAGTCACTAGTGAGTGATTTTTCGTCCGAATTTTAAAATTCATTTTTTCCCCTTTTTATGGGGTATTTGAAAAAAGGAAAAAATATGGGTCTCATATTTTTGGCATAAGAATATTTTAAGCCAATAATTTTTTTTTTTAGTCAAGTACCCTATGACAAGGTCTGAACAACATCTACATTCTTATGCGCTCTAACAATGACGTGTAGAAGTAGTCCCTATATAACTAATTACACACTCTTCATGCAAAGCAAGACATAATTCACCAACTTTTTTAGGAAAGTGGTCAGTGTGGATTAGAGGGCCTAAATAAAATAACGAACTAGTACTTCGTACAAGTATATAAGAGTGGCGACACTCGAGGAAAGCAGCTGCAATCTCATTGGCCGAACTAACTTCCGTTCTCTAAGGCCGCGTTTTGGCACGAGTTGCTTCAAGCGTTGGCGTTCTTCTAAAAGGTCAGTTAGAATTATCGTCGCATTTGAGCTTCACGAGGGCTATTGGCGACGGGAGTCGTAATTTAGAACCACAGTCAAGTGACGTCTTCTGATACGGCATTGAGTGTCATTCGTGAATGAAAGTATATTTTGTATAACAGGGTCCACTGCCTTGAAATCGGCTTAATTTCACCTTTTAGTTTATTGTATGGAAAAATAATCAAACCAACAGTCTACAATTCACCGCAAAGCAAATAAATTTATATTACTAAAAAAAGTTATGATTAATTGAGGAGATAACTTTGTTTTCTCTTAACGAGCGAATATAATCAGTTCGGTTTATCTTTGGGCGCCGTTAAAAGCGATAACGATTCTAGGTTAGCACGAACCGGGAAGAAGCTTGGAGAAACCGGTTGCCAGTCACTCCAGAGTGGCGGCACTCTTATATACTATACGAAGTGCAAGTTTGTTCTTTTATTTAGGCTCGCTAGTGGTGGGCTACTATCACACCTTAAATGATAAACCCGTGCAGAGTAATTTCTCTCACTAATAAGACTAACTCTGGCACACAAATAGACTTTAAAGTTTAGCTTGAATTATCGTCGCACTAGAGCTACACGAGGGCTATTGGCGACGGGCTACGTATTTTAGAACCACAGGCACACAAATAGAACTTCGGGTGACATCTAACGATACGCTTTTAACTACTCGGTCGAGGGGGGATGGGACCATGTATTTTTAAGCCATGTATTTTTAAATGCAATTGTAGGTTAGAAATTGAGAAAAAACCCAAGTAGGTTTGTTACAGAATCTGTCACTTAAAACCGCTTCCACACAATATTTATACTCAACAGGAAACACACTATTAAAACACCTCAGAAAGAAATTTGCCTATCAGAGACTTCTAATTCAAACTTTTAAACGCCAAAATTAACTATTTCCATTAATCTTCTTTCGATAATTAATAATTACTCATTATCGCTTGCTAAATTTGTTTGAAATTCGTAGAATAATGATACAATTTTTTTTTAATAAATATCTTTTAGTCGCCACAATTTAAGTTTTATTTTTATTTTAAATAAAGTTTCTCGTACGTTTAACAAAATGGCAACAGTGAAAATATTGAATAAAAATGGAATTTGTATGTTATTTCAATGTAGTTAAAAATTTTAGTTATTTAAATTTAAATAAACTTCGAAATTAAATTTTTTACTTAAATTTGGGATGTAGTCTGACCTGATTTTTCGCTTCAAAATGACGTATCCCACTTGTTTGTGAGACTTGCGGTTCGTTCTGTGAAAGTGGGTGACAGACGGACGGACTGAACGATTATAATACCTTCCACTTTTAGCTTCCACACTACGTTTATAACGTAAAAAGTGGAAGGTTTTATAATCGTTCAGTCCGTCTGTCTGTTAGCTTCCACACTACGTTTATAACGTAAAAAGTGGAAGATTTATAATCGTTCAGTCCGTCTGCCCTGTCCGTCTGTCCGTCTGTTCGTCTGTCTGTCCGTCTGTCTGTCACCCACTTTCACAGAAAGAACCACAAGTCCCACAGACAAGTGGGATACGTCATTTTAAAGCAAAAAATCAGATTAGGCTACATTCCAAATTTCATTAAAAAATTTAAATTAGAAGTTTATTTAAAATTTAAATTACTAATTTTTTTTTATCTACATTGAAATAACATGCAAATTCTATTTTTATTCATATTTTCACTGTTGTCATCCACAAGTCCCACAGACAAGTGGGATACGTCATTTTGAAGCAAAAAATCAGATTTGGCTACGTGCCAAATTTCATTAAAAAATTTAAACTAAAAGCTTATTTAAAATTTAAATAACTAAAAATTTAATCTACATTGAAATAACATGCAAATTCCATTTTTATTCAATATTTTCACTGTTGCCATTTCGTTAAACGTACGAGAAACTTTTGTTAAAATAAAAATAAACACACTTGAAAAAATATTTATTTATGTGATATAATTCGGTTTGGATTGTTGTATTATCACAATAGAGTTCTTTTAATGGTTCTATATATATGTATGAAGAAAGATGCATAGAGAATTCTAACTTGGCATAAAAAAAATATGCTAAGTTTCGCTTTTAGCTTCCACACTACGTTTATAACGTAAAAAGTGGAAGGTTTTATAATCGTTCAGTCCGTCTGTCTGTCCGTCTGTCTGTCCGTCTGTCTGTCACCCACTTTCACAGAAAGAACCACAAGTTCCACAGACAAGTGGGATACGTCATTTTAAAGCAAAAAATCAGATTAGGCTACATTCCAAATTTCATTAAAAAATTTAAATTAGAAGTTTATTTAAAATTTAAATAACTAATTTTTTTTATCTACATTGAAATAACATGCAAATTCTATTTTTATTCATATTTTCACTGTTGTCATCCACAAGTCCCACAGACAAGTGGGATACGTCATTTTGAAGCAAAAAATCAGATTAGGCTACATGCCAAATTTCATTAAAAAATTTAAACTAGAAGATTATTTAAAATTTAAATAACTAAAAATTTAATCTACATTGAAATAACATGCAAATTCCATTTTTATTCAATATTTTCACTGTTGCCATTCGTTAAACGTACGAGAAACTTTTGTTAAAATAAAAATACACTTTTGAAAAAATATTTATTTATGTGATATAATTCGGTTTGGGATTGTTGTATTATCACAATAGAGTTCTTTTAATGTTCTATATATATGTATGTAGAAAGATGCATAGAGAATTCTAACTTAACATAAAAAAAATATGCTAAGTTTCGCTTTTATTTTTAAAGCATCAATTGTACAAATTATAAATTTTTTGAACTGTAAATTAATTTAACAAATTATAAATAAGTGAATTTTCGAAGAAATGTAAATGGGAAATTGTGGCGACAAAATATTTATTAAAAAAGATTATATCATTATTCTTCGAACTTCAAACAAATTTAGCAAACGATAAAGTCTAATTATTAAATCTGAGAAAGAAGATTAATGAAAAAGTTAATTTTGGCGTTTAAAAAGTTTGAATTACAAATAGCTAAAGGCCCTGTTTTTTATTAGAATTAAATCACATTTGCCATTCGCAACAATCGCTCGAGAAACTTAATTCTTTTAGACAATAAATTAAAATAAATTTATTTTTGCTACATCGATCAGTTTGAAATGACGTCAAATATATTTCACTACGGAATCCTTGTATGGTGATATGAAATGTTTTCATTCTATTTAAAAGCGAGGAATATGACATATTTATTCTTTAAAATATAAATTAATTTTTGCAAACGATAAGTAATAATTATTGAATTTTCGAATTAAAATAAATGAAACTAGCCAAATTTAGCTTGTAAATGTTAAATATAGAATTAATGTTGTGTTTGGCGCGTTTCTTCCTGTTAAACACAAATATGTGGAAGCGAGTTAAGTGACAGATTCTGTTACAACCTACTTGTTTACGTTATAAACGTAGGTGGAAGCTAAAAACAGAAACATTCTGTTTTATTAGTGTGGTTGTACGAAATTCTTTAATTAAATATGAATATAAAAAGATGAGTATATAATGATGAACGTGTTTAGTTATAATTTTTGTACAGAATATATATGTGAATGTTTATACACTCATTTTAATGTATAATAAAGGAGAAATTTAATATTATTACCATAAAAATTGTTCCTTTGCAGTTTCCATTCTTATATTTGAATTTTAGGCATTCACTTCTTTTTGGTATGGAGACCGTTTTATCCTAGTAAACAACTAACTAACGTGTATTTTTCATTTACAAATTCGCCAGTTTTTCATAAAATATGAAAACAGTATTTTGGAGATACTTTAGTATCACCAAAATGACCAGGCCAGGAAATGATCGGGCTAAAAAAAAAGGTGACAAGGTGTAACATATAAAACATAAAATTAATTTCCAGGAACAATATCTATTCATATCAATATCCAATGACTCGAAATCTTCAATATATACAGTAACATGCAAAATATCTGTAATAATTGACCTTCAATAGATATCGAATATCATTAATATCAATAGAAAATTACGAATTCCTACTCCCCTGCTCCTTTAAGGGGGAATGAAACCGCTGGACCTCGGGTCTCCAAACCATACTGCCTCAGTGTTAATCCAATGGTGAAAAAAAAGTTAAGTCACATTTCACCGGCTGTATTGAATATTTTTACGAACGGGTTTTTATGTGATAAATGACTTACGGGTCCCAACAATCCCATTTTTGAAATTGGTTCGAAATTTTTTTTTAAAATTTTCAATTAAAAATTTGACACAAAATATTCGAAGCAATTTTTTTAAAAAGTAGGATAAAAGAGACCTGTAAGTAAACTATATTTATCATCAAAAAAACGTTTGTAAAAAAAGATTCAATTAAGCCGGAGAAATGTGCCTTAAGGGGATACGGTACCCAAAACATTATTTATAGAAATAATAACATAAACTATTATAGTGGTTTTATGTAATGTTCACTCTAAATAATCATTTTCTAGCAATAAAAACAAATATTTACAAGTAGTTTTTCATTCATTTAAAAAAAAGTCAAAATTTTGAACTTTTTTAAAACGCTACTCCTCTTTCAATTTTGAGAATAACTCCACCAAACTTTTATAGTTTGTTTGTAGTTCTATTTTTGCAAGAACTGTGCATGGATTTTAAAATGCGAGCTACAGTTAAAGAGTAACATGCATTTATACTGAAAATCACAAAAAAAAATTACAAATTATTGAATTGCACATTTTTTTAAAAAACAACTATACATAGTAGACCGTATTTCATGCACAATGTTGTGCATCATTTATATAAAAACACAGGTTAAAAATTTCAAAATTCTAACTTAATTAGCAAAAAAGCCTTAGGTATTTATTAAACACAAGAATGGAAAAACGCGAAACCGAGAAAAAAGGTTGGAAGCAGACGAAATGCGTATTCAAACTTATAGGAATGACTCCAGAAATATTTAATTATTTTTTTTCTACAAAACATATCATTATGAAACTTTCAGTAAATGTTCAGAAAAATATTGGAAATAATAAAAAGTAAAAACTGAAAAATCGATATTTTGACCAATTTTTGGGTACCGTAGTATCCCTTTAAAAAATTCCCAATGGATTAACACTTAGGCACATTAGTTTGGAGACCCGCGGTCGATCGGGCTCATGCGTCCTTATATATTAAACTCTCTAGCCCCCATATTTTAAATCACAGTGCTTCAATCGGGAGTGGTTAATTGATTAGAAGTTAATACTTTCGACCTGCTGACGGTTTATAATGGATGAATGGAGAGGCGATGAATTGGTAGACATAAGGGATTTGGTGCGGTTAATAAAATTTTACCGAGTTAACGAGGCATTTTGGGAAAATTATCGTTAATTAATACTTCAAGCGGTACTTCGAGCGTGCGCCTTCGAAGTTAATTAATTTTGTAAGTTCGCCTATTATTTTAATTTTTCAAGAAACTATTAATTTCAAATGTACTTTTCTATTTCACGGGTGCAAATCTCGCTTTAAGACAATCGGAACTTTCTGGTAACAAAACACAGCATACTAAAACACAGCACATTTTACCGAGTTGACGAGGCATTTTGGGAAAATTATAGTTATTTAATACTTCAAGCGGTACTTCGAGCGTGCGCCTTCGAAGTTAATTAATTTTGTAAGTTCGCCTATTATTTTAATTTTTCAAGAAACTATTAATTTCAAATGTACTTTTCTATTTCACGGGTGCAAATCTCGCTTTAAGACAATCGGAACTTTCTGGTAACAAAACACAGCATCCAAAACACAGCACATTTTACCGAGTTGACGAGGCATTTTGGGAAAATTATAGTTATTTAATACTTCAAGCGGTACTTCGAGTGTGCGCCACCAAAGCTAATTAATTTTATAAGTTCGCCTATTATTTTGATTTTTCAAGAAGCTATTAATTTCAAATGTACTTTTCTATTTCACGGGTGCAAATCTCGCTTTAAGACAATCGGAACTTTCTGGTAACAAAACACAGCACACCAAAACACAGCACATTTTACCGAGTTGACGAGGCATTTTGGGAAAATTATAGTTATTTAATACTTCAAGCGGTACTTCGAGTGTGCGCCACCAAAGCTAATTAATTTTATAAGTTCGCCTATTATTTTGATTTTTCAAGAAGCTATTAATTTCAAATGTACTTTTCTATTTCACGGGTGCAAATCTCGCTTTAAGACAATCGGAACTTTCTGGTAACAAAACACAGCATACCAAAACACAGCACATTTTACCGAGTTGACGAGGCATTTTGGGAAAATTATAGTTATTTAATACTTCAAGCGGTACTTCGAGTGTGCGCCACCAAAGCTAATTAATTTTATAAGTTCGCCTATTATTTTGATTTTTCAAGAAGCTATTAATTTCAAATGTATTTTTTCTATTTCACGGGTGCAAATCTCGCTTTAAGACAATCGGAACTTTCTGGTAACAAAACACAGCATACTAAAACACAGCACATTTTACCGAGTTGACGAGGCATTTTGGGAAAATTATAGTTATTTAATACTTCAAGCGGTACTTCGAGTGTGCGCCACCAAAGCTAATTAATTTTGTAAGTTCGCCTATTATTTCGATTTTTCAAGAAGCTATTAATTCCAAATGTACTTTTTTATTTCGCGGGCGCGAATCTCGCTAAACATAATCTTTAAGACAATCGGAACTTTCTGGTAACAAAACACAGCATACTAAAACACAGCACATTTTACCGAGTTGACGAGGCATTTTGGGAAAATTATAGTTATTTAATACTTCAAGCGGTACTTCGAGTGTGCGCCACCAAAGCTAATTAATTTTATAAGTTCGCCTATTATTTTGATTTTTCAAGAAGCTATTAATTCCAAATGTACTTTTTTAATTTCGCGGGAGCGAATCTCGCTAAACATAATCTTTAAGACAATCGGAACTTTCTGGTAATTAAACGCATTATACACAGTTAAGGGGGTCCGGTACCTTGCAAAACTTTTTTTTTTATTTTGCACTTACTGAATCCAAGTTTTTTCTACGTGAGCAACGTCTATAAACAATTCATTTTAGCCCCAAAAAACTTCAAATTATTGCAAAATTAAAATTTTTTTATCAAATTGTTGCTTTTTTTTTTAAATTCCTACTCCTCTTCGAATTTTCAATTTTGTGTGTTTAAAAAATTTATTATAGGTTCTTTATTAATATCCTAATAGATCTATGCATTAGAATTTTAGTTAACACGTACTACTGTTTTAGAATGGATCCCGTCCCATGTTGATATCCACGGAAATGAATTGTCTGACACTCTTGCAAAGGAAGGACTAGTCCATCCAGTCCCCTCCACCTCAGAGCTTACTTACCTAGAACTCTTTGCAAGGCAAAAAGCTCAGATTAAACAAAAGTGGATAAAACCCCCTACTCACTACTGGTACAAACCAAAAAGACCAGGACTCTCTATCTCTTCCTGGTAACAGGCAGACCAACACTTGCTTGTCCCGACTTGCCAGTGGACACCTGAAAAGTCTCACGTTTTCAGCTAATCAAAAGATCTTCCCCCTATACCCTAAATGTCAGCAAAACCAGGCATCACCTGATCATATCCTGAACTGTTTAGGACTGGACTGGGAGGACATTCATTCCTCTCCCCTTTTAGTTTCGGACTTTCTTAATGTCAACGGTCTCAATGATCTGGTCTGACTCCGTCAGACCAGATTGGAATTAGTAACAACAACAACAACAACTGTTTTAGAAAAAAAAATATTACTAAAAAAATCACAGATTTTCATGGGAAAAAACGAATTTTCAACTTTGAACATTGTTTACGAAAAATCAAATGAAAATTAAGCAAAAAGAATGCACACTTTTATAAGAAATACTATTTTGTATTTAAAAATGTAAAGACAGCAGTTTAAAATGCTGTAGTTAAAAAAGCCTTAGCATTTTGAAATAGATCAAAATATGAAGATCTCGTCCGGAGATATATTAGCCTCTTAAGTTTCATTTTAACGTTACCAGAATGCAAAGTTACTGAATAAAATCAATCATAACTCTTTTGGTATTATGAATTTTGTTATTTGGTTTGCTATGAATTGTACACTTTTAGCTCTATTATGTTTCCATACAATAAAACAAAAAGTGCAATTTTACCAATTTCAAGGTACTGGATCTCCTTAATGGGCCACAGTATGCACAGTATTAAAAGTTACCATTGGAAATATTCCGTTTGGAGGCGATTGTAAATTTTTGTCTACTCTATCGCTCTTTTCGCGAAATAGACAATTTCAAATAGTGTAAATGATAATGATGTCGTGTCCATGGATAGAGACTATATAGGACCAAAGGTCTCATAGACCGCCACAGCGATCTGCAGACAGTGGTCCTCATAAAGGTCTTCGTAGGGCGAGTTGGTAATTTGCTGCAATTTTGCCAGGATGGCTGGACAAGAGAAAAGATGTTTTGGATCCAGTTCCGAGTCGGGGCAGTTTCTGCCAGCTGGAGTATTTTCTAGTTCCATCTTTTTGGATTTCCATACCTTTGAAGTGGCCTGTCCTTAATCTAGTTAGGGTGGTCTCTCGGGGGAGCCTGTAACCCCTGGAGATCGCATCCCCAGGTGGCGGATAGGGGAAAGCCTCCATCGGTTTACCTTTGGGTGGTAAGAGGGAAATAAAATACCTCTCGCGGACCAACAGGCAGAAGTCCAACCCTCGTGGCTCTGGCACTCCCTTTCCATGGAAACATACACTCTTAAAACAAACGAGCGGTTTTAACTCAGTATGAGTTAATTTCCACTCCTTTCCGTGCCGAAAATGCACTTCTCCTATAGGAGTGAATTTCACTCTTTTTCGGAGTGGGTAAAAGAAATAAAAGAAAACAATCTGCGTCCTACACTCTTCAAACGAGCGGTTTTAACTCAGTCTGAGTTCATTTCTACTCCTTTCCGGTGCCGAAAATGCACTTCTCCTATAGGAGTGAATTTCACTCTTTTGTTTTAAGAGTGTACTACAGCTGAATATCAAGGGCACGCAAAAGAAAAGACATGAACTACAAGATATCCTGCTTAAAAATGATATACACATTGCGTGCCTTCAAGAGACCAAGCTGAATAAGAACCTACAACTCAAAATAAAAGGATATCATACAATAAGGAAAGACAGGGAAGATAGGACAGGAGGTGGAATCGTCTTTCTTGTCAGAAATAGTGTAAATGCAAACTTTATATGAAATTGACCGCAACAAATTGTTTTTGAGTTAGTGTAGCTTTGGTTCTGCTGTGGCCACGGTTTTGTTGCTTGTTAGATGTTCTTATTCTTCTAATCTTCCGTGAAATTAAACATTTTTAGACGTTTTAACTTTACCCATGATTATTACTCAATAACATCTCAATTTATGTTTCAAACAAAGTGACAGATTTTACGTAAAAAAATATGCAATGCTCTAAACCTGCAAATCCCTTTAATACTTCAAAAACCTTTTTAGATACTTGTTTTTGGTTTAACATACACTCTTAAAAAAAAAGAGTGAAATCCACTCCTATAGGGGAAGTGCATTTTCGGCACCGGAAAGGAGTGGAAATTAACTCAGACTGAGTTAAAACCGCTCGTTCTAAGAGTGTAGGACGTAGATTGTTTTCTTTTATTTCTTTTACCCACTCCGCAAAAAGAGTGAAATCCACTCCTATAGGGGAAGTGCATTTTCGGCACGGAAAGAAGTGGAAATCAACTCAGACTGAGTTAAAACCGCTCGTTTTAAGAGTGTAGGACGTAGATTGTTTTCTTTTATTTCTTTTACCCATTCCGCAAAAAGAGTGAAATCCACTGGGGAAGTGCATTTTCGGCACGGAAAGGAGTGACTCAGACTGAGTTAAAACCCCTCGTTTGTTTTAAGAGTGTAGAGAAAATAAAATTGTATGTTTCAATACAGACTGTTTTCAATAGCCTTATCAAGTAATTAACGCACAGTAAGAATCTCATCCCCGCACATATACCAATACTCGATATCGCCATACTTGCGCAAACACACTCAAACTAAAATAATGAAGAGCTTGCTGAATCACGATTTCTAAGGAAGTGTCACTGGAGTGAGAGATGAAAATCTCATTACTTGCAAGATATCCTTCTTGAAGTCAAAAAAGGCCAAAGTCGTTATAATATTACATTGCACATCTGCCCTTCTCCTTCTAGGGTATAGGTATGAAGATATATTTGCTATTCACAAGTATCTCGCGTGCTTGGCGCGCATTAAACATGACACACTTAAGTTGTAGTCACGTATACAGAACGAGCTATTCCATACCTTGGTGATTAGTTCTGATTTGGAATGACAGTGAGGTTTGTTAAGTATTCCCATGGCTCTTAGTTTGGTAAAAGGTTAATTAACGTTGCAGAATTATTTTCGAAGTTATTATTAGTATATGTATGATGGTAGTTTTAATAAAATTACACTCTTAAAACAAAAGAATGAAATCCACTTCTATAGGGGAAGTGCATTTTCGGCACCGGAAAGGAGTGGAAATTAGCTCAGACTGACTTAAAACGCTTAAAAAGTTTTAAAAGTTTAAATCACAATCCAAATGGGTCTAAGGTGCCTAAATCTTGTGGGGTAGCGGGTGTAATCGTAAGTTATTATTTCAAACCTTTTTTTTCCGATAAGAATTTCAATAACCATTTAAGATATACACATATACACTAGAAAAGTCCCCAAATAACCAAATTAGGAAATTGTTTTTTTGAGTTCATTAGAATTTCCAATTCTTCCTCTTTAAAATGATGTAAAGTTTGTACTGATACTCCACTCTAATATAAAGTTACAGAGGTTTTTCCAATCTTCCAAATCATGAAAGTTAGTTAGCTTTTATAACCTTTAAACTCAATTTTCTCAAAACTTCATTTTTCTCATGTGTTACTTGGCTTAAACAATGATAACTATAAAGTTAAAATTAACATTTTGTCAAACGAATTGTTTATTTATTTGTGGAATAAGTTGGGGGGAGGGCGTGAACCTCAAAAAATAAGATTTGGTTTTTAAATTAATTTTATATTGCATGTCAAAGTTATTTTTAAAAGAAATGGATTTTTTTAATGTTGCTTATTATAAAAAATTATAAATAAAAAACTAAAAGAGCCACAAACTTGGTTTGAGATTCACGCCCTTCAGAATGAATTGGTGATTAATTTGCATGGTAATTGTATCTCTAAGTTAAGAGTGTTTAAAAAACATGCTAATTAATGCATAAAATGCTAATTAATGCATAAAATGCTAATTAATGCATAAAATGCTAATTAATGCATAAAATGCTAATTAATGCATAAAATGCTAATTAATGCATAAAATGCTAATTAATGCATAAAATGCTAATTAATGCATAAAATGCTAATTAATGCATAAAATGCTAATTAATGCATAACATGCTAATTAATGCATAAAATGTTAATTAATTAACATTTAAATTTTTTTAAAAATATTTTTACACGTACCCTCATACACTTATGAATTATATCAAATATAAAAAAATTGGATTTTTAAGTGAAATATTAGAAGAAAAAAAAGTTCAAGTGTATACGTACACCTTAAGGAACAGGAAAGTAAACTATTTTAGTTTATTTAGAAATTTTTTTTATTCCTTCGAATTAAAAAAAATGACAGTAAGCTAAACTCCTGTATGGGTAGAAGCCTTATCCGTAAATTCTCCATATTCTACACGATCAATTCTTTTAATAGACAATCCAGAATCGATTAACCTGAAAAAATGATAATATCCAGAACTTGGCTGATTTCCAGACCTATTTCAGAAATATTTCTCACGTTAAGTGTTTCAGAAATATACCCACGACCTTCAAAGCCCCAAGCCTTTGTTCTTTTACATTTTTTTCCCCTTCCATTATGCTTGGTACGTGTTTCGAATGTTTTATGTAGCAGAAAACTTCGCAGATTTGCCAAGAAAAACCAAAAGGAAGCAGAATATAAATATTTTTATACTTTAGAGCCATTTCAACTACTCATTTTATGGTCTACAAGTGATTTTCTGCTCCTAAAAACTATGGTTGGAGGGGCAATAAGGAAAATGTCGCCCAAAAATATGGGAGGGCAGATTCGTTTTTTGTAATTTACAAAGCGGGGTTGCATTGCTTTATTGTTGCGAAATGTTATCCTCGCAAGTGTAACCAAATAAAATATTCACATACTAAAACATAGAGGAATGTTTTTATGGTAAAGGAACTTTAGAAGCTACAATGTAGTTTTGTTACGTTTGGTAGTGTTATTTCATTTACTGAATTGTTTTTTTTTAAAGTTACGTCGTAATTTTCCATACATTTTGCTTTTATCGGAGTTTAAAATTATTTTTTTATTTTAATTTACTAAGAAAAATAAGAAACTAAAGATAGTATATGCAAGCAATAATTAGTAAAGACCATATGGCGGTTCACCACACACGCAACCTCAATATGCCATCAACGACTAGGTGGCGCTGATTCACCATCTCGTTCCTACCACTATTCTAAATAACAACGATAGCAGTAGTATAAAAGCCTAGATAACTCATCTCCGCCTTGAGGATCCTTTTGGTAGACTGTGGGTTACTGAGGTCGCTACATTGGTGACCGGTACGTGATATCGTCACCCACTCCAACGACGCTCCTGCTACGATGCGCTCAACCACGGTTAGCTACTCGCTGCTAATGCACTCAACCCTGCAGGCAACTCAACGCTCCCCGCAACTCAACGGCCAACGCTGGCACACAACTCAACCGCAGCACAACGCACAGCGAAGCAACCTGCGCACGGTTTCTTACCTCGTTTCTAGGAGGGGAGTGGTGTGGCGGTTCACCACACACGCAACCTCAATATGCCATCAACAACTAGGTGGTGTTAATTTACCATCTCGTTCCTACCACTATTCTAAATAACAACGATAGCAGTAGTATAAAAGCCTAGATAACTCATCTCCGCCTTGAGGATCCTTTCGGTAGACTGTGGGTAACTGAGGCCGCTATAAACATAATTCTGTGTATTGAAGATAAAGAGAACATTATGCATACGTATTATGATAGTAACGATTGTACGTGTATAGATTAGAGGCGTCTAGGTTTAAGAAATCTAATTTCCTCACACATAGTTTTTGTTAATAGCTTTTTAAAATATAATAACACTTATTAAATAAAATCTTATGATTAGAATATATTGCTTTAAATTAAAAATGAATATTTTCACTTTTGTTGGAAGTAATTGTCAAATTCTATTTAACTTTTTTATTTGGATAATGTTCAAGACTTAAATACGAACACGTGCTAGACAAAATTTAAAATAACTTTCTTAGTTGTAGCACAAGTCACAGAAATATATAATAATGTTTATTTTCGAAAATCTGAGACAGCAAATTCAAGAATACTTTTCCTGAGATTTGAATGTACCAAAGTATATAAAAGTTTGAAAATGAGTAAGTAACACTTTTTACATCGTTAAAATTAAGAAGTTTTTAAGGTTTTGTTGAATACAGTAAATCTTTTATAAAATAAAAGATTAAAAGTAAAGACTGTCATACATTGAAATGATTATTTTACAACATTGGAGTACAATTTCAAATCTATAAAAATAAATGACTTTAAACTTTAATAAAATTACATGAGTTACAGACATTATAGATATTACAATTTAATGAAAAATAATGTTAAAAATTATGCTATTTTCCATAAAATAATTTCCATAAAATAAAAGTAATCATTTTTGGGTAAAAAGGTAATAGAATTTTACTTTGTTAGCTAAACTGTGTTAAAACTAAAGCGAAATACAAGTTTTAATATTGCGTGAGCCAAACTTTCGATTGTTTTTATTCTTTTGATGATAATAAAATCATATCCGATGTGTTAGGACATTATAATATTCATATTACATTTTGAATTGTCGAAAATTCACTTTTCCTTGCATCTATGATATAATAGTCGGTATGTTTATTGGCGACAATGAAATGAGCCCAAACAAGGTTTGGCGACGGAAGTTTGTGATTTTCAAGACTAGTTCGGGTACTGATATGATGTAGTGCGGTCTGTTCATTGGCGACCTTTGGAGAGCATGAAAATTTAACTTAGATTTGCTATACATATCGAATTGTATGAAATATAAAGTGAAAAGTTTACCATATTTGGGCATTTTCCTTATTTGGCACCATAACGAAAATTGCCAAATCGAAACGGGTCGCATATCATAGCTGTGCCTTGCATTGGTTAATCGGCAATTAAACGATGCAAAGAAATAGTAAAGTTCTATGAGTAAAGAAACGATATTAAATTAAAATGCAGTTTCCGGGGCGTATCAGTGTTTGATAGTTTTGTTGCTTTCTGGCCAAAAAATTCTTAACGGCTTTGCATGAAGGAAAAAATAACGTCGGGAAAAATATTTCGAATTTGGCATTTTTAGGCAATACTAAAAGGTAAGCCCTAATTTAACTATATTCTTTTACTACACAATATAAAGTTTTATAATAAAATGTAACAAATCGTAAATAGTTTAAATCGTTACATATAGTGTTGGCGGTAAAAATAATAAGTTAGGAAAATTAGCACCAGGATTAAGTTTCTCTGTTAAAATAATACCTAGATTTTTGGATATAGGAAACATCTCTAGCTTACACTATGTGGAGCGTTGTCTTTATTCAATACGTTTTATTGGCGACTTCTTGCTAGCTAAACGTACTTGGCAAAAGAAGGCAACTTGAAGAAAGCATAAACTGTAAAAAAAGGGTACTTTCCCATTTCGCAGGCGCAAGTGAAGAAGTCGCCAAAAATGTACATCGACGCCAAATGGAATATTTTCTATGGTAACCTATAACTGTGTGTACTCTGTTGTGTTACCAGCAAATTTCGTTTGTCACCCAAAGATCATGTTTGGCGAGATTTGCAACCGCAAAATGTAAAAGTACCAAAAAAAGGTTTCCCAGAACCAGATATTTGTTCTGTTCGGCAACAAATCTGAATTTCTCATCGCGATTTAACACTAACAGTGTATATAGTCCGCCTGTCACTTCTTTATACCTTAAATATTTTGATTGTTGAAGAGTCCACTTTAAAAAAGGGTAAGGAAGATTCTTGTTTAGGCGAGAGTTACGATATTTGGCGATTCATTGCCTTTTTTTGGGAGCATAATTCGTTAAGGTTTAATAAAAGATTCTCAATTGAAGGGTAGTGTGAACTTCTCTCGGTTAACTATTATTACATAGCTATATTTTAACCTATAGCGTTCACCGTGATACGGAATATGTTAAATCGTACATGATACAGATACAAATCGATTGGCGATCAAGTCGATAGCAAAGAAATGCATGTGCAATCGTTGACGGCCCTATCAGCAATTAACTATAATCCTCCTTTCGCCAATAACTCATGCGTAGTTTTAGTGTGACACATTATTTCCAACCAAACTAACCAAGCAATACATTATGCTCGCCAAACGTTATGGGATTGGCAACCTGCCTCCTTTAGGTAGGGGGGGTAGGGTAGGTACATATATATTCCGGCTTGTGTGCTTGATCTGAGACCCGCTTATAAGCCTTCGTCAAGTAAGACCATAGAGGTAGGAAAAAGAATAGAGAGGTCCATGTATATGCGCAGTAGCGCACAAATGAAGCAGGCTAGAGCGGTGCATCTTGGGATACTTCAGTGCCAGTTTCGGTCACTGTTATGCGCGGTAGCTCAAAACACCGCTAGAGCGGTACATCTTGGGATATCTCAGTGCCAGTATGTGATGCGCAGTAGCTCGAAAAACCTGACAGCCCTGCTTAAAACCATTTGAACGCATAGACCCCTCTACCTCTCCTTCCTAACTCTATGAGTAAGAAAGACACAGAAAGAATTTTTACTGACACAGAGAAAGGAAGTACACCCAGGGCGAAGGCGGGAATCGAGCCCGCACCCGTTACAGTGCGCAGACTGCTAGCGTAATGGTCTGCGATCCAAATCACTAGGCCCTCCGGGCCGCGCCTTTAGGTACTCTACCTGTTTTCGAAGTGAACTCTTCCACAATCAAAATATTTGAGATGCTAAGAAGTGACAGGGGGACTATAACAATGTATACTAAAACAGTACATGAGTATATCCCTTAAAATTACAGGTACTAGTGAAAGAAGAAGAACTAAAAAAGAAGATACTGATGCGGACTTGGACACTGTCGGTCCCACTCCTGAATCTCAGAAGCATAAATGGGCAAAAGTGTCATTAACCATCGCTCTTGTTGCTTCCTACATTTGCTTGGTAGGTAAAGTTTACTGCATTTATAATAAAAAACAAGTAGGTTTGTAACACAATCTGTCACTTAGCCCCGCTTCCACACGACATTGTTGTTTTGTGTGTCTTCTTGGATAGGTTGAGTATAGTTCTGATTGTTGCACACAGCCTCACAACTAAGGCAGTTTTGGAATAAGTCTCTAGCGGAGAGTCACTAATTGTTGCATACGACATTTGGTTTCAGCAAGGAAAAAAGTGCCAAAACAGTATTATTCTTATTAAACATAGCTAATTTATACCTTCTTCGCACGGATAAAAAAATATCAAGATAGATTCAAATCATTGTATATAATCGTTATAGTCATAAATTATTAATTGTATTCGCCGTATAGAATTAAAAATCCCGTTTCATTGCCTTAAAATATTCCAACAAGAAACAAAGCTATAAAATGCACTCATAATTCATCACATCCCTAGTTAGATAATACATAACTTTAGTATTCCGTTGTGTGAATATTTGGCGAAAATATATAGCTCCACACTAATTAATAGAGCTAACACAATATGACATACGAGCAGCTTATATACCATTATAAAGAAATAAGCTAGGCGATTTTAGGAATAATTGGCGAGTTGGCACGTATTGGCGTAAAAATAAAGACTAACGACACTATACTCTAGTGCGTATGTGTCGCTATTACTCGAAATTACACGCTTAAACTTTAACATAGCCCTTACTTCTTCTAACTCTATGAGTACAGCAGACACAGAAAAATTTCACTGACACAGAGAAAAGAATACACCCAGCGGGAATCGAATCCGCGCCGACATGAGACTGGCGATACATGTCACTTGATCAATCACTAGGCCTCGGGCCGGCTTAGTATTCTGTTTCAATGAACTCTTCAAATCAAATATTGAGCTGCAAAAGTGACAGGGGACTAAACAATATAACTAAAACATGTATGAGTATATCTTAAAATACAGGTATAGTGAGAAGACTAAAAGAGATATGTGTGACTTTGACATGTCGGTTCCATCCTGATGCTCAGAAGCATAAATGGCAAAAGTGTCATTTAACCACGCTCTGGTGCTTATTTGCTTGGTAGGTAAAGTTTCTGAATTTATTAAAAAGAACAATAGGTTGTAAACAAATCTGATAGCCCGTCACACGAATTGTTGTTTGTCATGGAATGTAGTTTTAAATGTGACTATGTGTCCACAAGCTAGCAATTGAGGCAGTTTGAATAAGGTCATTAGCGAGAGTCCACTAACTTCATACACATTGTTCAGCAGAAGAAAGGCCAACCAGTATTACTTCTATATTAACATTTACGCTCACAATTTGACTAGTTTCATTTATTTTCTTTCGAAAATTCAATAACTATTTATCATCGTTTGCTAAATTAATTTATATTCAAAGAATAGATAGATAATATTCCTAGATTTCAATAGAAACAAAACACAAAACATTTTATATCAACATAAAATCAAAGAATCTCTTTGTGAAATATATTTGACGTCATTTCAAACTGATTTATGTCGCAAAAGATAAATTTCTTTTGATTTATTATTTCAAAGAATTAAAGTTAAACGTAGTGTGGAAGCTAAAAAACTTGCATACCTATTTAAAAATCGTACACATTACATAAATATTCGTTGAATTTAGGAATTTAAGAGGATTGCAGATTTAATTAAAAAGATAGCGAAATCATCCTTTTTAAAACTATAATGATTATAACTAAAATCAGTTCACATAAGCAAAACAAAGTTTCCCCCATTATTTTTTGAAAAGTAATAAATCTTTATTTTTAAAATGCTAAGTTGTTTTTAAGTTAATATCTTGTTAATTTTTCTCGAAGTTAAGAATCTACGTCTCTCTATTATAAACAATTTTTCAGTGCTTGCAATTTTATGTTTTTTCTGTTAGTTTGTTTTTTGATACGAGTTAAAGTATTCATATAAGTACTAAATTTAAAAGAGGATTTTTTACAGTTTGATTTGCAGATAAATTATAAAAAACACTACAAAAAATGTCTAAATTGCAATAGTTTTTTTACACATTACATATATGTACTTTATCCATTAAATTAATATTTTTATATTTGAATTCAAATTGTAAATTTTTATAGTTTATTATTAAATCAGTTATATTTCTACCGTTTTCCAGGCATGCAAAAGATCCATTGTGGGTCCAACCACTTTGAATTTGGCCCAAATGGTTAATACTACGCAAAAAGAAATACCAATCATATTCACCATGAGATCATTTGGATACGTTTTGGGATTCACAATTGGTGAGTAACATATTAAAAATGGAGTAATAAATAAAAGAAAATATTATATACAATTCATTTGAGCATATTTGAAAAATATTAAAAAATACTTTACATTTAAATTGATTTTAATAAAGTTGATTTCTTTATGATATAAAAAGCTTGAATTTGAATTTTTATAATTAATAAGTGGTGCATCCGTCACTTGAAAACATAAAAAGCTTTTATGAGCATTTTTATGTTAGAAAAAGATTTAATTTTAAATTGTTCTTAATTCAACGATCCCAGACTGAAGCATTCATGCAATAGTTTCCATGCAATAACAACGAAATGCAATAGTTTTGAAATAAAAATGCCAGTCAAAGTATTGCTGTAAAAGTTATTATTTTAAACAGATATTAAAATATTGGCAAAAAAATAAAACGAATGTCAAGGAAAATATTATCTTCTTATTTGAACATTAATTTGTAAAGAATCGTTCATTCTCAGAATAATTTCGACTTCTGTGACTATCTTCTTAATTTTTTTTACCATCCATTTCGTTTTGTTGCTCCTCCTATTTTCATAATTAGTTAAATATGCATAAATTATAAAGCAATACTTTGACAGATTTAAATTATCATTCGATTATGAACTTAATTAACTGTATGACAATTTATTTTTTATAACAACGTGCAAAAAAGTTCACTTTTTTACATCATATTCATTTATAAATCGTTGCGAAAATGACACTTTACGTGCTTACGTCACAGACAGTGCCGAAAGTAGTACTTTCGGCACTAGTGTGGTAAAGTAAATAAGAGTATCTGATTGGTAGAAAAACAAAATGATGTCATGAATATCTCCATGGAAACTAAATGATGTCATGAAACTCACTTATTTCTATTGGTTCATTATATTTGCATTTTCTAATATCTCCATGGAAACTACAAGTACTACAAAGATGATTAAAGGAAATTAAATAAGACAAAAGTAAGAACACAAATTTTACGCCAAACACTTTTATTTAATATCGACATGGAAACTAAATGATGTCATGAAAATCACTAATTGGTAGAAATACTTTTTTTGCACGTTATTATAAAAAATATTGTAAGCAAGCACGTGCCAAATAATACTTTATTAAGCACTTGTCATTATTTCACGCGACCTGCGGTCTCGTGAAATAAAAGCCACTCGCTTAATAAAGTATTATTTTCGGCACTAGTTGCTTAAATAACTATTAATATTTATTTGCGTTGAATTTTACAGGAGGATTATTTTGGGACAAAATCAAAATTAGTATCTACAGACACTCGCTTATAGTATTTGTGAACGTGATGTCCGGTCTAACGGCACTTATCATACCGTTCTGCAAAACCCTTAATCAACTTGGAGTCACATTTATAGTGTCGGGCACATTTTTGGGAATTTTAGATATTGGTAAGTCTGTTCTCTTTTTAAACATTTCGTAAATAGTATAATATAATCCCGCATATTTTAACAAGTGATATTATGTCGATGTAGTACTTTGATGCTACGTCTTAAAATTCAATTTTCTCTAAGTTAACAAAACCCATCCAAAACAGTAAAATATGACATATATTCTCAATTTTTAGCCTCAATAATATTTATTTCGGCTTAAAATATTTGTTTTATGTTAATCGGATTTATTTATCAGTCGAAAAAATGTCGAATAATAATAAATGCAATAAATTGATGTGGAAATTAGATAAACTTGCGTTAAATTATATGAAAATTATTTGGCCTATAGTTTGCAACAAGACTAACCCATATTTAAGCAAATTACCCATATTTTGTTTGGAAAGAAGCAATAAATTACATTTCAAAGTTCTTCCTTTTAAAAAATTTTTTGAAACTTTTCCCAAAAATGGTTTGACTAATTTTTGAGTGAGGGAGTTACTTCATAACTTACAGTCCCTGGACAAATTATTAGACGCACTGCAATATTTCATGTATCAATCAATGATGAACAAAATACCTTTAGAAGGACATTTGTGTTCCTAAACTTCAGCCATTGAATAGAAAATACTATCTGCTATACTTAATACATATATCGACATCTTTTTTAATGATACGACATTCTTTGGTATGTTTTCATCATTACTAAAAAAATACAGTGCGTCTAATAATTTGTCCAGGGACTGTATAGTCTGCACAAAATTTCTTTTAAATTCCAGGCCTCAACGTCTACTTCCTACAAATCTGGCACGGAGAGAGCCCCAGATACTATCAAACTCTCCACCTTTCCTATGCCGTGGGCTACTTGATCGGCCCCGTGATGGCTCGCATTTTTTTCGAAGACATCGAAGAAGGGATGTCCAAGGACATCCAAATGATGGACATGCCCGTCATGCCGAGGATTAGCTACGCTTATGTCATACTCTGCCTGATGTTCATAGTGGCTGCCATCATTTGGTTCGTTATCTGCATTTTGCACATCTTTCCCACGAAACAGAAGAAAGTTAAACCAAGTTTGTTGAAAGTAAGATAACAGTTTATACCATTTAAATTAGTGCCAGGGCATTTAAAATACACCGAAGACCCAAAATAACTGGTGTAGGCATACATCTGCGAATAAAGGTGTATAAAACCAATCGAAGTTCGTCGCTATGTTCAGCAGCGTCTATGTGCTGCTATCATAACAGGTTATGAAACGTGAAGGGATTTTGAAAGTATCGGGGGTTGAGAAATGGAATTCCATATCCATGCATCTCCGAGGTGGAGATGAATTTTGGATTTTACTTACGACAACTTCACGAGTGTACCATGAATATCTATAATCCAGTGAAACATTAAAACTACGACACAGCTGCGGCCTTAAAAATATCATGCAAAAACGGATCATCGACGACGGACGAAAATCATTAAACATGATATATTGCGGATACGCGATATATACGGCTCCAGAAGCCCATATCGGTGAATATTAATTAAATGGTTAACAAGTCGACACTTGTACGACATAAAATCGACATAGACGTTTATCGCATCTAATGATCAGTTGTCAATGGACCCGGCTTTGCACGATGTTTTTAAGGTCAAAGCTATGTCGTAGATTTAATGTTTTACTGGATTATCGATATTCATGGTACACTCGTGAAAATGTCGTAAGTGAAATTCGAAATTCATCTCCACCTCGGAGATGCTTGGATATGGAATTCCATTTCTCAACCACCGATACTTTTAAAATCCCTTCAATTTTTATAACCTATCATGATAGTGCTGAACATAGCGACGAACTTCGATTGGTTTTATACACCTCTATTCGCAGATGTATGCCTATACCAGTTATTTTGGCTCTTCAGTGTAGTAGGCAGAAAATCGATATATATATCATATGATTTTTTGGGTTAAAATAACGTAAAATACGAATTCGAACTGTAATTGAAGACGTTTCTTTTTACCAATGTCAATAAAAATACCCTAGTAGTACGGCATCGTATTGACATCTAGCTATAGTGACTTGATGTCACAATATCATAATTGACAATAGAAAGATACTATCATATTAAAATTTTGGTAACAGCAGTATTTATTCCACAAATAAAGCTGCATAAAAATATGCTTAAAAATATCAACGTTTTAATTATCCTTTATTTTATTTTGTAGGAACAGTCTTCTAAGTTTAGGTATTTCGCTATTATCACCACTTCCCTTCTGCTGTTCTTAGATGGTAGCATTGAGCTTGGCTACCAACATATTTTAGCAACGTTTACATTCACTAATTATGGAGTAACCATGGTTCACAGTGCTGACATTACAACTATGTTTTGGGGATTTTTCGTCATCGGATCGATATTAACTATAATTCTAGCAGGATAGTAAGTATTAATTAACATTTTGTGCCCCCCATTAGTGAATAACATAATATTGACAAAAATACTGATATACTGACTGAGATAAAGCGAAGATTAAGCAATATTATTAGCAAAGTTAAAGGCGGTTATATTTTTTTCAAAAATGTTAGGATTGTCTTGAGGAGTTGAGCTTCGAGGTAGCCTACGGTTTTTTTTTTTTTTTTAAATAACTTTGGTATGTTTTAAGTAAGATTTGAAGGGCACATTTGGTAAGTCAAATATATGATAAACTAAATTGTCTTATTTTGAGTGTAATATTGTTCATTGCCAAATAAACATGTTTACCTTTGTATCTGAAATTCTAAATTTGTAAACTTAAAATTTTAATTCCTAAAATTTGTATTTCGTGTAACTTATTTTGTAATACTTAAAATTTTCAGGACTATTATCTTATTTGTATTATATTTAACTTATTTAAACAAATCTAAGTTTGACAAAACAAACAATCGTTTTTTATTTTAGCTACTGAGAATAAATGGGTTAAATAATATGAGTATGCTTTTCTTATTAAGTAATACTAAAAGATTTCAAAAAAAATTGAGAAATTTTTAACTAAAATAAAATAATTGGGTATGTATTTGATTTTTTTCCGGAAAAAGAAAAAAAATCACGAAGAAAAAGCGCAAAAAATTAAATATCCAAAATTAGACAGCCATTACAAGTAGTCTAGTTATCAGTACTAATTACGTATGAGTAAAAAAACTAAAATATGCAATGATGCGTTGATGATAAAGGCCAACAACAGAACCCTGTTGCCAAACCGGAAAAGCTAAAACTAATTAACACACAGTTTTTCACCAAAGCAAAAGTTAAAATTAATGTAGAGTTGGCACACAGATAAAGCGAAGATTAAGCAATATTATTAGCAAAGTTAAAGGCGGTTATATTTTTTTCAAAAATGTTAGGATTGTCTTGAGGAGTTGAGCTTCGAGGTAGCCTACGTTTTTTTTTTTTTTTTTAAATAACGTTGGTATGTTTTAAGTCAGATTTGAAGGGCACATTTGGTAAGTCAAATATATGATAAACTAAATTGTCTTATTTTGAGTGTAATATTGTTTAGCAAGTACAAAAGTACAGGGTGGCCCTAAAGTAGCCTAACAGTTAATGTTGTACCATTGGTAAGAACTTTAGGTTATTTACAACAGGTATTTGACATAGTCGTGCTTAGTTTTGTTGGTTCGCTAAAATAAAGTCGTACTACAGCGTATCTTATCCAAAGAGTAGCAATTCGTGGACTTCGATTGGTTTAGTTCCGAAATATCTTCGGTTCTTACCAACCAGGCTATCCCGGCCCCGATTATTTGTTTGATGCTCTAGAAATGCAAACGTCACCAGAGGACGGAACCAGGTGGTTGCAGGAATGTATCAATGTCGAAGGTAGACAATTTGAGCACCTTCGGGATTAATAATGTAAATATATGTATGTAAATAAAGATGTCACTTTTGACTGTGGTTCTTAATTACGATGCTTGTCGCCCATAACTCTCCTGTAGCTCTAGTACTACGATAATTCAACCAAACTAAACTTAACCTGTATTAAAATAACTGTTTCTGTATAAATAACTGTATACCTAACTAACTCTGTTAGGCTACTGTTGGACCACCCTGTATATAAATTTTTCCTTTCAGTTTCCATCCCCATATTCTGATCATCTGCAACAACCTCATTGAGATTGCGGCCGGAATCATCTTCCTGTTCTTGATTGAGAAAACGAACCAATACTTGGCGGTCGGCAACTGCCTCCTGGGTCTGGGAGCCTCGACTCTGTTCTCCAACACGATCTTGTGGTACGACTCGTACATCACCATAACCGTGCAGACTATGTGGGTGTTCCTGCTGTGCGATGTGCTGGCCGAAATGGTTAGTTTACTCGGAATTCAAAAATACAGGTCGGCCCAGCGGGTAGTGTTTGAAACAAAATAAAAAATAAAAACAAATAAGAGACATGAGAAGAATTTAATGACGTTTATTGAATGGACATATTGGGAAATTTATGATCAAGAGGTTCGAAGTGCCCGCCATCTTTAACAAGGACAGCTGTTAGGCGGTTCTCGAATCCAACCATACTCCATACTCCTTACCCATACCTTCCTCCATACTCCTTTTGTTTGGCCAATTCTTTTTGTGGAACTTCTCACAAGAGCTAAAAAAAGCTTCCCCCAAAAAGAATTGGTCAAACGAAAGGAGTATGGAGGAAGGAGGAAGGTATTTGTAAGGAGTATGGAGTATTTTTTTATTCGAAAACCGCCTAAGTACTGTCCTTGTTAAAGATGGCGGGCACTTCGAACCTCTTTATCATAAATTGCCCAATATGCCCATTCAATAAACGTCATTAAATTCTTCTCGTGTCTCTTATTTGTTATTATTTTTTTGTTTCAAACACTACCCGCTGGACCACCCTGTACATGGTTAAACTAATTTATATGTTGTTTCGTATTCCACTTGGTCTAGATAAAGTCTAGGCCAAGTCCAAAAGATCGTTCGCCCACAAAAAGTCTTGAACCAGGACAGGGTTTTCAAGAAGGTCACTCTTCTGCAAATCCGAACAGGACAGCAGATGGTCCAGAGAAGCTAGGTTGGTATTGCATTTGATGCACAGGGTACACTTGCTAGGCGCGTTTACATGAGCCATCGAATCCATGGAATGCCAAACCCTCCATTAGGGGAAAAAGTGGTCGAGCAGGATTTCTAAGCCAAACTCCGCAATCAACCCCCCTTCGTAAAATAAGGCGTTTACATGGGAACCGGGGATTGATGACGTAGAAGCGCGGGACATCGACATTTCTTGACAACTACACTTGAGTAATGTATTAATTGTGACTCGTATATTTAGCTAGCAATACTTTGCTATAAAACCTTCATTTCATAATGATTAGCAATATTTTGATGAGCTACACCACACACGTTCCGAATTCTAGAAGGCCCTAGATTGCCGAATCACAGACAAGAAGTCGAAGTAGAAGTAAAGTGGCGGAAACCATGGAATGAAACGCAAACCCTCCTGATTGGAGGGTTGCGAAACCTCCAATGAACCCTGCAATTACCGGTTCTGCCGAGGCAAAAAACCAAGATGGAAAATTGCGGTATTTTGCTCTTCATTCCATGGATTCGATGGCTCATGTAAACGCGCCTTTTGTCTCTGAACGAATTTAAGTGTGCGTTTATATCCGGTGATAGTCTGGTATGCAGGTCGGCAATATCCTGTCACCCTTCTGTTCCAGAGCAGCCCGGGATGTTTTACTCATCGCTAATTTGTATACTTTCCATACGTAGGCAACACTGGTACAGCTGGCAAGCTAAAGGGTGACAGCTGTAATGCCTTGGGAATATAAACTGCATAACCGCAACAATGAATTAGACATTTTTGCCCCTATATAATCAGTATTTTAGCCTACCTTATTGTAGGCAGAATATTATCACTATTGCTTAGCCCTTACGCCAGGAAGTTGTTAAATGTACACTGTTAAAAATTTTGTGCTAGGTTTCACCATGATATTGGTTCCTAGTAGCTGCAACGGCTGAGTGGTGAAATGTTTCGCCTTTTTTTCGGTGTTTGGTTGAATCATTTTTCTGGATTTGGAAACAAAAACCTGAGAAATGGTTCAACCGAATACCAAAAATATGGTGGAACGTTTCACCATTCAGCCGTTGCAGCTACTAGGAACCAATATCATGGTGAAACCAAGCACAAAATTTTTAACAGTGTATAATTATACTGCAGTTGTAGTTTATTGAAGGTTCCATGCTGGGATTATGAAAAGGCAGGAAAGATGTTAAAAAAACAAACTAAGAAATATTCTTAAAAACTAATATATTTTTTATTTTTGATGATAGGTCATTCCAGAACTACTTACAGCGATCATGCGACACGATCATGAACCCATAGCAATATTCCTCACGAGTGTACCTATCCTGTACCTTATAATATTCTTCGTCCAATGCACCATATTCTTCCCCACTGGCGAGAAATACCCAACCGATTTCGGGAAACCCGGCAAAAGGTCAACTAGAAGACGGATCTTCCCGATCTTTCTCTACAAGAGGATCAAGACCCAAGAAGACATCGAGGACGCGGAGTCACCATCGTACGACAAAAAAGAAGACATCGCACCGGGTCCGCTGGACAAGAAGAAAAGTTCCAAAGAGAAGAAGGAAGTCGAGAAACCACCTAAGCTAGGTGCTGCTAGTCCTAAAGCTGCTGCTAGTCCTGAAGATGCTAGTCCTGAAGCTGCTGCTAGTCCTATAGATGCTAGTCCTGAAGCTGCTGCTAGTCCTAAGGATGCTGCAGAAGAAAAATACCCAGAAGATGAAGAACAACAAGAGGCTGAAGAAGATGATCAGCAAGATGATGATAAGGAAAACGATGAAGATACAGAAGAAGAAAAAGATATGAATGAAGAATCAAAGGGTTTTGAAATGAATGAAAAGGACAAAGAAAGTAGTGAAAGAAGAAATTCGGCTTAGTGGACATATATGGTGTTGTCAAGGTAAAAAAAAAAACCTGAACTGCTTAAAAGCGATATTGCAATGGATCATTTAATTGGTCCATATTATCCATTTTTCAAAACTTATTTTTTGTGAGGCTAAGTTTATTTGAATATTCTTAAACAAAATTGTTTGCTATAAAATTTTTCTAACTTTATATGCAGTTCTAAACTAATTTTTCGTTCCGTTTAACGATAGTTTTTAAAACTCGTTTAAGTAACACAGCAGTTGGTATTTTTTGTTAGAAATAGGACACAATGTCAAAAGAGTTCGTACGAAAAAGTAAAAGCAGAATGTACAAAAACCAAAATAAAAATAATAACGAAAAAGTATGTGGTATACCTAAAATTTATTTTGCAACCATATACTTTTACAAATTTTCTTGTATTTAAGGACTGTAAAGCATCTGACAAAGATAAAACTAATGTTTTTAAAAAAAACTTTAAAACTTTTTGTATTTGTATCGATGTAAACGATATTGTTGCTCTGGATAATAAATGTCTTGAAACTTGAGTTACTACATTTATTATTGTTGTCTTTGTATTTATTATGCTGCTTGTATCTACTAACATTTGTGGGTTAGCCGAGTAATAGAAAGTATATTTTTTTTAACGAGTAATAGTAAAAATGTTGGTAGAAATTCTTTAAATATAAAACACCTCACAAAGACCTATTTTAAAACAAGAAATTTTTTGTTTAAAATAAAAGGTAATGTATAAACATTTTACTGCATGTTTGATGAGCAGTGTTACAAAAAAGTTAAGGTTTTATTATTTGTGACGTCAATGTAACCAGGTAGGATGAAAATAAAATGTTTTAATGGTAATAATAATCATATAATCTATAATAATAAAAGAAAGAGTCTGTGTGTCTGTCATCGGATCGTAAAAGACCTACTTATACTGCCCTCAGAAATTCGAAATTTTTAAGATAGATACCAACATTTCATGTATGCACCTGAGGCTTAAATTTTTCATATTTGTTCCATTTTTAGAGAAAATTCGAATTTTCTGAAAAAAATACACCACTTTCGCTCAAATCCGATCATTTTTTCACTTTACTGATGCCATCGGCTGAAAAAATTAAATAAAACTTTTAACGAAAACATTTAAAATTCAAAATGTTTATTTTATTCTTTTGTCATTACTTTCAGAAACTAAATTCATTATTTGAAAAGTAATTGACATGTTTCAAGTGACGTAATTCCGCCAGTCTTCATTCCCGGATTTTATTGTGGGTTTATTTGATGATTTTTCATTGATTTTTTTTATTTATGAGGGAATTGTGATGACATTTACGAGTGCATTTTATAGCGTTTTTTTCATTTTGAAATTTTAAGGCAATGTAACGGGATTTTATAATTTATAACGAGCGGAAACAATAATAAGTTTATGATCCTATAACAGGGTATATGGTACACATATTTGGAATCTATTTGATATTTTTTTATTCCGTGCGAAGAACGGGTATAAATTTGCTAGTTGTTCATAAAATGTAAATATCAAAACTGCGTAATTTTGAATACTTGAACAGAAAAAAACATTCCCAACATATGCAAATTAGTATGAACACTAATAAGATATAAAACAAATACCATGAAAGTACTTAAACATGAATTTACTACTCAAATGTCAGCTGCACAAGAAACAGTCATTCATCTTTGCGTTTGAATGTAAAGAATACAAGAGTCGCAGTTGGGGATCTTTCGAACACATTTCGATGTTTTCTGAAGAGGAACGAAGAATTGTCACATTCCCCGCCACTCGAAAAATTTAAATTTCTTGAGAGGAGAACTTCAAAGTGCAACTCTGCGGAATGGGATGCAAATTACACAAAGAAAATGACGCGGAAGGAAACATGTAAATTGTTATCGAGAACCGTTATTCGTTGATACTGTTCTCCATCTTTCCTTTAACTCACAAACGGGCGATTTACAGCCCACACAGCCAATATAGTCTAAAGGACTATATTGGCTGTGTGTGTTGTTGTTTCTAATGCCACTCGGTGACCGAGCCCGGAGTAGAAAACTACCCGATTTTAAAGCGAAGTAGGACAGCTTCCGTTTTTATTCAGCGCCACAA
This sequence comes from Oedothorax gibbosus, assembly GCA_019343175.1. Classification (NCBI taxonomy): domain Eukaryota; kingdom Metazoa; phylum Arthropoda; class Arachnida; order Araneae; family Linyphiidae; genus Oedothorax; species Oedothorax gibbosus. The sequence continues at coordinate 4,040,732 of CM033280.1, read as the reverse complement.
GGGAGGAAGTCCGACTTTTGCTCGTCAGCATGACACATCCGTTTTACAGGAAGGTCCCTTTCACACATCCATTCTCACTCACATATCGGAATTTTGATCCATATCAAAGGCCGATAACCCCCTGATCTGGTACCCCCAGAGGTATTAATTTGGTATGGGAACATGGAGGACTAAATTTTTATAAAGTTACATGTTAAATTGAGCTACCTACATAATGAATAAACCTACCTCAATATGTAATCAAATACGATTTAATTTCAAATAACCAAACAAAACATCTGTCTTAATTTGTCATTTTTTTTCAATGGTTCCAGGCAATAGGTTGGAGAATAAGCCTTTGTAAGTCCATTTTGTAAGCTTCTAGCAAGGATGTTGATGGTCGTTCGGAACCAATTTTAAACTGTAAGTATCCCCATAATTAGCCTTGAGTTTCACTAAAACAGACATTAGAGGTCTTGATTAGATAAAATCTATTTTCCTAGTGTGAATTGGTAAAACATAAAATGAGTAAAACACATTAAGGTAATGGATTTTAAAGCATATCTTTTTATTTGGAATTCAAATTGAGGATTTTAGTTGGAACCATAAACAAGTGAACAAACACGTATTGTAACAAAGATTGCTTAAAATGGCAAGCATAGAGATATTTAGGCACATCAAAAAATTTACCAAACGTAACAAACGTTGATGATGATGATGTCGTGTCCATGGATAGAGACTATATAGGACCAAAGGTCTCATAGTCCGCCCCAGCGATCTGCAGACACTGGTCCTCATAAAGGTCTTCGTAGGGCGAGTTGGTAATTTGCTGCAATTTTGCCAGGATGGCTGGACAAGAGAAAAGATGTTTTGGATCCAGTTCCGAGTCGGGGCAGTTTCTGCAGCTGGAGTATTTTCTAGTTCCATCTTTTTGGATTTCCATACCTTTGAAATGGCCTGTCCTTAATCTAGTTAGGGTGGTCGCAGTTACCCTATTGGTGTTTAACTTACAAATTTGGTGTTTAATTTTAACACTTCTGCTGTTAAGTGTTAAAATTAAACACCAAATTTGTGAGTTAAACACCAATAGGGTAACAAACGTTAAAAATAGTTTTTGGAAAACGGGCATGTTTCACGTTTAAGTGTTCAGTTCCACAGGAATGAAAATACGATCTCGATTGGTTAATTAATGTAGTAATGGAGCTTACCGCGTCATACCCCCAATCACCGAAATCATCAATGTAATCCAGGAATGAAAGCAGTAAAGAACTACGTCACTTGAAACAAGCCAATTGACTACCATTATGGGGTTGTTTCACGTCGTGGATGGCAACATCTCCAACGGTTTGTTTTCATTTGTTGCCTGGAATTACTTTTGTTTTGGTATTCGAAAATGAGTTTAAGAACATTTTACTTATTAAACTTTCTATGTGCAAATATCTTCCTGTGCTGTTGGTTGTTTGAGGCATTTGTTAAAAAAAAAAAGATTGCATAGAAAGAAAAGTTTCTTTTCATCTATATCGGTAATTATAAGAGTGAAACCGAAGCAACCAATGAAATCGATGTAAGGAAAAAAACAAGAGCGTTACATCATCCGAAACATTCCCATTCTTTATTTTATTTAGAACTGGTAAAAACAAAATATAGTTTTTCACTTAGATATCTTTTGTCATGTAACACGTACTTAGAGGGAGTCTCAGATGCGACTAAAACGTCTGTCAAATCAGAGGAACCTATTCAAAGTAGAAGTCAATAAGAACCCTAATTCTATGTAGAAACGAAATACTAATCTTCACTCGAAAAGATAAAAAAAATGTCAAATGAGATTATTAGTGTTGGGTTTAGGAATTTCAAAGAAATCAATTAGAAATTACGTAAGAAGTAAGTGCTTAACTTTAAGTAGATAATTGGAATGGATTATTTTAAATTACACTGCTCAAAAGAATTAGGGGAGCACTTTAGTAACTTTTGTTTACCCTTTCAGTTCCAACTTCTTATTTTTTATTATAGAAATCTAAAATTTGTGAAATAGATTCATTATGAATCCAGAATGAAATGGTGAAAAACAGGGGGGAAATCTTAATTTTTAAACTAAAATTTAAGGGGAAAATATTGGAATCATAACTTTTGAATAAATTATTACAATAATTTTTTAAAACTTTTATTTGTAAAAAAGGTAAAATCAATTTTTAAACATCTAAGAATGCAAGCGTGAAGAATTTAGGGTCAATTTATTTCATAAAAATTTTTGGGAGAGAATTTTATTTTACCATGTTTTTCATATTTTTATTTAATTAAAACAACCGTTATTTAATTCTTCATCAAAAGACATGATTCTTCCATCTAACGATAAATAAGTGCGAGCTCAACTTAGTGAGAAAAAAATTGGAAGCTGATTATACCAAATGGAAACATTGGGGGTGAAAGGGTTTAAACCATGCGTTCGCCTAATTTTTTTGACCAGTGTACTAATCTTCATTCGAAAAGATAAAAAAAAAAGTGTAAAATGAGATTATTAGTGTTGGGTTTAGGCATTTCAAAGAAATCAATTAGAAATTAAGAAGTAAGTGCTTAACTTTAAGTAGATAATTGGAATGGATTATTTTAAATTAGTTTCTAACACACGTTCAAATTGTTTTTTTATCGACTATTAATTTACTTTAAGATAAATATTCAGATTTTGGTTATTAACTATTTAGTAATTATATAAACTACGTAGATACTCATTTAAGAGAGTTGTTTGAGTAAGCTATTAAAAGAAGATTTTGCTATTTTTGTTTTAGTGTATTAACATATGAAGAGTACAAGGGAAAAACCGCTTAATTTCGTAGAAAACTTTCCTCGTCAGGCCTCTTTGGCGATGAAAGCGAGTCATCGCCTAAACTGGTGTGAGGAAATCGGTTACTCACTTTGTTTTTCTCTCGCGGCAACCCTGATTTACGCCAGAGATCAGCGGACACGAGTCACACGTTGGTACCGAGAAAGAAGAACCGAAAGGAAAACCGGTTTTCTGTCGCCAATGTCTGCCAAGCAGATACAATTACGGCACTACTCCTAAAAAATAAAGCTTTTCTTCCCCTGTACTCTTCATATTTGAAACAAAATGCATTTAACTGATTTAGAAAAGTTATGTTTTATATAAAAAGCACAAATAAACCTACGACTTTTTTTAAAAAAGTAGGCGAAAGATAGCGAAAAAATGTAGCAAATTAACCGTGCATAATTTATAAAAATTCTTTAATGATTAATTACTAAACACCTTATCAGGTAAAGATAAAAAATGCTTTTGACGTTACAATATGCGTCATTTGATATTTTTTAACTCTGATATTGATAATAAAGGTTAATAGTATGCTTTTTTTTCTTAACTATACTTATACCAATTTGATATTCAGAGACTTAAAAAAATTAATTTTTAAAGTTTTTTACTCTTATTTCAAATATTTTTCATTTATATTAGGTATTTGATAGCTTATCAGATACCACGCAAATACCAATACTCTTATTGTGAACCAATTTTTTACTAATATGAACTAATTTTTGATAATTTTATAAAGTTGAAATAGAAATGATAGAAATTTCAGAAGTGTTGTAAAGTAACACGTTTCGATAGATTTAAATGTTTGTCAAAAAGACAACAAAAAATTGTAGCTTCGTTGCTTTATGAACTTTGATCAATATATGAATTTATTCATTAAGAAAAGGAATATTTAGATTATTTTAATCTGGTCTTTTAATAAGAATAACACGAGATTAAGTTTAACAAATTTAAATTTTTACAAATGAGTCGTTGTGATGTTTAAGTGATTCTGTATTACACATAAAAACTCTAATAAAATGTTAACAAAATCTTTAGATCCTTAAGTACTAACCTAAAACAAAAATAACAACAATCATAGTTTTATCGAGTACCCATTAAAAAATTACCCCAAAGCCATGTGAAACATTTTTCAAGATACTTGATTTACCATTTATATTTCTTGATAAATATTTATACTTATTTAAACATATTTCAATAAATAAAAACACCTTGTTAAATGTTAATACCCCAATAAGCAGCCGCCCAGTTTAAAAATTTATCATACAAAACCGTCTTTTATATCATATTTCTTTTCATTCAAACGAGAACTGATTTCATCCCACCTACATGAAAATAAACGCGAGCATTAGACGCATGAATTATTTAGGATGATGAACTGCAACTTTTTTGGAGTATCATTTTTATATCAAGTCGGAAAACCACTGCATTTAAAAGGGGTGTTCTTTTTCAATAACAATTATTCAAAATTTTACGTTATTTTCAAACCTGGGAAATATGATATAGATAAAATTGAGGTATTTTTTACGTCGCACTAGAGCTACGAGTAGGATTTTGCCCCTGAATCTTGTAATTTAGACAGCTGTTAAATGACAAGACCAAAATTTTACGTTATTTCCAAACCTGGGAAATATGATATAGATAAAATGGAGGTATTTTTTACGTCGCACTAGAGCTACGAGCAGGCTGTTGCACCTGAATCTCGTAATTTAGACAGCTGTTAAATGACAAGACCAAAATTTTACGTTATTTCCAAACCTGGGAAATATGATATAGATAAAATGAAGGTATTTTTTACGTCGCACTAGAGTTACAAGCAGGATTTCGCCCCTGAATCTCGTAATTTAGACAGCTGTTAAATGACGAGACCAACACCAAGACCAAATTAAATAAGGTATCAGGTGTTGGCAACAATCGGTTAAGTGATGGCAATGTATGGACGGAACCACATCTTTGAAATTGACCCTCGAAGTGAAGCATTGGAAATGGTTGGTTGGTTGACATATTTTTAGGCTTGTGTGCTTGGTCACAAAGACCCGCTTATAAACCTTCGTCAAGAATGACGGACACGACATACACGCACATACAAGACAGATGCTGCCATCTATCGCCACCTCCACAATTTAGACGTGTCCCTGAAGGGGAGGGAAATAGTCACCAGGGACCTTTACCCGTGGTAAACTGCGCAATGACCGACCACAGGACTTTTAGACCCTACAGATTTAACGAGCACGTACTTCGCATATACTCGGTGGGTCTTCAGAGGTGTCGAGACTCGATCGCGGGACCTTCCGATCCCGAGACCGAGATCTTAACCACTAGGCTCCCCACGGCCTATTGGAAATGGTTATCCAACGAGCGAAGCTTTGTTTGTAAAGTAGTAAAGATTTCCCGTGCTTTACTTGAGTACCGTTCGGCTCGACAAAGACCCGTCCAAATGGGGCCCGGATGGCCGAGTGGTTTGGATCGCAGACCATAACGCTAGCAGTCTGCGCGCTGTAACGGGTGCGGGTTCGATTCCCGCCTTCGCCCTGGGTGTACTTTCCTTTCTCTGTGACAGTAAAAGTTCTTTCTGTGTCTGTCTTACTTGACGAAGGCTTATAAGCGGGTCTCTGATCAAGCACACAAGCCGGAATATATATGTACCTACCCTACCCTACCCTACCCGTCCAAATAAGCTCATCTCTGATGTCACAAACACGGTGAATAACGACTACTATAAAAAAAATGTTAAATTTAACGATGTTCCGGCCTGACACTCTATTCAGTTTGGTCTTGCCACCCATAGTTTAGGTCACAGCAGATTTACCTTACAGAAGTCTCATATACACGGCATTATTTGTTGGCGGGATTTTTTTGTGTCCAGTATTGTCCGTTTCCACGATGACTAAGGAGAGGACATAACCTCCGACGGTATCTTTCGTGGCATGAAGCCCGAAACCACCACGATTACACTGACCAAAATATCTCGTTTTAAATAATACGAAGTTAATATCTTGTATGTAACTAGGGAAAGATAGTCGAGGCGTGTAGTGACTCTTTTATTGACAGAACCACAACTGCCCTTTTTTTAGATACATAAATTTAAGAATTAAATCCATGTGTTTATTTCTTCCACTCCAACAAGTTTTACATGGAAAGAAGTGAATAAATTTGTAAATCTTTTCAAATATAAATCTCATTTCACCATTTAATTTCTTTGGAAAGGAAAAATTTACGACAAAGTTCTCTAGGTAAACATTAAAAAAAAAATATTAAGGATGTTTAGCTTAAAGGGTTAACTTAATAAAGAGCGAAACTGCTGTGAAGGGTGTAGAGTAGGGTTATAAACTTTTGTATTTCGTAAAGTTTGTTTTGTAACAGCAAATTTGATGTATAAAAGTATTGAAGTTTTATGAGAGCTTAATATTACGAGAATTATGAATAAAAGCACACGTATATACATTAAGCTATTAAACAATTAACGACTAGTTTGAGAATAGCATTAATACCTTCATTTCCAAATAAATACGGTAACTTTCAGGTTTTTTTTAGCTTCCACACTACGTTTATAACGTAAAAAGTGGAAGGTATTATAATCGTCCAGTCCGTCTGTCTGTCCGTCACCCACTTTCACAGAACGAACCGCAGTCGCACCAAGTGGGATACATCATTTTGAAGCAAAAAATCAGGATAGGTTACATCCCAAATTTCATTAAAAAATTTAAATTAGAAGTATATTTAAAATTTAAATAACTAAAAATATTTAATCTACATTGAAATAACATGCCAATTCCATTTTCATTCAATATTTTCACTGTTGCCATTTCGTCAAACGTACGAGAAACTTTATTTAAAATAAAAATAAAACACTTGAAGAAAAATATTTATTTAAGTGATATGATTCAGTTTGGATTGTAGTAATATCACAATAGAGTTCTTTTGATGGTTCATTATATATGTATGAAGAAAGATTAATAGCGAATTCTAACTTTGAATAAAAAATATGCAAAAGTTCGCTTTTATTTTTAAAGCATCAATTTTACTAATTATTTATTCTTCTCTTTTTAGAAAGAAAGTTAATGAACATGGAAAATTGTGGCGACAAAAAGATATTTATTAAAAAAAAAGATTGCATCATTATTCTTCGAATTTCAAACAAATTTAGCAAACGATAATGTGTAATTATTAATTTGCGAAAGAAGATTAAGGTCTTTCTCCACCTCATCAAACCATCTCTTAGTTGGTCTTCCTCTTTTCCTTTGTCCCTGGCACTGCCCCTTGAATATTTTCTTAGTGCCTATGTCTTCCTCCATTCTTTCCAGGTGTCCCAGCCATTGTATTCTTTTTGCCTTTGCATAACTGATTATATCCTTTTCCTTAAATAGTCTTGAAATTTCGAAATTAAATCTCCTTCTCCAAAGATCTCCTTCCTTGACAGGTCCAAAAACAGTTCTAAGAATTTTCCTTTCCCATGTAATCAGCATTTTTTCTTGTTTTTGCGTTAAAGTCCATGTCTCTGATCCATAGATAGCTGTTGGTCTGATTATAGTTTTATAAACCTGAAGCTTTGTCTTCAGTTTGTCTTTGTCTGAAGTTTAAAATAGAAGTAAAATTAAAAATACAGGTCAATTTAAAGTGTAAATTGTTATGACAGAACACATTAAGTAATTGAGTAAGGTAAAAAAAAAGTCATACAATAAAAAAAACTGCGTTGACGTGTATAAAACTACCTATGATTTACACAGGCATCAAGTAATGTGATTTGATTGGAAAAGAACCATGGAGTTATGGGCGAAGGTCAAAAAGGCATACATTATAATGAACCTATACTGAGATGTTTGTAAATACCGTCTTAATTACAATCCAATTATAATTAGTATATTAAAGATAAGTGTAATTAAAGATTAATGTGATTAAAGACAAATGCAATTAAAGATTAATGTGAGGGCTGGGAAGCCCAGTTAGTTAGGCATTCGCCTAGCATGCGGAAGATCCCAGGTTCGGATCCGGGCATCGCAAAAATAACGGCCGACCCATAAACGGCACGTGCAGCCAAAAATGTCCGACGAAGAATACCCCGTGTAGAGGGAGTGTACGTTAAATATCTTTCAAAGTCCTAACGCTGCGTACGATGTCGCCCTTAATGGTTGAGTTGGGTTCCTACTCAGGTGTCGTCTCGTCACTTGACCGTGGTTCTAAAATAATATATAGGCCAATAGCCCTCGTGTAGCTCTAATGTGACGATAATTCAAATTAAGAAAAGATTAATGTGATTAAAGACAAATGGATTAATGAAGCCATGGAATTATGTCAATAAAATGCATTTAAAATGATCTTGCATAAGCTACTTGCACTTCTCATTTCCACGTAACGATCATTAAGGGTTTCGTGGTGAATACATTAGGCGGGGATGGAGCAATACATTACAATGCTGCATTGTGGAATTATATATTGAAATTGCTCTTCAGGTATAGTTCTAATCCCTGAGCCATGTTCCTATAGTTGTCGCCAAGGACTCCCATTGGTTTGTTAAGTCCCCCAAATTACGAACTAGTTCTATGATACCTCGACTATTATTAATAGTCTTGTTATAAGGGTTTAGATTGATGTATACAAAACAGTTGAATCGAGTTGCATCAGTTGATGTGATCGTCACTAATAATTAGGAATTTCTCTGCAACGAAAATGAATCGCTTAAGGGGACGCGGTACCCAAAAAATTAAATCCAGTATTTTTATCACTAGCATGCAAAATGAACTTTTTTTACGAATAACTAACATGCAATAAACATATACAAAAAATAATAATTATTGAAACATAGGTTTTTTTTAAAAAAATTCAAAAATTTAAAATTTTTAACGTTTTTTCAAAATGCTACTCCTCCTACAATTTAAAGAATTTTTTAATTACTTTCTTTTGCAAAATATTTCCACAATATGTATTAATAAAAGTTGGTAAGGATATTCAACTATCAGTAAAACAAGAACAGTTTATGTATAAATATGGCCAAAAATTAGATTTTTTTAAATTTTCAACTTCATCATTTTTTTAAAAAAATCTATTCATACTAGACATTATACCATACCAACTTTTGTTAACCAGATATGTCTCAACACAGGAAAAAAATTTTGGAGCTCTACAGTAATTTACCTAAAAGCCTTAGGGTTTTGACCATTCACAAGCTGAAAAAATTGAAATTGAAAAATTCAACATAAAATTTACAAAACATTTTACCCTATCACTATATTATTTTCCATAAACCTCCACCAATATAATAGATTCATTCTTTTTTGCAATTTCCATAGCTCACAGCATACGAGCATGTTTAATTACATTCTGGGCAGCTCTAAAATTTGGGTACCGCGTCCCCTTAAATAGTACAATTGAACTGTACACTACACTAGAAATGAAAATTTCTTGATGTTTTCAAGTACTAGTGGTTTAAATTTTAATATTACCAGTATAAATTTTTTCAGAGGGTACCAGGGATCGAACCCGGGCATTTTGGGCGACAGGAAGATTTTTTACCGACTCAGCAAGGGTGGTTGAACAACGGAAAGAACACAGAATAAATTTAAGAATCTTATTCTAATTGATTGAGCATCTGCAGTGTCTCTACAAAACCACGAACGATTCGTAAATAAACAAAAAAAAATAATGTCTAAGAATAAAACAGAAATTATTTGTCAAAAATGAGGGATAATTTAGTGTAAAACGGCGATACACAATAGTAATATTCCACCTTAACTATTACTATAAAGATATTTCTAATTTTCTTTGAAGTCATTAATCGATTTAACTAAAAGTAAAACTCCTTTTATGCAAATTATAGAATAAAAATTTCATATGTTCTTCCTCATTTATTTCATTCTTTTCACACAATTTATTTCCATAATAAGTTTGTCTTACTACCAAACGTTCAAAAATATGAGCTTCAATTCTATTTTTAAGGGGACGCGGTACCCAAAAAATTAAATCCAGTATTTTTATCGCTAGCATTCAAATTAAACTATTTTTACAAAGAACTAACATTCAATAAACATATACGAAAAATTGATTAATATTGAAAAGAATAATAAAATAATAAATAATAAACAAAAATAGTTATGTAGCTTTATGTTTAAAAATGGCCAAAAAATAGGATTTTTTTTTGTAAATTTTCAACTTCATTTTTTTTAAAAATCTAATCACACTAGACCTTATCCCATACCAACTTTTGTTAGACCCATATGTTTCAACACAGGAAAAAAATTGGAGCTCTACATTAATTTACTTAAAAGCCTTAGGGTTTTAACCATTCACAAGCTGAAAAAAATAAAAAAATAAAATAATCAATATAAAATTTCAAAAACCATTTTACCAAACCCCTATATCATTTTCAATAAACCTCCTCCATTATAAGGGATACCTTCTTTTTTTGCAATATCCTTAGCTCACAGCATTCGAGCGTGTTTAATTATTTTCTGTGCAGCCCTAAATTTTGGGTAATGCATCCCCTTAAAAACCTTTTAAAAATGCATGATTTTAGCCGTTTTTCCAATTACAGCTCTATTCACGTTCGATTTGCAAGAAACAATTATTCGACAAAATATTTTACACCCGTGAAAGAGAAGCCATGTCAAACAATCTTGACAGCCTTTGGGACTTCATTACAAGTCAGATTTCTACAAAATACGAACATTCCAATTCAGCGATTGTTTAATCGATCAATGACTACAGGCTAAAAACATAATTCCACATTTTTAAACTTAATTTTACATTTTTCCCAAACCCCAAGTTGTGTCATTACCAAGAATGTGCAGCTTCCTAGTTTTATTTTTAAATTTTAGCTTTTATTTTATAGCTATCGTTTACATGCTCGTGTTTCACGCAATCAACACACAATGGTAAAGGTTAGAGTACACGGAGCATTAAGCATTTTTCGATAATGTTTTAAAACTTCTTCGTGTCGTGTGGCAACAAGGAACAAATGTATTTTTTTTCTTTTTCGGGGATGAATAATTACTCCTTGAAGGCTTTATAAATGCGGAGTTAACGTGCAGAAATGTCATTTTTTTTTCCGCGTTTGAAATGTGTTTATTAAGAAGGAAATTAGAATAAGTCAATTGTTTTAACTTTTAAATGAGAAGCATTGCATATGACAAAAATATCGTTTGTTATATGAAACTCATAATTAAAATAAAAGTTTGAAAATGCACTTGTAATTGAATCAAAATAGTTATTTATGCAACTAGTGTGAAAAGTAAGGCTTTTTTAAACGAGTTGAATAAATTATTTCACGAGGGAGTGAAATAAATTCACGAGTTTAAAAAAGGCTATTTTTAACGTGTTGTCATACATTATTTTTTATAATAACGTACAAAAAAAGTATTTATTAAATTGGCATTTATTGATTGGCTTATTAACTATTTTATTTTCACGTTCAAATGATTTGAAGGTGATTATTTATATTAATGATTATTTTAAAATCACGTGCAAAAAGTATTTCTTAGATTGGCATTGGAAATAAGACGCCAAATAAAGAATCACGTTCAAACAAGAAATTTTACACCAATCACAAAGCCGCCGAATAAAATATCACTCTCAAATAGAGAATTTTACACCAATCAGATGCTCTTATTTACTTTGTCGCACTAGTGCGTAAAAGTAACTTTGAAACATGATTTCGTTAAAAGCATCACTTTTGCCACGATTATTGATTTGAAGAAGTTAGTTTTTTTGCACGATATTATAAAAAGGTAATTAGTACAACACTTTTCTCTTGTATGCAGTCTTAAAAGAAACTTTACGTGAACAATGTTAGAATGACATAAAATATTTTGATGGTAAAAGGTATATATCTATGTTTGCTATCAATTTAACATTATTCACACATTTCCAAAAGAATCAGTTAATTAAAAAAAAACTCCAATAAAAAGATTTTAGTAAATAAACAGTTGCTTTTAAATACAGGAATATATTTTTAAAAAAATCTAAATTCAATTTGATAAATTAAAATTTACAGTCAAATAAATAGATTATTCAAAATCAATTTTAAAAATTAAAGTGAAGATTCACATTTCTGGGAGAAATATTGAAATGAAATATTGTGCGAAATACCTTTCTCTTTATTCATATTCTAATTTGTATGTATATAGTAACCAAAAAATAAGTGAGTATTTTGTTAGCAACTTACAAATACAAACCTTCTTCCTCAAGTGTCAATAATATTATTAATATATCGTTACGACATAAATATGATAAAATCTTTAATTCTCGTGACTAACAACATTTTAGTTCTGAAGTGTTCAACTCGCCACGTTAGATGGAGTGCACCAAACGATTAATGACTTTATTGGAGATTTTAAATAATGAGAAATTTTTTTCTTCTATTTTTATGAAAGCTTTGTCATTTATCAAATTTAGATTTTTTTTCACATAATGTTGGTTGTAATTCATATTTTATTGCAAAATGTTAGTTTTGTTAGAGTAGAATATTAATTGATTTTTAAGATTCCATTAATCAATTTAATAGCTCAGGGAACAATAAACTATAAAAACATAACTTGTTGAAATCTGTCTCTGATCATTAAATATATACATATTGATTAATTGGTCAATAAAAAAAGGCTTAAAAATAAGGTTTCACATAGAAGTAATGAACGTATCAACTTTTGTAATTTAATGATTAACTATTCAAAAATGTGTTCTTACAAAAGTAAACTACACGGGATTTAAATGCATTAAATTGTTACAGAAACTGTTTGAGTTTGCATGAAATCCTAAATCATAATTACATTTAATGTAAATTTAACTTGCTTGTAAAGTTATCACTATACAGGGTGTCCGTAAAAGAATGTCCGACTTTAATGGTATATTACAGGAATTTATTTTATGCTAAATATATCAAATCATACATGACATTGAAGTAAAACTAAGCAAGTTTTTCCTATAAGTGCTCAATGTGTGCGCCTTTAGTGATACGGGAATTGCACAGGCTGTTGCTTCCATTACGCCGGACTTGCTGCAGACAGTATGGGAAGAATTGCATTTTCGTTTGGATGTGTGCCGTATCACTAAAGGCGCACACATGGAGCACTTATGGGAAAAACTAGGTCAGTTTTCCTTCAATGTCATGTATGATTTGTTATATTTAGTATAAAATAAACTCCTGTAATATACCATTTGAACTAGGACATTCTTTTACGGACACCCTGTATAATTAAGGTATTCATTTAAAAGTTAAATAGATTATATATGGTGAAGGAAGCAATTTAGTCACCTCATTTTTCCGTCTGATGCAAGACCGTAAGATATTAAGCTATTATAAAATCCTGATAGGTTTAAATTGATGTCAAAAATTATATTTACGTAAAATGTACCTTTAATTAATGCACAGTTATAAACTTCGAAATTAATTACATTTAAATACATCAGAACACATTTCCGGGAACAGATTTGAACAAACATTTGAAAAAAAATTTCGTGTAAACTTAATAAGAGGCCTTGATAATGTGATTTTTTTGGTTTGTAATTACAAACACATTTAATGTGCAGCTTATTGTGTGCTTATCTAATGAAATGTATTTCAATCTTTTTAGATAAAGACACATATGTACTAAACAACAGATAATGTTATAATATAGATAATATTACTGCTCGTGCTTTTCGTTCAATGGGTTTTGTAATGAGAATTTCCAAGGAATTTTTATGCAGTGAGACACTTATTAATCTTTTTTTAATGCTTATGTCAGATCTATTCTTGAGTATGGTTCTGTTACTTGGAATTTCCATTTTGATTTTCAAATTGCTATTTTAGAGCGACCTCAAATGAAGTTTATTCGTTACTTGTACAATGTACAGGACGGTGACTCATGATTCTTCACGCACTATATCCATTACGCATATACTTAATTTGATTAACATTAAATATCTTGCAATTAGAAGACAGTACCATTTGTTGTTTTTTCTTTAATTTATGTAATAATAAGATTGATTGCCCTCATTTATTGGAACAGGTTAATTTATTGGTTCTTCCTTTTTCACTGCGTAATCGACGTTTATTTTTAACAAGTTTGGATTCTACCGCTTATGCTTTTTATTCTCCTTTTAATTGTTTTTATCGTTTGTATAATACTTTTATTAATGATCTAGATAATTAGATTTTTTTATATGTCACCAACTGTTTTTAAATCAACTGTTTTGTTTCTGTTTTTACCAAATGTTTTTAATTCTACTGTTTTGTGTCTGTTTTGACTAATTTTTGTATGTGTCTCCTAGAATTGGGAGTTTTCTCCTGTAGTTGTGCACAATAAATAAATAAAATAATAAAGTGAGAAAACACAATTAAGCATTTTAGTGAAAACGTAATGAATTGCATTTACTCAATCTAATCTTTCGTAAGGTTTCTATATTAAAAAATACTATCTGATTTTTACATAGTTGGAAAACCAATTGTGCTTGATTCATTTAAAAGCCAAATTCCATTTAGTTTTCAGAAGAAACGTAATTTTTTTTTTTTACAAAAGAATGAAATTAAATTTTATTACACAAAAAAGAGAAAAAAAATAAAAATTACCAATTTTTTTTCTCATCTCACTTTTATTGTTAAATTGAAGTAAATGCATTCAAGACAGGTTTTCGCTCTTAAAAAGAAGTAATTTAATGAAGACCTTAAAATGTTTAAAAAAATCTCAAACTTGATTATTCATTATTGTGTTCATTCGTTTTTTTGAAAATTTAATATTTTTTAATCTGAAAATATTATGTGCTGAAAGACCGCAAGACATAAATTCTTTATTTCATTTTCGTTTTACATACTTCCAAAACACTAACACTAATATTTTTTTACCCTTGTTATCTATTTAAAGCCAGTTTTTGAATTAACGTTGTTCAGCTCTTGTTTTGGCTGAAATTATCATTTATTTACCAATGAAATAAAACATTTGATCGTAACGCATGCTTATCCTGAATTCGGGATTGCTAATAATACGCTACCAACAAATCGTGAAAGTCCGAAATAAACATTTCAATTTTTTTGTCATTTTGAAAGTCTCATTTTTCTTTTTGCCAATACTTTTTAAATTTTGTTTCTACGATAACTAGAAGTATTCAAAAAGATTTTAAGAATGCGACCGAAGTAATAAGAGTTATTTAGAACTACTAGAACGTGTTCATTATTATCTTACAATAGTGTTTTGAGAAGTTCGATGCACCTTTTCTCAGAACCTACAAGTTTTTAAGCTTGTACATTCTAACAGTACGTTTCCAACACATGTAACTATACTTTAAAGCTCTATTCAAATAATATGTTGAAAACTTAAATATTTCTGGCATTTTTAATGGGAAAAAACTGCCTAAATGTTCATAAAACTTGGGTTAATCGGTAAAAAAAATGCACTGTAAATGAAAAAAAAAACACTTATTACTAAATCCAAGCGTAAGTGCGTGTAGGAGACACCAAATTTATGTATGTGACTATAATAAATCTTGAGAAAAGGTACATAAAAATGTATTTTTAAAATGGGAAGTATAGGAATTTCTGCGGGTTTTCGGGTGGCCTTAAGGGGGAATGGGCGCGCTGGATCGTGGGTCTCCAAACTCAAGTGCCTCAGTGTTAATCCATTGGGAAAAAAACTTTTTTCTCTGCCACATTTCTCCGGCTGTATTGAATAATTTTACAAACGGTTTTTTTTTTAAATAATAAATGTAGATAACTTACAGGTCTCTATCTTCCCACTTTTTGAAATTACTTGGAATATTATGTGTAAAATTATTTATTGAAAATTAAAAAAAAAATATTCGAACCAATTTCAAAATGTGGTAAGGTCGGGACCTGTAAGTCAGCTACATTTATCACACAAAAAAACCGCTTGCAAACATATTCAATACAGCCGTAGAAATGTGGCAGAGAAAATATTTTTTTCTCTATATGATTAACACTGATACTCTTTGCTTTGGAGACCCCCGGTCAAGCGCGTCCATTCCCCCTTAAATGAAATGGTACATACTAAATATGCGTAGGCATTTCCATTGTAAGGTTGTGTTAAGGGTTATAATGTCCCCGCATTTGATAACGAGTCGTGATGTCTGTATATCACACGCCACATATATTCTACTAATTTCCAACCTGATAAAGTACAGTACGCCGGAACTATTATACACGCCTTGATTACGCGTGTTCTGTACATCGTGAATATATCTGAATATGCAAATACCATGGCTGGATAAGTTCAATCTTATAAAAAAAAAATTATTATACTATAGAAAATACATTTGTGATTAATCTTAATAATCTTGATATTTTTTTTACTTGCACTTCAATAGGGTTATTGTTATATATGTACAGGATGTTTAAAAAGTTTCTTACTTGAAATGTAGCTAGGGTCACTTAATATCAAATTGTAATTTTGTCTACAGAAGGGTTACGACAAGTTTTAGTTTTTCGTAAGCTTTGCGTTTCGTTTGACCTCTTTTGTTGTTGTTGTTGTCTTGTCTATGGATAGGTTGAGGTATTAGATGTGACCGTGTGTGTTCCACACAGCCTCAGCAATCTGAAGGCAGTTTTGGGAATAAAGGTCATCTAGCGGAGAGTCACTAATCTGTTGCATTTTTGCAAGGATGGCTGGAAAATGAGAAAATGTGTGTTGACTTAGTTCGAGGCAGATTTTGCAGGTGGGGTACTTTCTGGAGCCGCTGGCTGGATTTTCATTCCCCCCAGATGTCCAGTTCTCAGTCTAGTTAAGGTTTTTGCTATTGTTCTGCTAGTTTTTGACCTCTTTTGGCATAATTTAGTATTCTTTGGTTCAATAGCGATCAACCGTGTGTTCACCAAATTAATGAGCTTAGTGACCTCTAAGGCTGTCACGACTTTATAGTTCCCGCCACTCTTATTTGTTACACTTTAGGGATGGAAAACCGAAACCGGTTTTTTGCCCTCGGTTTTGACTGAAAAAAGGTTTTTTTCATGAGGCCGGTCTAAACCGGAAAGCGGTTTTCTGCGGGGAAAACCGTCTAAAAACCGGAAATCGTTTTTTCTCAAAAACCGCCAACAGGTTTTTTTTTTTAAATTATATAATTTCAAAAAAAAAAAAAGGAAATAGAGATGGAATAATGCAAAGCTTAATAAAAATACTCAAAACGATTAGAAAAACCGGAATAAAAAAAGGAACATTATAATTTTAAATAATAAGAAAGTAAGAATTAGGAAGAAAACCTAGAACTTAGTTTTCCACAAATCACTTTAAACATTTAAAATTGACTGTGTAAATTTGTTTTTTTTTTAATTCGAAAGTAAAGTTTACAAATTAATTGATTTTTTCAATTAATAAGAAACTGAAAAAACTTGAAACAAAATGGAAAACCGTTTTTTTTTTGCCATTGAAAAACCGGTTTCATGGGAACCGGTTTTATAAAACCGGGTTTTAAGGTTCGGTAAAACCGGGTCGGTTTTACCGGCGTTGTAAAAAAACGGTTTTTGAAAAACCGATTTGTTTTCTGAAAAACCACCATCCCTAACTTGTTCTAATTTGGCTGGCGGCGAGTATATCTACGTTAGTAGAGCAATACATCTATTGACCCAAAATATTACGATTAGTGGGTTCGGTTGATGGATCAACAAGTAATAACTAATTTGTCTGTCTTTAATTACCGTATCAATCAGTAAACTCATGCATTATTTTAAGCAAGTAATTAAATGTGTTTTGTGTTATTAAAATTGCTGCACGAACTTTTACAAAAACGAGTTAGTGGAATCGAAACGCTATTTCAAACCGTCCTTAATCAAGATTTAAAATATCCACCTTTCCATTTCCAACTGTCATATGTAATTAATATAACTTTTATTCTCATTCCTTACATCTTTTAAACACAAAAGTCCTCAATTCCATATTCAGCACTTAAATCAAAATAAGATTTCCCCACTTCGGATTTGAACGTGTTTAAATTAAAATCTAATTACCTCGAACCAACCGAATTCCGCTCCTCTGAGACGCATTGCCGGAAATATCAAAACTCTACAAGATAGATTTTGTGACACTCTGACCTTTTTAAAATGAATAAAATCGTTAGTAATTTAAAAGGTAAATCTAAGTATTCTTGGTTACTATAGAAACAGCTGAATTACCTGTAATCCCTAAGAACTGTGTAACAAAAGAAATCATGAAATACTGACTTAAAATCTGGTGAAATAGATTCGAAATTATTATTTATTTTTCGGATTTTGAATGAAGGAAGATGTTATAACAATTATTCTTTAGAAATATTTTTGTGAAATTCAAATAGTTGTTTGAAAATTATCTTCATATTTTACGTTAAAACATGTCTTAGATTACGTTTTTAAAACTTAATATTTTTCCCACAGTTTAATAGAATTATTTTAATATTCTTGTTTGTATGATTGAAATAAATTGAAGTAAAAAGTTAATTTTGTCTGTGATAAAATTGTGATATGAAATAACCGTTAAGTTAAATATATATGTTTTGGATTAAATTACGTTGGTTTTTATGTTTCTTTTAAAAAATGTAACGTATATTTAGTTTACTTTATTTAAATAGTTTTTTGTAAATATGATGTAAATTTAATAAAATTCTTAAATTGATTTTTTTCTTATGAATAGTAAAAGGATCTTTGCCACAACAGTTGATGCTCTCAATCAGTTTACATTCTATCATTTAGATTCAAATTCATTCCAGTTAATTGCACTGACAAACAAATGCAATTTCCCGTTAACTGGGAGTTTCTATTAAATTGTTTCATTAAGTTACTATTTATCAAGGGTTTCTATATCCTAATTACTATATAATATGATATATGAGAAAGATGACACACACACTCAAAGTGACAAATATAGATGAAACGAAACTTTTCTTTATATGCAAGCTTTCTTTAACAAATGTCTTGAACAATCAACAGCACAGCAAGAAGTTGGCATTCAAAAAATGTAATAAGTAAAATATTCTAACAAAACTCATTCTCGAATGCCAAAACATAAGTAGTGGTTGGTTGGTAGACATAAATTTTCAGGCTTGTGTGTTTGGTCACAAAGACCAGCTTATAAACCATCGTCAAGAAGGACGGACACGACATACACACATATAATACAGATGCTGCCATCTATCGCCACCTCCACAATAGACATGTCCCTGAAGGGGAGGGAAATAGTCTCCAGGGACCTGTACCCGAGGCAATCTGCGCAATGACCGCCCACAGGACTTTCGGACCCAACAGATTTAACGAGCACGTACTCCGCATATACTCGACAAACACAAACATCCATGCTCACCGGGATTCGAACCCGAACCCAGAGGCTTCCAAGGCTAGATCCATAACCGTTGCACCGCCGGGTCGGCGAAACAAAAGTTGGTTGGTTGGTTGGTTGGTTGGTTGGTTGGTAGACATATATATTCAGGTTTGTGTGCTTGGTCAGCGACCCGCTTATAAACCTTCGTCAAGTCAGACAGACACAACAGACAACACACACACACACATAAGTGGATCCATCTAATTTTTAGAGATAGAGGCCAACTAGAGGATCCCCAGAATTGGCTTGTCACCCCCAGAGGTATTGATTTGGTATGGGAACTTAGAGGACTTTCGGACCCAACAGATTTAACGAGCACGTACTCCGCATATACTCGGTAGGTCTTCAGTGGTACCAGGACTCGATCGCAGGACCTTCCGATCCCGAGACCGAGACGCTGAGCACTAGGCTCACTACGGCCCCGAAACAAAAGTAATACCGATAACAAATGAAAACAAACCGTTGAAGCTGTTGCCATCCACGACGTGAAACAACCCCATGGAACTTTATTTTTTAGCCTGTGCGAAGAACGAGTATTATTTTGCTAGTTATATGCATATACTAAACCAAACACACTTTGAAACACATCAAATAAGGAGACTTTTCCGTGTCAAAAATTAAATTCTAAAAATAGACAAAGAACGTGATATTTAAAAACAAAAAGGTGCTAACGTTTCGGCTAAGCAATTATCCTTCTGAACTTTGCAGGTTTCAGATTCCTTCAACAGCCGACCACGTAATAAAGTAGTCGGGCTTCAAATTTCCTTAGGCCTTCAAGCAAGGAGTTTATTTCGTAAATTACTAATTTTTTATACTTTTCTTATACTTTTTTTTGCACCCTAGATATTTTTAGAGATAATTATGAGGATAATTGCAGGTAGTTCACTGGATTTAGAAGCGTTAATTATTGATGTTTTTTTTTATTGGTGTCATTTGTTTCTAAAAACATAAGGATGATATTATGAAAGTCTCTTCATTTACAGTTAGTCCCAATTAAATCATTATTATTCTGCTTAATTATTGTATGGAGAATAGTTTGAAATATAACTGAATTAATAATTTTTTTTAATTAAAAATTAAAATATACATAAAATTGGTGGTGTTATATTTTTCTAGTGTATTAATCATTATTATCTCTATAAATGTTTAAACAATCAGATAATACGTTGAAAAGTATAAAAAATATTAATGCAAGTTTTAACTATTGCTACAAACTTTTGCTACTTAATTTAAATAATTGAATTAAAAACCCCTCCAGTTTAGTTTAGTTTGAATTAGAGCTACACGAAGGCTATTAACGACGGGCGTCGTATTTTAAAACCACATAATAACCCTCCAGAAAATCACTACACAAGTAAATTAAAAAAATAACGTTAATGGAATGGTTTATAGATATTAATTGCTATTTTTTAAGTATTTATAATTTGTCAAACTTAAAACGTTAATTCTCTCCTAGCGTTTATATACAAAAAAAAGTCTGATGTTTTTATATGAATTAGGTAAAAAAACGAATACATAATCTCTGTTTCTGTAACATTGGATTTAGCTCTAGATAAAAAAAAATATTTTAATGGGAATTAAGATCTTATTTAAACAATTATACGAAAGAAACGCGCGTTTCGAATAGATGTAAAAAAGATTTCTTCCGAGTAACTCTAAGCCTACTTAAGTCAAATACACAAGATTTAATTACCCAAACAAGTTCGTGTAAATCACCCAAGAATAAATACTTAAGCACGTTTCGATGAAATTAGAAATGTAAGTAATTGAATATCATAGTGGAAGAACGTGTTAAGTGACAAAAAGGTGAAAACGAGAAAATGAGGTTTAAAGATATTCGTTTGAGCTTAGATACTTTAAAAAGCACTTACAAACGTAAAATAGTTATTTAAGCAACTAGTGCCGAAAATAATACTTTATTAAGCGAGTGGCTTTTATTTCACGAGACCGTAGGTGGAGTGAAATAATGACAAGAGCTTAATAAAGTATTATTTGGCATGTGCTTGCTTACAATATTTTTTATAATAACGCGCAAAAAAGTATTTCTACCAATGAGTGATTTTCATGACATCATTTAGTTTCCATGGCGATATTCGAAAATGCAAAGTAGTAAAAAAAGTAATAAATAATTTTCTATTTTGAATCAAAATAGTATTTGTAGTAATTGTAGTTTCAATGGAGATATTAGAAAATGCAAAAGTAATGAACCAATAGAAATAAGTGAGTTTCATAACATCATTTAGTTTCCATGGAGATATTCATGACATCATTTTGTTTTTCTACCAATCAGATACTCTTATTTACTTTACCGCACTAGTGCCGAAAGTAGTACTTCCGGCACTGTCTGTGACGTAACCACGTAAAGTGTCACTTTCGCAACGATTTATGAATGAATATGATATAAAAAATGAACTTTTTTGCACGTTGTTATAAAAAATATATTAAACTTTTTTATGAAAAAAGGCTTACGTATAATCGTTACAGAAGTTGGTAATATGTTCTTTGACACAAAAATCTAATTTTTTTCAAAAATGCCACTTAGAATTTTCTTCTACTAAGCTCTTCAATTATTCCATTGTCCTTTTTGTGGTAAACAAAAGTTTTAATTAATGTAGAACATGGAAATGATTTTATTGAGATTTGCATACAAAGTCGTAGTAATTAAAAGTTGTGTCAAAAGTGGTGTAGAATCAAAATTTATAAAAACGACATTTAGAAATTAGCTGAGTTATTTATCACATTAATTAATCTGCTTACACTTTTAGAAAAAAGCTAAAGTTTATATATAAGATATAAATAAATTTGAATGTTATCACAAATTAAAATCTTTCAATTTAAATTGATTACTAATTTCCTAATAATTTATGAAATGAATTTTATTATAATTGCTTAGTTTAAAATCATAGTTAGCTTTGGAATGTGTTTGATTTTTTTTAAATGTGACTATAAATTGATGAAGGATGCTCTAAATTAAAATTCTAAAATGAGAAACTTTCATTAGTTGTGATCCAACTTGTTTTCTTAAGTACGTTTATAAAAGTATTTTTAGGTATTTCTAATCATAAAAGTTAATTAACTGTCTGTAACCTAATTTAAATTTAGTTTCTTTTATGAAACACAAAGAATTAGAACATTCGTGTGTTTTTTGTTCTGGAAACATGGAGTAAAGTATTGGAAAACGAAATAAGTGCATTTATAGTTAAACTAATTAATTTAAACTTTTGAATATTCCTAATTAATTTATTTTGATTTGCAAAACTTTTAATTCATATAATTAATCATGCAACGTGTATGGGGTGGCAATTGAAAAATATATCCTTAAAGAATAACTGATTTGGGGCCTCGTTTAAATTTAGCCAACCCTGTAGAAAATATTTTTTAAAAAATGGCAGTATGGAAGGAAAGCTATTAATTTTATATATATTTTAAAACCAAGTCATAGTTCAGCAGAATCGACTTAAAGGTCAACGTACGCGATCGATTTTTTAAAAATTTTTTAACATCGTAGTTTATTGCATTGTGTCTGACACTGCGCAGAAAATAATAATGAAAGTGCAAAATTTTAGGGGACGCATTACCCAAAATTTAGGGCTGCCCAGAAAATAATTAAACATGCTCGAATGAGCTAAGGATATTGCAATAAAAGAATTGAAAATAGTGGTGGTATAGTGGTTATATAGTGGTTTGGTAAAATGGTTTTTGAAATTTTATGTTGATTTTTTAAATTTTTAATTTTTTCAGCTTGTGAATGGTTAAAACCCTAAGGCTTTTTTAGGTAAATTAATGTAGAGCTCCACAATTTTTTTCCTGTGTTGAAACATATGCGTTTAACAAAAGGTGGTATGGGATAAGGTATAGTGTGAATAGTTTTTTTTTTAAATGATGAAGGTGAAAATTTACACAAAATCTTATTTTTTTTACCATTTTTATACATAAAGCTGCATAAATATTTTTGTAACTGATAGCTGAATATCCATACCAACTTTTATTAATGGATGTTGTTGGAACATTTTGAAAAAAATCCATTTCCAAATTCTTTAAATTGTAGGAGGAGTAGCATTTTGAAAAAACGTTAATTTTTTTTAATTTTTAAAAAAAAAACTTACGTTTTAATATTTCTCATTTTTTCGTATATGTTTATAGAATGTTAGTTCTTTGTAAACAATAGATTAATTTTGAATGCTACTGATAAAAATGCTGGATTTAATTTTTTGGGTATTGCGTCCCCTTAACTTTTGGTAAAATCAATAAAATATCAAAGTTTATGCTATCTATCGACTGATAGGAATTTAAAAATTATTGATCCAAATTTTGGGAGTTTCGAATTGTGTATTTTTCACTGTAGATTTAAAAATAAAAGTTATATATCGAATTTCTTAAAAAAAATCCTTTGCTGATCAGGCACTTTTCTGCGTAGAATGTGATATACAAATTAATTTTTTTATTTGTTTCACATTGGACAAAATGTCGTTTAAATAATATTGAAATTATTTGTAAATTGTCTTAATCCTCCTAACTAAATAAATTTTTGTTTTTGAATCCGTTTAATACAATCAGCATTGTAATAAAAGTTTAATTTTATAAATATAAGGTTGCGAACTCGTATTGACAATGCAAATAATACCACATGCAACGACTCAATTCTAATAAAAGCATATAATACAACTACGCCTGTTATACCCAACCCCACATATCACAGAAACCTTATAATTGTCGTCTCACCCATATTACTAATGACAAATTTCGTCTCCTTTTTTGTGACATAGCGTGCCTAATATATTTTTATATTTTTGTATTATACAAAAGTTTTTGTATTACCCACCTACGTATCGCCCTTGACCATTGTATAAAATGTAGGCTATTGAAAAAAGATAAATAATACTACGTTATTTTTACCTGTACTTGTGAAGTTGTTCTTTCGTATTTACAGTCCCTGGACAAATTAGTAGACGCACTTCAAAATTTCATGTAAATATTAATTACCTACATATTTGTATAAATACAAATATGTAGTCTACAACAATTCTTTTAAATAAAAATCAATATATATTGTAGTTTAAATATACCATTATTGCATAAAAACTCTTAAGAAACATAAAATTACTAAAAAAATACAGTGCATCTAATAATTTGTCCAGGGACTGTAGGAGGAACACTGGGGCTCGGGAGCCCAGTCGGTTAAGGCGTTCGGCTTGCATGCGGAAGGTCCAGGGTTCTGGTACGGGCATCGCCAAAATAACTGCCGATTTATAAACGGCACGTGCAGCCAAAAAATGTCCGACGAAAATTACCCCGTGTAAGTACACGTTGAATATGCTCCAAAGTCTGAACGCTACGTACGATGCCGCGCTCAACGTTTGCGTTGGGTGCCTACTCAGGTGTCAGCTCGTCACTTGACTGTGGTTCTAAATTATGAAGCCCGTTGCCAATAGCCCTTGTGTAGCGGTAATTCAATTTGACTCAGCTCGGCTTTAGGAGTATGTTTTTTTCTTTGCTTACCGGCAAAATAGATCTAGTCCTAAAATTGTAAACTGAAATTTGTGCAAATTTTAAGACACTTTTTTTCATTGTCAAATTGAGTTGAATAATTGTTTAAAGCTGAATTTAACCCTTTCAGTCTCAATGACAATTTGGCATCATCATTTTAGAATTTTTTTCTGATCGTCTACAACCATTTATGATATCAAAAAGCACATCATTCGATTCTTCAAACTTTTTCTATTAGAAAATATTTTTTATTAATCCCAATAGATCTCAGCCCTATTATTATTAAAAAAATATATAATCAGAAACATGATGATGCCAAATGGCACCACTGGGACTGAAAGGGTTAAAAAAAATCAGAAAATATGTTAATGGAATTCAAAGTTAGTCTTTTTTTAACCAGTTTAAACTTGATAAAAGAGTAAATTTCACAAAAATGTCTTTTCAATTCAATTTAAAGCTTGTTGAATTTTATAGAATAGATGAATAGTAGTGTCTAATACTTAAACTCAATTCTTATGAAAATTCAATTTGATGTGTATAAGCTTTTGCTTTTATAATAATTTTTACGATTTAACCGTTTGAGGGAAAACCAAATTGGTTGAAGTGTAATTTGTTTTCACTGAAAAAGATTTAAATTAAAATTTTGAACTGAAAATTTAATTTCTTAAATTTTGAATGGTATATATTTTTGTAAAATATGGTTTTAAACAGCTGCTCCATGCTTTAAATTTTAATAAAATTATTGAATTCATATTTAATTTTAATTATGTGTGTTCCTGGAAACCTGATAGTCAGACGACGGTTTTATACGTCTGTATCTCTCTGGGTTAAGAATAGCGAAATGTCTTTTGAAAAGGAGCCAATATATATTTTAGAGATAACATTTTATGACTAAAGACCGCCGTGTTGCTAATGGTGGCTGGGGCACGTTAAATATGTCGTGGTCACAAAGTCCTCCATGTTCCCATACCAAATTAATACCTCTGGGGGTACCAGATCAGGGGGTTATCGGCCTTTGATCTGGATCAAAATTCCGATATGTGAGTGAGAATGGATGTGTGAAAGGGACCTTCCTGTAAAACGGATGTGTCATGCTGACGAGCAAAAGTCGGACTTCCTCCCTTGTGGCGCTCAATAAAAACGGAAGCCGCCCCTCTTCGCCTTAAAATCGGGTAGTTCTCTGCTCCGGGCTCGGTTACCGAGTGGCATTAGAAACAACAACAACAACAACAACATTTTATGAAAAGACATTCATTACAAAAACAAATACACTGTTCTTGAAAATCACCTAATCAATTCCGTCTCCTAAGCCGGCTGTTGCGCATAATGTGCCACCGTGCGTGTCACATGTCTTCAGACGTCACGCGACTTATCAATTTGGTAGGCAACTTCCATGAATCTCGGTCCAACACTTCTTTAAGCTAAAATTTCGTCCACACTTTTGTGGGAAGAATTAAGGAATTTGGCGCCAACTTGGCTCTAATGGCATTTCGATTCCATTGGAAATATCGGTGGGACATTAAATCACTCTGATTCGTAGAAAAATGGAGTATGGACTGTGTTATGTCAATAGGACATGAGCCACTTTTCCCGGGGAACTGTTGCAAATGTGTTTTCAGATAAGAATGTTGTCATTAAGGACGGAGTTGTGGTCCTGTACGTAAGGCTAAATATATATTTTGCTATTGATTGTGGGGGGGGGGGGGGAATCGCCTACTTGTTTTGGTAATGGTCAAGTGGGATTTGGTTTGGTTAAAGGACACTATAAGTCGTACAAAAAGGTACAGATAAAGAAATAATTCTCTGTTTATTTTTGTTTGATTAACGTCGTGCTATACTTAGACGTGTGACAACTGAGTTGTAACTTAACGCAGCTTTATTGTGACATGTTCAGGACTGTACCATGGATGACATGTTCAGGACTGTACCGCATGTCATTTAGCAATCCCATATTTAATGCGTTATTTATTGGTAGGTTTTTTTTAACAGGAAGATGCGATTAAAACAAGTAGGTTTGTAACACAATCTGTCACTTAACCCGCTTCCACACAACAATTGTGTTTAACAGGTAAAAAGGCGCCAAACACAGCATTAATTCTATATTAAATATTTTCATGCTAAGTTTGGCTCGTTTCATTTTCAATAATTATTACGTATCGTTTGCAAAAATTAATTTATATTTCAAAGAATAAATATGTAATATTCCTCGCTTTTATATAGAATGAAAACATTTCCTATCAACGCACAAAGAATCTCGTAGTGAAATATATTTGACGTCATTTCAAACTGATCGATGTCGCAAAAATAAGAAGATATAAAATTAAAGTTTCTCAAGCGATTGTTGCAAATGGCAATGGTGATTAAATTCTAATAAAAATGGCTCCCTATGCTTTTTAAATGAGCATTAAATTTTGCAGTTTTTTTTTTTTAATAATTAAAGTACTTCGAATTCGAATTATTTTCTGAAATTTTCAATGTATCCTAATTTCGATGCGCTGAAGTTTTTGACGTATCACACTTGTCCGTAGCATTTGTAGTTTGGGCTATGAAAGTGGGTGACGGACAGACGGACAGACAGACAAGCGGACTGAACGATTATAATACCTTCCACTTTTTACGTTATAAACGTAGTGTGGAAGCTAAAACTGAACTTTGTAGCAGCGCTCAGGCGAGTCAACTCTGTTAAGAGGGATTGTCAGTCCCATAGAGCTAATGCTTTGGAATCACAACTTCCGCAGAGTATTTCTTGGATGTTGAACCTTTTTCTTAGGTTGGGAATCAACTTAACATACGAATAAAACAAATTTGAACGATAATGTCACCTAGTTATTAAGTTATAATTTTTTGAAGCTTAAATGCCAAAATGTAAAGAGATGCGACACTATTTAAAATTTACAATTAATATCAAATAACGCGATGTTATTTTCTTCTCAATTTTCTTTAAATTTGTTTATGATCCAATATATTAAGAAAATGGGATAACATGACAAACCAAATCTTTTACAAAATGTGTGATTTCAAAACTAATACAATGCCTCTATGGGACTGACAGTCCCTCTTAAATATTTGGTGGCATCCCAAAAAATAGTGCTTAGTAACTGCATTGACTGCGGGCTGAAATGTTTCACCATATTCTTGGTAATTGCTTGAATCATTTTTAAGGTTTCGGAAGCAAAAACGTAAAAAATGATGCACCCTAAAACCAAAAATATGGTGACATATTTCACCAGCTATTAGTAACCAATTCTTTTGGTGGAACGTAGCTCCAAATATGTAATAGAGTGGAGCAAAAAAAATATAATTTAACTATCACACAATGTAACATGCAATTTGTATATTTTAACAGTTAAACTAAACTGTAATTAATCCTCGCTATAAATCTTTTTACTATTTAGTCTTAGCACTTATCTTAGCACTATTTTTTGGTAACAGAAAAAATAAAATTTAAAAATCATACTTGTAAATAATTTAACATATATTTCCTACTAGTTTCCCACTAGTAAATACAATAACTCAAACAAAATTCGTTTTCCTCAAGAGATTAGAGAGTTACTCTTTAAGAGTTGAAAAAATTAAACAATGAATTTAAGTTGACACTTTTAAGTGGCACTATGTTAAAATTATTTTTTTATATAAAATGTTTGTAATTATAACAAAATGTGTCAACAGACGTTGAGGCTTTCAATTGGAAAAGGCACTTATTTAAGATTAAGTGTTTTTAAATTATTAAACTTAAGTATGTCTCTGAAGCAGATATGACAGATTTTTTTTCTAAAGATTTTTAAAGGTTTTTTAAGCATCAAATCATTTTTATATTACTTTAATTATAGATACGCTGTTTAAGGAAAAATCTTTTTATAACATAAATTTGTAATTTATGGCTTAAAAAATATTTTACATCTAAATTAATGTCTACCACAAAAATAGTAACATTTTATATGCATTCCATACACATAGTTAGTTATACATTCAATGGAAAACACAGTAATTTTACAAAGAAGTATTTTAATTTCGCAATAATTTCCAAACATTTTCTTTCAATCTATGTAACCAAATGTAAAAAACCATTTTTAAATGACTATATTATGTAAATACTATTCTATTATTGAAGATTTCATTTCAGTTAATTATCTTATATTGACAGAAAGACATATATAAATATTTTACTTAAACATAAAGTTATGAATAAAAATTCTCACTATACCTAAAACAATTTATAGTTAGTAGGAAAACATATGGTATTAATCGAGTTAATAGTTAAAATTTCATAACAAAAATATCTTCTAAAAAATAAATTTTAATACATTTCATATCATACATTAAATACAAAAAGTTATAATAAACAAGTGCATATTTATATATCTTATCAACAATAAAACAATTGTGCATTAATTTTCTTGCACTAAATTAAATAATAATATAAAAGCAGTATGTTTTAAACATCATTTGGAAGATTTTAGAAGAATTCATATTCACATGCATTGCAATTGCCCCAAAAATTTAAATTAGCATTGTTTTAATTGAGATTTAAAAAATTCTATTCGCATTGCTTAATAATTATATATCAATCTCTACATATTCCCTCAAGTTTTTGCTTCATGACTCAATTAGGTAGGTAATAAAGATACATTAATGTTAGATAACTTTCATAATATTGTTAATGGTTTGTTTAGTGAATGAAACTCTTAGAAATGCTATATTTTTACGTATTTGGAGAACAGTAGAAGGGGATTCTGTATTTAGTTACAGTTGTTTGTAAATTTAAAATTTTAATATATATACTATGTTTGTATGTATAAGAGCAATTGCGTAACAGCAGTTCTTAAATAGATACTTATTACAGGTTACTCATTCAATTATTTTATTCCGATAAAGTCAAGAAATTTATGCGAAGATTATTTAAATATTATTTAATGTGAACGTTTTTTTTTTATTGAATGCAATCCCACTATTTGACACAACAGTTTGGTTTTGCAAAAACTCAATTAAATATGTCGAATACTTTTCAAGCTTATTTTTCATTTCATAACATGAATTAATTATTTATGAGCAAATAAAACTATTTAGTCAATAATAGTTTACAAAAAAAGTCTTAATTATAAATTCATGTGTAAGTTAAGACATGCCATGTATGTGTCAAAAGTATGCTAATCATATTGATCGCTTACTTCGTAGCTATTTTCACTTATTTTTAAAGTTGTCTTGGTCTAAAGGTATTGATAAATTAGATTACTTTTAGCAAAACTTTTTTCTAAAGCAGAAGATTTTTATTTTTTATGTTATTTCTAGGATGTAAGTAAAATTACGTACATCATTAAAAATTACATCTATCGACAGATACTTTTTAAAAATCCACAAAGTGCGTATTTGTTTCTAGAGACAGAATTGTTGCTTTTTAATAATGGTCGCTTAGTATACCAATACAAGTCTTTAATTACTTAATTAATTCTGGGTAATTAGCATTAGAGTAAAACAAGATTTTAAAAAACGACGGAGTAGTTTTTATCCAAGGCATAATTGAGAATCGATTAAACATAACTAAAAAGCGAGTATATTGTCTATTTTATTACTTTTTTCTCATTAGATATAGCATTTTATTCTCTAATAAGCACTACTAAGGGTTGAAAAAATTATTATCTTATTATCGCATTTTTTTAAATGCCTAAGCATTAATATATTTAATCTATTTTTTTTTTTAAAGTTTTTCAAAATGTGCATAAAAAGTCCCTGTTCATTTTTTGCTGCGATTTTTTTATTGTTAATCTCATAAACTGTGAAGTAAAATGTAATAAGATATTTAAAAGTGAGTGTAAAAATATAGATAAAAGTATGCACTAAAAATTATGTATCGTGTTTCTTCAAAGACAAACATATCTGAAATGACAATGTAAACGAAAGGAATAAACAAAATTATGTGAAGGATAAACGTGCTATTGATTAACAACAGATTTATGATTAATTTACTAAAAAGTATTTCGGAATTTAAATAATATAATTACTCTCTTAAAGTTAAATATACTTTTAATACAAGTATTTTTAAGTCCACAAATAAACAAAGTAATAACTAACTTTTTCGAGAGAAAACGTTACTTTTTTATGAGTATCAAATAGAAATATTTAGTTGTGAATATTATTCTTTAATGTAAAGTATAAAGAGAATACAGTAAAAAAATGTTGAAAAAATTATGCTATTTGAAGGGCCTAGTTGCAAATTCATATTCTCCAAAGATACTAACACATAGGGTCCAGAAAGTTAATTGGCGACTTCGTCCAGTGGAATTTATAATTGTCATAAGTCGCCAAAAGACGGACCGAATCCTTTACCTTAGTTTGAAGTTTTGATACTTTGGAGAATGTGAATTTTTGCAACTATGTCCTTCATTTGTGCTTGAAAATGTAAAAGATAAAAAACAAATAATCTGTTTTTTAAAATAAATAATAGAGAATAGATATAATTACTTTCAGGAAAAATAGAAATCTTTAGGAAATAAATTTACTTTTGAAAAAGACATTTCGATGTTACTTTTTCATCATTTTTTTACTTGTTGAAGTAACAATTAATTTCAAAAAAGTAATTGAAAAGATTTCGATGCAGAAAAAAATATTAACAAAAAAATGTTTCTAGAAAAAAAAATAGAAACAATTTAATTCCTACTTTCTTATAACAATCGCAAATCTTTTTTGGAAAAATTAAAAAAAGAGAGAACTTTAAGAAGATGTGAACACACTTCCGAACGAAAAATAAGTGTGCCTTTAAAAATTCCAATATCGAATTTAGATACGTGCTCAAGATTCTTAAAGTACTTTTTAAAATAAAAATTGCTTATACAATGTCACTCAATATCTGAATTAAAGTTATTTCCCTAGTTTTTAGAGAGACGTCTTGCTTAATATGATTAGAAAAAGAAATTTTATCGATACATTTTTACTTGAGAGCAAAAGTAGCATAATCATTTTATATCAATTCAATTTGAAAAAAATTAAAGCTTCAGGTCTGCCCAATTTTTAATTTTTACTGATATTCAATCAAAAATAATTTATCTTGGTAAAATGGCGAGGTTGACTTTTGAATTGGCTCAATGTGAACACTCTAATAGAAATAAAAAAAATTTCAACATTTTGACAACATTCAAAGTATTATTACCTAACCATACGCGCAGAATACTTAAACATAAATTCTCCACACTGGTTTCTTAAAAAACATACATACACTCTTAAAACAAACGAGCGGTTTTAACTCAGTCTGAGTTAATTTCCACTCCTTTCCGTGCCGAAAATGCACTTCTCCTATAGGAGTGAATTTCACTCTTTTTCGGAGTGGGTAAAAGAAATAAAGAAACAATCTGCGTCTACACTCTTAAAACGAGCGTTTTAACTCAGTCTGAGTTAATTTCCACTCCTTTCCGGTGCCGAAAATGCACTTCTCCTATAGGAGTGAATTTCACTCTTTTGTTTTAAGAGTGTACGTTACGTACCATTATTGGTGCAACAAAGTAATTTTGAATTCATCCTTGAAGAGCGTAACTTTAGATATATCTCCTATATATCATTATTCTCATTAAATCTTAATGAATAAATAAATATATTTAATGATTGTTAAAGGTAACATTTTTAATTAATTCCGGTTGATTTTCATTATTTACACTTTACTAGTGAAATTTGTACAGTCCATCTGTCATATCGTAGAGAGCTTCTGTATTTTAACAATCAAAACTTTTCTTTATCAAACAACTTTAGATAATTTTAATAAAGAATTTAGATATTAGAAGTTATAAGACTAAACAGATAAGCCATTTCAAGAATACCCTAGCGAAAATTGATTAGGGGGCGTCCATAAATTACGTAACGCGTTTAAGTAAGGGGGGGGGGGGAGGGGTTGAGCCGAATATTACCAAATCTTACGTTGGGGGAAGGGGGAGTCGTGTCAAATATCGCGTAATTTTTTCCTGCGAAAAATTAACGTAAAATTTCGAAAAAAATTGATTTAAATTCTAGTAAAATTTGTTCATAGACTTAAATAAAAATAAAAAGATCCGTTAGTTTGTATAGATTCGATTGGCATTCGCTTATTTCTGTTTTCTTTATTAGTTTCATTTCAGACCAAAGGACGTGTATTTATTTTCACATTTTACAAAAGAAAAAAGTCGACAAAATGTGAATCGTATGTGATTTTTAACAGCAGCTGCATCATCATATATGATGCTGTTTGGGCTACCAAAGTT
Source organism: Oedothorax gibbosus (assembly GCA_019343175.1). Classification (NCBI taxonomy): domain Eukaryota; kingdom Metazoa; phylum Arthropoda; class Arachnida; order Araneae; family Linyphiidae; genus Oedothorax; species Oedothorax gibbosus. Next base: position 4,007,964 of record CM033280.1, on the reverse strand, counting down.
TGGGGTTGGACGTCGATTAGTATGTGTTTTTAGTTTTCGGAGAGATATCAAATGTTCAAATCAAAACTTTCAAAAATACGAAATTTCAAAATGTCACTTGATATTACGTGGTAGGGGGGAGTCAAGCTAAATATCACGACGAAATATCACAGGGAGAGGGGGCCAAAGATCGTCAAAATCTAATCACTTAATTGATGGACCCCCCCTCCCCCAAAGATGGCTCAAACATTCGTGGTTGTGACGTACACCATTTTAGTCTCGAGAGAAAATTGTTCAATTGGGTGCTAAGTGGTTGAGTGCTGTTTTCCTATATATCGAGAAATATGCCAATTTCTATTTAAAAAACGGAAACTGGATTTTAATTTTAGGATATGAATAAGAAGGTTTCTTTTCTTACTATTCTACATTATTTAACAAATAGGATTTTCAAGAGATAATTTCTGTTTTATCGAGGTGTTTTTAGAAACTTTCCTTTCCATTTAATATTTTTATACTGATATTCTGATAAATAAAAATTGCTTTTTTTGTCGTAAGATAAGTAAAATAAAGTTTTCATTTTTACAAAAAATTTTCTACCTTAATTATAGGAAAGGTTTCGTCAGATATTTTTTTTTACCAATATACATTAAAAATGTCAGATTTTAGTGAAACATAAGGTCACAAAAAGTTGTGTTACAAACCTCTCTGCATTGCCTAAATTAGAATAATTTATGAAGAGCCCAGGGGGAAAACCCCTTCATTGACTGGCTATTCCTCCGTATCAGGCCTCTTTGGCGACCATAGCGAGTCATTATCGAAACTAGTGTAAGGAAACCGGTTTAACACTTGGTTTATCTTTCACGGCAACCCTTATTCACGCCAGACACTTGTCCAACGTTTGTACCGTGAGAGAAGAACCAAAGAAAAAAACCTGTTTCCTGTAGCCAACGTCCGCCAAGCAGACCTCAATGCGGGAAGATTCTTAATCAATTAAGGTTTTTTTTCCTCTGGACTCTTCAAATATAAAGTTTTGGCTAGTCATACCTACGACGTCATACATTGAGCAACCGTCTGAATAATTACAGACATATGCTTGATTCGAATAACAACTAAGCTTAGGCATGGACAACTCAACTAATAAAGCCAGTGAAGCTGTTCGGAACACGGAAAATATAATCGGCCATATTGCGAATGGTGTTTGTACTTTTTCTTCAGAAAAGCCGACTCTCCGAACCGGATGGTTAGCGCCATATCACTTAGAGCTTCTGATAAATAAAATATTAATATATGTAATGTTTAGTTTTGACATGTATAAAAACAGCCAAAGAAAATTCATCCGAAAATCTTAACATTTTGAATCAATTAGAAACTTTTATTGAAAATATTAATTAGTATAATTTTACATTTAATTATTATGGTAAAGACTATTTAAAAAAAACATTTTCGTTTTCTTGATTAAAGTAATCGAAATTCTATACCTTATTTGAAACAAAGATTTTAATTAACTTTCATTGTTCATGACTGGATAGTCAAAATTCTTAAAATGTTATTTTTAATTAGTAATAATATAAGCTGTTTTGTATGAGATTTCCTAGTCATGGGTAGAACAATTAATTAAGGATAAAACATAACTTTTAGGCAGCAAATTTTAAATTACACAATTCTAATTATTATTTTACTAGACTTTTATGTTTATTTTCATTTATTGTGTAAAAGGGACCCCACATTGAACTTTCAAAAATAATTTTATGTGAAAATTTAACTATACTATTATAGTTTTTGGAAAATATGAACTTCAATGTTATAGCGTTTTCTTTTTTTTTTCTACTTTGTGTAAAAAAATTATTTAACAATGATTAACCTAAATTTATTAAAACTCTCATTTTACCAACTCTCTGGGTGATTTTATCTTTAACATGTCCAAGTACACAGAAAAAGTCTAGTTTCAAAACTCACATTCTCCAATGTATAACTAAGATAGAGAGTTCGGTTTGGTTCATTGGACGACCTTTGGCAATTATAAATTCGATTGAGCCACGGCCTACTCAACTACTAAGGCCGAAGAAGCTTTCCCAAACAAACTCGGGGACGGAAATTTTGACGTCATAGTTCCGAGTGACGTTGTTCCGAAGATGAAGACAACCTGTCTCGAAACCTATTCGGAACCCCTTGTTCACGGCTGACCACATTTTTAGGGTTCCGAATGCGTCCGAACTAGTTTCTCGATCTTCGGCACTGGGAACAGTCACGTCAAAATGTTCGTCTACGATCATGTTTAGGAGAGCTTCTCTGGCCTTGTTTATGAAGTTGGCCGTGATTGAGCCAATAGCCTATGAGCAAATCGGACCCTATCCTTCTAAGGGATAAGCTATTTGGCCTGAGTGTAAACTTTTTTTCACTGTATGATTTCTAAATAAAAACATTTTAATGAAAACTCAGTTTATTAAATTTTTTAAAAATTATAATTATGTAGATGAGTGTTATAAATGGCTCCACCATGCTTGAAATTTGAAAATTTAACAAAATTAATTCATTTATAATTTTTTTAAAATTATTTATGTTGCTGAAAAACCTGACAACCAGGTGACGGGTTTATAAAGGACTCAGATGGAGGCTTCTCAATCTTAGAGGAATCACTCTTAAATCTTAGTTATACTTTAGAGAATGGGAGTTTTGCAACTAGACTTTTCATATAGGCCTACAAGAATCAGGTAAAAGTTAATTAGAGCCAAGTTCAGTAATTGAATAAATAGCCAGCTTGTGTGTGTGTTTAAATTTAATTTTTAAATGACTTTTCATAGAAATATTAAGTAGTTCAATCAGTGTTTGAATCAATTTACAAGTAGCTTTTCTGTGGCTAATTAGAGGACATCATGCAGTTCGTATTCAAGAGCGAAAATTCTCACTGTAAACATTTGAGTTTGAAATCGCTAATGTGGGAATATGTAAAATAAACGAACTTCAAGTTATTTTACGCATGCTTCTAATTCATCGAGACCAAAGTGGCAAGGCTTCAATTTTTAATGTCACAGACCTAAGGTAAAAATAACAGATTGTGCAAGCGGTTCTAAAATACGACGTTCGTCGCCAATAGCCCTCGTGTAGCTCTAATGCGACGATAATTCAAACTAAACTAAACAGATTGTGCAAGGTTCGTATTAATTTAAAGCTTGAATACTTTAAAAAAAAAACCTGGTTATTTTTACAGTTTCGTACGATTTAAAAATAAAAAAAAATATCAAGAATATTTAGTTCTATATCATATTATTTGAAAATTGATAAAAAAATAAATATGTGTGGAACATTGGTTTTAGTTAAAACAATTTTATAAAAATGGAGTCCGAACGTTTATATCATGTGGGTCCAAATATTAAATTTAATTTCATTTCTTTAATTAAAAAAAAAATTATTGGCAAGAGGAAAGTCCGACCGTCAGTACCGCAATTTTATCATCCGCTCTAACCATTTAATAAAAAAAAATTCTTGAAACATCAAATAAATATGTTATATACTCTTTGTCCATTAGTTTAGACGTCTGTCCTCCACCCTCCTTTCACACAATTTATTTTCAAAAATCTTTTTTTTTCTATCGAAAAGGTACGACATAAAAAAAAGAATTTCTATCAGCTTAAAAGTAACAGGGTACTAAGTTATTTTAGTTCTTGCAGAACTTCTTAATAAGTGTAAAGAAATTAACAAAACCTTGAGAAACTATTCCTAAAAATTAACAAATACAACGCGTACCTAGTTAATTTATTTCACCTGGAGCAGGATGTTTTGTGCATGTTCATTTTCCAAAGAGTTCATTAAAAAAGGGTTGAAATGACTTCGGAAACTAATAATTAGTAGTTAGTTTTAATAATTAGTAGTTAGTTTTTTTTAGCTAAGTATTCCCTTATGAGCCTCAGATTTCATTTGGCAAGTTTTGATTCGCTTGCTTGTTCTTATAATTAACTTGGGTTGAAACATGAATTGCCACTTCGCTAAGTGGGCTGATAAAATGTGAAATTATGTTTCAATTCATCATTGTGCGTAGTAATTTCCTTAATGGAAGAGTAAATATTTTTATGCGATGAAAAGTAATTAAATGCATCTGCTAGTAAATAAAAATGTTACTTTTAATGCTCCTGTGATTTGATGTTAGACACCCACGAGTTGATATTCAACAAAAACAAATTCCATTTAATTTGTATGATGCAGAAAATTAATTTCTTTTAACTAATTGAAAATTTAAAGATAATTAATCCCGAGTATGTATACTGATGTCATCTTCAAAGTGTGCTTTAGATGATTGTTAATACTCCATACATTAGGCTAATGACAAAGTTAAATGATGTGAAAGAAAAAAAAATTAAATTTGTTTGAGAACCATATTCTTTTTATCCAACAACAAGAAATAATACTTTGGTAATAAGAACCCGCAAACTTGGGCTTACGTGGCGGACACGTAATACCTCTCGGACACTGAGCCGCATTCGCCAAAATAACTTCCGAACTACAAATGGTCTAGTTAGCTAAAAATACCTCGTGTAGAGGAAAAGCACATTAAATATGCTCCAAAGTCCCTACGTTGCGTACGATGTCGCCCTTAAAAGTTGCGTTGGGTGTCTACTTTGGTGACGGCTCTTCACTTGACTGTGGTTCTAAAATATAACGCCGGTTGCCAATATCACTCGTGTAGCTTGAGTGCAACGATAATTCAGCTCAGCTAACTTGAATTGTACCCCTAGAATTGGGGACCGGATGGCCTAGTGGTTTGGACCATTACGCTAGCAGTCTGCGCGTTGTAACGGGTACGGGTTCGATTCCCGCCTTCGCCCTGGTGTACTTTCCTTTCTCTGGGGTGACAGTAAAAATTATTTCTGTGTATGTCTTATACTTAACGAAGACTTATATAAGCGGATTTCTGTTCAAGCACACAAGCCGGAATATATATGTACTTAACCCTACCCCTAGAATTTTCTAACCAATCTCAAATAAATCAAACTATGCTGCGCTAACCATTCTAAACCATGCTTTTATGCTTTATTAACCCAATTCTTTACAATAAACTCATATTATACAAAAACAGTATCAACAAGATTTCTTCAAGCATATCCAACCAATAATGGTCATTTAATATACAGCCCCTGGACAAATTATTAGACGCACTGCAAGATT